>OX411747.1:15415480-16104651 GCA_948252205.1 Orthosia incerta
TGGTATAGGATCAGTGTAAGCCTGTTTAATCAACCGTCCGCTGGACGATACAAAACAACGCAAAAGTTGTGTATTGATGAAAAAATTTGATGCCTCTGGTCTGCAGCGGCAGAGTTCACTGACATTAGATATCGGGGCCTTTGTTTTTGATTGAGATCACTTATCGGAAGCCTGTGCAGCGTGCGATTGGTTAATTACAAAACGAACGCTTCTATAGCGGAGCATGGGCTTTTCAAAACTAACACGCTTACCGGGATTGTCAAAGGGAACTTTGCAATAATCACTTTGGACGGATTGGATTGGTATGGTTATCTCGGGCAGCTAATTTCTGAAAAAAAAAGATACTGCTGGAAACGATTCTTGTTGGATTTGCATGTATGCATTTAGATTTTATATGGAATCCGTTTTGTTGACAAGCAAGTTCAATCCTTAACCTGGCTACTTTGTTGTCTTGCACGGCACTCATTTCTTGCAAGATGCCTATTTGAAGGAGCACATTTTTTGATGGCTGGCTCACCTGATGGTAAGCAATGATTTGGTCGACGACGTAGTCTGCTTATCTAAAGGTAATCTCTTGTTGACTGAAACTGTAAAAAATCTATCAAAAAAACAAAATCAAAACAGAAGGTTTCAGTAACCTAATTAGGTCTCTACCACACAGTCCGGGTGTATTCACACCGGCTGACAGGCTATTGAGCGCGTTGTGTTTATCGGCACACGTGCGCACTCATACAATTGTCTTACAGCCATCCAGTGCGGGATGGCATGCCATTCATGGCGCGATTGTAATCCACAAAGTGAAACTGAGCCGGTTGCGTTGCAATACGGAAATGAAAGAGGGTTTACATCGTTTTATGTTGATGATGTTTTCGGTTGGCGATTGTCTATGATTAGTTCGTTTTTAGTCTTTTGTTAACACGCTTTTTTATATTATTATTAGCTTGGTACGTATGTATCTATGTAACGAAATCTTTAAACGTGTTTTCACCCTCTTCTAAACGTCGGTTTAATTTGAAACTTTGCACACTTATCAAGGACCGATGACAATGCAATAATTTAAATAGTTTGTCCCATTACCCTTACCAGAATAGAAACTAATTTTCAATAAATTTTAATTAATAATAGTGTGACTAACAAAAAAAAAAAGTATTTTTTTGTAAAAAAGCGTGGGGTGCTTGATGTCAATTGTTATAATATTTTATTGACAGATATTGGTAAAAGCAGAGTAATTTTGTAAATATCTTAAAAAACACCCTACGCTTTTTTACAATGATTTTTTTTGTTAATCACACTATTCTTAATTTAAATTTATTGAATATTATTTTCTACTTTTTGGTTTGGTTTTCTATTAAAGCGTGTTTTTTAGTTTTTTTTTACTATTATTTATTTTTATTACAAGCTTTATATTACCTTGATTTCGTTTGTGTGTCCGACAACTATATAAAAATCAATTTACTGACATCTGATTAACTTCAAACTTGACGTACTTATGGAAACATTTATATAATATGGTACTAAGGAGCTGGTCTCATGATGGAGCCGGAAGGTGGCCATAGAAACTCCCCAATCAGACATGGTACTCGTAGCACCATTGTGTTTAAGCTAATTGGATATGAATTGGCAACTAAAATTACTTTTTTGTCTATATATATATATATATATATAAATATAATGTCTTATTTGTCTTCGATCAATAGCAAACGTTGGTCAACAATCATAATATTTGGTAATTGATTCATATTTACTATTTCATTCGGTTTTTACTTTATAAAAAAAACACTTACTGATATAAACTTACCGAAAAAAGATATTCCTTCCAAAATCAAGGTGATTATATGCACAATTTTTGAACGCATATTGCGGCATTTTTAACGCCTTAATGTTGGCTATGATAGGCCCATACTAATTTAAAATAACACCACAACCGTATTTGTGGCCATATTTTTCGGCCCGTTTTTGAAGCGCTGACCGGGCATCTAGTGTAATATTGATCGAAGTATAAAAGATAGACTAAAAAAAATTGTAGGCTGCTGTGGTGTTGGCGTTTTAAATTGATGTTTGGCACAAAGTAGATAAGTAAATTTTATTATATGCTACAGGATAATTGCCACACACTCGAGGGAAGAGAAGGATGTTTACTTTGTAAAGTGCACTGAGCGATCACTTTCGTATGAACCTAATGTGGCTTCAAGTTGGCTGTGAAACCAATCTAGCCAAATAGGACCTATCCCAAACCCAGCTTCAGTATCTCGTAACTTCGTCACACGTTATGCCGCGTCTCTTCCCGCACCCGTTGTACTCAGCAACTTGCACTCTCCAGAACTTAAATAGACGAGAAAAAAAAACATCCCCACTTTACGTCTGTAGGAGGAACACCAAAAAAAAAATTTTTTCCATTATTTTATTTTACCACTTTGTCGGCATCTATACTAATATTATAAGCTGAAGAGTTTGTTTGTTTGTTTGTTTGAACGCGCTAATCTCAGTAACTACTGGTTGGAATTGAAAAATTCTTTTTGTGTTGGATAGTCAATTTATCGAGGAAGGTTATAGGCTATATAACATCACGCTACAACCAATAGGAGCCGAGCATAAATGAAAAATGTTGCAAAAACGGGCAAAAATATTCCTTTTTGAGAGCTTTTGTTGCGTGCGCTGCGTAGACGGTTTAAGTTACGCAAACATAATGTATGATGGAATTATTTTTCTTTAAAAGTTCTAAAAAAAAGTCCGCGACAGTCTATCTTTTAAGATTGACTTACAATAGCAGCTTTTATGTTCTAAATTTTAATTAGATCGCCGCCGCCGGTTGCAATAAAAGTTTACAGGTTACATTCGTATAGTAGTTAGGGTAGGTAGGGTAGGGTAGGTAGGGTAGGGTAGGTGTAGAGTAGGGTAGGTAGGATAGGGTAGGTACGTAGCCAGTTGACGGGAGCGAAGCCGCGTGGGACAGCTAGTTATTACTATGTATATCCATGCCAAATTATAGCTTTCTAGTACTTACTTAGTACGTACTTCTGAGCTAAGCTGCGGACGGACAGACGGACAGAGTGAAACTATAAGGGTTCCTTGTTGACTTCGGAACCCTAAAAAGGTTAATGAAAGAATTGTCCAGGTTACTAGTCTAGACGGAAAAAATATGAGTTATGGACTCGAGAAGAACTATATAAAATGTGTCTGATAGTGATAGTGAACCCAAAAGGTTCTCTTCAGATCAATGGACCAAATAATAATAAACATTTTTGAAGTCGGTTTAAAATCTTTAAAGGCCAGCTTCCCACTGTGCCAGTTATCTCATAAGTCGACTTTGCATTTGTGAGTACCGGTATGTTTCTATCTAGACAGATGTTAAAAATCAGACTAACTTTCCATGCAGCTTCTTCTTCTTTCGTGTGAGGTGTGGCCACCTCTGGTGTCAGGGTCCCCGCACACGGGGCCACCGGCCACAACCACAAAACGTCGCCACTGGCATATTTCCTGTAGTTTTCATACATTTTGTATGGACTCGCCGCACACGGTTGACGCCGGTGGCCGCCACACGCTACACGCTTCTAGCTTCTCGTGGCGGTGTTTGTGGCTGTCGCGTGTGGCCCGTGTGCGGCGACACTCAGAGTTAATTAAGCCGCCTCTGGGAATCCCACAGGCCTCTGACTTGGCTATTTCAGACTTACATTAACCATGCAGCCATATTGTATACTTAAAAAAACAAAGAGTTCCGTTGTTTGTTTTAGCACGGCTAGCCGCTAGCCCGACACGGCATAAGTAGGTACTTGGTTGTTCGCTCGAGAGCCAATCTCCATATAAAATAGGTGAACGTTTTTAGATGTGACCTTTAAATTATGCAATAGTTTTATTCTGAAGCTCTCGCTTTAAAATAAAGTACTTAAACAGAAGCCATAAATATTCATGAGCTGGTTGAGGAGTTAAATGTTTTTTTCTTTCACTGTCAATAACAGCCGTAGGTGCCATCACGGTACAGTGGTTACGCGAAGCTGGAAACCAGTGTGACACCAGATTTTCCAAGAGGTCTCGTGTTACCCTGTTAATAGATTATGAAGGTCAGATAGAAGCAGAATTGGTGGGCTGCACTGCAGCTAAAAATCAGCGCTAAGTTACTAAGTATTGCTACCTGATATTATGCTGAGTTGATGCCCATAATCTTACTCTTACTAATATAAAAAATGCGAAAGTTTGAATGGATTTATGTTTGTTACTCAATCACGCTTGAACGGCTGAAGGGATCTGGATGAAATTTGGCACAGAGATAGATTACAGTCTGTGCACATAGGCTACTTTTTATCCCGGTATAATACCCTTGGGATGATAAAACTCCTTTCACGCGGTTGAAGACGCTGGCAGAAGCTAGTCTATCTTGGTACAGAGGTAGATTATAGTCTGTGCACATAGGCTACTTTTTATTCCGGCATAATGTTCTCTTGGGATGATAATAGTACATTGTGATACAAGGGTGTAAAGTAGGTTATTGCTAAACAAGCTGTTATTAACAAGCCCGAGCCGAAGGCGAAGGTTTTTAATGACACGAGTTTCCAATAACCTACACACCCGTGTATCACACGACGTTTTTCAATACAGTTGTGGGAAATAGTAAAAACAAATCAAGGAATTAGTTTACTAAAAAAAATAAGAAAATGGCGCGTTTTTTCAACTGGACATTTTTTTTTACAACGAAAACAGCCTGTACATCTATACAACCTATTAGATTTTTGACAAATGTTGATGTGAAAATAATTAAATTAAAACTGGTAATTAAATATAATAAACAACCATTTAAAAGACTTTTGAGAATTCAATGCTAAAACGTACGAAATCATTCATTTTCCTCGTATAAAATCTATCCCATTTTATTCTATGTATGAAAACTCCTTGCTACTAAACTTTTTTAAATTGATTTACCCAACTGCAAACATAATGATCGAGCTCGCAAAAGTCACGACCGCCTAACAGAAATATGCCTATGCGTAAGATTTAATTTTCAAATCATAATTATAGCCTCTGAAAGTATGCCATGTTTAACAACTGTATTGAAAAACACTTTTCACGCGGGTGAAGCCACTCGAAGAAGCTAGTGAGTTCATAATTTTCTTAATTTTGCTATGACATCGTCATCATTATCTTGACCTTATTCCGATTTATTTGGGGTCTTCTTATTTATTCCCCTATTAGACGTCAACTACTTAGTGCCACTTTCTAGATAAATAAAAAGATCTTTTACATAGTCAAGCCATCGTAATACCGTCATATATTTTTCGTTTTTATTTTAATGTTGTGCCACTAAAAGCAATAGTTTTCTTTTAACGTTATTTCTTTCTCTTAAAGTTCAGTCTGCGGTTTCAATCCGCTTTATAAACTGGGAAAATTACTATCTAAACGTTTTAAATTCCTACTGTGTGGTATACGTGGTTTTAATTAAACTGAGCCAAAATTAAGTAAATTAAGTTGGTTGAAATAACGGTTGCAATAAATTAGCGACTAAGATAAGTTAGAAGTGACGACGGCCTAGAGCAGGGTATATTCTATAAAGGAATTTATTACCTACTAGCTTTTGTCAGCGTCTTCGTCCACTTTCAGAGATGAGAGCGTGTCTTTTTAAACGATTTTCCAAAAAGGAGGAGGTTCAATCTATACTAATATTATAAAGAGGAAAGATTTTTTAGTTTGTTTGTTTGTACCGAATAGGCTCCGAAACTACTGGACCGATTTGAAAAATTATTTCACCAATAGAAAGCTACATTATTCCTGAGTGACATAGGCATATTTTTTTATCCCGAAAATGGGTCCTGTGGGGTGGTCCACGGAAGCGAAGCCGCTCTCGTGGATCGCCGATTTCTCCGTCAATTGTGGTCCGCCAAATTGGTCCCATTTTAATTTGGTGAAGATCTGATTAAGAACTTCGAAGACATACAACAGAATTCTTCAATAAATGACGGCAAATCTCTCGGAATTGCTGCAATCGCATGTGTGTATATTGTTTATACCATTTCTTAACATACCATCACGCCAGTACGCTCTAAAGGGGTACGCAGATGTGTACAGTTCACTTTGATACACTCTTATTTCACCGGTTTTGTTCAAGTTTCATGATATTCAGGTTATCCATTCTGGCATTTTAAGTACCTTACTAAGAACTTGCCTATTAGGTACAACAAAAAAAAAAAACATTTTTACAAAAAAATACTACCGACTTCCAAATAAAAACACTACAAATTGAAAAATAACATTCTTATTGGAAGTCGGTGTCCATAACGAACAAAATTGGTACCTACCAAAGACAGCCTTATAATGTAAAACGACGCAGCGACAGCGCGCTACGTTGACGCAACGCTGACGCAACGCGCCTGCCGTGTGGACCGGCTCTATGAAAAGCAGTCTAACCATAATATACAAGAAAAGTGACTACACCGCAAGATAGTATCTTTTCAAAGTATCATTTTCCCCTATTGTCGTACACATGATGGCTTATGAAGCATTTCCCTGTAGCTAATGGACGAGCCCCATTACCGGGCAGATAATCGTAGCTTTCTGCACCACGCGTCATTTGTGTGTCACTATTTTGCTATCTGTACATTCTTGTGGTTACTCTGTAGTTTGGTATAACGCTAATTATGTTATTGAAATAAATAATAATAGAATAATGATAATAAAATCTTGTTGATGATGAATAGTTTGTAGTGCTCTGAAAGTTATTTTAAGTGAAGTTAATATGAAGCTATATTTACTTGACCATTAGTGCCATCCCTTGTTTTTAACGCGGAGTAATAACTCAGGAAAATAAATTCTATTTTTAATGATTTTTTCTCACTAAATGTCTATTTTCCTGGGCTATAATCATTCCTGTGACACTTCGTTTTACAACCCTAACAAAATTTTGAGGGTTCTAGGGTAGTGAACAAAAATATCTATTTAGTCCGTCAGTTAGAGAACCTAAAACTATTGGACACGTATTTTTCTTTTGCCACGTAAACCAAATAAAAACGACTATACAGTGCGTTGAAATATCGTGTGACGTCACAGTGTGCTACACTTTATACTAACAAAGTGTCGTCACAAGCCTCCACTCCTGAACTTTCATGCGCTCTATCTTTGTCAATTTTATTTATTTGATAAAGCAAAAAATACGGGTCCATGGAGCAAAATATACGGCTAATCTCAAGGACGGACTAAGTTTAATTATAATTTTCCTACCCAGGAAACATCTCTAATTTAATTAAAATGACATGTTTTAATACTAGAGCCTGCCATACATCCATCCATCCATTCATTGAAAGAATGTAAAACCCTTTTGTAAAGGCCAGGGTTATAAGAAGTTTCAAAGGCCCTTGATTCAGTAAAATATACTTGAACTAGCTGAAGTTTAATTAAAACTGGGAAAGTGCAGTATTTTAAAATACACAGGCTGTAAAAGGAGTAGGGAAGCCGGATATTTCTTAAAGTGGTGGGCCAGGGTTGTGCATACGAGCTACTTTTGCATGAAGACGCCATGAACAAATCTATGAAAACATAGTTAAGTGATTAAGAGTGATCAAATTGAGTGATTAAGAGTTTTAGACGTGGGTACTCGTATGTGAAGAGGCTTTTGCCCTGCAATGAGGCAGTGACAGGCTTATTTATCTTAGTGTTAAATCGACACGCCAATGCCGGCTCAACAAGATTTGATAGTGTCAAACTGTCTTTATCAACATCAAAAAGGAGTTTCTCAATTCGACTGTAGGTTTTTGTATGTTTTTACGCGATTACTACGCCAATTATTTACATATTTTGGAAAACAAACAAATACCTAAAATACAAAGCCAAACAACTAATAAAAAATATAAAGTTAAGAGGCACAGTCATGAACCGATTTCGTTGATTCTTTTTTTATTTGAATGCTGGTGCTTTGCATGTGCTCCCATTTAAATTTGATCAAAATCATAAAAAAATTAAACCGACTTCCAAAACACACAAAGCGAAAAATTTCCGAAAAGACACCGACTTCCGAAAAGAAAGTTATTTTTCGCTTTGTAGTGTTTTGTTTTGGAAGTCGGTTTATTTTTTTTTGTAAAAAGTATTTTTTGCATACCACCTTTTGTTTTCCAGAATTTTCATCCATATATAAAAGTTTTGTTTGCGATTATTTTGTCTTAAACCCGTACAAAAATCTGGCGTCTGATGCATTTTCCAAAGTCGCATTTATTGCCCCGCAAAGTGTAAATTATTTCTTTAGCGCAGCATGCACCAAGTTCAGTCTGAATTTCATGGAGCCACGTAATTAGAATCTACGAATTAAGTCTGCTGATGGATAGTTAGGTACAAATATGGCTATGTTAGGTACAAAATGGTGGGGAGGAGAGTGTAAGACTTAGTATTTTATAAAATACTAGCTATTCCCCGCGGCTTCGCTCCCGTGGACTACCCCACAGGACCCGTTTTCGGGATTATAAAATAGCCTATGTGACTCAGGAATAATGTAGCTTTCTATTAGTGAAAGAATTTTTAAATCGGTCCAGTAGTTTCGGAGCCTATTCGACATACAAACAAACAAACGAAAAAATCTTTCCTCATTATAATATTATTATTATAGTATATATAGTATAGAAGTAAGGATAGTGTTTAGTACAGGCCTTCGGATCACAAAGCCAAGAGGCGAACGCCGGGGCCCATTAGCGACGCTGCAGCTCCTGGATCCTATCAGATCCTGTACCCACGAAACTGCGACCCGCAGCAGTGGAAAGCTAGGGGTCTGTTTCTTATTGGGGAGGGATACTGGTTCCTGTTTGACAGGTGGGTGTGGTACAAGTCCACTAATTAACACTACTACTCAGCTTGATTCCCGCGGTGTGTTCCAGGGGTCGTTCAATACTGTGCCAGGTCGGGAAATTAGGGATAGGATAATATATATAATAAAGGGTAATGGGCGTGGTCTGGAGGCAACGATTTCCTGCAGACACCTGGACACGATCTCGCCAAAATGCCTTCGCTGTGCGCGAAATTTACACAAAAACCAAAGCACAAAACGCCGCACAATACAAATCGTGAATCGCGGATGCAATTCCGATGCAGCTGGGGTTGATTATTTTACGATTATAGTTAATCAAACGAGACCCCTATTTCGCGTTGCACGCGTTCACACAAAACTTTCTAGACTAATAGGATTTTACAAGTCATCTGCCAACGTCAAAACTCAATCGAAAACTGACAATTCAAATGACAGCAAGCTGACGTTGTGTTGTAACAAAATAACAAAAGGGAACGAAACGTTCGTTCGCAACAGATGGTATAGATTAGCTACTAGCTGCCGCTACTCTTACTTCGTGATAAGGAAAGTCCTCACTGAGATTATTCAAGTGTAATGAGCATTCGAGTGGTGTGGACTGTGGACGTTGAGCCGAGCGTTAAAAAGCTTACACGCAAGCACGAACTTCGGCCGGTGTGGACGTCGCAATGATTTTCGTGGAAACGGTTCGCATTCGAATGTTCACGCAAATAAAACGCTCAAATGCGAGTAAACAGATAATGAAATGAATGTATAATAATATTCCTACATACATACCATCCCATACAACAAACGTAATTTTTTTGCCGTTTTTTTGCGATAATGGTACGGAACCCTTCGTGCGCGAGTCCGACTCGCACTTGGCCGGTTTTTCTATTTTTGGACAATCCCACCGCACTATTCCCAAACCACTGCAACTCCTGAAAGCCAGAACAGTAACGACCACCAAAAAAACGCCGAGGCAATGAAGCTCGACAAAGTCCCGTAGAATGAATTTAACTGTCTTGGAAACCGCAACGAAATTAATCAGAAAAGAATAACGGAGAATAAGAATCCAATCATGTTTGACTTCAGTAATTTATCTGTATATCGTCTTATGAGTAGTTTCCAGATCTATTTGCATTTGAAAGATATATCTATGAGCTGTTTACCGTTCACTGTTTCCGTTTTCATTGATGTGTGTGGGAACCGAACCATCTCAAGCTAGGTATGCTTTGTGAAGATTAGATTAAATTTCGGTAGGTTTCTGCTCTAAATCGGGCCAGTTATTTAATACGTCACTACTCGTAGATCCGTCTTAGGATCTGTTGGAATTTGGTAATGTAGTTTATATTGTGTTCGTCTAATATCTAGTTCAATAGCTATTAGGTTAGGACAATATAGGGTCAAGTTCAAGTTTGGAGGGTTCACAGGAATATTTATTTATTTTAAAAAAACGTTGCTACGTAGTTGCTACACACAAGCACAGATATATATGGAGATCTATCTATCGCCGTGGAACGGAACCGATGAGAAACGCTAGTTACGTCGGCACGGTTTCTTTGTATGGGATGAGGCATCTGTATGCTAGTATTATATTATCTGTGACACTATGAATTTCTTCCTGTATCGTGGGTGCGTTTACGAACATTTAAACTCACATACACAAGACACCAGATCTGGAACAGCTATCTGTAGGCCATATAAATATTTTTCCGTGCGGGAATCGAAACCCGCGACACGCAGCGCAGCAGCCGATCGCTTAACCACTGCGCCAACCGTGTCGTCGAGAATACGAGTTAGCTGGTGTAAAAGAAAGGAAATGGTGTTTATTTGTCACATCACGATACAATCAATACCTACATATAATAAATCTGAAGAAAAATATTTTTTGTACATCGAAAAAAATCCAAAAAAAATAGCCAGGGTGTTAAAGGATAACCAACAGAACCCATTTCTAGCATTTTTGGAATTTTTGTCTGTTTGTCTGTTTATTTGTGCACGCATCACGTGAAATGTACGAAACCAATGTAGATAACTTTTATACATAAAAATTGTGCGTATCTTGAAGAATTACTTAGTTTTTGTTTCATCGCAATCGGTTCACTCTATCAAAAGTTAGATGAATTTAAAGTGTTCAAGAAGTAAAATTATCACAGCTCACGCAATTCAGCAGTTACTCGGACAGTTGAACTCGCTATTCGATAGATGGCGTTGTGCATTTAAAGTCATTTTCTGAATCGCGGTGTTAAGATTTTACGCGAAAGAATGACCGTAGAAAAAAAAATTGGTATGTATTAACCGACTACCCAGACAGAAAGGAGGAGGTCCTATGTTATGTTCGACATTATGTATGTTTTTTTTGTTTATTTATGTTCACCGATATCTCCGTCAATTGTGGACCGATTTCGAAAAATCTTCTTTTTTGTTTGAAAGAGTATGTTCTGAAATTGGTCCCATTTTAATTTGGTGTAGGACTGACGAAGCAATTCGAAGATAATTATACTCTTCAATAAATAACGGCAAATCTCTCGGGATTGCTGCAATCGCATGTCTGTTTGTTGTTTATACCATTTCATAACATAACATCACGCCAGTACACTCTTAAGGGGTACGCAGATCTCTCATTTCACCGGTTATGTTCAAGTTTCATGATATTTGGGTAATATATTCTGGCGTTATACGAGTGTGTAACTTACTAAAGAACTTGCCTATTAGGTAGGTACAACTAAAAAGTGAAAAATAAAATAAACTTTTTACAAAAAAATACTTCCGACTTCCAAATAAAACTACAAAGTGAAAAATAACTTTATTTTTAGAAGTCGGTTTCCATAACGCAATACCGACCTACGAAAGATACCGACTTCCAAAAATAAAGTTATTTTTCACTTTGTATTTTTATTTGGAAGTCGGTAGTATTTTTTTGTAAAAAGTTTTTTTGAGTATGTGGAGTAGGCAGGCAGGCTGGTAAGTATGGTAGGGTTGGCAGGCAGATGACGGGCGCGAAGCCGCGGGCACAGCTAGTACATAATAATTTCGCTTAAATTAAACCTCTAACATATAAGTAGTACTTAAATTATGATAGAAAGGACAACACAAAAAAAACACAAAATTATGAAATATTAATCGGTATAGTATTTGCTGGTCCTGTATTCGTTTCCTGAGCAAAGTTTAGTTGGGATTTTGCATACCGGCGTCTTGATGTGTGCCAGGTGGTTGGCAATATGGTAGCACCTAAAACCAGGAGCAAACATAGCTGGCGAAATGTGGGTATGCGATAGGTACACTTGTGGCACAGATAAATCTGACCTGATATTATCTGTGACCTGAGGGCTTAGTGTGAGTTTTTACTCGCGCTCATTCGCGGTAACGTAAACCTCAATTTGTATTGAAACTGGATAAGCGCCGTCAGTGGGCTTAGTGTGAGTTTTAATTCACGCTCATTCGCGTTAACGTAAACGTCAATTTGTATTGAAACTGGATAAGCGCCGTCTGGTGACAGTAAGGAGAAGCCTCTATTTTGTATACAAATTGGCATAAGAGATCGTTTACGTTATCACGATTAAGTGCGTTAAAAAATCTCGGCATAAGCACACTGCTTAACTCTGCGGAGAAACAGGCGTGATGTTATGATCATTTTCTTAAAGTATAAATAGTTCTTATTTTCTAAACATTTTCATTAAAAAAAACGGCCAGGCAATACAACTTGCAAATTGCAATACAAACTATAAAACTTCAGCATAAAAGAAACCGAACTTCACGATATTTTAAAACTTTGTATAAAATGGCAAACTATTTGAAAGCAACTATGTTTTTAAACAGAAGCATTGTTTTCGAACAAAAACCGTATTTGACGGTTGGAACCTCGTTGGAACAAAAGGTTCCCTGCCGCCATTGCTGTAACCGTCGCATGAAATTATGGTACAAATGGCCGTCGGTACTCCACTCTCTGCCGTTCACACCCCTATAATGGAAACAAGGAAAAATTGGAGTAAAGCCTTGATTTATATTCCGAATAAATCTATTGCGGTTGAGGTTCTTTTATCGGTACTCGTGTTATAGTACAATTGTTTGTAAGAGGCTTAGTAAGGTTCTTTTCCCACTGCCGACGATCAGCGAGAAGCGAGTAGATCTATAAACTAGATACGAGAAGCGAGTGTGTAGTTCCGATAGTTTAATCGCTCGGCTATAAGCGAGTGTTCTAGTGCGACGGGCGATTACTTGCACCACTCGCTAGGGGCGGTCTGTCCTGCGCAAAATGGCGTGAGTTCTGACCGCCAAGCGACCATCGATGAGCGAGTATAATTATCTTTGATAGCTCTTGTCGCTGCGAAAAATTTGTGGTGGGAGAGTTTTCGCCGGTAGGGTGAACAGCCAGCGATCAACTATTAATACATGTGTCTCTTTTATTGACACCGGCAGCCGAATTGCGTAAGTATATTATCCAAAGCAAAAGAATCGATTCCTTCCCAAAAACGACTTTTCGTATCAATATGCACTACGTAAAGTTGGTTTTGGGAAAGAATCCATTCTTTTGCTTTGGATAATATACTTACGCAATTCGGCTGCGGATCTATACCATTTGTCCGTTTCTTCAGCGAAAAAATAGTTGATAGCTAATCGCTTCCTCGTCGGCGCGCGGCGGTGGGAAAAGTGCCTAAAGAGTGAGTTGTGAATAGTGATCTAGTAATTTCATCATCATCATCATTTCAACTGGAAGACATCCACTGCTGGACATAGGCCTCCCCCAGGTGATGCCTCATCGACCGGTCCCATGCGTCTCACATCCACCGGATGCCCGCAACCCTAACTAGGTCATCTCTAGTAATTTAATCACCAATATCAAAAGGTCTAATCACCTCTGCCGAAATCTTCAGTAAATAGATTCGTGATGTTATGTTATTTTGGTATTTAATTCGTTTGAACCTGCGAGCCGTCATTAGGGCGGTTAGGCACTACACATCCGTGTCCGTGATTTGATTTCAGAGTTCATATTTTTTTAATTATGACAGATTATGTTATGACCGATAGAGTTTGGATGTAGTGCGTAAGCTTGCCCTACAAGAAGTACTACGGCTACTTCAGAACCGAAATTTCACGGAAACGGATCGGATGTAAGTGTTAGGCGCAGGCCACATAGAAATGGCGTCGGGCGCGGACATAGCACGGGCGGTTTCCTGTTCCATTAAAATTTCATACAAAATGCATGTAAATAAAGGGTAATTTATGACACACGGTATGTCGTTGCGCGGAGGTGGTTATGACGCGCCATTTCGGCGCCCGTTCCTGATCAAATTGCGCTTTATTTCCATGCATTTTGTATGAAATTTGAATTGAATAGGAAGCCCCCCGTGCCATGTCCGCGCCCGACGCCAATTCTATGTGGCCTGCGCCTTACGGGTCACAATGAATTGCTTAGAAACTGTGCTACGGATTTGAAACAATGGCGCTTTGGAATGTTCATCGTAAGCAACTTTGTGTAGTAAACAATCAGCTATCTATCATTAAGAACACATATACCAACAATTTATCTATCAAATATGGGCTTACTAGCACTAGCCAGTGGCTTCGCCTGTGATTATTATACCAAGGAAACATACTCGCTGGATAGAAAGTATTCTATGTCCTAATCCAGGACTGTTCTACCTGCGTGCCAAGTTTCATCCAAATCATTTCAGCCGTTATGGAGTAAAAAAATAACAGACAGAGTTACTTTCGCATTCCAAATATTATTAGTATCGATTAATATATTAAAACACCTTCCGCATTTAAATGCCAAAAGTGTAAAACATATATTTAAAATATCTCAAAACAAAAAAGCATCGCGTTTTAAACATTCGATTTATTCAAAACCATTCTGCAGACGGAGCTCTGCCAAGATTCCGTACATTCTATGCAAGGCCTGCAAGCTCGTTTACAACGAGTGGTAGTTAGGCAGTTACGTTAATGACTGCGCCTGCTTTTCTAGCAATGTTTAGAAAATTCTAGACTTCTTGAAATTGCGCTGGGTTTTCTGAAACAACGTTTTCAATTATATGTGGCATATGGATCACTGGTTGAGAGTTCTGGAAGGAATGAGCGTGAATGGAACGCTTTTAGTGGATTTATTCGTGATCTGTGTAGGATGTTTGTGGGTGTAGATATGTGTTTATAGGTAAGTTTGTGTAAGGAAATGTTATATAGGTATGGTATAGATAAGCGTGTTTGGTTAGGTCTATAGGTACTGTTTTCAAACTGTCTTTGTTTTGGTGGAGCATTTTTGGAAGCGTTTATTAATTACGTCTAATTATTGCCGCGGCTTCGCATACGCTAATTCCGTTGGAATTGTGCATTTCTTGAGACAAAATTTTATAACACTCCGCAATATAATTTCTATTATATCAGTTTTTCTATTATATTATTTCTATAATATCTAATTTTATAACACTTATATTATGCGCAAGGAGTGGAATTCCCTGCCAGAGTCTGTGTTTACCGACAGCTACAATCTAGGAGTCTTTAAGTCAAGAGTGAATAGGTTATTTCTAGGCAAGCGTGTTTCACCGTCGACCACATCATCGCTTACCAACAGGTGAAGTTGAGGTGGCGCGGCGTATGCCAGTGTTGCCAGGTCTTAGTGAGGGCCGGCATAATAAGCAATCAAAATAATAAACTTATTTAATTATAATAATAATTTGGTTATGTTACCGTTTTAGTTAAACACGACTATATATCTTTGCAATAGACAACATTTAAAACACCAAATTAAATTCAGGAAGAAAACATTACATTTTTATAATTTTGCTAAAAAATCTTGACCACAGCGAATACCTTTACTAAGTACAAATAAAAGCAAAGACGTAAAAAAAAAAATGGTATACTTACAGTTTTTCAGAGCTCATTTCCCAAAAGAAAAGTAAGGAACTATTTGGGTAATATTGGGTCACATTACCAACTGTTTATTTACTCAGTCTATTCTGAGTCCAGCTGCTTAGTATTCTACCCCTAGAGTCTGGACTTTGGTTTAAAACCGGCCAAGTGCGAGTCGGACTCGCGCACGAATGGATTCGTACTTGGTAAATTGCGGTTTACGATTTATGACAATCTTAATGTGGTTCACAGAATACATCTACTTACCAAGTTTCAACAGCATAGTTCTTATAGTTTCGGAAAAAAGTGGCTGTGACAGATAGACAGACATGACGAATTCATAACACCTCGACATATTTTTATTGGATGCTACATAATTTACCTTTTTTTTTTTTTTTTTTCTGTTTACGGGGGGAATCCTTCAGAAGGCACCTGAAATTTTGGGGAAAAGACGAGGGAGTGTGGGATTTTTACCTCACTAAAACCACCCCGGTATTCACCATCAGCACGTAGAACGGACCCCGTGACCTCTCAAAAGACCACCCCGGAACCCCCTCTGTGCAACGCCTGTTAGGGCACATCCCTGGGGAGATAATAATGCACCTCCCCTGAGCCTCGCAGTGCACGGCAGCACGTGATCACTGTGCCACCGTCATTCCTGGGGTCACTTGGTGGGCGAACAGAGTCCCCAATCTGAACGCCCATGACCCCGGAGTCCCGCCCACCTATGGAGCAGGCGGGATTTTGGCGTTTTAGGCATCGAGGCGGTTGCCTCAACGACGCCTTCTTCTCCGTGTGGGATCGGCCCTCTCACGATCCCGCTCGGCAGCCTCCTTCTGTACCATCACGGTCTCACAGAAGGAGGCCATTTCCCTCCAGTTTTCTGGCTCTGCCAGCATGGTCCTCAAAACTGCTGGCAGAGACAGGTCTCGCCCGATCCTGGCGACCAAGACCTGCCGCTCAGAGACCCACGCAGGGCACTCCTCGAGCGTGTGCTGTGCAGAGTCAAGGTCGCCTCCGCAGTGGTGGCAATTTGCCGTGGTCTCTCGCCCAATCCTATTCAGGTACTCACCGAAGCAACCGTGCCCGGTGAGTACCTGAGTGAGCCTGTAGGAGATGCGCTCCTCTCTCTTCAGCCAGGCTTCGAAGTGCGGCAGGATGGCTTCGACAACGCACTTGCGCGAAAATTGCGGCTGCTGTAGCCGCTCGCGCCACTGCTCGAGCGCGTGTCGCCGTTCCTGCCACCTCAGCCTTACTACAGCGATTCCTGGCACGCTATCACCATTCTGGCGGATGGCACGTATTCGGTTATAAACCTTCGAATCCGTGTCCGCCAGAATATCCAGTGGAGGAAAGCGTGCCAGGAGAGTTTCCGCCTCAAAGGATACCGTTCGGTAACCTCGTGCGATACGAATGGCCATTTTCCGCTGCAGGCTATTAATTTTAGTCCTGCAGCGCTGGACACCTGATAATCTGCTTGACCAAACAGGTGCCCCGTAAAGGACCATCGATCGCACGACACCCGCGTAGAGGCGGCGAACTTCCTCCCGTGGTCCCCCGAGGTTAGGCAGCAGTCTATGCAAAGCACCCACTGCCTTTTCAACGCGGGGGACCAGGCGCTCGAAGTGCTCTTCGAAGCCCCACCGATCGTCCAGGATTAGGCCAAGATACTTAATGTATCGACCCACCTGGACTTGCGCATCTCCTACTGTAACTGACAAGCTGGGTGGCTCCCTGCTCCTTGGCAGTTTATGGAACCATAGCGCCTCAGTTTTATGAGGCGCTATCTCCAAACCCAGCTCGCGGATCGACGCCACGACTCTTGCCACCCCGAGCTCGGAGATTTGGATGGCCTCGTCGAAAGTGTCTCCGCCGGCTAACACCAAGGTGTCGTCTGCATAACAAACGATATTAACGCCGACGGGAAGGTCTACACGCAGGACCGCATCATATGCGAGATTCCACAGGGGTGGACCTAACACCGACCCCTGCGGAACCCCACACGTTATTTCCCTCCGATGCAAGCTACCATCCCGGCCCACATAGCGAATGTGCCGGTCGCGTAGGTAAGCCCCGACGATGCACTGCAGGTAAAGTGGCACTCCATGATGTACGAGTGCCGCCCTAATCGCATCCCAGGGCAGGGAGTTAACGGCGTTGACGATATCCAAACTTACCGCCAACGCCACCCCACCCCGGGACACAACCTGTTCCGACAGCGAGCGTACGCGTAAGATTGCGTCCACTGTTGAACGCTGCTGCCGGAAGCCATACTGGCAATCAGCAAGGTTCTTCTCATTTTGACAGCCGACGTCAACCACGGATTGGCGCGCTCTCTCGTTTGTCTACGGTTTCGACAAATGACTATTGAGCCGTCGAGTTTTTGATCGTATATTTATTGTGTTTTATTTACTTATTTGTTTTATAAATTATACACAAACATACTGTAACTCACCTTCTGTGTTTGCACTATTTTGTTATTTGTTTTATTCTATTTTATTCCTAATATATTGTATGTTTCGTTCCGTGAGTGTGTCCGTGGCATCAACAGTGGGCCTTATCAGAATATCAGCGCAGTGATATTTTCTTTTTAATATCGTTGCACATGCTGAGATAGGAGCCTTTTTGGTCTCGCACGGGGTTTTTTATATTTTATTATTGTTTGTGTTTTGCTTATCTCGTGTCTCCTGTGCGGGTCACAAATAAATATTTTTTATTTTTTTCTTTCTTTCTTTCTTTCTTTCAAGGTCGGGACCAACTCGCGACAGGTGCCCGACGAGTCTTTCGGCAATTATTCTTTCGAATAGCTTGGAAATCTCGTCGAGCAGGCAAATGGGACGGTATGCAGAGGGAGACTCCGAGTCCCTGCCTACTTTCCTCAATAAGACCAATCCAGCCTCCTTCCAGTCGGAGGGGAACACGCCCGCACGAAAGCAGCTGTTAAACAGCTGTCTTAGGCGGTCCCCCAGAGCAGCCATAGCCAGATCCCACGCTCGGCCAGGGATACCATCCGGGCCCGGCGCGGTGTTTCGAGCCCCCATGCGTCTAACGGCTCTGTCCGATTCACCTTCAGTCACTTCCAGCTCGCCAGTCCAGTCCGAAGGGGTCAAAAGCGACGAGGGACCTTCCCTGGCTACTGGAAAGAGCGTGTTTACTACTCTCTCCAGCAGCCCCGCATCCATGGTTTCTGTTATGGGAGGGACCCATGGACGTAGCTTGGCCATGACCAGCTTATAAGTTCGCCCCCATGGATCCCTGTCCAGTCCCTCAAGAAGCTACCTCCAAGACCTCGACCTGGCATCCGAAATGGCGTGCTGGAGCGACATGGTCGCCTCCCGATATGCTCTGTAGGTTCTGGCTATTTCCTCCTCCTCTGCTCTTGGCTGCCTTCTACGTCGGGTGCGTTGATACTGGCGTCGGAACCTAAGACATAAGACGCGTAACTGCGCGATATCTTCCGACCACCAGTAAACCGCACCCGCTTTTGACGCTGGGCGCACTTGACCCGAGGCATGGAAGCGTCACAAATCGACGTCAACCTGTTCCGGAACCAAGCTGCTTCTTCTTCCGGATCGGGTGAGATCCCCTGGGAATGAGCATCTTCCGGCCACGCCACGACGTTGGCAGCTGCAATGAGCATATCTCGATTGAGCCGCTTGAGGGCCCAACGTCGCGCCGGTGGGCTAAAATCTGGACGGCTCGGGCTGTCGGAAGGGCGCAGTGTCACATCAAATACGATGTGGCGATGATCGGAGAGTGTGATCAACTCTTCTGCTACCCTCCAACCCGACACCATGCGGGTGACAGAAGGAGTAGACCATGAAAGATCCACAATCGACTCCCCCTGCCACCGAACACAAGTGGACACAGACCCCCGATTCAAGAGTCGAAGGTCAAGTGACGCCGCCTAGTCTTGTACCACGCGTCCCCTCGGCGTATCCCGGGAGTTTCCCCAAGCTCTAGAGTGAGCGTTGAAGTCTCCCAGGACGAGCACTGGACGGGGTGAGCATTTGTATCGAATGCAGTTCGCAACCCCGTCCAGATATCCCTCGAATTCAGTGAGGGAAATATTGGGAGACACGTAGCAGCCTACTACGGCCAGAGATCCCCATTGCACAGCTATAAATCCATGTCCCCTATCTAGTAGGCAGCACTAAGGCCCACCGCTTCCACCAGCCCAATAAACGGTAACAGAGTCCATAGTATCCCGGAACCAGCGAGGATGATCCCTAAGACCGTATGGCTCTGCTACCACCGCCAAGGCAACCGAACACTCCACAATAGTCTGCAGAAAAAGATTCTGCGCGTTGCGGCAGTGGTTCAAGTTGCACTGGAGGAGTTTTAAGGCTGGGAAGGCGATGCGTCCATTTTCTCCGAAGCACCCAATGGTGCTGGCGTCGATCGCAAAGTGGCAGGAGCAAGCGAGGCTCGCTTCTTGCGAGGAGTGCATCTTTTGCCCCCTAGCCGGTGATCTGCTGGGAGACCCAGGTCCGCACACAGCGGACACCGCGATGTGCACTCTCTCGCTTTATGAGCTCCCCCACAAGCATAGCACTGGGTGCTCCGATCCACTGCACTTGTGCACTGAGAGCGGACGTGCCCGGGCTCGAGGCAACGGAAGCACATCATGCGACGCGCCCCCAAAACTTGAACCCTGACAAAAGTCCAACCCAAGCGCATGCGATTGTCTGACGCCAGTTTTTTTATTGCTACCAACGGGGCAATAAAAAAACTGGCGCCAGACCCAGACGTGCCCCAGAGAAGCATGTGGACGACGGATTTCACCCACTTTTACGTCTCCGGGGGAACAGCCTCCTACCTCGGCAATGGCAGCTGCAACATCCTCAGGCGTTACGGCATCGTCAAGGTCCATGACCCTAGCCTCAGCTCTCTTTGTTGGACGCGAGATTTTGGCGCCAAACTCGGCGAGGACCTCTCGCATACGGCTAGCGAGACTGTCCGCTTTGGTAGACGAATCGGTGCCAGCGACGGTTAACACCATTCCGCCATCGACAGCCCTCTTTTGGCCGACGGTGTCAATTCCGAAATCTCTGAGTCTCCACCGTGACCTCGACCGTCCGCGTCGGTAAGGGGCTTACTAAGTGTTAGCGACTTAGCCGACTTCCTCCTAGCCGTGAACGGCTGAGCACGCTTGCGCGTACGGGATCGAGTCGACCGTGTTGACGACTCAGAGGCATGCGATATCTGCGAACAAGAAGACTCGCAGGAATCACTAACCGCCTCGTCGGCAACCGGGGTAGGCGGGCGCACAA
Source organism: Orthosia incerta (assembly GCA_948252205.1). Lineage (NCBI taxonomy): Eukaryota > Metazoa > Arthropoda > Insecta > Lepidoptera > Noctuidae > Orthosia > Orthosia incerta. The sequence continues at coordinate 15,436,352 of OX411747.1, forward strand.
ATTGTGCCCGCTTTTTAATTTTTGGTGTCGCGGAAATGCTGGCACTAAATCCCAGAGACTCCGCATTACCGGTACGTGTGCCACCTTGGCTCACTCCTTCCTCCTCTACCAATTCTATTGGTTTATTTTGTTTTGGTGTTTCACTATCCATAACTTCAGATTATATAAGTTCACTGTTGGAGCTCTCCACCCTCCATGGAGCCATCAGTCGAGGGCGTCACTCGTTCCACGAGCAACGCCAGAGCTACTCCTTCGGTATAGGGCCAGTCTAGTAAGAAGTTGACGAGCCCGCACGTGACGGAAGAAGACGGGATAACCAATCCCGAGACCCTACGCCGTGTCGGCTGCCCCCCCTCACTAAACCGACCCTCGCATGACAGCCCGCTTATGGAATGCCTCAGCCGATTGGTCGTGGGTAGCTACCCCACAACCTCCCGTGTGAGAGGAAATCCGGACCAGAGTGGTGTGTTGTGTGCAACCTGCTCCACTCAACCACCAGGATTCCTTCATCCCTCCGTACGGGTCCCCGCGCACGGCACAAACACGCGGGAGGTCATTACTACTATCCACCATCTGCTCTTGTTCGATGGTGGACACCCAGGGGCATGACCTCGCCACCCCTGCGTTAGTTCGCCCGGTGGTTTTTGTTACGTCTAATTCTTAAGGAATTAGACAAATAACAGGGTGGCAACCTCGTGAAGGAAAACCACCAGACTTGCCTTGAGGATCTACACGACTGTAGCGCTCTCCCTCAAGACCACGCTACCTTGCCGCCTCTGAGGGAGGAGGCAAGGTAGGCCCGTATCTACGCTACCAAGCAAGCAAAGCTTGTCGTTGTGCAACCGCAAAAGCGCACATGCGGAGCCCTCCCCTACATAATTTACCTAGTAGTAGAAACGCTTCGATTGACAATCTATTGAACACTTAATTATGATACAATATCTTGCGTAAACTTCCCAATTCAAACAGCACCCATAACTTTTGAGCGGCTGAACCGATTTTCATCAAACATAGCTAAGAACACTCTCGATAAAGTACTCAAACAAATAAAACGAAATCAAAATCGGTTTATCCGTTTAGGACAGATACACAAATCCACAAATACACAGATACACACGTCAAACATCCCTCTGTTTCCGTCGGGTGTTAGAATATCTTATTAGGGACTCGCACAGTGGACACAAAAAACAAAACAAAAATTTGTAAGACGGAACAACAATTTAAAAAAATAACCCTGAGCGAGACCAAAAAGCATAACGCAGTGATATTTTAAAAATAATATATATTCTGAATCTATATAATAAATAGTCTTTCTGCCAAACCGACGAGAGATATTTTTGTGCCAAAGATAGGGACAAGCAAGCAGCCAACCTGATTGTTATTCGTCACTGCCGTCTATGGACATTCCAACATCAGCGTTGCCTACCCTTTAAACAGACTTTCCAAAAAAAAAAACAGGTGAACATAGAACCTCCTCCAGGTTCTATGTTCGGCTATTTTTTTTGTATGTTCACCGATTTCTCTGTCAATTGTGGACTGATTTTGAAAATTATTTTTTGTTTGAAAGATTATGTTCCCAATGATTGGTCCCATTTTAATTTGGTAAAGATCTGATGAAGAACTTCGGAGATATGCTACAAAACTCTTCAATACAAAAAAAACAACGACACTTCTCTCGGGATTGCTGCAATCGCATGTCTGTCTATTGTTTACGCCATTTTATAATATATAACATTACGCCGGTACGGTATAAAGGGGTACACAGATGTATGTACAGTTCACTCTGATACACTCTCATTTCACCAGTCATCTCCAATGTTTCTGTTATTCAGGTAATCTATTCTGACATAACTTTGGGCATTATAGGTACCATACTATAGAACTTGCTCATAATGGAAGTACCAAAACTAAAAAGTGACGAATAAAAACTTTTATACAAAAAATACAACCAACTTCAAAATGAAACACTAAAAAGTGAAAAATAACTTTAATTTAGGCAGTCTGTGTCAAACATTTTTATTTGGAAGTCGGTTGTATTTTTTTGTACAAAAGCTTTTTTTAAAAGGTCCGATGTAAACCTTACCTTACCGCCCAAAAAGTAATTCACCTTCTAATAAATAAATACACTGAAAATTTACAGTAGTATTGATCTAAAACTTTACTTCACATACACGGACTCACTCGTGTAATGCATTAGGTACCTACTATACTCCGTTCCGTACTCCCAACTTTTATCGCTAGCACATAAGAAGCTGGGCAAGGTTTTTATTGCCCCGTGTTTCTTGCCCGCAGTTCGCAACTTATCACCTTCACTTAATTTGTCTAGCTCGTGCTCTAATGCGAGTTCGCTTGCGAGGGGTCGCTTTTTGAGAGGCAATCCATGCTCAGAGACCGGTTTATAAGTAATTTCACACGTTGTTCGTTCGTGTTTGTGAGTCTTTGAACTTGAGAAGGGTAATTGTGTTAAAATTATAGGTATTAATTAATATCTAGGAAAGTCTAAGTATTGGTCTCTTGATGCAATTCTTACTCCCATTAAATTAATTTGAAGTTGAGAAACTGGAAAATTCTACTTTAATGCTTAAGTTTGTCCTTGCTAAGTTATAATGCTAAAGTAGAGATTTAGTCAAGTTCTCAACTTCGAATTCACAATTTGGTAACCAGGAGGCTAATTAGCCTTGGAAAACTTATAGAAGTTTAAACGCCACATCTTAGTTTCTAATAAAAAATGTCAACACTCATACTATTACAGAAACAAACATTGATTACAAAAATTGGCCGTGATGGGGCCTCCAGCCTAATTGCGTAAGTGCATTCGGCAAGGGAAAGTATTTTGTCTCCATCGATCGACCAATCACATAGACGGAAATCCACATCGCGTCTTTCATCTCGCATGTGATTGGCCTTCTTTGTTGGTCTATCACATGTCACATTAGCATGTCGCTGACGCGAACCCATATGTTGTGCTCCTACCCTACCAAAAAGCGCACAAATTTTCACTTCAAAAACGCGCTGCAAATTAAATGAAATAGTAATAATTAATTAATAACCACAATAATTTTCTGAAACACAGAAATAGGTGCTAATTTACACGCAAAACGTAAAAGACCGCCACCGTTCTAAAACTACGTCAACACAGCTACACTAGATTAGAACACGCGCATTGAAAAATTTAGTCCCAACAGCGCGCAGCGTCTCGTACCACAGCGCTCAGGAAATTGCGAAAAATGTGCTCAACTCGCAACTAATGGACATGTTTGTGCTCCTGCCGAGCACGTACCTTCACCACACAACCTCTGAAATATTTATGGAACTACTAAGAAGAACTTTAAACCATACAATCACTAAAAGAACCGATTCATACCTACGTTGCTGTCCTTTTACTAAAGTGTCACTATCTGAAAAATAAACATATTTTAATTTATAGAAAAACGAAATAATATTAAAAATCGACTATACATTAGATGGTTTTATAGTGTCAAAAATTGATAAAATTGTGCATTTTCGAATAGACACATTGTTCGTTTCAATCAATTACGTAATCTTATCAAAAATTGGTTTGTTAACATAGAAATTTGAAGCACTTTTAGTTTTTACCCAAAATCTATCGATATCAGAAACAGACTGCTTTGAGAGATCGATAGAGATTATTTTGTTGATTAAAGAGGTCTTAAAAACTCAAAATCGGCCAAATGTCATATACTGACACTCTATAGGAAGGCAATACGTTTCTTTCCCAACTTTTTGTCAAAAATCGCGCAGTTCAACTGTATAAAATCAGAAGCATTGTCTTGAAGAGCTTTAGCGGAGTTGGCAACATTAAACAAGTGAGCTCTAGCCGGCAAATTGTATGTGTTGCTCAAACTTTAGCTGGCTTCTGTTCGATTTTGATTCAGTTCGTGTATCGGCAAACATCGAGTTTTGCTGAATAATACGATTAAATTTTGATTGCGATGATTGAATTTTCTGGGGTTATGAACTTTGTGGGTCTGTAATCTGACGCTTCATGTGTGTATCACTATTATAGGAGAACAGAGCGGGTTGTGACAATTAAACGAGCAGTGTCGTTATTGTTATTTATTTCAAAAGGAACTCTGTTAAAACTGGCCAAGTAGGACTTCTCACATTTAGGGTTCCGCACCAAAGAAAAAACAGATTTCTAAATTTTATTGGTATGTAAAATATACTCTACGGCTTCAGCATGTTTCTCCTTAATTAAACAAATAACCGAAAGTCTCAATAAAAAATCCAAAATAGGCTGTGTCTTTCTAGACATGACAAAAGCCTTTGACTTTGTCTGTCATCAAACATTACTGGCAAAACTTTCTCACTATGGAATCCGTGGGAAGGCCAATGAGTGGATCAAAAGCTTTCTTACCGACCGACTGCAATGCGTAGAAATAACAAGAAATTGTCAAAATGAACAAAAAATATATCGATCAAAATACAGAAAAAACAACGTCGGTACACCTCAAGGAGGAATTTTATCCCCTCTTTTCTTTCTAGTATACATCAACGACCTACCAGAGGCGATTAATGAAGAGTGCGTACTATTTGCTGATGACACAACCTTGATTATTAAAAGTGACGATAACAAAGACTTGGAAAAACGAATTGTTAACGCATTAGACAAGGCAATACAATGGCTAGAAAATAATAATTTAAAGATAAACATGACAAAAACAAATATAATAAAATTTCGAGCACTCAACACAAACACAGATAACCTAGACATTCAGTATAATAATGCCCCCTTAAACACTGTTAACGAATGTGTATTCTTAGGTATAACTGTTGACAAAAATTGCAGTTGGAAACCACAAATAGATAAAATACTCAAAAAAATAGATCGCTTTGTGTATGTCCTGAAAAGAATAAGACAAACAATTAATCTAAATACCACAATGGTTGCTTACCATGCTTATCAGCATCCGTACTCAGATATGGTCTTATAATTTGGGGGAACTCAGTAGATGTGCAAAGAGTTTTTAAAGGACAAAAAAAATGTATCCGGGCAATGTGTGGAGCCCACTTTTTGGATAGCTGTAAACCATTATTTCAAAAAATGAAAATTCTGTCTTTACCATGTCTTTATATTTTTGAAACATGCATGTATGTAAAAAAAAATTATAATCTTTTCGAAAAAAGCAGTTACAAAATAAATAGTAGAATACGACACAAAGACAAATTGAAACTACCCCAAATAAAATTAACGCTATTTAAAAGAAATGCTTACTGCATGGCAATTATTATATATAATCATCTACCAAATAAAACTCAAGATTTGCCATTGCCGTTGTTCAAAAAGGTATTGTTCAGATTGTTATTGGAGAAAAATTATTACAGTGTCCAAGAATATTTAGAAGATAAGTCGTTACTAATATAATAATAGTATGGTTTTATTAATTAATTACTAATATTTTTAATATAATTTTATTAATTGATTACTAATATAATAATATAATTGTATTAATTAATTGCTAATATAATAGAATAATTGTTTTATGTTTATTCATTATTATTGCTGCACAATTTCAATCTTTATTAATTAACTATTACAGATTCAGATTTTATACTATAATTCATAATTATTAATAAATATTTGTACGCCATATTATGGCAGGATATGCTGGAACCAATATTGTAACATCCATTTTACCATATTCGAACAAATAAACATATTTGATTAATAATAAACATTATGACCAAATTACAAGGTCAATATGAAGTTAAACAATTCTTCGGAACAAAATTGTGTGACAGACGACAGACAGACGGACAGAGACAGACACGTGAGTGACAGCAATAGGGCTCCGTTTAAATACTCTTATATATATATATATATATACTCCGTTTAAATAAATAATGGTTCCATACCCTTCGGGTATGGAACCATTATTATAAAACATTCTCAACCGATGCTTTTAAACCCTTTTTCTATCTAAAAACTGCCAATAGGTATGCTGAGTATCTTCCCGGAACTAACGTTTTAAATAAGATTTTTACCAAGTTTTCAATCGACTTACGTTTAAAAAAAAACCGGCCAAGTGCGAGTCGGACTCGCACACTAAGGGTTCCGTACCATTATCGCAAAAAACGGCAAAAAAACACGTTTGTTGTATAGGAGCCCCACTTAAATAATTATTTTATTCTGTTTTTAGTATTTGTTGTTATAGCAGCAACAATACACCATCTGTGAAAATTTCAACTGTCTAGCTGTCACCGTTCATGAGATACAGCCTGGTATCAGACGGACAGACAGACAAACGGATCGCGGAGTCTTAGTAATAGGGTCCCGTTTTTACCCTTTGGGTACGGAACTCTAAGATAGGAGCCTTTTTGGTCTCGCACGGGGTTTTAATTTTTAATTTTGTTTAATTTTAAGCTGATTTCTCGTGTATCCTGTGCGGGTCACAAATAAATAGGTACTTTTTCTTTCTTCTTCTTCTAAAAAAGTATAATGTTTATAGAACCGGTAGTCAATTGCCAATGTTGCCAATACAATTAAATATTTAAAGAAAATCTCTACAAAATATATCAACATATTTTTTATATAAAGCTAACACTATTATAAAGTGGTATATCTTTTACAAAGTACTTCGTAGTGAACTAATCATTTTGGTGTCCCATTGACACCGTGCATTTTACTGTCAGTCAGTGAACCAATTTTGTAATCTAACTAGCTTTTGTCAGCGGCTTTGCCCGCGTGAAAGTCGAAAATTATCCCAAGGGATCATAATATGCCCGGGATAAACAAAATATATCAACATATTTTTTATATAAAGCTAACACTATTATAAAGTGGTATATCTTTTACAAAGTACTTCGTAGTGAACTAATCATGTTGGTGTCCCATTGACACCGTGCATTTTACTGTCAGTCAGTGAACCAATTTTGTAATCTAACTAGCTTTTGTCAGCTGCTTTGCCCGCGTGAAAGTCGAAAATTATCCCAAGGGATCATAATATGCCCGGGGTAAAAGTAGCCAAAACGTTCAATCGTTCAGCCGTTCTAGCGCAAAGAAAACAAAACACACTTACAAACTTTCGCCTTTGTAATATTATACTAGCATCAGTCAGAAAGTCGAAAATTATCGAAAATTTAAATTATAGTAGCTAAGATATGCTATTCCTGGCTAAAATCTATCTCTGTGCCAAATTCATCCAGATCCGTTCAGCCGTTTGTGCGTGAAGAAGTAACAAACACATACAAACTTTCGCCTTCATAGTATTAGTGTGATCACTACTTCCATTGTACCTTACACAACCATATAAATATGTTTGTTACAATTTTATCTTTGATTTACCAAAGCCAGAACAGAAACACAAATCTCATCTAGCCTAGCCTTTTTCCCAACTATATTGGGGTCGGCTTCCAATCTTACCGGATTCAGCTAAGTAACAGTGTTTTACATGGAGCGACTGCCTATCTGACCTCCACAACCCAGTAACTGGGTAACACGGTACCCCTTGGCAAGACTGGTGTCAGATCTCAAGCTTCTGACTACCCGTAACGACTGTCAAAGATCTTCAAATGACAGCCGGGACCAACTGCTTAACGTGCTTTCCGAGGCACGGAGGAAACTCGGTCATCCATCCACTGACCGACCTCTTCAAGCGTGGCTTAACCTTGATGATCGACAAGTGCGGCTGTTATTATTTAGCCACGAGCTCTTTTTCCAGAACAGAAACACAAAGCCTTTTATTACCGCTACAATCCATTCCATGAACTAGTCATAATTACGGCAGCACTTCTCTAACAAACAAAATAATACTCTTTTCCAGGAAGCTCATCTGCTAACAAATCTAATTCACGTTGTTCGCCCTTTAACACCAGTCTGCTCACTGCAGGGCAAAGGCCTCATCTGATACAGAGATGGCACGAGAATTCATCACCACGCATAAGAGTGTCCGTGGAGTTTCTTGCACGTTCTTCTCCATTGAGACGTACTGACGCTTGGGAATGTGCAACTAGCTTCATATTTTTTTTTTTATTTGCTTATTTATTTATTACTTAAAGTTACACTAGTCGAAATTTCTTCCATACAAACGTAGTCCAGGGATTATTCCACTGTTTGACGATGTACGTTCAAAATAAAAAGTGATATAAATTTGTCTCATCATTATCTAGCCCTGTATGGAAGCAAAAAAGTAAAAAAAGAAAATTATATTTAAAAGTTATGAGCGTCGAAAGTTCCACATTTCGACATTAATTTTAACGCATTTTTGGGCGCGAATAAATACCATAAGAAGACTGAAAATTGCAAAACGGCCTCCATACAGAGATAGGTTAGTAGTTCAACAATGCAAATAATTTTATTTTGAACAGATAGATTTCGTCGTTTTTTCATGATATCTAGACTGCCAAAGGTCTGTTTATAAAATTATCCATTTCGGTACAAATTTGCAAAAGTGTGTATTCGTACGCGAACTAGCTTCCTACTGCTCATCACAGCATCTATCTCTTCCGCACGTTGTCGGTTGATATAAAATGTATTTTAACCCCGCGCACAGATAGGAGATACAAATAGTGGTAGGTGACGATACTAAAATGGATTTGAGATAATTCAAAACTACGTTAATGGTTAGTTGAAATAAAAATATTTTGATTTGATTGGACGCTTGCTCAAGGGGTTGGCAATTTCAAACTTATCTATTACCAGTTTCTGCCAGCAGCTTCGCCCTCGTGAATGTTGAAAATTATCCCAAGGATTCCCAATTCCCGATATAAAAAGGGGTACATATTTGAACATTGAAACTTATAATACCTACGGTTAAAATGTCACTGTCCAAAACATCGGAAATTTAAATATCGAATGACCATTTACCGGGAAACTAAAATAACGTAAGTTTATAATGTCGAATGGTTAGATAATTTACGTCCAATATATCTAAAATCTAATTATCTACAAAAGTTACATCGAAAGACCTCAATATCGAAAGTACAAAGTATCGAATGCCCCAAATATCGAAGTACAGAGTATCAAGGTCCGCCGGTGCCGCGGCAGCGGCCGGCGAGCGCTTGAAAACTTCTAATCCGTTTTCCGACATGATAATATTCGCTAAACAATACGTTAAATTTTTGCAGTGGTGGACAGACTAATGACTAATAGCAATGCGTTGGCAGAGTGTGACAATTTCAAATCTACCCACATTTTTTCACTCATACCACATATATCAATTTTTTTTTCGATATTCTAACCAGTAGGTATTTTTAACGTAAATATAATGAACTTAGGTGTTTTAAATGTTGACATTTTGAACATATGTATAATGACTATCGAGATTTTGAATCAGTCGATATTTTAATCAGTTGGCATTCTAATCTTAGACATTTTATGCTTAGGTATAACAATTTTCGATATTTCAATACAATCGTTATTTTAATATTCGATGTTTTGTAAAGTGGCATTTTATCAGTAGGTATTTTAATATTCGATTTATGTACCCATAAAAAGTATCATATTTGCTATTCCTGACTTCCCCGTTCGGACTAGTTCTGTCTGTAGATGTCAAGCTCATCGCGCCATATTCGCGTCACATTCCTTTTATTTAGAACCATTTATAAATAACTCATGCCGAGGTAAAACAATCAGCCAGACAGAAAAGTTGTAGAGGGGCCTACTTTTCAAACCCGATATCATCACTCGTGAATGGAGACTATTTTAATACAATCCATTGTGCCACTACTCGTAATAATAGGAAAAGTCATCGTGCAATTAATTAAAACATCAAGTACAGTGAACCACTTGATAAAGCCACCCTGATTTCGATCAGGCCATCAATACTGACAACACTCATACCGACAGTCTGTAAACGTAATTAAAAACAAAATGAGTGTCCCCTGTATACCTGTATATATGTTTAAAGGTACATACATATAAGTCCGTCCGACCTTTTAAAGGGTCAGGGATTAAACAGTAATGAAGTGAATAATCCAGAAGAAGCGACGCGGAAAATTATACGAAATTTCATTTCTAACAAAAATGTTGGAATGGAAACGATTCGATGATCGTCCCCGTAATTAATCTTTGCATTTCGATTTCTGAGAGAAAGTTGGGCACAATGGTTGGATCGGTTGGGGGTGGGCAGAGAAGGTTGAAAAGGTCAAACTTGTGATGTTTCGGGCACTATCAGGTGTGGCCTAAATGTGGGTTCAAATCCGGGCAAGTACTAATGTGACTTTTTCAATTCATATGTAGTTTCTAACCTTATCTTAGACCAGGCAACGGTGTAGGAAAACATCGTGAGAAAACCTGGACTAATCACACTAATATTATACACATCACATCATCAGCCTATTAATGTTCCCACTGCTGGGACACAGGCCTCCTCTCTGTGAGAGGGAATGGGCCGTTATCCACCACGCGGGCCCAGTGCGGGTTGGTGGATGTCACATGTCTTCGAATTATTGGTTCAAGGACATGCCGGTTTCCTCACGATGTTTTCCTTCACCGTTTTGAGAGCAGTGGTGATGAAATAATTTTGCACAAAGTAAAGCTCCTGCCTGGGCTCGAACCCACGACCTACAACTTGTAAGTCGCGGCCGATACCACTGGGCCACCACTGCTCTCCTGAATATTATAAAGGTGAACTAATATTATGAAGGTTTGTGAGTGTGTGTGTATGTGTGCGTTTGTAAGTTTGTTACTACTTCACGCTCAAACTGTGAAAAAAATGTGTAACTCGAGCCTATCACAGTATGCCGTGCTCGCCCCGCTGCTGGGCCTGCTGTGACACAGTGCAAGATAAAAATACAAATACAATAGGATACCTGTGGACATTAAACACCAATGAACTGCATCTATTCAAATATAAATTACGTAATTTTTTAATTGACATATCTTACCTTCCTACACGATCCAAGATTTTCTTAATAATTAGTACCTACTACAATCTGTCACCATGCACCTAATTCTTATTTTGTAAGATTAGCTTTATATGTGATACCTATGATTATTTTGCATGTTGACTTAATTATTGTATGCCTACTAGGCAGGACATAATGGAACTCTAATTTACCTAACATCTGTCTGTCCTATCCTATGCCCACAATAAATACGTGTGTCCACGTGTTTGGGCTTCCCAAATAATACTACTGTAAATAATGAATTCAGGTATATCATATATACATTTAGGCAGTAGAAATATCAAGATTTTAATTACTCTTAGCCTAATGATGGTGAAATTTCAAAGCGACAATTTTTTCCTTCGGTGCCTTACCTCCTGTTGACGCGGCGACGCCTCGGTTTGCCGACTGCACAGAGCATGGAATTGCCTTACCGGCTGCGTCTAGAAACAAAGTCGGCAGTCTTTTCCTCCACGCAACTCAGCTCTCGCCAATCATATTTAAAAAAAATGTACCTGTCATTTATTGACATGACATTAACCAAGAGTAGTGACCGGTGATGTGTTCACAGGGTAACTTAAACACATATTAGATTAGTAAACAGGAACACCTTGACACACGTCTCAACGCGCTGACTGTCACACTTCGACTGACCCATAGACTAATATATTATGACTGACCCACAGAACATATATACCCTAACGGGAGGACTGACCCGTACTACCCTCGGGTGCCTACCCGCTTATGCATAAACACTATACCAAGGATTTTTTTCTGTTGATGAGACGATTTAGTCGATTGGAGCGGCAGAAGTTTCCTCCAAAAGGACTTAGAATATAGGTATAATATTTGTGCTGGTACAATGTGCTTTAATCACAAGTTTCAGCTGTCGTCGTCATATTGAGAGTTTTCACGGACCGTCAAATTCTATGAGTAACGGGTGCTCAACTCTAGCTTGGTTCACATCGCTGACAACGGTGAAGGAAAATATCGTGAAGAAACCTGGACTTATAGTGAGTTTATTATAAGATTATGCTCCATTGGTGTAATTGCTGCAAGGCATTCCAGTGCTAGGGTTTTTGAGTCGTATTGTGCCGTATCGCGGTATTATCTAATCAAACGCATCTGCTCAGGACTGCGTTATATTACAATGAGTTTTGTAGCCAATCAACTTTGTTGGAAGCCGCCACGATACGACACAACACAGTAATGTGAATCCGGAATTTACATACTTTAATGAATTTTGGTATAGATATAGATTGGATCTTGGAGGATGACATAGGGTACTTTTTATTAGGTTTTAATGTGCATAATGTAGCTGGCTGCTAGAGCCTAGTCTATATTTGATTGAAATATGAAAATTCAACGTTCTGTTGATGCTTAATTTTGGTGTTTTACGCATAGATTTAGAATTTTTTTTGCTTAGATGGTTTTACGTGTTACTTTTTAGAAGTACTCAAAATAAATTTTGTATGCTATTTTAATTTACTCTCGAGTTTCCTTGCACACATGCACTCTGTAGGGTAGTTCCCCCACAGTGGTTATAGGCCCAGGAATGAGATATTAAAATTTCGTGCAAATTTATGCAAGATCAGCAAATATTTAAGGTACGTTTGAATAAGTACGAACAGCTGATGAAATAAACAAGGTTGACGTAAAAGAGTCAACGATATGAGTACTGTTAAAATAGAACCGCTTACTCAAGAAAATTACGAAACTTGGAGGATTCAGGCTGAAGCGGTCCTTATAAAGAACGACGCTTGGAGCTATGTAGACGGAAGCGTAAGCAAACCTACAGAGCCGGAAGAAGCCAAGAAATGGGAAATCGGAGACGCAAAAGCTAAGTCCGATCTAATCCTAGCTATTAGTCCAAGTGAACTAAGACACCTTCGCGGATGTAAAACGTCACGAAATGTTTGGCAAAAACTTGAGAGCATACACGCATTTAAGGGACCTGCCAAGAAGGCAACGTTGCTAAAGGAGTTGTTGCTACACAAGATGGAGGGAGGTGGTGACGTTCGTGAACATGTCATGCATTTCTTCGAAGTAAAAAGTAAACTAGCTGATATGGAGATTCAGATGCATGTTGATTTAGTATCCATAATGCTTCTTTATAGCTTACCGTCAAGCTTCGAGAATTTTCGATGCGCAATCGAATCTAGAGACACGTTACCAGACCCTGAGACTTTGAAGGTCAAAATAATTGAAGAGGTATGTTCGAGACGTCAGAAAGGAAGCGAAGAAAAAGCTCTCCTTGCAAAGTCCAAAGTTAAGAAACCCTTCAAACCAAAGAGTGGTGCTGACAAGACGAATTTTAAATACAAGTGTTTTAAATGTCACAAACATGGCCACAAAGCTTCTGAATGTGATATGAAGAAAGACAAGGATCAGTGTCGTGATAGTGCAAAGTATGTTTTGGAATGTGATTTGCAAAAAGATAATTTCAATCTTGTAACCTTTAATTGTATTGCAGGTGATAAGGCTGCTTGCAACGGGAATGGATGCTGGGTCATTGACAGCGGTTGCACATCACATTTATGCAACGATCCTAGTAAATTTGGCAATTCTTTGATACCTTTGTCGGGTAAGCTAAATCTAGCAATAAACTCGAGCACAGATGTTAAAGGTAAGGGTACCGTTAAATTATTTACAAGTGAAAATAATTGCAAAACAATCGTGGAGTTGCCAGATACCTTATTTGTTCCAAACTTGCGATGTAATCTGATTTCGGTCGCAAGAATTACGAATAAAGGGTATAGTGTTAAATTCGATAAGAATATAGCTTGTGTTAGGGACAGCTATGGTAACACTATACTAGTAGCAAATCGTAGGGGTAATCTATATTACGTTGAGGAACAAATGGGAACAGTTTCCATTATTTCAGAAACAGTTGATAAGGTAAGACTGTGGCATGAACGATTAGGACATTTGAATGGAAGAGATCTTGTCAAACTCTTGAACAAATCCGGAATGAATATTAAGATGACGGATGTAAGTACATTGTATAATTGTGGTATCTGTGCTAGTGGGAAAATGAATGCATCATCATTTTCGAGGACGGATGGGCCATGTGATGAAAAATTAAGAATTATTTATGCCGATGTCGTAGGCCCGATGCGGCATGAAGCCATAGGTGGAGCGAAATACTTTATTACGTTTATAGACGACTCATCGAGGTGGTGTGAAGTATATCTGCTATCCAAAAAGAGTGAAGCTCTCAAATATTTCAAGATATACAAAAGTTATGTTGAAAATTTGACTGGCAAACGAATAAAATATATGCAGACGGATAATGGAGGAGAATTTTGTAATAAAGATTTTGATGAATATTTACAGACTGAAGGAATAGGGCGAAGATTAACTATTCCTAACACTCCTCAACAGAACGGGGTCGCAGAAAGGATGAACAGAACTCTTGTAGAGATGGCAAGGTGTATGATAATTTCATCCAACCTTTCACCTGGTTTCTGGGGTGACGCCGTTATGACGGCATGTCACGTTCGAAATCGATGTCCAACGAGTAGTCTTGAAGGTGAAACGCCGTATGAAAAATGGTACGAGCGGCCTGTGAACATAAATTATATGCAAGTTTTTGGAACTAAGATACACGTTTTGGATAAAGAGGAAGGAAAAGATAAATTTGCACCTCGCAGTAGAGAAGGAATCTTTGTAGGCTATCCAAAAGACCGAAAAGGCTACAAGATTTGGTTGCCACAAGAACGAAAGTATGTCGTATCGCGAGATGTAAAATTTCACATAAGCGAGACTCGATGCGATGAGAATAATTCTTCTGTAACTAATCCACTGGAATTTGGGAATAAAGAGCTACAGGCTGAAATCTGCCAAAGACCAGAACCAAATTATGTAGAGATAGATTTCCATGCAGGAAGGGCAGTTGACAACAGAAGAGAGGTAGTGACGAGTCCACGTAGATTTGTTCCTGAACCTGAGAGGAACGCACATGTAGAAAATGTCCAGGATAATATGGAGTCCGAAGGTGGTCCATCTCGTCATGTTAGCTCAGATGATGTCCAACACAATCATGAAGAAAAGATCTTAAAACGAGCCCCAGGAAGACCGCGACTAGACAGAGGACATGTGGGACGCCCAAAGAAAATTTATCGTATGGTTGAAGTGGAACCTGAACTACAAGAAGAGTTCTCTGATTGCCAAGACTTCGTGGGTAATGCAGAGGTATCATTGAGGCAAGCTTTATCTGGTTCAGAAAAAGATGAATGGGAGACAGCCATTCTCTCGGAGATACGAAGCATGATTAAAAATGATACCTGGGATATAGCGAAGAGACCCATGGGTCGCGCTGTTGTTGGTTGTCGTTACATCTTAACAACGAAGCTAAATGTTGATAAAACCGTAAAGAAAAAGGCTAGACTTGTTGCCAAAGGATATAGCCAACGGTACGGGATTGATTACCACCAGACATTCAGCCCTGTTGTCAGACTAGACACCATCAGATTACTGACTGCACTTGCGGTTGAACTTGGTATGGAAATGCATCAATTAGACATAAATACCGCTTATTTGAACGGTACATTGGATGAAGAAATTTACATGGAAATCCCCGACATATTAATAATAATAATAATATTAATATAGACTAGGCTCTAGCAGCCAGCTACATTATACACATTAAGGGGGCGTATTAGGTTTTAATGTGCATAATGTAGCTGGCTGCTAGAGCCTAGTCTATATTTGATTGAAATATGAAAATTCAACGTTCTGTTGATGCTTGTCTTGATGACATAATTTTGGTGTTTTACGTGTTACTTTTTAGAAGTACTCAAAATAAATTTTGTATGCTATTTTAATTTACTCTCGAGTTTCCTTGCACACATGCACTCTGTAGGGTAGTTCCCCCACACTTTTTTATCCCAGAACTACGCTGAACTAGTCAAAATTCTCAAAGGTCATCAAGTTTCACTACACGCTTGGTTTATACCTCTTATTTTATCATTTTGCAACACGGACTTCCGAAACGAAAGTTATTTTTGCACTTTTTAGTGTTTTGCTTTGGAAGTCGGTTTACTTTCTTTGTGTTTTATTTTATTATTATTTAATTTTATCTTTACAAATCGATATTGTTTCATGTACCGACTCGACCCTCCACGGGATTTAAACGACAAAAATTAACCGGTGTATAGACAGTTTTGACAAAGCTGTCTCTAGCAGTGTCCGAGACATGTCAAAGCTCTGTGGCCGAATGCGACGGGTACTGCCGGCCCTCCTCAATTTCAATTTAGCTCGTTTTACGGTTCCTGCGAAGCACTGAGAGTGAAGTAAAAGAAATCTCTTTACGTTCCATTAGATTTTATTTCCTTTGTTTATTGTATACGGTTGCAGGTGTGTGGTTGACTTCTGGTTTCTATAAAATGCGTTGGCGTTTATTGTCTTACTTTAAATTGGTTACTAGAATGATCAACATTTTAGTTCATTTTGAAATGAATGAGCTTTTATTTAGTTATAACAGTCCGCGAACCGGAAGACGTTGCGTGACGTTGCGTTGGAAGGCCTCCCACCAGGTGGACTGATGACCTGGTGAAGGTTGCGGGGATCCGCTGGTTACGAGATGCACGGGACCGGTCAATGTGGTGACGCTTGGGGGAGGCCTATGTCCAGCAGTGGACGTCTTTCGGCTGATATGATGATGATGAACTGTCCCGGTGTCGTGTGTATGTAATCAAAGCCCTTTGTCCGATAACAAAAGGCTGTTTTGCACATACGTTAGTTTCTCGAGGCAAAGCAATTTCTATTATATATGCATGTTTCAAAGACAAAGACAAAGACATAGATATTTTATTTCAAGTAGGCCACCAAGCGGCACTTTTGAACGTTACATTTTACAAATAAAAATAGTTGAGTCTACCGTGCATTCGGAAAGTAGCTTGTAATGGAGAAGAATGCACAAGAAACTCCATACTTACTCTTTTAAAAAAAAACTTTTTACAATATTTAGGTACATAAGTACATACCTTGATGAATGAAATTGAGTTTATACAATACAAATATATTTATACAGTCTTCAGAAGGTCCAACAATAATTCAAAACAATAATGTTCTGCATATCACTTGTTTTTGCGCCCTAGTGGCTGTGGAGCAGGACTAGCATTTAGCCAAGCATTTTTATCATTGATGTAATCCCCCAACTTATAATATGCCAGCCTGCATAGTGTGCGTTTTATACAAGTTTTAAACTTCGTCTCATTCAGTTCAAGAATGTGGGGAGGAATTTTATTGTAACATTTTGTACAGTACCCCATGAAAGATGAGGCTACTTTAGCCAGTCTGAAACCTGGTTGAACTAATTGGTCCCTATTTCTAGTAACATAATTATGTCTGTCGCCGTTTTTACTAAAAAGATCAAAAGTTTCAAAAGTTTTAATAAATAAATGCTTGTTCTATCTCAATCTTTAGAAATAACATCCTCATATTCGAACTGAACAAGCTTATACAATATGCAGTAAAAGAAACATTTCCACTTTCCTTCTTATAAGAAAAATCGGTTTCCTACAGCATGTCGATAAAATACATTTAATATTCACCCCAGAGCGTTATCCAAACAACCAGAAAATCACGTTGCAATTTCAAAGCTATTTCCATCGACGGAAAACAACAGGAAGTATCGGTTGTCTGTGATATGCAAAGCAAAAGAAAAAATACATAAGTAAATTACTCAAATTCATCAAACATTAATAGGAAATGTATAGTGATTGAGATATTCTTATATCAATGAAGTTATTTTTCACTTTGTAGTGTTTTTATTTGGACATCGGTTGTAATTTTTTGTAAAAAAACGTTTTTTATTTATCACTTTTTAACTGTGGTTATTACTGGACCAGTTCTATAGGCTAGGTATCTATAATGCCCAAAGTGATGCCAGAATAGATTCATCCAATAACATGAAACTTCAACAAAACCGGTGGAATGAGAGTATACCAGGGTGAACTGTTCACATCTGCGTACCCCTTTAGTCCAGTGTGATCTTATGTTATGACAATATGGTGTAAACAATAAACAGACATGCGATTGCAGCTATCCCGACTGATTAGCCGACATTTATGGCATAGTTCTGATGTATATCTCCGAAGTTCATCGTCAGATCTTGATAAAGAGCCGAAAATAGAAAGCTCCAGCTTTCAAAAAAAAAGAATCATCAAAATCGGTTCACCTAGTAAAAAGTTCTGAGGTAACACATTAATAAAAAAATACTGTCGAATTGATAACCTAAGAAAAAAATAAACAGACATGCGATTGCAACTATCCCGAGTGATTTGCCGACATTTATTGCAGAGTTCTGATGTATATCTCCGAAGTTCTTCACCAGATCTTGATAAAGAACCGAAAAAAGAAAGCTCCGGCTTTCAAATAAAAAAAAGATTCATCAAAATCGATTCACCTAGTAAAAAATTCTGAGGTAACACATTAATAAAAAAGATACCGTCTAATTGATAACCTCCTCCTTTTTGGGAAGTCTGTTAAAAAAACAAAGATACAGCAACAAACAGACAGTCGAACGTAGAACCTCTTTCTTTTTGGGCAGTCTGTTGAAAAAACAAAGATACAGCAACAAACAGACAGTCGAACGTAGAACCTCTTTCTTTTTGGGAAGTCTGTTAAAAAAACAAAGATACAGCAACAAACAGACAGTCGAACGTAGAACCACTTTCTTTTTGGGAAGTCTGTTAAAAAAACAAAGATACAGCAACAAACAGACAGTCGAACGTAGAACTTCTTTCTTTTTGGGAAGTCTGTTAAAAAAACAAAGCTACAGCAACAAACAGATAGTCGAACGTAGAACCTCTTTCTTTTTGGGAAGTCTGTTAAAAAAACAAAGCTACAGTAACAAATTACAATAATTGTTTCTCCGTCACCCAAAGGTTGACTGGTAGAAAATGCCTAGGGTATTAAGTCCACCTCTGTACGTTTATGTGCTTAAAGTATTAAATAAATAAATAATAAACAAACAGACAGTCGAACGTAGAACCTATTTCTTTTTGGGAAGTTTGTTAAAAATATAGACAGTACAGTGTACAGCTGTTCATTCCTCCACAAGTTGTAGGAATCAATTGAAGGGAAGTAAGTTGTCTGGCGCACGGTGAGCGATGAGCTAGCGGTATGTCACTATACTGCCCCATCCACTACTTGCACCCTTCGGCCATCATTCAATTTAATACGTTCTTAGTCTGCGCTGGAAGCTGTAGTGAAGTATTGTTGGGAAGTGTATTGATTCGAGCTTGTTTTTACAAGCTTTTATTAACTTGCTATGTATGTATGTGTGTTCGGGTCAAATCTTGCAAATGAATTTAAAAGCAGTTATCCTCCACCGATGAAGATGAAATTTTGCATATACGTTTACTTTGGATGACAATGCATGGTTAGCTAAGTGACCTCATTCTAAATCCAATATAGCGGACGTCCCAAGATGGCGGATTAGTTGTTTTTTGTGCACTGTCATGATATGGGTGTTAAATGAAAGGGCTTGCTGAAAATAATAGATAAAACGCTTGTTAAAAATAGAATTTTAAATGAATAATTTTGATAAAAGCTTATTACTTATTACCTTGCTTTCGATGTATGTCCGGCAACTAGTAATACATTTCAAGCACATTCTTGAAAATTATTAAGCTGAAACTTGGCGAGGTTATGTAACTTTTGGAAACATTGAAATAATATTATACTACTGTAGTATTATATTATCTGTGGTGGTACTATGGAGCTGGTCTCATGATGGAGCAGCAACATCAAGTTTGGAATCATTGGATGTGTTTTGATAAGTGACATTCGTACCTTTCAGTTCAAAGAGTTTGTTGTTTTCTTTTAAATTTATACTTATTAATGCCCGTAAACCCGATGAGTTTTGCCAACTAAATATCGATTTCTTTCTAAGGCCCACTTGCACGAAAAACTTAACTAAGAATTAGTTGCTAACGCGAGGTTATAGTGACAGTTTGTTATACAATTGTCAATTTAACCTCATATTAGCAACTAACGTGAGCCTTAGAGAGAAATCGATATTTATTTGATGAAACACACCGGATTTTTGTCTATTCAATTTCCCCTTCGATACAGGGAATTCCTGTATGAGATGTAATTTGTATTTATGACACATTTATGAGGATCTAGGACTATGTAATGTCATCGAAAAGCGATTGTCACGAACGGCCATGATACTCCTAAATGAAGCTTTTATACAAGGCACCATCGTTTGCGCGTTATGTACTTACAGTCCACCGGTACATGGTCAAAATTTGATAATGACAGAGTGTCCTTATTTCTTAAGCAGTACGGTCGGTTTTTGCTGCTGAATATTTTCAAAAGATTTGGCAATACTTTCACTATGCGTACAGCTAAGGAGTGGAATTCCCTGAAGGCGTCTGTGTTTCTAGATAGCTACAACCTCGGGGTCTTTAAATCAAGAGTGAATAGGTTACATCTAGGCAAGCGTGTTATACCGTCGACCACATCATCGCTTACCATCAGGTGAGATAGTGGTCAAGCACGAGCCTATCTGTAATAAAAAAACCGGTAAAAAAACTTGTTTATTGTATGTGAGTGTGAGCCCCACTTAAATATTTATTTTATTCTGTTTTTAGATAAGATAAAGATAAATTTATTTGATCAAACATGTGTAACATGATACATGAATATGCACATATAGATGGAAACAATTTTACCGGACCAACATGTTTTGCCTCATTCGGCGTACAAAATGAAATAAATGAATGTCAGTTTCATATATAAAAAATTGAGAGTCAGTGCAAAATGTTATCAATAATTCAACATACAATCAGAGTCAGTACAAAATGTAGTCAATATTAATTAAATACAAAATATGTCAATTTAGAATTAAATTTGTCAAAATAAAATTCAAAATGTATCATTTAAAAAATCAACAATGTTATAGTAGCACCTATCAGTAAGCAGCTTTTTAAGTGTTTTCTTAAATAAATTAAAATTCAATTGCTTTATATCATTAGGAATTTTATTGTATATTACTGGGGCCATACATACAACACTTTTTCTCAGAAGCGCTGTTTTGGCCGAGTGTGACTGCACCCAAAGTCTATACTGCTCCCGTCTATTTCTATTACAATTATTAGACAAAAGTGGAAACCACTGAGGATTACTTTTTACGAATACAGCCATTTCCAATATGTAGAGAGACGGCAGAGTTAAAATTCTGTGCTTTATGAACATTGGTCTACAACTGTTCATAGTTTGCAACCGAAACATAGCCCGTACACAACGCTTCTGTGCTTTGAACACTATGTCTTTGTTCGTTGAATTGCCCCAGAAAATTATCACAAATCTCAACAAAGACTCCACAAGTCCGTAATAGGCCGTTAGTAGAGTGTTTGTATTGACAGTAGGAGCAAGTTTATAGAGGGCATACGACGAGCTGCTGATTTTTTTACTTAATACATTAATCTGTGTTTACCAATTTAATTGTGGATCAATGATTAAGCCCAGAAATCGTGCTCTATCTGCTTCTTGTATAATAATGTCATTGTAAGTTAAATTGAATTTTGATAAATTATGTAATTTTTCCCGTTGTCTAAAATGCATTATGTTAGTTTTATGAAGATTAATTTTCAAATTATTGTTGCTAAGCCAGGTAATTATAGAGATTAATGAGTTATTTGCGTCAAAATTATAATCAGATAAATTATCGGATGCTATTGTTATAGTACTGTCATCAGCGAACAAAGTCATGGGTTCCTTAGTTGCATTTGGTAGGTCATTTATATATAGTAAGAACAGGGGAGGGCCCAATACACTTCTCTGGGACACACCATGCGTAATGGGGCGCTTTTGAGAGGAGAAGATATGTACCTTTTTATCTTTCATATTGAATTTAGATATTTGAGTTATTTGCTGTCGGTCTGTTAGATATGATTTTAACAATTCCAAAACCGTAAGCATCAAGTTTATCTAGCAGAATATTGTGATCTACATAATCGAATGCTTGGGACATGTCACAATAAATAGCACAAACAGCTAATGATTTGTCAACGTGTAATGAGACAGTGTATATAAAATCATAAACCGCCATATTAATGTTTCTATTTCTTCTGAAACCTTTCTGTTCATCACATAGGATTTTATGTTGTTCTAAGTATATGTTGAGTTCGTTATATATATATTTCTCAAAAAAAATTGAGAAATCGGAAATTAATGCTATCGGTCTATAGTTCTCCATTAAATATTTATCTTCTTTTTTAAATAAAGGTTTAATTATTGTTAACTTGAGATCTTTTGGAAATGTCCCACTTATTATACTAAGATTCATAATATGACTTAAGTGTTGAGAAATATCTGTATTCACTGCTTTGATCATGTTCGTTGAAATACCGTCATACCCTACACTACTCGTGTTTTTAAGATTTGATATAATCTTCTGCATATGATAAGGCAGACATGGTGACAAAAACATAGAGTTGGGTTGGTGATTGATTAGAGCTGTGGCATCCTTACCAGCACCTGGGAGTGGTTTTACTTTTTCAATAAAATAGTTATTAAACGCATTGGCAATTTTTTTAGGATTGGTTGTCAATGTGTCGTTAATTTTTAATTCTACTGTCGATTCCTTAGGTATATTTAATTTATTATTATTTATAATTTGCCATGTCGTTCTACTTTTATTAGTCGATGTATTTATTTTGTAATTGTTTTGTGCACGCTTAGTAAGATTTATAATTCGTTTAAGCAGTTTAGAATAGCTAGTAAATTTTTGTTTATTGGTTAATGTTGGTTTTCTCCTGAACATCCAAAGTAATTTTCTTTTATTCTTACTACATACTTTAATACCGCGCGATATCCATTTTTGCTTGGCATTTACTTGCACAGTGATTTGAGTTAGGGGAAAGTACAGGTCGTTAAGTACTTTAAATATTTCAATAAAATGATGATACGCTTCTGATGGATCATCGGTTTTATATATTTCATCAAATGAAAGGTTTTTAATAGGTTTTTTAAATTTTTGGATGTTTTAGTATTTGTTGTTATAGCGGCAACAGAAATACATCACCTGTGAAAATTTCAATTGTCTAGCTACCGCTGTTCAGCCTGGTGGCATACAGACAGACGGACCGCGGAGTCTTAGTAATAGGGTCCCGTTTTTACCCTTTAGGTACGGAACCCTAAAAAAAGATGTAACTAAAGACTGACGTTGTAGTAAATTACTATTTTCTCCCATAAATTAGTTCAACAAAACCTCCAGAGCTACAGAATTCTTAGGTCGCAGAGTTGAAGGGGCTATAAACCTAGGTTACTTACCTTTTTACGTACACATAAGAACATAAGTTTGTATGTACTGACCACGGATTCATGGTAAAAATTGACAATGATAGTGTCTTTATTTCTAAACCAGTAAGGGTGGTTTTTGCAGTTGCATTTTTTTTAAGAATTTAGGATCAATATACATATAATAAATCTGTAGAAAAGTAATTTTTGTACATCGAAAATATAAAAAAAATTAAATAGCCAGGGTGTTAAAGGATAACCAACAGAACCTATTTCCGGCATCTTTTTAATTTTTGTCTGTTTATCTGTTTGTCTGTTTATTTGTGCACGCATCACGTGAAATGTACGAAACCAATGTAAATAACTTTTATAATATAAAGCGTTTGTGCGTAACTTGAAGAATTACTTAGTTTTTGTTTCATCGCAATCGGTTCACTCTATCAAAAGATAGATGAATTTAAAGTGTTCAAGAAGTAAAATTATCACAGCACACGCAATTCAGATACTCGGACAGTTGAACTCGATATTCGATAGATGGCGTTGTGCATTTGAAGTCATTTTCTGAATGGCGGTGTTAAGATTCTCCGCGAAAGAATGATGACTATATAGAAACAAAAAATGTAGGTAAGTAGGGTAGGCAGGAAGGTAAGTAGGGCAGGGTTGGCAGACAGATGACGGGAGCGAAGCCGCAGGCACAGCTAGTCACAAATAAATTAACACGTAATTTTCTTCCTAAACTTAATAACCTACTTCTACAAAACCTCAAGAGACACAAAATTCTTAGGTCCCAGAGTTAAAGGCGCTCACTTCAGGGGCTATAAACCCAGGTTACTTGCCTGTTTTTACAGCAGTGATAAAGTTTACTCCTCCGGTCTTGTTTGCCGTGCTAATAAATATCTGCCTCTCCGCAGGGATGTTCGTAAATCTTATTTTATTTCTGACCTACCCAACATATGGTAATTTGAGATAAGCTACTTTACGTAATGAACGTTTTAATGGCTTTTATAGGTAATTCTATTATTATTTAGAGCTGGCAATTTGTGTTTAGTTTAATTTAGAGTTTATTTAAAAGCAAGATGTTCTAAGATTGTTAAAATAGGATTTAGATCATCATCTGCCTAGCCTTTTTTCCCAACTAAATTGGGGTCGGCTTCCAGTCTTACCGAATTCAGCTAAGTACCAGTGTTTTACATGGAGCGACTGCCTATCTGACCTCCAGAACCCAGTAACTGGGTAACACGGTACCTCTTGGCAAGACTGGCGTCAGATCTCAAGCTTCTGACTACCCGTAATGACTGACAAAGATTTTCAAATAATAGCCGGGACCAACGACTTAACGTGCTTTCCGAGGCACGGAGGAAACTCGGTATGTTGAAAATGGTCACCCATCCACGGACCGACCTCGTCAAGCGTTGCTTAACCTTGATGATCGTCCCGTGCGGCTATTATTATTTAGCCACGAGCTCCTCCACAAAATAGGATTTAGATCAGTGGCACCAAATGCCGACCGCGGTCCGGATCCGAACCTTACTTACTTTGTATGGACCTTAATAAGTAAACAGTACAATAAAATTTAGTTGTGTTACTTGAGTACGTTATTTAATCATTTATCCCGCGTTTTGCCTTTACTGTCGTCGATACGACAATGGATGAGCGCGAGATCGTCAGTCTTCAAATTGCAAAATTAAATTACCTATGAATATGTCCAAGATTTAATGACAATAGCCTGTACCAACTTTAGTTCATACTTCGTAAAAATAGTTCAAAGCAAAAAATTACATCACGCACATGAAATATTAGGAAATCTTTGGGGAGTTAGGTGGATAAACCCGGACCGTGACGGTCATGTTATTTTGAAAAACGGACGCCAAATAGAAGTAAAAATGTGATAAAAACACTGCTTTTTAGTACAACAAATAATTACTTAACCCCACTAAGTTAATCCTCTCTTTTTGCCATTACGCTAATGACAGTATTTAGTCTCTTAATACAGGTCACTTACCGGGCACAGTTCCTATCTCTGGGCAGGCTCTACTGTAATTTTGAAACAAAGAAAACTATTTGCTCATACTGAATATCTCCCCAAAGATAATAATTTTGTACTTGCATCTACTAGAACATAAATGAAGATAAATGGGCTATTTGGTGATCTAAGGGCGTAAACAGACTGATTGCATATTAACTGGTCGCTGGTTGCAAAAACTGCCTCCAAACTGCAATTTTGTCGCTGACATGCATTTTAAATGTAGTTCTCGTAGATCGAACCCTTATTATTACAAGCTTTTTATTAACTTGTAATGTATGTTTTTATACGTATGATGGACATGGAAATTAACATTCGTTTGCAATCGGAAATGCGATGATTGCCGAGATAGTTGTACTGTAATGTATGTATGTATGTTCGGGTAAAATCTTGCAACTGAATTTTAAAGTAATCCTCAACTGATTAAGATGAAATTTTGCATACACGTCTGGTTTGGATGGCAATGCACGGTAAGCTAAGAATCTTGTATAAAAAGCCGGCCAAACGCGAGTTGGACTCGCGCTCGAAGGGCCCCACTTAAATATTTCTTTTATTCTGTTTTTAGTATTTTGTTATAGCGGCAACAGAAATACATCTAGCTATCATGGTTCATGAGATACAGCCTGGTGACAGACGGTTAGACAGACAGACAGACAGATAGAAAGACTTACAGACAGACAGACGGATCGCGGCGTCTTAGTAATAGGTCCCGGGTCCAGTTTTTACCATTTGGGTTATTTTAAAAATAGGGGAAAAATATTTTATTAAATAATTATTGAAAAATTAATTTGCCGTCCACTGCATGACCTACAAATCAGAACCACATCCCTTTCCAAAACCACTATTCTCTCCATAATCCAAGCCCACTAACGACACAAACCAAACTTACTTTATAGCACTAACAAAAAACCCCGTCTCCATTTATTTAAGTCTAAAAATATCATTACTGAAGGACGGCCCCTTTCCGCGGCTGATTTTATTCGGAGAGCACTTTAGGTCAAATTGAAACCATTACAGGAAAACGTGTTAGTGGGGGCGGCTGATCGACTGATGGACTTGGCCTTAAGATATCGACGGGTTTCGAGCTTGTATTTTATCAAGGTTTCGTGCCGGGACGAAGTAGGGATAGACGGATAGGTATGTCAAAAACTGTGGGTAGATTTTGAATTGTAAAGACAACCAGGCATGTTGATATCAGTGGGTTTTGGGTTATAAATAGGGTTCCGTACCCAAAGGGTAAAAACGGGACCCTATTACTAAGACTTCACGAATCGTCTGTCTGTCTGTCTGTCACCAGGCTGTACCACATGAACCGTGATAGCCAGACAGTTGAAATTTTCACAGATGATGTATTTCTGTTGCTGCTATAACAAAAAACAGAATAAAATAAATATTTAAGTGGTGCTCCCATACATCAAACGTGATTTTTTTGCCGTTTTTTTGCGATAATGGCTTGGCCGTTTTTATCAGGGTTGTGTGCCTCGTGGACTTAGTAGAGAAAAATAGAAATGTATATCAAAAAAATTAAAAGTTATTAGAAATATCAACATTTCTTCAAGTCATGAGCATTGTTGCAGGGTAAATGACATAATTGTCCCTTTGGTAAGAGCCTAAACAAAGGCTTAGCCGCTTAGTTTCGCGGTGGTTTTCTTAGAATGTTTTTACGGATATACAGGATCAAAGTGAAAACTTGCAGACGTGATGGCTATTGAACATAATTATATCAAACTAGCTGTTCCCCGCGGCTTCGCTCCCGTGGACCACCCCACAGGACCCGTTTTCGGGATTAAAAAATAGCCTATGTCACTCAGGAATAATTTAGCTTTCTATTGGTGAAAGAATTTTTTAAATCGGTCCAGTAGTTTCGGAGCCTATTCGGTACAAACAAACAAACAAAAAAATCTTTCTCTTTATAATATTAGTATAGATGGTAATAAAACAAAAAGTAATTGCAACTTTCATATAACGCAAAATCATGTCCCATTGTTGCGTGGTACCAGACTACGGGATTCTTTAAAATTAGCCTGTGTTTTAGCAAATATATCGATTTATAACAAAAGTGACATTAACATTAAAAGCGGGATATTAACATGTTTACTGTTTGTTTCGAGTTCCCGATATTTCGGTGCTGTTGCAAGCACCATGAAAAGTGTCATTAGTTATAACAAATAGACAAAAATATCTTAGTATTCTATTTACCCACAAACATTCTGTTTCTCGGTCCCGTTAAAAAGTAGCTACTTATCTATACTTCAGTATCGTTTTATTGCATCTTTTTATAGACTACTGCAAAATGCTTAGTATCCGGCGAACGCGGCAACATTTGCTTCTGAAGTTCTAAAAGAAACAACTTGCGGGAATTGAATGTACTCTAATGGCAGGTAAATAAGGGTGCATTCATATGTATGAGTTGGGAACCTGGTTGATGTTATGATGTTTATAAGTCACTTTGGATGGTTGATGTTTAATTGAGGTTAGAAAAGAGTTATTTCTTCTAGTTTTGTATGTAAGCTTAGAGTATGAATGTGGATGGTTAAACGATAAAGGAAGCCCAAAGAAGTGATGGATACATTTTTGGAAACTCTCCAAATAAATTGGAAAAGGTCGGTAAAATTATGTTGTGTCGGTGTTGATAATTATACATACTTTGACCCACCTTCTGTGTTTATTCTATTTTGTTTGCAATTAATCACTCTATTTTATTTTATTATTTAAGTATTTTCCGTCTCCGTAAGTGTGTCCGTGGCATCAACAGTGGGCCCTATCAGAATATCAGCGCAGCGTTATTTCTTTTTTGGATATCGCTGCATATGCTGAGATAGGAGCCTTTTTGGTCTCGCACGGGGCTTTTATTTTTATTATTGTTTAATTTTATGCTTTTACTCGTGTCTCCTGTACGAGTCACAAATAAATTTCTATTTTTTCTTTCTTTCATTCTTAATGAAAATCCATTCTTTAAAATCAAAAGAATGTAAGCACCGTTTTATTTATTAAATATCTTGTTAAAGTAAACTCGATAACAAAGACAAAGACAAAAGTAAACAAAGTCCATGCGGGCTTCATTATAGCACTAGTGCCTATATTTACCGTCAACCATTGTAAACAGAGCATAAGGAATATTTTATACCAGACGACAGACGTATGTAGCACACAACTTAAAGTTCACTCAGCCGTAGCATGTTGTAGCTCCGTAGCCATTGTAGCGGATGCTACGTCGTAGCAGCGTAGCATTTACTACGAAATATACTCTTTAGATATTACCAGCAGCTGTACCAGCATTTAAGTTAAAAAGTATCTAACGGTCACCACAAAGGTAAGAAGTATCCTATCTTTTAATCAAGGTCATGGTCTACCCGTGTGCCAAGTTTCGTCTTAATCTGTTAAGCGGTTGTGGCTTAATTGATTAGTAAACATCTAAAAATTCAAACTTATACTAGCTGTTAGCCGCAGCTTCGCCAGCGTTAATATAGGTTATGTCAATCAATTCTGGTTGTCGACATACCGGGTGAGAAAATCCAATGTTGCAGTTTTAGTTTTAATCAAAATCGGCCTCGTGACTCCTTTGATTGTTTGGTGCTATTCTTCAGTTATGATTTGGCCATCCACGCCCACTTGGAAAACTCAGCCTTTATAGGTACAGGCAGCATTTACGTAAAAACGATTAACTTATTTAATTGAAGACGTTGGTCAATACAGATATAGGTTAAATAGTTACAAAAGGAAACAAATAAACTACAGAGTCATAGGTTCTGTTTTGCTGCGAATTGAAAATACCAATCTATCATCAGTTTTATCTACAGCAAATTAGCATTCCTTAATTATGGCGTTAATCATGGGTACAACATTTTAGAACGCTGTTATATACTATGTTGTATGTCCTTCCATTTGATGTTCATACATACACATTCTGAGCCCTGGACATACGAAAACATCAGCAGCTGCATGTAGCTGGCCGTGGGAAAAGCATGCCTACTAGCCTTGAGCTTTGTTAATAGTAATAGCAAAACTAAGTTTGACTGGAATCTTGAGTCTTTTGAATTGAAATGATATGTCAGTGGGGATTATTGGTGTTCGACGTATGAACACGCTTTCCCTTTTTCTCATACCTGTTAATATATTGACACATATTATATTTAGCCCTTATTGTGCTAAGCTTCATCCTATTACATAATCTAAATAAATAATCAGATCTCAATCATTTGTTATCAAAAACTTGCCTTCAAAGTTTCAACCAAATCGGAAGTCCAGCTTGCCCCATTTACTTTCAAAAATTTTTATTTTCAAAAATCCTTTCTTAACCAACGTTTATTATCTTTATACTACCACCTGCCAAAATTCAGCTTCATGAAGAAAATTTGTACACCTTCTCTTTACAACCCCAACGTAATGTTTTTTTCAATAACCCCTGAAAGGGGTTTAGGAGTAATTAAAAAAAAAACAATACTCTTTAATTATTTGTTACGGAAGTATTTCAGAAAAGTTTGAAGTGAATCCATCCATAATAAGAAGTTAGATACAAAATTAACCCTCCCCCATTTCTCCCCCTTCGTGTTTTATGCATAAAGAAGTAGCCTCTGTCCTTCTCATAGTCTCAGACTATCTCCATATCAAATTTCATCTAAATCGGTTCATCGGTTTAAGCCCTATTAATAAGTTTCATTCAAAACTAACGCCCCATCCCCCATTTCACCCCCTTTGTGTTTTATGAAAAAAAAAGTAGCTTATGTCCTTTCCCGGGTCTCAAACTATCTCCATACCGACTTTCTAAATCGGTTCAAGCGTGAAAAGGTAACAAACAGACAGACAGACAGAATTACTTTCGCATTTATAATATTAGTATGGATTAGTGTTGTGTTTCGGTAATTGTTTCATACATTTTAAGCACTTGTACCTCCTTATCTTCTATCTCATTTCCCTCATGCACTTTGTATATCGCTATCTCAGTCGCGCAATGCTTCAGAAGATGCGAGTGTTTTATTTTTATACTGTGAACGTGCGTGAAGTGACAGTTTAGTTGTTCTTCAAAATCAACCACCGCCGCATGCGCAAGAAAAATACCGTGATAATTGAGCTCCGCAAACCAGCTCCAGAAGACGAGATCAGCAACGCCAAGTAAGTGCATGTGATCCCATCCTTCCAGACAGCTGCTGTCCATTTTTTCTACTATTTTTCCTCGAACAGTTGTCTATCCTAACATATTGTACAAGTAAACCATACCAATACAGTCCACGCCGCTAAATTGTTTTTATAAGGAGAATTCTTATTAATTTCCCATCATGGATAATATTAGCAGAGTAAGTCAAAACTAGAAATAAATTGCAACTTAACGAAATAAATACTCAGTTAGCGAGAGGAGAAACACTTGTTTGCACGTAACAAAAGTACGAGTT
This sequence comes from Orthosia incerta, assembly GCA_948252205.1. Lineage (NCBI taxonomy): Eukaryota > Metazoa > Arthropoda > Insecta > Lepidoptera > Noctuidae > Orthosia > Orthosia incerta. The sequence continues at coordinate 15,466,871 of OX411747.1, forward strand.
GAAAGAAATTTACATAACAAAATCGAGGAAAAATAAGATTTTCATGCAGACTCATAGAAACTTTCACGCAATGTTTGAACTTTTCGAAAAACAAATCAGGCGTCAGTCGCTTCTTTTATCATGTTTTAACATATTTTAGCTTTTACAAATAACTGGGAACAAGTTCCAAATGATTATTGTGTTTGTTTGTTTACGTGTGAACTTGCTTTTTTCTCTTGCTTCAACTTTGACAATTCCAGTTCTCTTTTTATTAAATATTTTGGTAAAGTCTGCATTAGTAAGTCTAAAAAAATACCAACCTACTTCCTTTGCTACCTTTGCTGTTTTGTTTTTTACCCTTTTTAAGGGTGTCGTACCTCAAAAGGAAAAAACGTCAGAACCCTTGTAGGATCACATTGTTGTCCGTCTGTTTGTCTGTCTGTCAAGACCCTTTATCTCAGGAACGCGTGGAGGTATCGAGTTGAAATTAATAGCGTAAACTCAAATTTGCAACCCTTTGCAGCTGTGAAGAAAATAAACCTCTAGATCAACGAAATCATGAGATACAGCCGTTAATGACGCACATTTTACAATCGCAAGATAATCAAAATCTACTTCCCGTTGATCTAGTATCATGAAATTTGGCAATAAGCAGAAAATCCTTAATTTGTACCAACATTTAAAAAAAAAGATGATTAACTTATTTGCAGTTGGTAAACTGACCGCGACTTATGTGGATGTAGGGGGACTACAGTTTTCCAACAGCAAAGTTAATGTTGTCGTTAGTTGTTGTTGTTAATCTGTTTATCTTATCGTTGGTGCCCTCATAGCTGATGAACTGTCTGTACGGAACCCTCACTGCGCGAGTCCGACTCGCACTTGGCCAGTGTATGTAAAATCGTTTCGATTAGTGTTATAAGTTGTTACGCTATTTTGTACAAATTCATGTTGCACACTGGTCAAATAAGCTAGACTTTAATTAAAAACATTCTAATGTACCTATAAAACATTTTTATATTCAATACCTTATGTAAACAAATGTATAGTAATGGACTTAATGCCATAGGTTTTTCTTCTAGATAACCTGGGTGATGTGGAATATACAAATAGTCGCTATAGCGTGTAGCCGTTCGTCTTTCAGAAAACAAAAACCGCAAAAAAACTCGGTACATACGGTTTTCTCCATAATATCACCACACAAATAACTAAGTATGTTAAAAAGACATTAAAATCGACATCACCAACGACACAACTTCAAAGAAGCGGGTGGTTGCCAAGCTCACTATACGCACAGCTATTTATACAGTACGACTGGATAAACGAGGGACGTATTGAAACAAGGTTCACATGTATAATATATAAAAAGTATTATTATAATACACAAGAAAAAAATATATACACAGAAGCTGATACACACTCGTTCAGTTTTGCTTAACCCATGAGAGCAATGCAGATGTCATCATTATCATCAGCCTTTTAATGTGCCCACTGCTGGGACACAGGCCTCCTCTCTGTGAGAGGAAATGGGCCGTAATCAATCACGCGGGCCCAGTTCGGGTTGCTGGATGTCGCAAGTCTTCGAATTTTTGGTTCTAGGACATTTTCCTCACGATGTTATCCTTCACTGTTTTAAGAGCAGTGGTGATGAAATAACTTACACAAAATAAAGCACCTGCCTGTGTTAGAACCCACGACCTAAAACTTGTAAGTTGCGGCCGTTACCACTGGACCACCTCTGCTCCCGTGCACGGGTGCAATGTAGGTGTATTTGTTGGTTGAATTTTTGGTAGGAGATAATCTCTAGTAATGATCCGAATCCGAACATTCAATATTAATGTAGTTGCATAAATTGGTGAAATATTCAGGTCGGGTTGCACCTAAAATCACTAACTAAATTTAACACTAAACGAATTGTTTCGACGAAATCGTTCTATTTCTGCCAATATCGTTTGAAACTAGCTGAGACAGAATGATGTATTGTTTTAGAATTTAATTTATGTTGTAGTTAGTGATTTGGTATGCAAGCGGGCTTGAAACCATATTTTACTTAATCAGACTAAATTTTTCCCCCGGCTTCTCAAGTCCTGCACAATCCTGTATTTTTGGTATAAAAGTACTAAATGTTGTCGATGTTGTAGCCGCCATTGGTATAATTTTCGTAATCGATTCAGTCACATCACATCACATCATCAGCCTATTAATGTTCCCACTGCTGGGACACAGGCCTCCTCTCTGTGAGAGGGAATGGTCCGTTATCCACCACGCGGGTCCAGTGCGGATTGGTGGATGTCACATGTCTTCGAATTTTTGGTTCTAGGAGATGCCGGTTTCCTCACGATGTTTTACTTCCCCGTTTTGAGAGCAGTGTTGGTGGAGGTGTGGTGTGTGTAATCGATTCAGTACTTAACAACAAATAACAAACATGTAATAAAAAAATCCTCTTATAGTGGGAGATCCGAGTAAAGCCTTCCTTACATCATTAAACAGATGGGTGAAGGTCCTTACCTTCACCCATCTATTTAATGATGTAAAGCATCTTACAGACCGGGTAACCAACGGTAATGAAATTCATATTATCTAAAAGGGCTTTTTTATATTTACTACATTTTATACTGAAAAAGTTACGGTAAATTATATCCCAATTCTGAAATATTGGGGTAAACGTTCACTGGATTTATTCGCGTGCATACCCGCGATATATTTTTTAACATATTACGTTTAATAGATGGGTGATGGTCGCACCGTACTTGGATCTTAGACCTACTTGGAAGCCAGCGCAATTAACGAGAGATGTAAACTGTGGAACAACGCACATCCTGCCCCTCCATACTACATCACTCTGGTAAGGGCCAGCCCCCTAGACACGAACTGCAGTGGCCAATCTGGAGATCCCTAAACCGATTGCAGGTCCAGGTTGGTCACTGTAGAAAAAATCTGGACAAATGGAGTCTCATAAACCCTTTCAAACACAGTGCCAGTGTGGGGCCCCGTCGCAGGATATGCCCCACCTCCTTGTCTGTCCGTCGTGCCCAGCCGCCTGCACCTTTCAGGATCTGAACGAGGCAAATGACAAAGCTGTCCAGGTGGTTACAAAGTAAATTGGGTACTGGTCAGACAAAATTTGAGAATAGTTGAGTCAAAATTTGAGTTCATTGATACGAAAAGAAGAAGAAGACCATTAGTTATTCAATTCAAATTAAGAGTGAAATTCAAATATTAAAGACTTTTCTTTATCCTTCGTTTAAGCAGTCACCCTGTATATGATAGAAGTTCACCAAACACACACTTAAGTAAGGTTATGTAATAAATAACAAGTGATACGAACTTAAGCTGTAAGAGGCTACAATAAGTAGGTTTTCTTGCGTGATTCTAGGGTTGACTACCGACTTATTGGAATATAATAAGTAGGTTAAGTAACAGTTAAGGTAATTGATACCTGTTACGGATATGAATAAAACCGACCAATACAAGCGTATTACTACGTATTTCCTGGGTAGTTACAGCCACTGAATTATTGTAAAAGAACCGTTAAAGAAATAAAGTATTTTTTTTTAATATATTTTATTTATTTATAGAGGTCGAGACTGAGACTAAAGGTTTTTAATCTATTTAATTCATCATCAGCCTTTTTATGTACCTAATGCTGGTACACAGGCCTCCCCTCTGTGAGAGAGGGAATGGGCCTTAATCCACAACGCGGGCCAAGTGCGGATTGATGGTGGACACATGTCTTCGAATATCTTCATGTCTTCCAATTTAATTATGATAGGTCTTATGCAAATAAATGTTATACTTTTAATTCTAGAAACGCGATTGAGTATAGTTCTTAAAACGAGTCTTAGATTGAAATAAAATAATATCGATTTGGTTTTGCCCGTGAATTTATCCCGAAACTTTCATTTTTGTGGTTTGCGATCGTGACCTATCCCACAGAATATCAAGTAAAATTCACAAATACCTCTTTAAACAACATAATTTATCTAGTAGTAAACACGATTCCATCGGAAATTCATCGAAATACGTAATTATGGGAAAATACCCCGATTCAAGGCGTAAAATGCGTACCTATAACTTTTGAACGGCTGAACTGATTTACGTCAAACATAGCTAAGAACACTCTTGGTAAAGTAACCATTCAATCAAAAACAATCATAATCGGTTCATCCATTTTTATCATTTATCATACACGTCAAACTTATAACACCTCCTTTAAGTAGGTTAAAAACCGGCCAAGTGCGTGTCGGACTTCGATTTTACTTTTTGTTTGAAATATGACTTTATCGAGAGTGTTCTTAGCTATGTTTGATAAAATGGGTTCAGCCGTTCTGAAGTTATGGGCGTTTTACCGTTTCAATCTGGGTGTTTTCGCAAGATATCGTGTCATAATTACGTGTTTAATAGATTGTCAATCGATTTTTTTCATGACTTTTAATCGATTTTCTACTTGGCTACTTCTAGATAAATTATGACAAAGACAAAGATATTTTATTTCAAGTAGGCCACCAAGCGGCACTTTTGAACGTTAGGTACATTAAAATGTACAAGTTATAAAAGTTGATTCTACCGACTGTGATGAAGCAAATACTTATAAATAAATGGTACTTATTAAATTGGCACCATCGAACTGATCTGATGATGAAGCCGGAAAGTAGGCACTGGAACTCTGATATAAAACAACGTATCCGTGTCGTGTTTGGGCTTATTGGAATCGTCATGAGATGTTCTTTGGCTATAATGATCATCATGATAATAAAAAACTTTTTAACAAAAAATCAAACTGACTATTTGTTTTTTGTTAAAAAGTTTTTTTTTCCAGTCCTCATAATAATGGTGACAGAAAACATCACGACAAAACCTATAACCCTAAACTAAACTCACTAGGTATGTACTAAAAGTTGACTATGTAGAATGAAATAATAAAATGTGTCAGCGATTTTTGAAATGTTCCATTTAAATAATTTTCATATTCGAATCAACCCTACGCGTATCTTAGCGAGTGGCAAAGAGAGGCAGTTGCCAAAACCGCGACACCACCACTGTGTCTTGGGATTAAACATTTTGGGACGATAGCATAGCTTGTCTATTGTCGAGACGACTCGAGTCTGTTAGTATGTAAATGATTGTTGACGTTTTAGAGAGTGACAATCGTAGTGTAATTGTTAAAAGGATTTGTTTAGAAAAATCGAAGATCTACACAAGCAAGTAGGAACATAATTGGCAAACAATGTGTTAGTGGACCAATGGTTACGGACCTTAAGAGTTAAAGATCGTGGGCTCGAACCCAGAGGCAAGCTCTTTACTGTTTGTAATCTTTAACTGACTTCAAAAAAAGGAGGAGGTTCTCAATTCGTCGGAATCCTTTTTGTTATATATATGTTCACCGATTACTCAAAGACGCCTTGACCGATTTCAAAAAATCCTCTGCTTTTTTGAGGGGTTTACTTCCTAGTTGGTCCCATAGTCATCAGGTCAGGATCTGATGATCGGATCCTAGAGAAATCGAGGGAACTCCTCAAATATTATAGGCATACATATAGCAATTTTAGTATATTCATCAACAATGCAATCATTAGCACTCAAAAAGTATCATTTGGTGAAATGGAACTGATGAAAAAGACCACAGATGGCCACTGGAACTCCTAAATGCTAAGTATGTCACGGGTATAAGATATCTCGAGTAGTTAACCGACTGTGATGAAGCAAATACTTATAAATAAATGGTACTTATTAAATTGGCACCATCGAACTGATCTGATGATGAAGCCGGAAAGTAGGCACTGGAACTCTGATATAAAACAATGTATCCTTGTCGTGTTCGGGCTTATTGGAATCGTCATGAGATGTAATTTGGCTATAAATGATAATCATGTTAATTGGAGATACCTACCAAAAGTAAAAAGAGAAAAATATAAAACTTTTTAGCAAAAAATCAACCCGACTTCCAGAAAAAAAACTACAAAGCAAAAAATTACTTTATTTTCCGAAGTCTGTTCGAAAAACGGATAACAATGGGTACAAAAGACACTGACTTCGGAAAAGAAAGTTATTTTTTGCTTTGTAGTTTTTTGTTCTGGAAGTCGGTTAGATTTTTTGTTAAAAAGTTTTTTTTCCCAGTCCTCATAATAATGGTGACAGAAAACATCACGACAAAACCTATAACCCTAAACTAAACTCACTAGGTATGTCCTAGAACTAAACATTTTGAGACAGTGACATCTACCCATCCGCACTGGGTCCACGTGTTATATTATAGCCCACTCCTTCTCACTATAAGGAGGCCTGTATCTTAGCAGTGGGATCATACCACTGTGTCTAGAAATTATATTTTTCTACAGAATGCATTGTCTATTGTTGAGACTATTCGGGGTTGTAATTGTGTAGGTGATTGTTGACGTTTTTACGGATGAGGGTTTATTTGTTTAAGGCCTATTTGTGTCAAAAACTTAACTCTGAGTTAGTTGCTAACCCGATGTTAAATTAAAATATGTAATACTTAAATGTCATAAGTAACACGGGGTTGAAGCTTGTGGCTAAGTGACAACAGCCACACTGGTTGATCTTGAAGGGTAAGCAACGATTGCCAAGGTCGGCCCATGGATGGGTGACCATCTGTTACATGCTGAGACACCTCCGTGCCTCGGAAGGTACGTTAAGTGGTCGGACCAGGCCGTCATTTGTAATCTTTGATTTCGTTGCGGAAGAGCAGTGGTAACGGCCGCGACTTACAACTTGTAGGTCGATGGTTCAAACCAAGGCAAGCGCTTTATTTTGTGTAAATTATTTCATCACCGGTGAATGAAATCATCGTGAGGAAACCGGCATGTCTTAGAACAAAAATTCGAGGACGTGTGACGTCCACCAACCAGCACTGGGCCCACGTGTTGGATTACGGCCCATTCCCTCTACCGGTGAGGCGTGGTAGGTGTGGCAAAGTGGGTCCATTTATCCAATCCTATCCTACTCGTTGCGTCAGTCCAATGTCATTGAATCAACAAGTCGAGCAATCCACACTGGGCCCACGTGTTGGAAACCTGTATCCCAGCTGTGGGAACATTACATGCTGTATATGGTTATGCTTTGGCGTGACAAGCTTGTTGCCTTCCCTTTAAACAGAAAATTAATATAAAGAGGGCGAATTTCTAAGAAAGTCAATGTTTTCTTAAGAACTTAGACGTGTTTTCAGAACTTTTTACCCAAGGTCGGAGTGTCAAAACAAACGAAATGCTTCAAACTGGGCTTGTGTATGCAGATAATTTCTCAGAAAACTGAAAACAACATACCAACTTCTATAGAAAATACGAGTAAAAGAACTAATTAACTAACACAACATTACGCCTGCGTTCCCCGAAAGGTTTTTTATTATTGTTTAATTTTATGCTTTTTCTCGTGTCTCCTGTGTGGGTCACAAATAAATATTTTTTCTATCTTTCTTTCTGTGCATCTATAATACACCAATATTTCACCATTTATTTATAACTAGCTTCTGCCAGCGGCTTCGCCCGTGTGAAGAGTGTTTTATCATCCCAAGGCAACATTTAACCGGGATAAAAAGTAGCCTATGTGCTATTCCAGACTAAAATCTATCATTCAATTTCATCCAGATCCATTCAGTACTTTTTGCGTGAAAGAGTAATAAACATACAAACACACTCACAAATTTTAGCCTTTGTAATAGCTTCTGCCAACGGCTTCGCCCGTGGATTTGGACCCAGGATCTAGCAGTAGCGCTTTTGGTCGCTAAACATCCGATGGTTTAGCAGATAAAGCTAATAAACTACTTATAACTTAATTATCATCTACGCAAAAAATAAAATTATGTTGGTAAGCCGCACCAACTCGCTCCATACCACAGGTGCCCAATCCCTCGAAAGGGTGGATGACTTCATTTACCTAGACGCTACCATCAGCAAATCAGGAGACGCATCGGTATGGCCAAAAGAGCAATGTCCCAACGCCAGCGGATATGGAAGGACCGCAACATATCTTGGAAGACGAAGATCCGACTGGTGAACTCCTCAGTATTCTCTATCTTTACACTTTCGAGATGCGGTGTTGGTGAGGATGCTGTAAATTCCTTCGCCAGCTCAACATCAAAGTCAGGCATTCCACCACGTGCCTGCTAAGAGTCCTTGAATTCTTCAGCCACATTGCCGAAAAGGCCTGCCGATTGAGCTGGTGAAGGTTGCGGGGATCCGCTGGTTGCGAGACGCACGGGACCGGTCAATGTGGCGACGCTTGGGGGAGGCCTATGTCCAGCAGTGGTCTTTCGGCTGATATGATGATGATGATGTTGATTGCCAAAAGAAGGTACTACCTCGAGCAGTTGATGATAACTGGCAAAGTTAGTTTAGCGGCCGCGGGGCCGCAGCTAGATTAAGTGGTCTGATCAAATTCGTGCAACCCTCAACATCAACATGCATGATGCACTCCACGACGCCAAGAACAGACATAGAAGGAGGAACATCATAAGAGATAGGTTTATCTCTCGTCGGAAGAATCACGACCGTCAGTAATGAGGAACCTGAAGCGAGGAGGAGGAACTTTATTATATTACCTGCTAACTGGTATTTGTACAGAGCGGGCTGGGAAAGTGTGTTGTACGCTTAGACCAAACTTTATTACCGTGTGGTTGAAAATAGTTTGAACCAAGCTTCTAGTCTCCTCGTTAGGTATAACTTAAACTTATTCTCGTTGCATTAAGAAAACTTGTACATCTAGATATTCTACTTACGTTTAAACAAAAAATCAAACCGACTTCCATAACAAAACACTACAAATTTAAATTCAAATTCTTTATTGCGTACTAGTGTACAGAATTTTGAAGATGTAAACATAAGTTAGGTTCTTCGAACTTAGTTGCCTGTTAAGGCATAGCAAATTAAATGGTTATACTCAATATTACAGTTACATAAACAGTTTACATTAAATTATATTAATTATCATTATTCATACATTTTATTTTATATCATACAATTCCTATACTAATTTATATCACATTATTTTAACTATCACAATAATTTTTAGGGTTCCATACCCAAAGAGTAAAATCGGGACCCTATTACTGAGACTCCGTGGTCCGTCTGTCTGTCTGTCACCAGGCTGTATCTCATGAACCGTAATAACTAGACAGTAAAAAAATTTCACAGATGATGTATTTCTGTTGCTGCTATAACAACAAATACTAAAAACAGAATAAAATTAATATTTAAGTGGGTCTCCCATACTACAAACGTGATTTTTTTGGCATTTTTTGCGATAATGGTACGGAACCCTTCGTGCGCGAGTTCGACTCGCACTTGGCCGGTTTTTTATATATTAAATAATTATATTTCTTCAGTGTAATATGTAATAGGAATTCCTTTACAGTGAAATATGCCTTTTTAATCAGGAAGTCTTTTAGCTTCCTTTTAAAAATATAAATTGAATTTAGGTTCTTAATATATATGGGTAAATTATTATATATTTTTATGCTAATACAAAAAATACCATTGCTATACACTGTATGTGGGATGTTTCATTGCGTAATATATTTTTAAGTCTACTGCTTGTCAATGTGTCATAGCTACTGATATTTGATTAAACTAAAATTGAGGCCACATAGATATATAGAGCAGGGAGGGTTAATATCTTGAGGTTTATGAAATGAGGTTTACATGAATATGTTTGGTGTATCCCACATATTGATCTAATACACTTTTTTGCGTCTTGAAAGCGATTTCTTTATCAGTTGAGTATCCCCAATATAGTATCCCAAAAGATAGAGTCGATCCCACATAGGCATGATAAACATTAAGTATAGTGTGGTTTGGTTAGATACTCTTTTAAGCATGTAGAGGGCATAAGAGAATTGATTCAATTTGCTACATACACTATTTACATGTGTTTTCCATGACATGTTAGAATCTATATAGAAACCTAGAAATGTTGTACTTGTAACCTCAGATGCAGTTGCATTATTGTACTGAATAGACAATGCAATTGATTTTGTGTTTTTATTTTTGAAATTCATAAAATTGGTTTTTTGCAAGATTATTTATTGTTAGCCAATTTATTAATCTAGATAGGGCATCATTTATTGCGTGATCGAATCAGAAATGTAGAGATCCAAGAGAACCAGGCAAGAGAACCAGGGTTAACGACATAGCCCGAAGAATTGCCAAACTTAAGTGGCAGTGGGCAGGGCACATTGCTCGCAGAACGGATGGCCGATGGGGCCAAAAAGTTCTGGAATGGCGACCGCGAACCGGAAGACGATACGTTGGAAGGCCTCCCACTAGATGGACCGATGACCTGGTTAAGGTTACGGGAAGGCGCTGGATGCGAGACGCACGGGATCGGTCAATGTGGCGACGCCTTTGTCCAGCAGTGGACGTCTTTCGGCTGAAATGATGATGATGATGATCATTTATTTCTTTTTCATGATTATTTTTGATATTTGTGAAAAGAGCCGTACTGTCATCTGCAAATTAAATCATAGGGTGCCGAATAGCGTTAGGTAAATCATTTATATAAATGAGAAATAGTAGTGGTCCTAGTATCGACCCTTGAGGAATACCTTATTTTAGAGATCTTGGGCTCGATGTGGGTATATTTAATTTCTGAATTTTGTGAATGGACATAATTGTGTTATTACAGTGATCTGTATTCTATTACTGAGATAGGATTTGATTATATCAAGTGTTTTACCTCGAACGCCATATATTTCTAGTTAATGTAGTAGTAGTCCATGGTCAACACAATCAAAAGCCTTTGTCATATCCATGTATAGGGCTGTGTTTGATTTTTTTATCTAGTTCCGTAATATTTTTTTGTACAAAATGATACATTGCTGTATTAACTGACTTCCTTTTTCGTAATCTAACTTGATTTTCTATTATTATTTCATATATTTTCGAAATATTCACTAAGATTATTATGTAGTACACTTTCAAATATTTTAGCCATTATTGGAATGAGAGCGATAGCTCTATAACATCGTTCATCTTCCGTGTTTCCTCTTTTGAATATTGGTGTTACTACAGTAATTTTCAAATATTTCGGTTAAAATTCCTTCTTCAAGACAGTGATGTATTATGTAGGTGATAATTGGATCAATTTCGCACACTACAATTTGCATTATTTTTGTTGAAATTCCATCATATCCTGTACTGTTAGTGTTTTTAATGTCATAATTATTTTGACAACATCGTAAGGGGTGTTAAGTAACAGGAGTTTGGTTTGTTATTGGTTAGTTAATTAGCGTAGTTTGTAGTATTATTCGTTAGTTGAAATGTCATCAATAAAAAAGTTGTTGATTGTTTGTGTTATAGTATCAGGAGCAGTTATAAGATGGCTATTTCATTATTATACTCTGTTCATTTTTTCTGGAGGGTTATTGTTTTTATATTGATTAATTATTTGCCACACTGATTTACATTTATTTGTGGCTGATTGGATATGATAATTGTTTTGCGACCTTTGGGTGAGTTTTATGAATCCTTTAAGCTTTTTTGCATATTTCTTAAAATCACTCCTATCTCTGTTATTACCTGATAGTCGATATTTTTTAAGTAGAATTCTTTTACAGAGGGAAAATATTTTTAATCCTTTACTGAGCCATTTAGTATTTCGTATTATCGGAACCTTAATTTTTATGTTTGGAAAGTAGAGGTCATAAAAAGTTCAAATAGTTTATGGAATTGTTCAAAAGCAGCATTTGGGTCACTTTTCCTATAACAATCACTAAAAGTCAAGGCTTTTATATGTTTAATAATTTTTTAATTTTAATTTTAAATTAAAGCTCTCTAATAAGTCTCCAAACTCCCTCGAAACAGGAGTATCTTTTAGACAAAAAATGTTATATTCACCACAAATAACAAGTTTCTTAAATTTGGTACATAATTTTGCGAGTACATAATTTGTGTAGAAATATTTTTGCCCTATTAAACGGGCAAAAAATATTTCTACACAAACCCTTTTAGTCTTTAGAGGCCTATATATACATATGACAATCAACTTATAATGTAACAATTCAATAGATGTAGCACTCTATGAGGTTGGATACGCTTACAAGCTTCGGTTGGTGTAGAACCTTACATTTATGCTTTTTCCGTACTAGGATACATGAACATTTGTTCTTGAGAAGTTTGCCGCCATTACCATGGCGGCAAACTTCTCAATAAAACTTCTATATACTTGGGAATTTGGAGAAATTTAAAAAAGCGAAAAATTACTTTATTTTCCGAAGTCGGTGTCTTTTGTATCCATTGTGTTCCGTTATTCGACACTGACTTCAGAAAATAAAGTTATTTTTCTTAAACAAAGTGTTTTGTTTTGGAAGTCGGTTTGATTTTTTGTTAAAAAGTTTTTATGTTCCTTTTTAGTTTTGGTAGGTACCGCCAAATAACATGAAAATCATTTATAGCCAAAGTACATATCATGAAGATTTCAATAAGCCCAAACACGACTAGGATACATTTTTTTATTTCGGAGTTCCAGTGGCCATTGTGGTCGTTCTCATCAGTTCCACTTCACCAAATGATACTTCTGAGTGCACATGATTGCATTATTGATAAAAATACCAAAATCGCAATATTATGCCTATAATATTTGAGGAGTTCCCTCGATTTCTCTAGGATCTCATCATGAGATCCTGTTGGATATCTCCTTTCCAACAAAAACACCATCAAAAACGGTTCATTAACGACGAAGTTATCCGCGAACAAACATAATATTATAATTATATAGAGAGGACCTCGTTGATCGGTCACAACTGCGACTGCTGTGCCCATGATCCATAACACTTCAATTTCCATGTAGTGAAAATTGATATTAATTAATTAGTCGTATATTCTATGGTAAAAATCTTCGAGGAAACGAGAGAGCCCGGAAAATGGCTGACTCTTGCTTTGAAGGCCTACAAGTCATATGTGATGGTAGTTCCCCAAGAGAATACATACAACAACAACATTATTTATTAATAGCAATTCGTAGTCTGGATTTTGGCCGTATGATAGTCTGTAATTCAATCTCGAGCAGTAACTTTGCATACACTTTAAGTTTGGATGACAATGCACCTTAATATAAATTGTTCCGTACATCTTTTGGAGTATATTGGACTCCATTGTCACTTGTAGGCCTTCAAAGCAAGAGTTAGCCATTTTCCGGGCTCTCTCGTTTCCTCGTAGATTTTTACCAAAGAATATACGACTAATTAATTAATATCAATTTTCACTACATGGAAATTGAAGTGTTATGGATCATGGGAACAGCAGTCGCAGTTGTGACCGATCAACGAGGCCCTCTCTATATAATTATAATATGTTTGTTCGCGGATAACTTCGTCGTTAATGAACCGTTTTTGATGGTGTTTTTGTTGGAAAGGAGATATCCAACAGGATCTCATGATGAGATTCTAGAGAAATCGAGGGAACTCCTCAAATATTATAGGCATAATATTGCGATTTTAGTATTTTTATCAATAATGCAATCATGTGCACTCAGAAGTATCATTTGGTGAACAATTTATTTTTATGCACCCCCATGATATGGGTATATAATATGAAAGGGTTTGCTAGGAGGGATACAAAAAGTTTATTTCAATTAATATTTTTTAAGACTGGGAAAAACTTGTCACAATGTTATTAACAGATAAAATGAAAGGGCGAAAGCAGTGTTTGCAGTGATTGCCAGAAGGTTAAAAGACGAGAGCTCGTCTCTTGTCATTACACGCTCCATATAAACAAACGGCTGTCATTTGGGAGGACCCTCCGAAGTGCCGATTTAAAAAATAATTGAAACTTGGGAATTGTGTTATGATGGAAGTTAGTGGGATTCTGTTCTCAAGTGTTATGTTAAAATTGCTTTCACAGACATGTAAGCGTACTAACTTACCTTGCTATTAGTTGCTTTTGCTAATTTATATTTTAAGTACAATTCTTAAAACGTGTTAATGCCGCCAGTCGTTTGAGCACACATTACCAGTCGACAGTGATGTGTATGAATTTTTGTACGCCATGTTTTTGTTTTTAAAAGGCTTAGTTTTTTTTAAAGAAAGTATCTGTAGTTAGTTTATCATTTTACACATCGTATATATTTTTACCCATGAAAATAATCTAGAACTGGAATACCAGTTCTATATTACCCCAAACAAGACTAGGATAAATTCTTTTTATTTCGGTGTTCCAGTGGCCATTGTTGTCATTTTCATCAGTTCCACTTCACCAAATGATACTTCTGAGTGCAAATGATTGCATTATTATTAACTTTAAAACTTTCGCGTTTCATAATTGAAAAAACAATATATCACGGGAATTTAACGCGATTATTTCGATTATTTATTTACCTATTGAACCCGACGTTTCGGCCGTGTTGCAACGACCGTGGTCCCGGGTAGTCTGGTGTCTCGGTGTACTGGCTCCTTTGGGGCAGAAAATTCTTCCTTTACCCTCACATTTCTACACACAACACTGACCGTGTCCTTATTCTATAAGTTCGCCGACTGCAGAAAACGAGGTAATGTTTTTTGAATCACTGGATTCCACGCCGCGGATAATTTGTAACCGTCATCCCGATTGAACGTTTTGTGTTTTTTTCAATTTCAATCGCTTGACGCATAATTCTTGAATAGAAGTGGCGTTCCGTGGAGAGGACTTGTGGTAAATGAAATTCGATCCAGTGATTGTTGCCGCCTTCTAATAGGTGTTCTGCAATCGCCGACTTATTGAACTGCCGGTTTTTTACAGCGGCGACATGTTCTTTGACCCTTTCAGATATATAAATAAATAATCGAAATAATCGCGTTAAATTCCCGTGATATATTGATTGCATGATTGATGAAAATACCAAAATCGCAATATTATGCCTGGAACTGGAACTGGAATACCAGTTCTAGATTATTTTCAAAATTGAAGCAACCAGTAATAATTGGTTAGGTACTTGAATTTTCATGCACCCGAAACTTTCGGTAGTCTTTTCAATATAACCCAAAATTAATTACCTTTCATAGAAAAGAGGGCCAAGTCCCAGCAGTCAACATATCGGCTGTTTATGTAGCAATAAGCTCGGGTCGATAAAAAAAGTAAACATCAAAAGAAAAATTAAACCAGCCTCATTAAGTTCGTACAGTTTGCCGTATTTACCTTGCTCCAACTGTGGTTAACTCTTACTCTACCTTTTGGGAACACCTTAAAAGGATCGTTAATTGATTCTAAATTAATCCTTGCAAATTGGGTTTCTGATGAGAACTAACGTGGTATCAAAGCGGTTTAACGCGAGCCGTAATTTGACCGATTGTTTAATAAACCTGCGTTTGCCGAGAGCTCCCACGCAGAGTCAATTAAATATTTCATTTATGATGAAACTAGGGGTAATTATAAGTTTACAAATATTGGGAGGTTGGAGTTAGTGGTACACAAATTGCAGTGTCGGTGTTTCCTTTGAGAGAGATGTCATGGGAATAAAGTGGTGTGTGATTTATACTTTTTCGTCTGATGTTGATGCGGGGTATATTATGGCTGATTAACCGTGTTGATTAGTAAAGGCTAAAAGCTTTGCTTGTCGGATAAATGATTTGGATAAATAATTTTTATAAGGACTCTTTTGTAACTTTTAAATCTATAATATAATATTACTAGCTGAACGCCGCGACTACTTCGCTCCCGTCAACTGGCTACCTACCTACCCTGCCTACGCTGCCTACCCTGCCTACCCAGCCCCTGCTGCCTACCCTACCTACCTAATATTTTTTATCTATCATCATCAATAGTTTTCTCAGCGCACGCCAAAGAATGAATTTTATAGGCAAAATTTTGCTACCTTGGGTTACATTATTGCAATTTTCATACGGATTTCTAATTTTTTTGAAAATATTTTATAACCTGTGACACTCGGAAATAATAGTAGCTTTCTACTGGTGAAAGAATTTTCAAAATCGGTTCAGTAGATCCAGAGATTATCCCTTACAACGTCACAAACTCACAAACTTTACCTCTTTATAATATTAGTATAGATAAAGAGGAATGATTTTTTTGTTTGTTTGTTTGTACCGAATAGGCTCCGAAACTACTGGACCGATTTAAAAAAATCTTTCACCAATAGAAAGTTACGTTATTCCTGAGTAACATAGGCTATGTACATAGGCTTTATATATTTTTAATCCCGATAACGGGTAATGTGGGGTAGTCCACGCGAGCGAAGCCGCGGGGAACAGCTAGTTATACATACAATTAAAATGCCATCAGGCCTGTTTTTCCCAAAGGATTGGGCAGTGGTGTATCTACCTATAATATAATAGACGGTATACAGTACTTTAAAAAGTAAGTACCTAAACAAACATATTGCCAACAGAAATGGCTTAAAAACGAATGCATAAAAAATATCCTATAAAATGTGCTGCATTGTCCGAACCAGATAACCGAAACAAAACTGAACGAACAAAATAAAGTTGCGACCAATAAAATAAATAGGAAATGTAAAATTAATACAAAAAGCCCAACACACGATCGATTACCGACAGTATGTTGGAAAGCGACGCTGGATAGTAATAAAGAGTGATCGATGCGTTTGGCCGCGTCCCATGCTCGCCCGCACTCAACCCGCACTCGCCGCGCACTCGCCCCGCACTCGCCCCGCACCAGCTACGCAGTACCAGTGCACCACAAACTGTCGTAAATTTGAAATGACGGCGACGCCGACAGCATAGGTTGCGGACGCCAAACATAAATTTCTTTATCTGATGCTTCTATATCAGCTGTTCATATGGGTTTCGAAATTAGTATTACAAGTAATTTATGCGAAGTTACAGCGAGCTGGTTTGTTAAGATGCATGGGTGCGGAACTAGGAGATTGTATGTGTAAGTTTTCATATATCTATTTAACTACGTATTGTAAGTTGCAAAAGTTTTTGAAAGTCACCGTGATGATTAGTGTTAGTAACATAACTCATGAAAAAGACAATAACAAAATTGTTTCCCCCCAGACGAAATCGCAACAGATAGAAATTGATAAAACATTTCAAGCGCAAAATATAACTCACAAAAATGAAACTCATAAATCGAAACGAAATATTTCGTGGGTCGGCATTCAGAGCATTGCGCTCAACTACAGAGCGAAATAGTAGAAAGGAAAGGTATAAAAGCTTTACCCTTTCTAAAAACACGTAAATAGGAGCGCGAGGCGTTTGGTTCAGCTACGGCGGCGCACACACGCGCGCTACCTACGCCGGCCGCGAGCCTTACATACGGGGAATAAACGACGTGAAATGGGAAAAAAGTTAAATATGTATGAGTGCGGGTAAATATATAAATCGGTATATAAAGGCGTTTATATATAATAGATGGGAGCGTGCGGGCTGCGCTGCGCTCGCTTCAGTCGCGCGCGGACCTCCTAGCCGCTCGGCGCGCCATCTCCTCTTGCCGCTGCTCTCCCGATACTCGACGTTTTCGCGCCAGTTTTCTCAGTGCCATAAACAATGCAAAACAAACTTTTAATGATGCACAAAGTATTGCCATGACTAATTTGCGGGCAGGACAGTGTTTTTGTGTTATGACTTAAGTTTTCCCAAGTTCTCGTGGTTGGCCGGCGAAGTTTTACGAACTCGGTAAGTGTTTATAAAAGTTGCGGCAAGTTACCCTTAGTATGAATAATAAGGTACTTTTGCTGTACATCCTCTAAGTTTTAAATTTTGTTCGCTGCTTCCTAATTGTTTAAAAATACTTTTTACCGAGTTTATTTATTGGTATTTAATATGATAGGAGTTTGTAGCCTTTATTTATTTATTATATACTTTATTGTACACCACTTAAATAATTACAGGACAAAATATTCCGTTTTTCCTTTATTGGAAATTGTTGGCAGTTGCTCATGTCAGTTTTTTAAACTGGTAAAAAATAATTAAAATAAAGACACATTTGATAAAGATATTGTGAATTATTGAAAAAACATAGAAAAAAACATTAAAGCTTTGTAAAACATAAAAAAAGAAGTTTTAAAAAATTTAAGGAAACTTTAGTTATTAGAAAATAAACTTTAATAAAATAATACAAAACTAGTTTCCTTGCTAGTAAGAAAGAAAAAGTTTGCAAGATCGAATAATTTTTCGCAAAACTAGAATTCAATTATTTATATTTTTCTCTTAATTATATTTCGCCCGAGTTTTTCATTTCCGTTGAACCGTTTGAATATTTTGTGAAGTTAAATCCTATCCTACCACTGTTATAAACGAGAAAGTTTGTTACTCTTACACGCAAAAACTACTAAACGGATTTTGATGAAACTTTACAGGAATATAGCTTATATGTCCACCAAAATAACACATAGGCTATAATTTATAAAGTTATTGGGAGAAGTACTTGTACTTTGCGGGAGCAGCCGTGGGCAGCAGTTAATATTAAATAATTTAACAATGTTTTCGGTCTAAAATTAAATACTAACAGCAATTTTCAACAAAAATACTTAGTAGTATTTTTTGCACGGTTTCTCAATTTTATATCAAATTAAAGTTGCGCGGTTACGTTGTAAGTCGTAGTTTGCATAAATCGAAGTAATAACAATTATGAAAGTTAAATCCCCTTCGTTAAAAAAATTGGTGACAAGAACGATCACATAAGCTGCCCTGAATCCCAAATCGCGATGGAGGACTACTGTGGATGCCCTTTGCTCCATCCAGGGGACGTAGGACATTAAGTCAAGAATCCCAAATATAGTTAAAAATAGAACAGTTCTCTTAGTTTTTGCAATTATGACATAACGCTACAAACAAAAAAAGCATATTTAATTTAGTAAGATTTTGTCTAATTCAACAAAAGCACATCCATCACCGGAATTGAATAACAAGAAAGAAATCCCGGCCTTTAGCAAAACAATCAGCTGGGACGAATATTAATAGCGAGCAACCATGCTTACAATTTGTTTTGTCGACGCCACACGCCACAGAGCAACGAGTCGATTTGGCCGCCACCAGTCACCACAGCTATAGTACGGAATTTAATTTTATTAATCTTAACAGAACTTACAGCTATTAAAATTTATTATGCAGAAACAACATGTAAAAAATCGCCGATTAAAAGTTATTAGGTACTTGCATAAAAATATTTAGTAGCGAAAGTTTAACATAAGAAAAATATGACTCAACGCCCAGTAAATACAAAAAAAAACCGACCAAGTGCATGTCGGACTTCGCACGTTTAGGGTTCCGTACCGAATGTAGATTAAATTGGTATCTGTGAGTAAAATATACGTAATAATAAACATTATCTCTAAATTTCAAGTTCATAGGTTAATGGGACGATAAAAAAAAATCTGAGCAAAATTTTGTGATAGACGACGGCACAGATAATTTATAATACTACGACGGACAGACTGACAGGTGAGTGACAGCAATAGGGTTCCGTTTGGACCTTTCGGGTACGACACCTTAAAAAAAGAAAAAACAGAATTTTACACATCAAAGAAAATTTAACAGTACCTACATTGTAAAAAAAACCATTCGAACCAAGCGTGTCAATTCTTCTTTGTCGTATCAATGATTCCAATTACAGCATTGGCCTCGTAAAATTATTTCAGGGTTTACTCATAGAACTTGAAGGTCCGTGGCAATTCTGACCATTGCTGTGACAGCCGAAATTTGGCGCTACTGGCGAATAAAGTCCTTAAGGTTACACTAGTCGATAATTCTTCCATAAAAACGTAGTATAGGGATTACTCCATTGTTTGACGATGTACGTTCAAAATAAAAAATGATATAAATTTGTCTCATCATTATCTAGCCCTGTATAGAAACAAAAATGTAAAACATTTGAAAGTTATGAGCGTCGAAAGTTCCATATTTCAACACTAATTTTAACGCATCTTTGGGTGGCAGTAAATACCATAAGAAGAAGGAAAATTGCAAAACGGCCACCATACAGGGATAGATTAGTAGTTCAACAATGCAAATAATTTTATTTTGAAAATATACATTTAGTAGTTTTTTCATGATATCTAGACTCCCAAAGGTCTGTTTATAAAATTTCGCGCGCTCGTTTTCGTCCTAAATCATCATCCATTTCGCTACAAAATTGCAAAAGTGCTAATTCGTACGCGAACTAGCTTCTTACTGCTCATCACATCATCTATTTCTTTCGCACGAGTTGTCGGATGAGATAACAGGCATTTTAACCCCGCACACAAAATAGTTCGTGCCGTCGACTAGTGTAACCTTAAATATAGCTGTTTAATGTTGTTATTACACGTACGGAAGCAAAGTTTGAATTAAAATCATTTTGAATGCCGTAGATGTGTGATTAAATATAAAGTCGAGTATGCTGCAATTTCACGCAACCCCTTTAATTAGAAAAAAAGGAGGATACAATTTTCCGAAACATAAAACTCTATTAAACCGGTGGTTGGTAAAACCCTATCTTAATCTGCCATATTTGGAAAATATTGATCGCGATCACAAGCGACTGAGCGAAATAATTTCAGGCGCCGATTCCCTTGAGTAGCTGACTTTAAAATGAGAATCACACCTATACGGCTAGTCGTATATTTTAAGAAAAAATACATGTTACATTAGACCATTTTCTTAATAATTTGATCTAAGAAAATTTTGAGTTTTATTCGTATAACATAGTGTAATTAATTTGTAAAGTTATGTCTAAAACGGACAAAAACACGACAATCACACCAAAACCGCTGGGCGTATTTTAATTAAATTGACACCATCTCAAAGGCAATTTAATTATCTACATTTTGATCTGAGGCTTTTTTTTTAAAGTCATAGAATAATAAGGAAAATACAAAAAACTACTAAATTTTGGGTCGAGCGGGTGTGAAACGAGTGCGCGTTTTGTTCCCTCAAGGTCGTTGGCGTTAGTCGTCGTCATCAGTAAAAGTCAGAAATTTCCGCCCGCGTTAAAGTCGTGTAAAAGTTATTTCTCTCTTCTTACTCCTGGTGTAAAAGTATCCTGGTCCTTCTCTAAGGTCCAATCCATCTCTGTTCAAAAATTCACCCAGGTTGTTTCAGCGTTTTAAGGCGCAGATACCCCTGAGTAGCTGATTTTAAAATGAGTATCACGTCTAAACGGCGAGTTGTGATTTTTTGGGAAAAACATGTTATATTAGACCATTTTCTTAATAATTTGATCTAAGAAAATTTTGAGTTTTATTCGTATAAATAGTGTAATTAATTTGTAAACTTATGTCTAACACGGACAAAAAAATTACAATCGCACCAAAACCACCGCCGCCGGTCGTATTTTAATGAAATTGGCATCATCTCAAAGGCAATTTAATTATTTACATTTTGATCTAAGGTTTTTTTTAAAGTCATAAAATAATAAGGAAAGTACAAAAACTACTGAATTTCGGGACGCGCGCATGTGATACGAGTGCGCATTTTGTTCCCTCAAGGTCGTTGACGACTGTCGTCGTCTTAAGGCGATCTATACGCCTCAATGTTAACGCAGTACTGGCCGTGTGCCCGCTCGATGCCAAAATATAAATATTGAACCTCCTTTTGAACAGTTTAGTTTGCAAAATATTATTTGATTTACATATGCTATGTTAGTTATGAAGAAATTCTAGCCATACATTTTTCTGTGTAAAAATATTTTTAAACATCCAAGTCGTTTTGGAGGAGTATCCAAAAGTAGCGAAAAAATACCGTGTTGTTAATTATTTATTTAAAGCAAATCTATTTGTTATACGAAAATACCATGTGTTAAAAATAATATACATGAAGCAATAATAAATATATTTTTTTTTGAAAACTTTTAACCTCGCCGTTACTAAGGAGTATGCTTTAGAAAGTTACCGTTTTACGGCGCTAAAGCGGATGTACGCCCTTAAGCGTCAAAACGTTACAAACAAGACAGAGTTACTTTGCATTTATGCTCGTAATATTTATATGGATAGCAACTCTAGCCGCTGTCGGCACGATGTTCCGTGCTCTCTGGTCGACGCAAACAAATAACAACCAACAGTTAAATTAGTCTGCCCCAAATGAATGTCGACGCGGGGCTTAAACACACGCTTATTAAACGTAGCTAGTAGGTACACTACGCCTCCAAAATTAACTATATTAATTTCCTTTTACATCATTAAACACAGATTGAATAAACTTTATAATGAACGGAGTTAAACCGCTTTGAAACTTCCGCTGGAATGTTTTTTCAGAAATGTCCATTTGTATTTTTAATAACAGAACTAAGAAAAAGTTGGAAAATTCTCCTAATATTAGCTGTTTGTACATTTTTTTAAATTAAGGCGTTTCGTAGGTACAATTTTGCGAAATTGCACGCTGTGTGAAAATTCCGGCGTGGTAGCGAATCTTGGTTTTACTGTGAGAACAGGAATTCTTATTATTTTAAAAATAAATTGTTCCTTCCTGCTGAACAGCGAATAGAAAAAAAAAACATGATTATTTTTTTGGCTATTTCATGTAAACTTTTAACCATTACTTAATAAAGTGATTAGCAGATTTTTAATAAAATTTCCGTTGTTGCCCTTCATGCATAACCACATGCACCTTCCAGGATTGAAACAAGGCCTATGGTAGAGCTTTACAGGTTGCTAAATACTGCACCTGTAGCCAAGTTGACAATCTTCAATCGATAACGCTAGTAGAAAACGAATCAATGTATGGGAATGACACATCTGAACGTTAAGTCACGTGATCAGACCATACAATTTACCATACGATTGTACAAAGAGATTCGATACGAAACGTTTGTAACTTGGCTTGGTTGGTCTGTAAAATTTAATGTTAGTCTGTCGTCACGAGAAGCAGAAGAAGTATGGTAAGTACTAATCATATCATCATCAGCCGTATAATGTTCCCACTACTGGAACACAGGCATCCTCTCTGTGAGAGAGGTAATGGGCCTTAACCCACCACGCGGGCCTAGTTCAGATTGGTGGATGCCTATGTGGCATCTTTCTCACTTTGAATTTTGGTTCTAGGACATGCCGGTTTCCTTACGATGCTTTCCTTCACCGTTTTAAGAGCAGTGTTGATGAAATAATTCACACAAAGTAAAGCCCCTGCCTGGGTTCGAACTCACGACGAGGCCAATACACGTAAGTCGGGGCCGTTACCACTGGGCCAACACTGCTCTTCACTTATCATATTGGTTAAAGAGTATTTCATAAATAAGGCATCGATCTTTAATTGGGTATGTTAGGAAAAACATATACAAATATACTCAGCAAATATAATTTACTTTGCTATCATAAATAACGGTAACGCCCGGAATACCGAGCTGTTGTTAAACTTTCGTTGCACCTTCGCGGTTTGCGCTATCAACATACGTCCAATTTAAATACTATACTTCATCAACTTTATAATTTAATACAACATCAGAACAATACTGACGACGCTTACATTTTCTCTATTTGCGTTACCTTTTCTTTTAATAGAATAGTGTTTTTTGTAATGAGTAATTTTGGGCGAAAACAAATTATTTCTCTTCCTCCTTACGAGAATATTTTTAATATAATAATATAATTTGTGTAAAAATGTATCTAAATATAAACAGGAAATTTTATTCATTCACGGATCAAATTTATTTTTAGAAATTTTCGTGACCTCAATTTTTGTTTGAATATTTTCATCATAGTCTTCGGGCCAAGTGCCTGACCGACTCGACGTCTCATCAATTACAATTAAGGCCTGAACCTAGTTGCTTGAGTCTAAAGCTTATTATTATAAAAAGATCCTAGATTATTTGAGATCTAACAAGGTTTGTTAGGTTAGGTATTTCGCTACTTAGCCAGTCAGTACTGATGGTGATCACCGGGTTTTAGTGAGGTGTAAATCCCCACACTCCCTGGTCTTTTCCTCAAATGTCCAGCGGCCTATTGAAGGTTGCCCCCTCGATAGCAAAAAACTAAAACTAGGTGCAGTACAAATATTTTCTTTATGTCCCTCGGCAAACTTCGTGTTTCGTCAGTCGTCGGATTTCTATCAGTTGCTCTTTGCACTTGGGGCAGACCAGACGCTCTCAATCAACTTGGATGTAATATAGAGTTATTAATACTCTTTTAACATAATATAATTTATTTTAAAACCGGCCAAGTGCGAGTTGGACTCGTGCACAAAGGGTTTCGTACCATTATCGCAAAAAACGGCAAATAAATCACGTTTGTTGTATGGGAGACCTAATTGAATATTTATTTTATTCTCTTTTCTAGTATTTGTCGTTATAGCGGCAACAGAAATACATCATCTGTGAAAATTTCAACTGTCTAGCTATCACGGTTCATGAGATACAGCCTGGTGACAGACATACAGACAGACAGCCGGACCACGGAGTCTTAGTAATAGGGTCCCGTTTTTACCCTTTGGGTACGGAACCCTAAAAATGGGAGGAAAGCTACTAAAGCAGCTATATTTACAGATATGTATTTCACACGGAAATCAAAACAAAACAACAATAAATTATTTAGTTCTGAATTCAAATTATTATACACGATAAATGTAATAATTGATGGATATGGAAATTAGCGTTCGTTTGTATTCTGAAATACGATCATTGCCGAGGGACATTATGAAAATATTTGAACTATACTTCGCGCCTTGCCTTGCATTGGGTGTATTTTTTTTGTCGGATTAAAAAAAATAACATATTGCAGTAACTTTTTTCCTGAGGTCTACCCTATGTATATATATATTTATTTTATGCATAAATAGTACACCAAAGACTACCTACAGTACTGCCTTTCCTTTCATTTTTAAGACCCATCCAAAGGTTGTCTTGAAAAGATCGCTTTTAGCGATAATGCCGCCCATTGTGTCACCCAGTGTAATGTTTTCTTCGTCTATACTTTCTGTAACTTACATGGTGTACATAATATAGAGTATTCTATTCTATTCTATCTATCTCCACAAGAACTTGCATTTTTTGGGATAAAAGTAGACTATGTCATTTAGAGATAAGGTAGCTTTCTATCAAGAGCATTGGTAATTACACCAGAATAGAATGTAATAGAATAAAATATATTTTTTTGTACACCAAAAAAATTAAATAACACATCTCTTGACCAGTACCTACTTCCAGAGATTACAAAAAAGTTTTCTTCATTTTACTATTATTTAAGAAGTCAAGACCGGCAATCCTTCGTTAAAAGGTTCACCATTTCTGGACTAAGACTTTCCACAATCACATTTAAAATAAGAATGGCTGACTGATGGACGTCCATAATCGCGTATTTTAAGCCGTATTTTCTTTTTTAGGATATTTGCATCCAGACGTTTTTAAATCGCTTTAAACTAATCCATTGAGTGTTGAGTTTTTGTTTTAATTAGGTAAGTCCCCAATGAGTCGGGTTCTTTTATTTCTGTAAATGTACCAATTGATACGACCTGAATGTATCTTATACAGTCTTTTAGTGTCTGGAAGTAAATTTCATGAAACAGTTTTATGTACAGTTAGGGAAATTAATTGTCCATCGCATCATTATTTCTCTGTCAGAGAACGACAGTTCAAATCAAATCAAATTCATTGGCACAACATTTCCTTTCGTGACTTGTGTTTTCAAGTCATCAATTCAGTCAGATTTGAATTTACGGAGAGTAAAGCTAAACAATTAATTTGCTAACTTACTTAAATACACAAAAAAAAACAATAATAGTATGAGATCCCACTGCAAAAATCTGCAACCCTGCTGCAATCTATTCTATGAGTAGGTCCCATTCATAAAAAATACGATAATGAAAAGCAATATGCCTGCAGATTTTTGCAGTGGGGTCTAAGGCTATAATAGTTTACAAATATAGCTATAATGGCACAAGCCATTATACCCGTTCCATGATACCTTCTGCCTATTGAGAACACTTCCCCTCCTTTCGTCCCATTTCCTTCGTTGCTGGATGAATGAAATTAATTCCTTTTCCACTGTATAATTCCAGAGATTTTTAAACCTCACTCCAGCTAAGATTCAGTGGATAAAAAAGGTCAATGTTCTACCTAGGTAGTTATATTCCATCCTGTCCTACTTATCTAAACTAATATTATAAAGAGGAAAGATTTGATTGTTTGTTTGTTTGAACTGAATAGGCTCTGAAACAACTAAACCGATTTGAAAAATTCTTTCACAGTTGAGAAGCTACACTATCCCCGGGTGACATAAGCTATAATATATATTCAAAAAAATTAGGGATCCTTACTAAAACGTCAATAATGTAACCCAAGGTGTAAAAAAAATACCTAAAATATTCTTTACATCGCGTGCGCTGCGAAAACTATAGATTATATAATAAACTAATGTACTACGACTTTGCAGAACACATCCTTATTTACAAAATGTGTCGCAACAGCATATGTCTAACTATTATAGATATGCCACAATAAGTGTGTGTGTTGTGTTATTTTATTTTAACAATTTAATTGAAATGCCGCCGCTAGAAAAGGCTCTTTATTTTATCTTGGTATTAATCCTTATCAAAATAAATTACTTCATATTCAAGACTGCTTTAATACCTTTATATAACATTTTGAATTATTCAATTCAGACATTACTTTCAAAAGATATCACGAGTTTAAAAATGTAAGTATTTGAAAAAAGTTGAAGCCGCTCACCCAGCTCGGCTAGCTAGGCAGCACCTTGTGCAATATAGGCGTCACTGGGGCACGGGCCGTACGGGAGGAGAGTCAATGTCAAGAAGTGAAGTGTTATTAGTTTAGATAACAAAAAAGTTAATAAAAAACCGGCGATATGGTACGGAACCCTACGTGCGCGGGTCCGACTCACACTTGACCGGTTTTTAATTTTGAAATTTTTGTTAAATACCCGTGCGAAGCCGGGGCGGGCCGCTAGTAAACTAATATTTTACTAAATATTAGAATTTGTGAAAAGTACATACTTTCACATAATATTAGTTTCTTGGATTGCTGTTTTTTGGATGTTGAATGGTAAATGGGCAGATAATTTCTGGATTAGGATATAGGGTACTTTTTAAGGTTCCGTATTCAACAAGGAACCCTTACAGTTTCACCATGTCCGTCTGTCCGTCCGCAACTTAGCTCAGATAATCTTAGTACTAGAAAGCTATAATTTGGCATGGATATTTATACTCGTATTAAACACGCCGACAAGCGGTAAAATAAAACCATGAAAAATTTTGTATTTAGTGTAACTCTTGAACACGTAAAGTGGGTATGTTTTTAGGGTTCCGTACGCGAAGGGTCTAAACGAAGCCCTATTGCTGTCACGCACGTGTCTGTCCATTGTCTGTCACACAGGTTTTACAGCCAAACGGTTGGAGCTACAGTCTTCAAATTTTCACAGTATAAGCATCTTGTTGAGCCAAAAATATACAAATGATCACAAAATATTTTTTAATATTTTTCCGGGGGGCTCCCATACAGCAAAAGGGGGAGCGAAAAATATTTGCCTTCCCTATCGAATGGGTTATTTTTTTTATTTATATACACTTTATTGTACACCATAATATACAAGAAAAAAAATAAACTATATGGTTTTCGTTATTTAGAGCTCGTTGAGTAGATAAACAGTGTATTTTTTGTTATAAACAAGGTTATGAAAATACAAAGGAATGAGAAGCCACCAAATACAGCTTTAGTACAAAATTTTATTTCGAAGAATTTTTTAACTTTCCATTGACCTATGAACTTGAAATTTAGTGATAATGTTTAATACGACGTTTATTTTATTATCCAATACCAATATATTAATACTCCAGATTTTTCTTTGAAATTTCCAAATTTCCTATTAAAACTTGTTTTTGCGGTTTGGTACGGAACCATAAATTAGCGAAGTCCGACACGCACTTGGCCGATTTTTTAATCTTGTCTGTCCCATGGTGTGGAGTATCGTTGGATAGGCTATTTAAAAATATTACGAGTCTGTGAAACCTTTTTTTCGATTTAGCCATGCTAAAAATTTAAATTTTTTGTTAGATAAATTGCAATTTTCTGTTAGTCACCTGTCCCCCCTTGCCCTGCCAACTGAATGTGAAATAATTCACGGCAGTAGTAGTTACATATAACGAAATTAGGAAAACTATCACAGCTAAGTAGCATTTTATAAGTTGGTCGACTATTACTCTTAAACTTGCAAAGCCTGCTTTGCAAGTTTAAGAGTAATAGTCGACCAACTTATAAAATGTACTTGGAAAAGTAAAAAAAAATATTTTTCCTTAGAGTAATGTTCGGTCTTTCATTGTTTATGTACTACATTATTTTTACCTAATTATGTTGGTGAATGTAGTTGTTTGTACGGAACTCTCGGTGCGCGAGTCCGTCTCGCACTTGGCCGGTATTTTATCCTGATATTTCTTCACGAGGCAGAAAAGGCCAAAGAAAAGATGGGCGGTATGTGTAAGGACTAGTGAGAAGTGATATGATAGAAGAGGAACTCAGTGATGCCGGGACGGTTGACAGGACAGAATGGAAGAACAAAACGTGTTGCACCGACCCCAAGTAACACGGAACAAGGGTAGGAAAATGATGATACAGAAAAAAATGGCTGGTCGACTTCCACACCGGCGAAACCGCTGGCAAAAACTATGTAACTTCGTTACATCAGTCAGACGCGTTATAGTACCACAAAACATTAGACGACAACGCTATAGATCGCTAAAATATAACCCGACCAAGTGAAATTGCTCGTTAGTTTCGTATTACACGTATGTTACTTCGAGTTGATTGAATTTGGGATTGTTTGTTGTTGATTGAATTGTTGCTACTTATCTTAGTAAAACTTCTATATTTACAAAATGTATAGCTTCTCGTGACGGGTACTTTACAGTTCGAAATATTATACCTAGTATTTTCAAAAGATAAGTAATGAGTAGGTAGGTATCGGTACGGTACGCATTCCCAAAAGATTTCTTATCGAAAATATTCAATTTCGTTTGATATACGATAAATTATTCAGTATTGGATATTCAATTTTCGCGAATGAACGATATTCAAATTGTCGATAGCTATTTGTATAATAATATCGTTACAGGAATTATACAGATAATTGTGTTAAAAGTCATCATTTATGTAATAACGTGTTCAAATTGAATTATTAATTAACAACGCATTAAGTTCCAACGTTTTATAATTTGATTATTTAACCGGCATTTATTTTTGTTTGCTCTGTTTTTTGCACTCAAATCTGTGAAGAGGTTTTCATAGTTGCAATTTCGTCTACCTGAATTAGTGATACTTTAAATGACCTATTTTTTAGGGTTCCGTACCGGAAGGGTCCAAACGGAGCCTGATTGTTGACGTCGACCTTTTGATACACGTCAAAGTCGCTTTAGTATAAATAGATATTCTCTTTCCAAAGACTATTTATTTTACACGGCTACCCCAATAAACACCGACGACTGTAGAATAGAATAGAATAGAATAATGATTTATTTGCACAGAAAGTAGGTACAAGATACAGATTTTATAATATTAGGTGATCCTTTTACTTTCTAGTAGAAAGTATAAGGATCACCTATACATAATATACATATACGAGTAGCTCTTAATATGTGCGTATTTGTGCCGGAATTAGATTTAAGAAAATATTTATAATTTGCAAGTAATCCCAAAAACCAACCCAAAAAAACTTCGCAGTGCCTAAATGAGAAAACGTATAAGCTCGCTGAAAACTGTATTCAGTCCATCTCGACGCTTGTATTAACCATAAAAAGTTTCAAAAGTATACATGCTTGCGCTCAGACCAACAAAAAAAGATAGACGGCGCATCGCGAACATCATAAGTGAAGCCACAAAACTATGCTCCTCCATGTAAATATACACGCTCACGCACACACCTACACTAAAACTATGCTCATCGCTCTTAGTACGTCACGAGTCGTCGTCTAGTTAACATATATTAAAGAAAATAGAGTTATGCCGTCCTGTGTAGTGAAAACTTGTAAAAACAATAACAAAGCACATAAAAAATCTCACGGAAACACTTTTCGTTTGCAAGTACTTGAAATAACAACGTTTATTTATTAAATATACTATGAATTTTAGGTTACTTGGAACAAAAAACCTCAACGAACGAAAGCAGTGACATAAAGTGCGAGAGTTGCCATAATATGATTTAAAATTTCCCCATTCAATTAAACATGAAAATAAATAAATATGATTTCTTACTTCGAGTTATTTTGAATTTAATCAATTTGATTGAAAATATAATTAGGTACCTATATTATTTCAAAACAATTTACATACCCATGCCGATGTTATGATTTACGCTTCAGCAACTTTATAACCTATAATCGAATTTCTATGAGCATGGTTATAGGAAGAAGCTGTATTTCACTTCTTCCGATCCCAAGACACTGTGACAGGCAGGGCTAACTTACACCTAAACATGGTTGGGGAAAAAGTTTCTTCGCATTTTTTAAGAAAATTCAAAACATTTTTTAATATAGTTTATTTACATTTAACTAAAGTATGTAGCAAAGGGCAATGGAGAGGGCTATGCTCGGAGTTTCCTTGCGTGATCGAATCAGAAATTTAGAGATCCGCAAGAGAACCAGGGTAACCGACATAGCCCGAAGAATTGCCAAACTTAAGTGGCAGTGGGCAGGGCACATTGCTCGCAGAACAGATGGCCGATGGGGCAGAAAGGTTCTGGAGTGGCGACTGCGAACCGGAAGACGTTGCGTTGGAAGGCCTCCCACCAGGTGAACCGATGACCTGGTGAAGATTGCGGGGATCCACTGGTTGCGGGACGCACGAGACCGGTCAATGTGGCGACGCTTGGGGGAGGCCTATGTCCAGCAGTGGACGTCTTTCGGCTGATATGATGATGATAATGATGATGAAAGTATGTAGGTACCATTTTGTTCGATAACTTCTTGCCATCTTGTAGGTAGGGACATGATCCTATTGCTTTGCTATAGAAATTTTGGGACTTACCGCGACAAGTGGTTTTAGCAGTCCTCTCGTGATGTTAACCTGACACTGCCTAAAGAATTCTAAAGAGACCGAAACAGGTGGAAATCTGAAGGTGCAAGATCAGGACTATACGGCGGATGCATTAACACCTCCCAGCCAAACTTTCTTAATTTTTGCTGAGTGGCTAAAGATGTGTGAGGTCTAGCGTTATCATGATGAAAAACCAAACCCCTTCTGTTGATTAATTCCGGCCGCTTTCTCTCAACTTCTTGCTTTAATCTCATCAGTTGTTCGCAGTAGTAGAGTTCAGAATCGATGGTCCTGCCTGGTGGTAACAGCTCATAATGAATAATGCCCTTCCAATCCCACCACACACACAGCATCACCTTGTTGCGAGTTAACCCGGGTTTCGCCAGTCTGTGAAGCCTGACCGGCCTTTGACCACGACCTTTTTCGCACGTTCTTGTCGTACGTGATCCACTTTTCATCACTAGTTATCAGCTTCTTCAAAATT
Source organism: Orthosia incerta (assembly GCA_948252205.1). Lineage (NCBI taxonomy): Eukaryota > Metazoa > Arthropoda > Insecta > Lepidoptera > Noctuidae > Orthosia > Orthosia incerta. Next base: position 15,498,182 of record OX411747.1, read on the forward strand.
GGTTCGGTTTCATTACGTCGTAATAAAGAATTACAAAAGAGTACACGGTTCATTAGGTTTCTTTCAGTGAGCTCGTGAGGTACCCAAATATCGAGCTTTTTTGTGTAACCAGTTTTTTTCAAATGCGCCAAAACTGTTTTGTGGTCAATTCCCAGTTCTTCAGCTACGTCGTAACTACTGATATGCCGATCTTGCGCCACTTTTTCAAAAATGGCATCCATTTTATCCGTAATAGGGCGACCAGAGCGACGTGACGACATAAAAGGTGATCTCCAAATCATAAGTCATCTGTCTAACTGTTTTTATTTTAAAATTAATTTTGCGATGTAACAAAAAAAATATATTTTTTTCGGAATAGAAGTTCGTCTATTCAATTGTGGTACAATACCATACTCAACAATATCTTACTTGAACAATATTATCCTACCCACACAATTATTACTCCCAGACACACATAGATAAAAATGTGGCTTCACTTTTGATGTCCGCGGCGCGCCGTCTATCTTTTTTTGTTGGTCTGAGTGCTTGCGTTATCGAATAATATTGCTAAAAGTCGAAACGACGGTGTCATAACTTTGACGAAATACAAGAAACTGGCTCAGAAAGACGTCCACTGCTGGATATAGTTCTCCCCCAGGCGTCGCCACATTGACCAATCCCGTGCGTCTCGCATCCAGCGCCTTTCCACAACCTTAACCAGGTCATCGGTCCACCTACTGGGAGGCCTTCCAACGTATCGTCTTCCGGTTCGCGGTCGCCATTCCAGAACTTTTCGGCCCCATTGGCCATCCGCTGCGAGCAATGTGCCCTGCCCACTACCACTTAAGTTTGGCAATTCTTCGGGCTATGTCGGTAACCCTGGTTCTCTTGCGGATCTCCACATTTATGATTCTAACACACAAGGAAACTCCGAGCATAGCCCTTTCCATTGCCCTTTGAGTGACTGTAAGCTGTCTGATAAGGAGCGACCACGTCTCAGAGCCATATGTCATCACTGGCAACACACACTGGTCATAGACTTTCGACTTGAGACACTGTGGTAAGTTGGACGAGAAGATACCGCGCAACTTCCCGAACGCTGCCCAGCCGAGTCGAATTCGACGGTTGACCTCTTTCTCGAAGTTGGCCCTACCCAATTGTATCGTTTGTCCCAGGTAGATTTATTATTATTATTATAAACAAAAAACTAAAGATCTTCTTCTTCGTCGTATCGATGATTCCTCAATTATATACGTTTTGACCAAAATTCAGCCACGGCAATAGCGTTGACGTGGTCGGATTTGTGTATGCCGATTGGAATTTAGGTGTTCCGATTGTAGTGACTCTATTAAGAGCCTTTGTTGGTGGTCCTGGAGGTTGTAAACAACGGCTGGTTATCCCACCAAACTCGGACTACGAAAAAGAGACGGATTCATAAATATCGATGACCTTCTTAATTGGACGTATTAAACCTAAGCTCTTGTGCGTACAGTCGCGTTCAAACGTTAGTTGGATACTTTTTGGCATTTTTAGACATTAAATGCATCTTGTGAGCATAACAAATGAAAGAGCTTGTTGATGTGGAAATTTTTATTTATATTCTCTAATGTTGATTCTTAAAGTAATTATGGGATCAAATCACAGATCAAATTACAAACCTATTAATATTAGGGAATGTTCTATTAATGATGGAGAGCTCGTGGCTAAATAATAACAGCCGCATGGGTCGATCATCAAGGTTAAGCAACGCTTGACGAGGTCGGTCCGTGGATGGGTGACCATTTCAACATACCGAGTTTCCTCCGTGCCTCGGAAAGCACGTTAAGCCGTTGGTCCCGGCTGTCATTTGAAGATCTTTGACAGTCGTTACGGGTAGTCAGAAGCTTGAGATCTGACACCAGTCTTGCCAAGGGGTACCGTGTTACCCAGATACTGGGTTGTGGAGGTCAGATAGGCGGTCGCTCCATATAAAACACTTGTACTTAGCTGAATCCGGTAAGACTGGAAGCCGACCCCAATATAGTTGGGAAAAAGGCTAGGCAGATGATGTTCTATTAATGATGAAAAACTCAATGTTAATTTCTCTAACCTTCGGTTTAAATCAAAGTATGTAGATACCCTACTTTGTCTTTATTACTGTTGTGTTAATTGGCTTTTTATTTATAAACTGTATCTGTAGGTAGGTTCTTTTTTGTAGTAGGGAATACCTACCCTGGGAACCGATCACCAATACAATTTTTTTTGTTCGAATTTCATTTTACCGAAAACTATTGACCGACGTCTTTTTTGCCATATGCATTATTTGACATATTTTCATTTCATCGAAGGCTCTTTTGAACTTTTTTCATTTGCCATATTTTCTCCACACCGAAACAACATTTTTCGGAATATTATTTGGTCACAAATATATAGCCGGTTACTTGGTAGCATTTTCAATTTAAAATTGAAAGTGTCATAAAAAGTCACTATTATTGTGCTACAAAATTTAGTGACAGAAACGAATCGCTGTAAAACGGACTTCACGCAGTCTTGTCTGTGTTTACGTATTTATTTTGTATTTTCATGCAAACGATTTATTAATAGCTGTCATGCATCAGACATTTTAATTATTTAAAGAATTAGTCCAAGAGCGAGCGAAGCGAGCTCGGGATTTTAGGGCACCCCGACCCGGATAGGTAAGGTTCGAAGGGGGCGAGCGAACTCAGCTCCCGTCATCTACTTCGTGTTAGGTTACTTTAGACCCTGCAGACAGAAATAGGAGCCCGGCGCAGATTTGTTTTTTCTTTTAGCTGTTTTCAACATTTATATTCGTCCACTGTTTCTCTCTTACTTAGTATTTTGATATGCATATAAAAATAAATACTTCGAGCAAATATTATTTCGGCTATGTGTAACATCGGTTAAAAGTTTTTCGACCAAATGAAACGTCGGAGTAACGAAAAAAATCGAATTGAAAATATGTCAACTGAGTCAGTGGCAGACGTGACTTCGATGAAGTAAAAAAAACCAAACGATAACAGTTGAAAAGTTTTAGGGGAAATGAAATTCGGTCAAACATTTTTCGAACTTATGATAGGTAACCTGTATGTAGGGTAGGTAGGTAGCCAGTTGACGGGAGGGAAGCCGCGTGGGACAGCTAGTTATAAATATTTTCTTAAATCTAATTCCGGCACAAATACGCAGATATCAAGAGTTACTCGTGTATGTTTATTCTACAGGTGCACATACAACGGTTTTAGAGACACACACTTCTGCAAAACGTTAGGTACTCCAGAAGGAAATGCAATATCTTGACAACCTGCTGACGCACCAATTACATTTTAGGCGCAAATTCTTGCACAACTATAAGTTCTTTGTCCATGCACAATATTTCTCATTCCGGTCATTCGTTTAGATTTTTTCTGCTGGAACAGCGTTACTCCAGCAGGAACCATATTTGTCAAAAACGACGACACGCACTATTTTTTTATGTAGCGCACATTCACAGCAGATTACGCACTAATTATACGTTCCACTCATATCACTCGAGAGAGCAGTGGTGGCCCAGTGGTATCGGCCGCGACTTTCAAGTTGTAGGTCGTGGGTTCAAACCCAGACAGCCGCTTTACTTTGTGTCAATTATTTCATTACTACTGCTCTCAAAACGGTGAAGGAAAACATCGTAAGGAAACCGGCATGTCTTAGAACCAAAAATTCGAAGATATGTGACATCTACCAAACCGCACTGGGCCCGCGTGGTGAATTACGGCCCATACCCTCTCACACAGAGGAGGCCTGTGTCCTGAGTGATAGGAGCCACTTTCCTGTTGGGATAACGTACACTATTTTGTAAGGTTACAAAAATTTACTAACTTTGTTGGTCTCAAATAAGTTATAATAATGTAACCTAATGAAACTTCAGACTTGTAGGTACTTAAGTTTGCATATATTATGCTCTATACCTTTATGAGGTAACATTTTTCCACAACACCAGTCTTCTTTCTTCCTTAGGTAGGTACTCAACTTAGTCAGGCCACAATTGTGTCCTTCCGATCGGAAATAAAAACAATACCGACTGAGTTATAATAACACGACAGGGGGGTGACCATTAGCTCTTAGAGCGGTATCAATTTGATATTGAGTAAGTGACAGATGTATACAAGTCAGATACATCTGTCCCTTATTCGATCTCAAAATGATATCGCTCTAAGAGCTTATGGTCACCCCCTAGGTCGGCGAGGCGGTGCGTCAAAGAAAACCCCTATTTAGTAAGGTTTAGGTACCGCTACCGATACATTTATAAAGGTTAAGGTACTGCTACCGATACATTTATAAAGGTTTTAGTACTTCTATCGAAATATACCGGTATGCATTTCCAACCTCAAAATTCCGCTACTGAAAAAAATAACGATATCAAAATATTTCGGTAACCCTTATTTAACGGTATGACGTCATACCGAAATTTAAAGGTACCTTAATTTTTGGGTAATTCAGTCCCTGCTTTCTACCTTAACTAAGGCATGCAAAACAGTTTACCTGGTAACGTATAACACGCGAACACTCCGGACCGACGAGGAGATGGCCGAACTCGAGGAAGAATTGAGCAGGTTACGATGGAGTAATATAGGGTTATCTGAAGTCCGAAGAGAGGGGGAGGACTCGATAATCCTCAAATCCGGTAACCTGCTCTATTTCCGAGAGGGTGACCGACAGTCCCAGGGTGGTGTCGGGTTTATCGTGCACAAGTCCTTTGTGAACAGCGTGGTGAAGATCGAGAGTTTGTCGACCAGGGTGGCGTAACTTATACTCAAATATCCACAAGATATTCGCTGAAGGTCATACAGCTCTACGCCCCAACCTCGGCACTTCCCGACGACGAGGTAAAGACCATGTATGAGGATATCTTTAGAGCCATGCATGGTTTCAAAACTCACGACATCGTTGTCATGGGGGACTTCAACGCGAAACTGGGCTAACGAGACGAGGATAAGCTGCAAGTGGGGCAATTTGGGGTTGGAAGACGCAACCACCGGGGTCACCTGCTGACCAGTTTTATGGAGAAGGAGGGCCTCTATATGATGAGCTCCTTCTTCAAACAGCGTAAACACAGGAAGTGGACCTGGCAGAGCCCCGATGGTGCAGCAACAAATAAGATCGATTTCATCATGTCAACCAAGAAGCAAATGTTCAATGATGATATGCCGGACGTCAGCCTGTACGAGATTAGGATGGCTCTGAAACAGCTTAAGAACAACAAGGCACCGGGTGATGACGGAATTACGGCCGAACTCCTGAAGGCGGGTGGAAAACCAGTACTTAAGGCCCTTCAGAAGTTGTTTGATTCCGTCAAACTCGAGGGCAAAACAGCAGGGCACTCTTCTTCAAGAAGGGTGACAATGCCTTACTGAAGAACTATAGGCCAATCACACTTCTTAGCCAAGTCTACAAGTTGTTTTCAAGAATCGTCTTGCGCGCAGTTTTGACGAATTCCAGCCGCCTGAAAAAGCCGGATTTCAAAAAGGCTTTAGCACCGTAGACCACATACATACACTGCGGCAGGTTATACAGAAGACCGAAGAGTATAACCTGCCTCTATGTTTAGCGTTTGTGGACTACGAGAAAGACTTTGGTGAACCGATGACCTGGTGAAGGTTGCGGGGATCCACTGGTTGCGAGAAGCACGGGACCGGTCAATGTGGTGACGCTTGGGGGAGGCCTATGTCCAGTAGTAGACGTCTTCCGGTTGATATGATGATGATGATTTATTTTACATTACATGCTGAAATAACTAGGTCAGGGCAATACCAATGCTACATTGCCTATTAAACGCATTAAAAGTCACCTTACAGACATAACCTACTAAACTTCATGACTGAATATCTACTATTCTCGGCATTCTCGAACAAAAATTCTTGCACAAACTAATTCAGAAGATGATCCTGAGTTAAACCAGAAATTTTTCATTTAAATACGTAGGAATTTAATCTCAGCTAAAACAATGTATGGGCTTCTGCCACTGTCCTTTAGTGATAATGTTTATTATTACGTATATTTTACTAACAAATACCAATACATTGAAAACTCTTTGGTGCCGAACTAAATGTGCGAAGTCCGACACGCACCTGGCTGGTTTTTAGGGTTCCGTACCCAAAGGGTAAAACGGGACCCTATTACTAAGACTCCGCGGTCCGTCTATCAGTCTGTCTGTCACCAGGCTGTATCTCATGAACCGTAAATAGCTAAACAGCTCCATTTTTTTCTGTTGCCGCTATAACAACAAATACTAAAAACAGAATTAAATAAATATTTAAGTGGGGCTCTCGTACAACAAACGTGATTTTTTTGCCGTTTTTTGCGATAATGGTTCGGAACCCTTCGTGCGCGAGTCCGACTCGCACTTGGCCGGTTTTTTTAGATTTCGAAGTCGAATCGTAAACTATTAACCTACTTATAGGCTCAAGGCACGGAAGTACCCTCCATTTCGGTAGAACCAGTTTAATTCAAGTATGTAGTTAAAAATGTACGACTAACATTTAATAATGTACACGTTGGTACCAACAGGGATGCGTCGCCGCGTCGGTCGCTTACAAATGGCAGTTTTCACCGAAGGGTGAACGACTCAAGGGCCTTAAATGTTTAGGGTTGCCTCAATAATTAACGGCTGCTGATGTTGGTTAAGGCCCAAACTCCAAGTCAGTTTCTACAACTCGAATCTTCCTAGAAAAATAATTGACAGTTTTAGCTTAATATTTACACACATTAATCGTGGGGTTTTTCTGTTCTCATGAAACTGATTCGAGTGGAAATCTTCTAGGCAAGCGTGCTTCACCGTCGACTACATTATCGCTAACCATCAGGTGAGATAGTGGTCAAACGCGAGCTTATCGTTAATACTAAAAAAAAAAACACTGTCGTTTAATTATTGTTCTATCCCTGTGAATCGTTTTAAAATGCCGGAGTTAGATAGATGTTTTGAATATGTTTACCGTTAAAAACATTTAGTAATTGGCTATTTGACAGATTTCAGAAAAGTATTGTTAAACATTTTAAATTTTATTTTATACCACTTACAAATATCTTATTTTATTTATATACGTTATTAAAAAGAAAATAAAAATCCATGATAATTTGAAAGGCGCGCGAAAACAGTCGGTCACGTGACATTTCGGGCTATGACGTCACATCTTAATAAACAGACGTGAACTTCGACGAACATAGAGTTGTTTGTTGTTTAAAATGTGACGTCACACGATGCATAAATCATGGCCGCCCCTGTCTTCGATCATTTATTCCATAGATAAAAAATGCTAAATTTGTTTTCCAAAAATAAAACATTAATATTTTATATATTGACGAAAATAGTACTTTATGGTACAAGTGTGAAATGTTGGTGATTACCGCTGAGGCGCCATTGAGACCCGAGCCGTAGGTGAGGGTCTTAAGAGAGCCGAGGACGGTAATCATCAATACACACGTGTATCATACGACGTTTTTCAACACACTTGTGAAGAAAATAATACAAAAAAATCATTTTCAACAGTAAAAACGAGTTGTTAAAAATTTTTCACAATGGCGGGCAAAATTAATCAGTTGTCCTATGCGCGCGCATCTAACAATGGCGATCGGCCATAGACTAAAAGAATGAGGTTTCGTTTTTTTTGACTTTTCGTGGATAGTGGTTTTTTTAGCCACGTACAAAATAGGGAATTTCAATTTCTCTTAATTACAGAGCAAATAAAATTTATATTTGAGTGAAAGTTTTATTTATTAAGCACGTACAAGTTGAAATTAATACGAAGTTGCATGAAATAAGCAAGCAATAGGTACATTAATTTATTTGTACTATTGAGCACGATCTTTTTTGTATCGAAACTTTTTTAAGAACAAAGCAACTCAACCAATAATTTAAAAATAAACTCTATAACTCACTTGTGAATAATAGCAATGAAAAAGTCACAGTTTGATAATAGGTATCATTATGTGCCTAATTGCGGTGAAATTAGAGCCACTTCTTCTGATTGTTTTTGTTAAAAGTTTTAACAAAAACAATCAGAACATAGTTGAACGCTTTGATGATACTTTACTTTGACAATCGCTTTGAGATCGTATAAAATAAATATGATATGATTAGGGTACGAATTGAATCTGACTAGATTGATACGAAACAATTTTTTTTAAATCTCTGATATCGGATTAAATTCAATCAAAAGTAAAGCGAGCTTCGTGGAAGGTATCCCGAGCATGATTTCTTTGTTTCACTGAACTTATCTTAATTTAAAAGAAAAATATCGATATTCCTGTCTTTTTCCGGGAAAGATAGCGCGACTGGCAGACTTGAGCGGTATACTTCAGTAAGTAAAGATATTGACATTTATTATATCACATCACACTTAATCACACTAATATTTTATAGGCGAAAGTCTGTGAGTGTGTTTGTATGTTTGTTACTTCTTCACGCTCAAACGGCTGAACGGATCTGGATGAAATTTGGCACAGAGATAGATTATAGTCAGGAATAGCACATAGGATACTTTTTATCCCGGGAATATGTTTTCTTGGCATAATTTTCAACATTCAAGCGGGCGAAGCGTCTAGCAGAAGCTAGTTAGTAACTATACGAGTATTCACATGATATGTTTGAAAAATAACCGGCCAAGTGCGAGTTGGACTCGCGCACGAAGGGTTCCGTACCATTATCGTAAAAAACGGCGAAAATGTCACGTTTGTTGTATGGGAGCCCCACTTAAATATTTATTTTATTAAAAAAAAAAAAAAAAAACAAACTATATAATAACTTAAGTGGTTTGTAAAAGGTAACTTCTAGAATCTCACTTAGAACTTTATATCCTACAAACTTGAACGGTTTTCTTCCTATAAAATTTAATAACTATTTTTAAACACGTATAATGAATAAGTACACCATAAGCTCTTAGAGTAATATTATTTTGAGTGTGTGTAAAAGACAGATAAAACAAGAACAAGATAAAACAAGTCATATTTACAAACACTCAAAATAACCTTACTCTCTTATGGTCACCTCCCTGGTAGATCAAGCGGCACGGCGTCGGCCGGCAGCGGTTCGGCACGTCCTAGAACCAACAATTCAAAGGTATGTGACATCCACAAACCCGCACTGGGCCCGCGTGGTGGAATATGGCCCATTCTCTCCCACACAAAGAGGAGGCCTGTGTCCCAGAAGTGGGAATGTTAAAAGGCTGATGATGATGTTGAGTTGGTAGAAGAATATTAAAATACGTATTCTTGGGATAATTTTCAACGATCACTCGAGCGAAGCCACTGCTAGAAGCTTGTTGCAAGTTTGAGATTTTAACAACTAAGTATTACTTACATAACTAAGCTAGTTTTCTGAGTACACTTGGAAGATACTGAGGGTACTTAGGACCAAAGTATCGTAGATCCGGGGACTGTGGAAACCTACTTATTGGATATTGAGAAACCCTGTCGGGACGAGACGGAGCTTCTGTGATTTACATAATAATATTACGTGTCTCTTGGAAAAGCGTGTATTGGTCAACGTTTGTATCTTCTCGAATCTTACTAATAATAAAAATGCGAAATTTTGGATGGTTGTGTGTATGTTTGTTACTCAATCACACCAGAACGGCCGAACATACGTAGATCTGGATGAAAACTGGCACAGAGATAGATTATAGTCAGGAATAGCACACAGGATTTTATCCCGGGAATATGTTACCTCGGGCACAGATAATATAATACTAGCTTACAGATGCCTCATCCCATACAAAGAAACTGTGCCGACGTAACTAGCGTTTTCCATCTTATTATAGGCTCCGTTCCACGGCGATAGTTAGATCACCTTCTACATCCGTGGAACGGAACCGAACACGATCGATGTACAAAAAATAAACAGTGTATTCACTACAGTACGTCGGGACAGTTTCTTTGTATGGGATGAGACCCCACTGCCTCGGGATAATTTTCGACATACACGCGAGTGAGGCCCCTGGCAAAAGCTAGTATTTGCATGTTTTTCGAAATTTTGTGGTTGTGGTGTGATGGCTAAATAATAACAGTCACGAGGATGAATTTCAAAGAATCGACGCTGCCGCCGCTGCCGAGGCCTGCCCGTAGACAGGTGACCCATTGAGTGAGACTCCTCCGTGTCCCGGAAAACACGTTGGTCTCAGCTATCAGTCTGCAGTATGTACGCTGTAAGTATAGTATGAACAATTGACCAATCACAGACTGATATCCTCATCGCGTCTTTCATCTCGCATGTGATTGGTCAATTGTTAATACTCTTTCATGGGGTCAAAACCTTTGATTGCCAAATTCACTTCCGCAATTAGGCTTAAGGGGGGTGAAGGGTATACAAGTCAGATACATCTGTCCCTTATTCGATCTGAAATTGATACCGCTCTAAGAGCTTATGGTCACCCCCTGGTCTTTGCAGTTGTTACAAGTGGTCAGAAGATGTTACCAAGAGAGTGTTACAGAGTAACTGTATTAGGTCGGGGTCAGAAGGACAGTCACACCGAGAAAAATACTGGTATTTAGCTGTATCCATATATACAGGTACTCAACCACATCAATAGAGCTGTGGTGGCCCTGTGGTAACGGCCGCGACTTACATGTTACGGTAATGGGTTCGAACTCAGGCAGGCGCTTTACTTTGTGTAAATTGTTTCATCAACAGTGCTCTCAAAACGGTGATGGAAAACATCGTGAGAAAACCGGCATGTCTTAGAACCAAAAATTCGTACTCATGTGACATCCACCAAACCGTACTAGGCCCGCGTGGTGGATTACGGCCCTTTCCCTCTCACACAGAGGAGACCTGCTAGTAGTGGAAACATTAAAAGACTGATGATGATGAAGATGATTAAATGCCTATCCATGTCTATCTTCAGCTTGCATATCAAATGCTGCATTATTTTCAAATGAATTAAATGATTAATATATCCTTTTTTTTCCAGATTCCAAAACAATGGTGCCTTTACCACTCATATTGATACTCGGTAAGTTAACTCAAATAATTTTATCCTTTATTTGAATCAGAATTCGAGATAATTATGAAATGGGGCAACATACTCTATGTCCTACATGACAAAGTTTAAATTCCATTGCAACCCATACTTATTTAGGATTTTTTTTATACAAATGGTCATAACCGGCGTGCGTGTATGACTACGAGTATAGTAAAGTCTCCGTCACGAGAAGCTGTAAATTTTGTAAATAAAGACTTCTACTAAGTTACGTAGCGACAATTCAATCAACAAAGAATAATCCCAAATAAAAACACCGGCCAAGTGCGAGTCGGACTCGCGCACGAAGGGTTCCGTACCACTATCGCAAAACCGGCCAAAAAATCACCGTTGTTGTATGGGAGCCCTACTTAAATATTTGTTTTATTCTGTTTTTAGTATTTGTTGTTATAGCGGCAACAGAAATACATCATCTGTGAAAATTTCAACTGTCTAGCTATCACGGTCCATGAGATACAGCCTGGTGACAGACGGACAGACAGACAGACGGATCGCGGAGTCTCAGTAATAGGGCCCCGTTTTTACCCTTTGGGTACGGAACCCTAAAAAACGCTGTCTAATATTTCGTGGTACTGGAACGTTCCATGAGTCAGATGCGTTCCAGTACCACAAAACATTAGACGACAGCGCTTTATATCGCTAAAATATTACCCGAACAAGTGAAATAGCTCGTATGTTACTTTGATATGATTGAATTTGGGATTATTTGTTGTTGATTGAATTGTCGCTACGTAACATAGTAGAAGTTCTTTATTTATGAAATTTATAGCTTCTCGTGACGGGGCCTCTAAATGTTTAAACGTAAATGACGCAAAAGGAGTTTGTAAGGATCGTTGTAGGTGGCGTTCTATAGCTTCTGCCTACCCCCATCGGAAAAAGACGTCGTTTTATTTAAGTATTTTATTTTAAAATAAACGTAACACTAAAGTCAATATTTCAACTGGTAGCGATCGATTGAAATTATCTTCTCAAATTATAAATTCAAGTATACCCCTATACATTTTGTATTTTACAGCTAAACGTTTATAGGTACAAAACAATGCAATAATTTAAGGGCTATTAGGTTAGCGGTGTTTATGGGAACCGCTTATTTTCCGGCCCGGCAAGCAGTGTTCGTAAATATAAATTTTCCTGGTTAAAAAGTTCGAATATTTCTTTATCGTTACCGCTACGAAAAACACGTACAAATTGAAAAACCTTCTCCAAGTTTAGCAATTAGCCCCTGATTTCTGAAAAATTAATAGGTACATGCATAAAATCCCGCCTTCTTCCCTGGAGGTAGGCAAAAACAACAGAGTGCCACCTGCTACGATACTTACATACTTAGTTTAATTCATTTACGTTCATAGATGTAGATATACACATATACACGCACGATACGCACGCACGACGTTCTGATTAATTTCGTTGCGCTATCCAAGACAGTTAAATTCTTTCTCCGGGACTGAAGTCCTTGGCGCTTTTCTGGTGGTCGCCACTGTTGATTCTGGCTTTCAGGAGTTTCAGTGGTTTGGGAATAGTGCGGTGGGATATACACGCACGCCAGTCATAACTGAGTACTCGTGGTTTACTTTGCTTCACACATCACCTAAACCAATCAGTAAAAAACCTTTTTTATCACGCACGAGTTTTCACAAAAAAATCGTTTAAATTCTGATATGAGATTTGACAACGTGTTACTTACCTTTTTGGTAACCGGCAACAGAACATGAATTACATTGTTGTGATTGAATGCAAAAAATAAAAACTTCTTAATAAAAGCCTTCAATTAATACGGGCCTTAGAAACAAAATATCCGCGAGCTATGGGAATATTTTTCCGTGTTTAGATTGAAAACAAATTCTTTGCATTCTTTCATACTGTAGTTGCTCTACCCAACCGTTTGAAGAATACAGGCACGATTTTATTTGTTATTCATGCTCATATTACCTAAGTCTTTCTATGCCGAACATTCTGCAATGTCCCCGTCACGTCATAACTATTTCGAAAGTTTTTTTTTGAATGTCTGGCTCAGCCGATTATTCTGAAAGGTTCTCGACGTGTCTAGAATAGTATGGAATGTTCCAGAAACGTCTCCCTGCTAACGTCTCCCTGGTGCTAAAGGGCGGTCGGGTTCGACGTGGGACAGTTTCTGTTTGAAGGAGATACAGAGCGATCAAAAAGCGAAATAGTGCGAAGTAATCAAATTCTGAGTCTGTAGTCAAATTTATGAATCCCTGAACCCCAGCTCGTAACAATTTATTCTTGAAACTAACCCTTATATTCCAAGTCATGCCCTGTAACTCAACTCCAGGGTTTTTCGTTGTCATGGTGACTGAGTCAAGTGAACTCGAGTGGAAGTCCTTTAAAATAACTTGTAATTTGGGCCTAAATAAAACTTTATTAGCATAATGACTGGCATTGATATATTCTAAGTTGTACCTACTGTCTCGGTTACTTTTTTAGTCGTCTGCTGAAACTTTAGCGGAACAAATATTAAGATTTATGAATTTTGTTTGGAGCCTAATGTATGAGCGAGGCAGTATATCTTTAGTATTTAATAGGCCATAAAATATCGTTAAGTATAGAATTAATTGAACTTAACGAAAGATTTTATGAGCATAATGATTTATAAAGAACTATGTTTGTTTGAAATAAATTGTACTTATGTATTTTTAGCTTCTATGCTGCAGGTGAAAAGAAAACAATTTGAAATTGTTTTAGGTGCCTATCAAAATAAACAATAGATGAAAACATTTGCATATAAATTTAATTTTGATCTTCAATGGGTCAGCTTTTATAATGTTTTTATCAATACTTCGATACTAATATTATAAAGAGGAAAGATTTTTTATTTTTTTGTTTGTACCGAATAGGCTCCGAAACTACTGGACCGATTTAAAATATTCTTTCACCAATAGAAAGCTACATTATTCCTGAGTGACAAAGGCTATTTTTTTTATCCCGAAAACGGGTACTGTGGGGTGGTCCACGGGAGCGAAGCCGCGCGGAACAGCTAGTTGAATATATTTTAATGAACCCTATAACGGGAAAATGCCCTTATTTAGAATCTAGGACATACCTATTTAGATTGCATACCTAACTTTTCTGAAAAGTTGCACCTAATGAAAAAAAAATTTTGCTGCTTCATCAGTTTAGCAAAGGTAATGTTGGAAGAGTCCCTTTCGCCGTCGAGCTCGCTTAATTGATTACTACCCCTTACTCTTAGCACATTTATTAGATAAAAAGTAATATTAACTTAAGGTTTGTGTGTTATAAACATAATTATAGATACCTAGGTAAATAGAATATTGGTACTGTTGACAAGGTTAATTCATGATCCACCATCAACAATTTTAACACGCTTTTATTAGCTTGATATGTATCTATGTAACTATGTATCAATGTAACGGAATCTTTGAACGTGATTTTCACCCACTTCAAAACGTCGGATTGATTTGAAACTTTGCACACCTATCAAGGACCGATGACAATGCAATAATTTAGTCAAAGTCAAAGTACTTTTGAAAGCCAAACAAAAATTAAAATTTACAAGTAATAAAAGTTGATTCTACCGTGCGCGTTTAAATTGTTTGTCCCATTAAACTTACCAAGATCTTCAGGATTAGCGACTTTTTAGTTCAATTTACCATTAAAGCGTGTTTTTTAGTTTTTAGAACTACAATTTATTTTTATTTTCTACAGACATTGTAAGTTTGAATTTTGCTGAAATGTTATCTTTCTGTCATTTCAATGACATACCACCATTTTAATACGTACTTGATGTTTTATTGTTTACAATTTAACAACTTCCCAAGTCATAATATGACTCACGTGGATTATTTAACTATTGGGTCTGCTAATTGGACGATTGGAAGTTGTTAAAAATAAGCTTCTGGTATCGAAATAGTTCATATCTTTCTGAAATAGAATATTGTTCATACAATTATTAATACTTCTTTCTCTATTTTTGTCAATTCCAAATTATTCTGATTATCTATTATTATTTCTGATTTAAAAATAAAACTATAACAAATACTTTTAATTCAATTAAAAATCTATCGCAATGAGCACAGATGAATTTGCTTTTAGTTTTTTTAACGAACCAAACCAATAGGTAATCAAAATAAAAAAAACTTTTTTGCAAAAAAATACAACTGATTTCCAAATAAAAAACTACAAAGTGAAAAATAACTTCAGTTTTGGAAGTCGGTGTCCATAACGCAAAAAATTGGTACCTAGCTAGTTTTTATTTGAAGTTGGTAGTATTTTTTTGCAAAAAAGTTTTTTTTTTTCACTTTTTAGTTGTACCTAACTAATAGGCAAGTTGTTTAAATAACGCCAGAATAGATTACCCAATTACCATGAAACTTGAACATAACCGGTTAAATGAGAGATCTGCGTAAGAGCGTACTGGCGTGATGTCATGTTATGAAATGGTATAAACAATGAACAGACGTGCGATTGCAGCAATCCCGAAAGATTTGCCGACATTTATTAAAGAGTTATGTTGTATATCTCCGAAGTTCTTCATCAAATCTTCACCAAATTGAAATGGGACCAATTTTGAAACATCCTCTTTCAAACAAAAAAATAATTTTCAAAATCGGTCCACAATTGACGGAGATATCGGTGAACATATACAAAAAAAAAAACATCATAATGTCGAAAATAGAACTTCCTCCTTTTTGGTAAGTCGGTTAATTATTAGAATCGAAAGCCAGAGTTTAAAATGTCAATATCAGAAATGGTTGTTTTTAAAACGGGTTCTACAGCAGCATGCGATACGATACAGAATGTAAGGTACAATATGAAAACAATGCACGAACCGAATTTTCAGCAACCCATGCGCAGGCACGCCCACGATTGCCTTACATAAGTTCTCACGAAGCACAGCAATATACAGCTGCCTAATAATATGCAATACTAAGAGTTAAGCTAACGAAAAAATTCTCTTAAAAAAATCAGCCATTGAAATTATGTATATTCATAAAATTTACCGACGCTTCAGTGAAATTTTATGAAAAACGCAAGAAAAAAATATAAACAGGCGTCTCCTAAGCTAGCCTCTACACTTCTTAACCTCCCAACCGAGACTGACGGCAAACAAGCTTAATAAAAACCTTCCGTAGAGGTTCTTTAGTTAGTTTAACGAGACTCTGAGTAAACAGCAACAGCGCAGGTTCAACGCTTTGTACGATTCAATCAAAGCCTCACGGTCTCACGGACCCCACCTCTCGTTTTTTTTCAAAATCCCGTGGACACGCGAGACCGTCTAGCGTGTTAATGGTATTACTGAAAAAAAAAAGAAATCTGTTTCTCTCTCTTCAGGTGGAAATTGCGTTTGAATGGCGAAATTTAAATTAGAAAACGTTTGTGTTACATTTAAAGTGGACCAGAATTAATTTTCTGCTGTTTTAGTATAATTTTATAACTGTATCCTCGGAGTTGGAAGTGTGGGTATAAAATTGTAGACCCGGAAGCAGGTGAGGTGTGTGTTGACAATGAGGATTCTGGCTAGTACTCATGAAACTCAGTAACATTTAATTTAAATTTGTCCCTCAATCCAAAAATATACTAAAACTTATATACCGATATCCTATGTCTGCCATGCATTTTTCAACACTTTATTTCTTTGAAAAATTAAAAGTATTGCCGAAAAAATGCGAAAAGTTGTTTAAGGGTACACTAGTCGACGGCAAGAACTATTTTGTGCGCGGGGTTGAAATGTATTTTATATTAACCGACAACACGTGCGGAAGAGATAGATGCTGTGATGAGCAGTAGGAAGCTAGTTCGCGTACGAATACACACTTTTGCAAATTTGTAGCGAAATGGATAATGATTTGGACGAAACCGAGTGCGCGAAATTTTATAAACAGTCCTTTGGGAGTCTGGATATCATGAAAAAACGACTAAACGTATCTGTTCAAAATAAAATTATTTGCATTGTTGAACTAATAATCTATCCCTGTATGGTGGCCGTTTTGCAATTGTCCGTCTTCTTATAGTATTTATTTGCGCCTAAAAATGTCCTTTGGCCCATACATTGAGGCAAAGGCTCAACTGGCTGCCAAAAAGTTGGGGATCCTTACGAAGGTGGGACGGTACTTCACGCCAGAGCAGCTGCTTAAGTTGTATCAAGCGCAAGTTCGATCTTGCATGGAATACTGTTCTCATCTCTGGGACGGATCTGCCAAATACCAGCTTGATGCACTAGAGTCGATCGAAAAACGGGCCAAGAGGCTCATCGGCAATGAGGCATTAGTCGAGTCAAAGCTCCAAAGCCTTGAACATCGTCGTCGAGTTGCCAGCTTGTCGGTTTTTTATCGGTTGCATTTCGGGGAGTGTGCGATGGAATTGCATGATCTAATTCCGCCTAGCCCGTTTCATCATCGAACTACAAGACGTACGGCGATGCGCCATCGGTACATGGTGGACATCCCACCCATACGCACTAAACGTTTTGGAAATACTTTCATTATGCGTACAGCTAAGGAGTGGAATTCCCTGCCGGAGTCTGTGTTTCCAGATAGCTACAACCTCGGGGTCTTTAAGTCAAGAGTGAATTGGTTACTTCTAGGCAAGCGTGTTACACCGTCGACCACATCATCGCTTACCATCAGGTGAGATAGTGGTCAAGCGCGAGCCTATCTAAAATAAAATAAATAAATAAATATATAGTGTTACAATTAGTATCGAAATGTGGAACTTTTGACGCTCATAACTTTCAAATATACACATTTTTACTTTTTTGTTTCCATACAGGGCTAGATAATGATGAGACATATTGATATAATTTGAACGTACATCATCAAACAGTGGAGTAATCCCTAGACTACGTTTGTATGGAAGAATTATCGACTAGTGTAACCTTAAGGATTCGATTCTATTGATTTGTTTCAGTCAATTATACAGCAAAAAAATAAGAGTTATAAAAATGCGAGGCAAAATATCAGTCAGTCGGTACACGCCATAGTCTTTTGGGGGATGAAATAACAACAATCCTTCGGGGGATTGAAATAAGTATTGTGCCTACTTGAAATACGAATCGGTTGCCATGTTGTTATAGAGGTAGTAGGGGAACATACTACTGCCTACCTCTTGACATCCTTACTCACTTCGCAAGGCACCCTTGGGGAGCAATGGACCCTTTTCCACTACCGGATCCACTCATCAAAAGTGCGTGCATCCAATACAAATTCCCCGAAAATTTTCGTCAAATTTCTTTACACATATCAGTTCAATGGGAGTTTAATGCAATTAAAGGATTAATTGAAAAGCTAGGCCCTTCTCCCTGCAGCCGAGTTAGGCAGGGTAAGTACGAACGATCACTGGCGACAAATTGCCTCTCCACCGAGCGCCGTTTTATATTTCTGAACAAGGAAACAATTTAGCAGCGAGAACGTTATCGTGTCGATTTTTTTATATTTCGCTCGAGGATGAGCGAAATATTAATGAAAATTGACAAGCGCAAAACAGTCGGGATTTGACCTTAGCTTTTGGTGAAAACAAGTCTAGTACATAAATTGGTTTTATTAGTCTTTTGTGGTGCTATTTTTACCCGACTGCCGAAGGAGGGTAATGTGTTTATCAGTTTGTATCTTTGTTCCTATGTGGCGTTCTAGAGACCAAACGCGTTGGCCGATTTTGATGATTCTTACGTCAATTCTTAACCCTGCAAGTATCACTGGCTACATTAAAATTGGAAAAGAAAAAAATGGCGGATTTTGGGCGCCATTTTGTGAGGAAAAAAATTTTTTTCCTTCCAAACCCAGGTGATTTAAAAATAGATAACACTAATATGTATAAATGTACCATATTTAAAAAATAAATAACTAAAAAGTTGTAAATAAAAAAGGTAATTAAAAAAATCAAAAACCCGACTGCTTAAAAAGCGAACTAAAAAGACGTAAACAAGAAACAAATCATGCTGGGCAGTCAGGGGATATATCTGGGTTTTTGTTTTTTTTAATTATTAAAGCTTTTTAATAAATAATTTAATTAAGGAATAATACTTAAATTACTTACCTTAATACATTTTTAAATTTTCACTGTTTTTGTTGTAGGTATTTTCATTCACAAGCAAAAACTCTATTTCAATTTGTTACTGAATAAATGGAAATGGTTAAAACATAAAATGTTTGGTCCATGAGAGTGTCAAACCTGTTCTGTAGAAGCCATCCGTGTTACCAATTTTACTAAAATTATCTAGATAGTTCCCCTTTGTATGAAACAGGACTTTTAAACTCACGAAACATATTTTTATTACCTACCTTACAAAAACTCCCCTGTATGACAGACAGCAAAGAGAGTAAAAATAAGGAGCGTCAGAGGTACGAGTAGCACGAGGCATTTTGTAATTACTGTCCAGTTAGTGCCATCCTTTTTCATACAGGAGCCTTTTTTCTCTATATTCTGGAACATGATGTATATGCGAGTACTTAGGTAGTAATATATCTGTGGTAGTACTAGCATCATACTTTGTGAGAATATATAACGAAATTGTGTTAATTAATTCGACGTAGGAGTATATGAGAGGTACTTAGTTCAGCTCCTAAATACCGCTTATTTTAGCACTGCTGTACAAAAGCCTCTTGTTGATCGTTACAGTAGATATTGTAAATTATATTATTTGGAGCAGTGGTGGCCCAGTGGTATCGGCCGCGACTTAAAAGTTATAGGTCGTGGGTTCGAGCCCAGGCAGGCGCTTTACTTTGTGTAAATTATTTCATCACCACTGCTCTCAAAAACGGTGAAGGAAAACATCGTGAGGAAACCGGCATGTCCTAGAACCAAAATTCGAAGACATGTGACATCCACCAACCCGCAGAGGGCCCGCGTGGTGGATAACGGTCCATTCCCTCTCACAGAGAGGAGGCCTGTGTCCCAGCAGTGGGAACATTAATAGGCTGATGATGTGATGTGATGATATTGTTTTGTAAATTAGTTATAAATATCACGGTTTTTTTACTATTTGAGGCCGTTGTTACCTACTTTATTCAGTAATCAGAGATTAGCAGTTACCTTTTCAAGATCTTAGGTACTAAAAAGTCTATGCCTGACGACTTAAAAAGAAAGACGCATTCCATAAAAAAAACCGGCCAAGTGCGAGTCGGACTCGCGCACGAAGGTTTCCGTACCATTATCGCAAAAACCGGCAATAAAATCACGTTTGTTGTATTAATATAAGAAAATCACGTTTGAGCCCCACGTAAAAATTTTTTAATTCTGTTTTTACTATTTGCTGTTATAGCGGCAACAGAAATACATCATCCGTGCAAATTTTAACTGTCTAGCTATCACGGTTCATGAGATACAGCCTGGTGACAGACGGACAGACAGACAGACGGATCGCGTAGTCTTAGTAATAGGGTCCCGTTTTTACCCTTTGGGTACGGAACCCTAAAAACGAATACTTTCATTTACCTAATAATGATCCTTATAAATGTAAGACAATTTCAAACAATGAAAGTCATCCGCACAAAAAGTTGTTTCGCAAATACGAGTATTATTGTTGTTTTCTAAGGCGACCCTTATTGCCCGCCGTAGGGATTTGGTCCTATTTTAACCCTTTATGTCATAAAGCTACTTTTGACTGAAAATTCTTGCTTTGGTTTAGTCTCGGGTAATCTCTATTTTCATTTGATATACGCAGTGTCTGGGTGTTTATTAAAGACTAGCTGTTGCCCGCAGCTTCGCTCCGGTGGACCACCACACAGGATCCGTTTTCGGGATTAAAAATAGCCTATGTCACTCAGGATTAATGTAGCTTTCTATTGGTGAAATATTTTTTAAATCAGTACAGTAGTTGTGGAGCCTATTCGGTACAAACAAACAAACAAACCGAAAAATCCTTCCTCTTTATAAATCACAGTATGTTTAAGAATAGTCTGTAAAGATTAGCACTATTGAGGACCATGCAAAGTATTTATATTTAGTCTTGATTGAATTTTTGTAGTTAGGTGGCGTAGTATGCAGCTGGAATATCAAATGTAGGCGAAGCATCTTGCTTCCGAAAGATAGTATCAGTCTAGAAGATTCTTTCGAAACAATCTCCCGATACCGAAATATTTGTACAATACATTAATTAATTCATATTTACGAATTTACTTGTTTCCAAATTCAAATTCATTTATTTTGGATAACTTAATCCATACAGTTCGATTGAATAAAACATAAAAAAAACGATGCTTCCGAAATAGTAATGACATTAAGAAAAAACCGGCCAAGTGCGAGTCGGACTCGCGCTCGAAGGGTTCCGTACCTTTATCGCAAAAAACGGCCAAAAAATCACTTTTGTTGTATGGGAGCCCTACTTAAATATTAATTTTATTCTGTTTTTAGTATTTGTTGTTAGAGCGGCAACAGAAATACATCATCTGTGAAAATTTTTACTGTCTAGCTATCACGGTTCATGAGATACAGCCTGGTGACAGACGGACAGACGGACAGACAGACAGACAGACGGATCGCGGAGTCTCAGTAATAGGGTCCCGTTTTTACCCTTTGGGTACGGAACCCTAAAAAATATTCAAACGAACATTATAATCAAGAAAGATAGGCCGTGATAGCCACATCAGAGCTCACAGACACGCTCCCTATGTAACCCAAACTTGTCAAAAACAATACTGCCACCATAGCCCAAATCGGTACCTAAATCAAGTGAATAAATGATGAAAATGATCCGAAACGCATAGGATCGATCACTGTGGAGATGCTTGGGGGAGGCCTATGTCCAGTAGTGGTCGTCTTTTGGATGAAATGTTGATGATGATGAATGAATGAATGAAATAGTGAATAGGTTACTTCTGGGCAAGCGTGGTCCATCGTCGGCCATATCATCACATACCAAAATAATACTAATATTTTCAGCTCAGTGATTAGCGGTATTAGTAGTCACGATCCTGAATAGATACGGAAGTGCCTTCACGAATAAATTTTCAATCAAATAATACTAAAGTTGCGTCACGTTCTTACTATAATTATCAGTTAGACATAACTGTCTTGATAATCCATATTTATGGTTTAATAGCCTCATAAACCGAGCTTTTGTTAGTGATCACTTAGCACTAGGTATATATGTAGAATTAATATAATGTTGCCACTAGTAATACTTAATCAAAGCATTTTGCAGACAAGAGTAGCGCGACAATGCAACAAATATTTTTTGCAGATTTTTTTTTACGGATAATCCGTGGTGACACACTGTAGCGTCGCACCTCACTGTCGGATCTTTAAATGTTATTAGGGCTTAAATTAATAAGGAGTCTTTTCCATTTGAACTCACAGTGTCCTAATTTTGCAACACTTTATTTTAAATAACCCATTTTAGATGTCTATAAACTAACTTTACCGTAACTGACAAGACGAAAAAATTTGATGCCCGACATTGTCTTTTTCACTTCGTAAAGTCTCTGCCAAGCTTAGTTGTGACATAACAGGTCAGATGGGGTCACTACCTTAACCTGAGGCGAAATTTATTTTATCAGAGAACGTAAAACATCGTAGAGGGAACATATTTACAATTCGTCTACATCAAAAGTTTTTATCATTTCCGCGTAGCGCTGTGAAGAGTTTGTTTTTATTCTTTTTGCTGGAAAACGAAACCCTACTCTTTTGAGAAAACATTATGTAGTAAGATGGAATATTTTGCTAACGTTTTGAGAGAACATTAATATATGAATTTTCCCGCTTTGTTTTTTTTTTCTTACAAAATAAGGAGAAAAGCGTTTTTATCTTAACATAACTTCTTGGAAAGAAGAAGGATTCTGAAGTAGTCGATGACAATCTAAATTGAGAATATACGAATACATAAATGAGTATATTAATAACTTTTTAAGAACACATGAACTAAGTGTCTTCCCATCATAATAGAGACAATAAGAAAAGTGCCAATGGACACATTCTTTACCATATAAATTATTAGCAAATTAGGTTAAATTTAAGTTACTTATTAGCCTCGATGCTAGATTGTAACTGTTATGAAGTAACTATTCAGTTACATCGTAACGATAAAAAAAAAAAAATAACTACAATTTTAACTTAGTTGTCATCGTAGTCTTAGCTTTCGTAAGTTTCTTATAAGAGGAAGTATGGGCAGAGACCGCCGACTGAATTTCCTTAGTAAAAAGTCATAATTCGAGGTTTGGCTCTCGTCTCATTCCTCCTCCAATATTGGACCAATTTAAAAGATATTTTTTCATTTATATTTGTCAAATTTGTAAACTAAGCCTCTGTTGACAGCGCAATTTTGAGCATTTTTTGAGGGCTCTAGTGCTTCCAAAGATAATGTATCGTCAAAAAGAAAAACAGAGACATAGTATCTTTAATTTTCAGTTTACGGAATATCTTATAAATTGGTTCAATATTGGAGGAGGAAAGAGACGAGAGCCAAACCTCGAATTATGACTTTTTACTAAGGAAATTCCGTCGGCGCTCTCTGCCCCCGTTTCCTCTTAAATGTATCAATATCATTATGATAACTAAACTATTAAAAAATCAAATTTAAATTAACCATTAAAAATTTGGAAATATGCAGACAAAGAAACTGGCCAGTGCCACAACGCATGCACGTCCACGAGGATAAAGTTACGGATTAGAACTGGTTTTAAAAATAAAATTGCAGTATTCAGGCTACCTAGTAGTAGTATAGTAGGACTCGCGTATTCACACTTAGGCTCGCATTTGGTCCGTTGTGCGGCCCCACGCATTGGTTAACATAGCCAGTCTAGCTTATCTGGACTACCAATTTTTTTTTTTTTTTTTTTTTTAATCTTTGCCCACACTAGGAATTTCTACCTGTATCGTGGGTGCATTTACAAACATATAAACTCACATACACAATCACCCAGAGCCGGAACATCTATCTGTTGGTCATACAAATATTAGTTCCGTGCGGGAATCGAACCCGCGACACGCAGCGCAGCAATCAATCGCTCAACCACTGCGCTAACCGTGCGCCCAATTCAAAAACTACATCCAAAAAATCTCGTGTCAAAAAAACAACAAGTTTTTTCTACGTCAACAACATCAAAAAGTCACCTATCAACTTACAGAGCGATCTGTCTTGACTTGGCCTCGGCCGATGACAAATTAGCCCCGGTCTCCACTCAGGCACATTCCACAAAAATGCTTAGCCATTACTTGTTCAATTGTTGATATTGACAATTTTGATCCTTTTTGCATCAAAACTGTCAAACATCCAGACTGTTGCCACTAAAGATTTCAAAATAACGTTTCCTTACACTGATCCACAAAAAAAAAACAATAAAAAACACCTTTCAAACAATAACAAGTTTTTCCTGCGTCAACAACAATAATAAGTCATCTAGCTATCAACTTACATAGCGATCTGTCTTGACTTGGTCTCGCCGATGACAAATTAGCCCCGGTCTCTCCACTCGGTCACATTCCACAAAAATGCTCAGCCATCACTCGTTCATTTGTTGTGTCGGGAGACGGCTGGCTTCAGTAGATTATAACGAGTTTCTGAGTTAGTACACTCGGTGATAGAGTTTGGTGTTTAGACAAGAGTTTAGGTTATGTATTTACTAGTAGTCATAATATGATTTATTGGGAGTTACACGGAGAGGAGAGGAGTCCCTCTCAAAGAGACGAGGCCTGTGTTCCCAGCAGTGAGAACATTAATAGGCTGATGATGTGTGATGTGATATTGGGAGTTACAGAGAGATGGGCACTAACAAGTTAAGACACTTAATAATAAATATTTGAATAAAGGACATAATAAAATAATACTAAAATTCAGACAGGCAGTACTCTTGACAACGGCCGATGCAATTCAGCCGAAATATCGGCAATGAAGATGTGTCTTTATTTGTATCCACAAAATGGGATTGAATCGTAGTTTGATAAAATGTATTCAAATCAAGTTTTTTATTTATATTTTATGTTGCAATTGGCTTTAATGACTTTATCACCTTCCAAAAATATACATACAAGTTAAATTTCATTTAATGTGTTTTCTTGGAGACAGTGCTCATCCGGGCACTTTTAAACAGAACCTTACTCTTCACTGTACAAGTCCCAGCATCATCGGCCTATAGCAGTCCACAGATGGGCATAGGCCTCTCAAATAGCATGCCATTTCTTTCTATCTTCGGCAACTCTTATCCAGCTGCAACCAGCTACCCGGCGAAGTTCTTCGCTTCACCTAGCCTAAGGGCGTCCTGGCTTAAAAGTCCCATTTCAAATTTGGCCTATGTAGGCCAAAATGGGTATGTACCCATCTCTTTTCCTGATAGTACTTAATAGCTAAGATTATGTTACACGCTTCAGTTTGTCAAGAATCTTGGCACCTTTTCAAATGAACGGCGTGAGTGCTAATTAAATTTAATTGGTGTGCTTTAATGTGTCGCGTTTGTCAGCCATTTTGTCTTTGAAACCCTTAAAGGTATTATGTGAGTCTTTATGATGAATATATTCTTGTTTCATAAATGATATAGGGTCATATTTAATTAGATATCTTAACTTTATAGAAGTGACGTGTGTTTAATGATTATAAAAAGAAAAAGCTTTTGATATTTGTGAAAAGAACATGCATCTATTCAGAAAAGTATCTGAAAATCGCTATAAAATGATTAGACAAGTATATAGACACGAATTATGCGTTCGACCATCAAAGACCGCCTTGATGCACAAAAGCATACTTTGCATGGCCCCAAAAATATTGAATAAATTACCAAATGGAGTTAAGGATTTAAAAATTTTTCAATTTAAAAACAAATGAAGAAATCTATAATTTGATAAATGCTATTATACTATTGACGGATTCCTTAATGATAAATTGTAAGTTATTTAACATTGACATTTATTTGATTTTGACATTCCATTTCATTCATTATTTTTATGTGTCCTAATTTGTTAATGTTTTGCTTGTCTTTTCTGTGTTAATTTGTGTTGTGTTTCGTTGTAATTATTTTATTTTAATATTTGATTTGATTATTCTGTTTTATAATAATTACTAATTATGCGAAAGAGTGTACACCTTGAAGGTAGATTTTTGAGGAACTAATTATTTATTATTAAGATCTCATGTAAAATGTACCAAAAATCACACCAATAAATGAATTTGAATTTTGATAAACCCATATTTTTAATTAACTGTTGACCCCGTAATTAGCTGCAGTTATTATAAACAGTACGAAAAAATTGTTTTCGTTTATCATCATCGATGCTCATCATGCCTTGCAGTATTTATTGTTTATCTTTAGGCTCGCGTTTGATCACTATATTGCTAGCAAATTTAATTTGACTTTGTATTACTGTTTCTGTGAAGAAATATTTTTTGTGGTACTAACCACATCAAATATTTGTTTAACAGTCATGTGACTAAACCTTTGGAGAACATTTGAGTAAGGTCTCTGTTACGTGTTCTCGTATATTGCGTATGAGCCAACTTGACAATCTGTATTATCCATATACAAACCGCAGACATTGAAAACAATAGCCATAGTGAGCAGTTTTTGGGATAGGCATTTGTAGAGAGCTACAAGACGTAAGGCGATGCGCCATCGGTACATGGTGGACATCCCACCCAGACGCACTAAACGTTTTGGAAATACTTTCATAATGCGTACAGCTAAGGAGTGGAATTCCCTGCCGGAGTCTGTTTTTCCCGATAGCTACAATCTCGGGATCTTTAAGTCAAGAGTGAATAGGTTACTTCTAGGCAAGCGTGCTACACCTTCGACCACATCATCGCTAACCATCAGGTGAGATAGTGCTCAAGCACAAGCCTATCTACGATAAAAAAATAAATATTAATTTTAGCAATGCTAGCGATAGTTATGTTTATTTCTACAAAGTAAATAAATTAAATTATCGCCTGTATTCTTAGTGCATTCTGGGCAATTAAATCAACGGGCCAGTTATTGAGTTTATTGTTGTTTGTTTCGCATTTTGAAATTCTCTTTATTTTTGTCAACATAACTGGGGAGATGTGGTTGACCTCTTTAGGTTTGCCACATTTATTTATTCATCTATATGCACTTCTGATTTTGGGCGCCATCTTGTGAGGGCCCCAATTTTTCATCTTCTTCCAAACCCATTGTGTGGGGTACCAAAATAAAAGGTTTTAAGAGGTAATTAAAAAAAAATATAACACTTATGTGTTTAATAGTAATTCGAAAAAAACATGATAACTAAAAAATTATTAATAAAAAAATAGTTTTGGTCAGTCAGCTCGTGATTATGTATCCTCCGACTGCACAGCATAATTTTCTTCTTGTTTACGTTTTTTAAGTTCACTTCGTAAGCAGTCGGGTTTATTGTTTTTTTTATTTAACTTTTTTATTGTCATATTGGTATGCTAGGATAAATTTAAAAGAGAATTACCGCGGCCCTGGCACAAGCAACTAAAGGAACAGGGGTGGGTTTTAGTCAGTAAAAGTCTGACACGCCCTTCCGCTTCACCCAGAGCGGGATAAGACATTGGATGATTTCGTAATTGTGAAAAATGTATGGCTAGAAACGACGAGACTATTTAATATTAAGGCTAGCTGTTCCTCGCGGCTTCGCTCCTGTGGACCACCCCACAGGACCTGATTTCGGGATAAAAAATAGCCTATGTTACTCAGGAATAATGTAGCTTTCTATTGGTGAATGATTTTTTTAAATCGGTCCAGTAATTTCGGAGCCTATTCGGTACACACAAACAAAAAAATCTTTCCTCTTTATAATATTAGTATAGATGTCGGCAAAGAGTGATATAGATGGCAGAAAATATAATGGGCCAACCTCAAATAAGGTTTTGGCAGGCAATGGAGTGATCATCATATGATGTTGATGGATAATCGCGATATTGAAACAATAACTATGGGCTTAGTGTGCTCCTTTGGCACTTGTTCCACCGCCGACGCACAGCGAGCAGCGAGTAGAGCTAGAAAATAGATACGAGTTGGCGAGCAGCGAGAAGCGAGTGTGTCGTTCCGATAGTTTTACCACTCGGCTATGAGTAATTGTTTTTTTGGTGACGAGCGATAACCTGCACCACTCGCTCGGGCGGTCAGTTCTGCACGCGTTTGTTGGTTGGTCTCTCGGCGTGAGTTGTGACCGAGCATCGCCGTTCGAGTATAATCTTTGATAGCTCTTGTTGCTACGACAAACTTTTGGTAAGAGAGTGCTCGCCGGCAGTGTGCACAGCCAGCGATCAACTAATAATATATGTCTCTTTTATTGAAGCGGGATCTGTATATTTTGTTCGTTTCTTTAGCGACAAAATAGTTGAGAGCTAATCGCTTCATCGCCAGCGGTGGGACAAGTGCCTTATGTATTTCACATACACACATCACATCATCAGCCTATTAATGTTCCCACTGCTGGGACACAGGCCTCCTCTCTGTGAGAGGGAATGGGCCGTAATCCACCACGCGGGCCCAGTGCGGGTTGGTGGGTGTCACATGTCTTGGAATTTTTGGTTCTAGGACATGCCGGTTTCCTCACGATGTTTTCCTTCACCGTTTTCAGAGCAGTGGTGATGAAAAAATTTACACAAAGAAAGCGCCTGCCTGGGCTCGAACCCACGACCTACAACTTGTAAGTCGCGGCCTATACCATTGGGCCACCACTGCTCATGCATTTATGCTGCTTATGTATATATTTATATAAACTTTATTTTACACCAAGATAAAAAATTACATACGGAAACCTTAAAATAACAACAAACATACAACAGGCGGCCTTATCGCATTCTGCGATCTCTTCCAGGCAACCCAGCCTGGCCATAGCATAGTGTGAAGCCTGTACAATGGCCTATATAATAATTTTAGTAATGTAACGTTTATTTATTAAACTAGATTGAAGTTGCTACTGTTACGAAAAAAATATTATACTAAAAAGCGATTACAAAATAAAATGAATACTATACAGATGGTCTAGGCAACTTACAAAATTAAGCTCTAACAACGTAAAAAAACGTTCGAAATTCGTTGTATTATTAGTACGAAATGATTACCATTCTCAAGACATTGTTTATGATAATCCTGCCTGTCCTACAATATGAATTTACAAGTGATATTCTTTAAGAGAGGATGAATAAGACAGCTTCGTTTACAACCGACAGAGCTATTATAATAATGGTGGATATTCTGCTCAAGCACTTTGTAATGAATATAAACGAAATCGTTCTCTAACAGGAAGAAAAGGGCAGCAAATATCTCATGTTTACCTGAAATAAATAAATTGTAGTTCTAAAAACTAAATAACACGCTTTAATGGTAAGGATAATGGGACAAACTGTTTAAATTATTGCATTGTCATCGGTCCTTGATAAGTGTGCAAAGTTTCAAATCAATCCAACGTTTTGAAGTGGGTGAAAATCACGTTCAAAGATTCCGTTACATTGATACATTGTTACATTGATACATTGATACATAGATACATAGATACAAAGATACATACATACCAAGCTAATAAAAGCGTGTTAAAAAGGAAGAGATAATATTATAACTTATACCATATTCTTTTTTTTTAAGATAGCCATACAACACGACTGCAAAGCAAGAGTGAAAAAAGAAAGTGGAAAGACAAACAGACAAAAATTCCAAAAATGCTGGCAATGGGTTCTGTTGGTTATCCTTTAACACCCTGGCTATTTTTTTTGGAAATTTTCTCGATGTACAAAACATATTTTTCTACAGATTTATTATAATGTATTGATTGATTGATGATGATTACCTCATATCTTTCAAACCACTTGACGGATTTACATAATTAAGACATCGTTAATTACGTCTTGACCGCCCAAGTGTTCTTATATAAGTGGCGGATTTTGAGCGCCATATTGTTGGGGGTCTCAATTTGTTTTTCTTCCAATCCCATCGAGTGGGGAATTAAAATGAAGGGTTTTAAGAGGTGATTACAAATATATAACACTTATATTTTTAAAAGTAATTAGAAGTTACTTTAAAAATAAAAAATCCGACTGCTTTAATGAGTACAATACTCACACTCGCATGGTGGCCTGACTTGATCCTCCGACTGCACAGTATGATTTTCTTCTTTTCTTCATAGTTGATCGCTGGCTATTCTACACACACGCTGGCTATTCTATTCACTACACACTATTTTTTCACAGGGACAAGCTATCAAAGTTATACTCGCTCAGCGATGCTCGCTTGGCGGACATAACTCACGCCGAGAGACCAACCAGCGGTAATTTCTACCTACAGTGCGGATCTGAGTGCTAGCTAACATAATATGAGCGAGTGCTGTCGCACAAGAACGCTAGCTAATAGCCGAGCGACGAAACTATCGTAACTAAACACTTGCTTCCCGCTGCTCGTTGGCAGTGGGACAAGTGGCTTAAACCCCTCATAATTATTGCAGTATAGCAAACAAAAGAAAGAAGGAAACGAAGGAACAAAAAGTATTTAGTGGTGCAAAAACTCGTATGCCTATAAGTTATGCTTAACTAAAATAACTTTAACGATAGTATTCATCATCATCATCATTTCAGCCGAATGACGTCCACTGGAAAACACAGGCCTCACCCAAGCGTCACCATATTGACCAATCCCGTGCATCTCGCATCCAGCTGATTCTCGCATACTTTTTTTTTTACTTGATCTTGACCACGGGGAGATATCGCAGTTATGTGGGCATCAAAGTCACTAAAACTCCACGGTGTCCTCCTGTGCCGCTTATGGAAGGAACACGGGCACGCGTTGGCACTCATCCGTGAACCCGCCGCGTCTGTCCGCCACTAGACCCTCCTCTGGGGAGTACCCCTCATCACCAGCGCACCAGAACACATTGCGCGCCGTGACCACCGCAGGGACAAAACCAGCACATGGGTGCCAGACGACCCCATGTGTTGACCTGGTTGGTCCCCCTGTGACCTGGTCAGTGGCCCTGCCATCTACCACTTTTCGGCTACAGAGGATAGGGAGAGAAGCCAACGCTAAACCGGCAATCCACCTCCCCTGCGGCCCCACCGCATCCGCCATCAGACAGTGGTGACCACGTCCAGGCCACGAAAATTAGAGAGAGCGGCGCACCGCAATACCGATACTCCTCTCCAGCCGCGAAGCCTCAGTTGCGATGTCGCCCAAGCGGCATTGCAACCTACTTGTTGGACGCTACGTCGTAGAATTAATCAGCAAAAGCCCTGTTGAGCGGCCTCCTCGGGTGACCAACCCACGGCTACTGAGACCCCATGCCTCGTCAATGCGGGTTTCCACCAGGGGGGGCTACTGAGCCCCTCCTGGTGGAGCCTGGTGCCTGGTGGTAGCCTGGTCGAGCCCCCTCTGGTGGTGGGGTGGAGTGGATTCCCGCATTCTTAACGATAGTATTAGTATAGTACTTCAACTAAGTTACCAAATCAATAAACTCTTTAAAATCTTAATTATTCACCCATTTATTCAAGGTTGACCGACTCATGTGCAAACAATAAAGTTACCAACCAATGTGACCGCTTCCAAACTGGTATCTTTGCTTGTAAACTGGTATTCAGTGCTCTCATTTATCCCGTTTAAGTAGATGACCAGCTCCAAGCGCCTCTTTAATGGAAAGATAATAACTGTTTAGTGACGGCGCCGTTTAACAACGTAAATATAACATAACGCCTGTGTTGGGAATAGATAGGCAGTGATGTGTATACACAACATCACATTGACATATACATTTTTACGATGGGCCACCTCAGTAATGTGTACACACAACATCACATTGAAATATACATTTTTACGACGGGCCACCTCAGTGATGTGTACACACAACATCACATTGAAATATACATTTTTTACGACGGGCCACCTCTTGGCCTTGGTTACGTCTGATGGAAAGCAAGGATAAGAGCCATTAGGCAAAATTAAATTCTACCAGCACTAGCTGTCGCACGCGGCCCCGCATAAAATTTTTATGATCAATTCTAGAAAATGTTAATTTTACGCACAATTTAATAACAAATCGATGCATATCGCGCCATCTAGTGACATTTATTTGAAAAAAAATTCTTTGTTCACGCTGGGACCCAGTGGCAATAGCTAACAAATTTTAGTAGCACAACTACTACTATAATGTCTGCAAATAAAAATGACTTAAGTAAGACTTATAGTAAGTATAAGTGTGTGCTCCATTGGTGTAATTTCTGCAAGATGTTCCAGTCCGAGGATAAACGACTGAATAAATAAAAATAAATGACAGCCAAACTGTGTAACAGTCACCTTAATTTTATACTTTAGAGGTGAACATTGTGTAATTTCACTTTTCTAACACCACTGGTTAAAATATTAATTCTCAACATTACATGTTTATGATAGTATATTATGCATGTGGGGTACAACGACCCCATGTTTGACAGTTGCACTTTGCATCCACAAGACCAAGGAGACAGGCAGCACTGTTTTCAGTTCATTTAATGCAACACTGGAGGACGAGTACCTCTGAAACAGTTTCGCGGGAAAGTAAACGATACATCACCGGTTACTTTCTTGAGAACACTGTTTCGCTCTTTAGTAGTTTCTTACGTGTATTTATTTGCTGGGTTTATTATTGTTAATGGCAGTAAAGTCAACATTCATTTTGTTAAATAGAGACAAAGGAAAATAAATTAATATTTTTTTAACTTGGTTTTCTCCATCTACCAATTGCAACTGTTGTTCTTATTAAAATACAGATAAAGGGGAAATTGAGCATAAATTGTCCCATTCCATGACAAAGGACCCTTCGCATTTCTGCCATTTCTCTCGGTGTTGTGCTTCATTTCACCATCTCTCTCTCGTAAAAAAATATTTCAAACATTTTTATTAATACATAAAGTAGATATAAATAAATATAGCAGATATGAATATCTCGCCTGATGGTAAGCGATGATGTGGTCTACGGTGAAGTACGCTTGCCTAGAAGTAACCTATCAAACGTATTCGCAAAACGCTTTTTATCAATTGATTTGCCTATTGTTACGAACTATCAATCACACAGATACATTCAGATTTCACCAATGCATGGCCAAAAGATCAAGTTCCAAAGACAAAGATATTTTATTTCAAGTAGGCCACCAAGCGGCACTTTTGAACGTTACATTAAAGTTTACAAATAATAATAGTTGATTCTACCGTGCATTCGGAAAGTAGTTTGTAATGGAGAAGAATGCACAAGAAACTCCATACTTACTCTTTAAAAAATATGTTTTACAATATTTAGGTACATAAGTACATACCTTGATGAATGAAATTGAGTTTATACAATACAAATATATTTGTACAGTCTTCAGAAGGTCCAACAATACTTCAAAACAATAATGTTCTGCATATCACTTGTTTTTGCGCCCTAGTGGATGTGGAGCAGGACTAGCATTTAGCCAAGCATTTTTATCAGTGATGTAATCCCCCAACTTATAATATGCCAGCCTGCATAGTGTGCGTTTTATACAAGTTTTAAATTTCGTCTCATTCAGTTCAAGAATGTGGGGAGGAATTTTATTGTAACATTTTGTACAGTACCCCATGAAAGTTGAGGCTACTTTAGCCAGTCTGAAACCTGGTTGAACTAAGCCAAAACCTAAACCAAATTAATTTCCATTTCGAGACTGAAAGATCCTTTTAAAACATCGCTAAATAAACATTAAGATCTCCATCAACTCGAACCCTAATAGAATAACATCAACACCAATCAGTTAATGACATGAATTCGAGCCTCAAAAATTACACTAATAACATCGGCTTAACAAAATTGAGTGAAATATGAAATTCAACTTGGTGGCCGGAATATGTATGGCGCAGCGAAAATCCAATTTAGGTGTGCAATAAAAGAACGGGCTGCAAGGGAAATTCGCGTCGTTTATACTGGTGGAGCTACACCACATCATTTCCTAGCGAAACAATTTGATCTACCACAGCTGAGTTGGGAGGTAGCTTGTGACATGTTAATATAGGCGCGAGGAGCTGAAGATATTGGCTTTGTGTTTGATTCGGCAATGGAAAGTGGACTGTATTAGTCTGTACGAAATGATACTGTTTAGTATCCTCATTCTACTTAAAGGCCATATTCTCTCGATACTAATTCCACAAATTGAGTGTTTGTTGACCTCTCATGCCCCACGGAATAGGTAAAACGAGCCATGTAGGTAACGTCATATTAAGAAATGCTTAACATTTTATTATCAGATTAACCTACATTTTTTCATCATCTTCAAAGGCAAAACTAAATTGATTCTGAAGTCAGCAAGCTATATGAATAAGTAAGCCTCTCGAAATAGCTTCTCGGGTTTCAACGCGTTATTTTTTCATGTCTAAATGACTGGACCGAGAAAAAATTAAATTTATTATTCGTCCTCCCACAGCGAGCTGCATTACATTACCTGCCGGAAACCAACCTTTATTCATTTCAAATCGTAACGTAACAAGCCTGCGCAGCTCTTATTATTTATTAATCGAATTGGGTGAATTTAAAATTGTGTCAACTTTTTGAGCCGCCAGTGTTTATTTTTTGCAACTAGTATGTTGCAGGAATTTTAATTCCAGCAGTGTAAAGTGTTAAACGGATTACCTTTTACTGTTTTGAATTTTCATATCAGAGAATTTGGCAACATTTGTGGTTTTAATGCGTTTAATCGTTGCTGTTAATGAAAAACAGTTTCTTCGAACGCTTTCATTAATATTTGCAGTTTCGCTTCACACATTTGCATAAAATATTTTACGCAAGCCGTTATTAAACCCGAGTGTTATATCATTTCTTAGAGCACTAGGCGGCAGCAATCGACGATGCTTCCGTTGCCTACCTAGGGTTACATGTATTTGAGTACAGTCTGCAGAACAAATCGGATGTCTTTTTTTCTAGTTGGCGTGATGTAAACAGATGACCGCGGGTTCAAAGCTCCCGTTTCCGTGCGGGACGCGGGCTTGGAAACAAAAGATGCTCGTTTACTCGGCGGGACCGCGGAGGGGCGGCGGGGCGCAGGGGGCACAGCCCTACAATGGAGGCATTGTTTGTGCCCGGTGACAGGAAAAACTCCGACCTCCGTGTTTCTGTGCATTTTTTATTTCTTTCTTTCATTCTTTCGTCGCTTTTTCTCGGTAAGCTCCTTTGACTATGCCGGGAGGAAATCAAAGTTGTTTTGAAAGCACTATCTCGTGGGATTTCGTTGGTTGCGAATTGGTATCAAAATTTCATTATTCCCTACGTCTGTCTGTGGATCAAAAAGAAAATTTCATTATAATTGCAGTCGTGAAAGAAGGGTCTTTTCGTCTGAAAAGCTTAAGTGCTTTGAAGGTTTGTTTTAAATAAGCTTTGCTCTCATATTTTATTTCACAAAAATGTTTCTACAGTAAATTGAATAGGTACAAATATAGCCAGTTTGTTCTGTATTAAATTCTTCTACGAGTTTGAAAAGAATTGAGTCTGCGAGAAAGTTCGCAGTTCGCAGTGAAACTGTATGGATTGTAACTACAGGAACCGCCACAATTCTCGAAACGCGTAAAAACTTCTACTACAACTAGAAATTTTGTCGTAAAAAAATTAAGCTCATGTGAGTGCTCTATTAAGTAGTTATTGGGCCGCAGCACAACTTCAATGTTTTATAAAAGTGCTCGGCGATGACCCTCTGGCTATGAAATACATTGGCTGTCCGGTGGCCGGCGGCCGGTTGCGGTGTATCCGCCGGATGAGCCCCTCCTCCCTCCCGCCGACCCTTTCCGGTCCTGGTGGCCTCTCACGATTCCTTATTTACCCGTTTTTCCTTATCAACCCGTACCATTCGCAACACATTACCGAGGATCTTGTTGGTGAAATTGAGGTTATTTCATCCTTACTTATACATAGGATGTGTGCCGGATTAGGGTTTGTTTGGGAACTCCATTCCATCTTAGCAATTTCGGATTTCACGTGTCATTAGGGGCTTTCATAAAAGTGCGATTTGAGATGGTTCTGTCGCAGCCGTCGTTCGCTGCGGGTCTGGCTGAATATAAAATTGGTAATATTCCCGTAATCGCTTCATAGACGAATGAGTTGGCTTCGCCTCCGCCTCCGCCTGATGGATGCTAGGGTTTCCTGTAATATATAACTTTGTTGAACGCCCAATCCCGAGAGATCATTTGACCGTAAAATAAAACGATAAATCTGTGATGTGTGAGCGAGCTCAACCATATCGATATCAGTTTGTGTGGCATTTGCTTACTAAAATACAAACTTTGCATTTTACAAGTGGATCTGAAGTCTTAGCGATTCTATAGTTTTGATGGAAATTGACTTCCTGGGACTAAACTTACACATTCATATATTTGTCTGAAGTTAAGATAATGTCAAGATTTACGAAAATGAACAATACAGTTTTTTTTGTAAACATTACAAGAACAACCAAGATAATTAATACGAGATAAGATTTACTCTTCAGATGAACTTAAGAATTTACGTTGATTATATTAAAAGCTAACTTGCCTTTTTCTCCAAAAATTATCGAGTAAACCGTTTTCGCTTTCACAATTTAAGCGTTAAGTAGCGAACACTTTGTGGACGCCATTTCAATCTACAGATGGAAAATAAAAAGTTGAAAAAGTCGGGTTTCCTTTCAATGAACCGATAATCAGGGTCGCCTTTTTCAATATAAGAGTTATCAAAACATCGGACAAGTGTGAGTTTGACGAGGGTTCCGCTGTCAATATGTATGAAAAAACTATTTTCTTTGGCTTTTTCATTAAAAATAAAGACCACTTCATTCTTTATACAGAACTTGGGGCTTTCAGATGTGACAGTTTCTTTAAATAAAGGAGTAGCATACCGACACGTCATGTTACAGTAAAATATAGTTATTGTGTTGATTTTACATCTTAACAATAACAATTCTTTCGTACCTTAGATAGTACTTGGTATGAGTTTTTAACCGACTTCGCAAAAAAGGAGGAGGTTCTCAATTCGATAGTATTTTTTTTTTTTATGTGTGTTACCTCAGTACTTTTTATTGGGTGAATCGATTCTGATGATTCTTTTTTTATTCGAAAGCTGGTGTTTGTCATGTGGTTCCATTTAATTTTCATCAAGATTTGATGAAGAACTTCGGAAATATACATCAGAACTCTTCAATAAATGACGGCGAATCACTCGGGATAGCTGCAATCGCATATCTGTTATACAACATTTCATAACATAACATCACACTGGTACGCTTTATAGGAGTACGCAGGTGTGAACAGTTCACCCTGGTATACTCTCATTCCACCGGTTTTGTTTATTTAAGTTTCATGTTATTGGGTTTATCTATTCTGGCTTCACTTTGGGCGTTACAAGTACCTAGCCTATAGAACTAGTCCATTACGTACCTACCACAACTAAAAAGTAAAAAAAAAACTTTTAAAAAATTACAACGGACTTCCAAACAAAAACTTAGTGAAAAATAACTTCAATTTCGGAAGTCGGTGTCAAAAAACGAAGAAACGAAAACAGGAACACCGACTTCCGAAATTGAAGTTATTTTTCACTTTTTAGTGTTTTTTTAAAGGTAACATTCCTTAGAATCTGTCCCTTAGAGGATTTTTCGGTGGAACTAAGGAACGCCAAACAATTGAATCAACTAGTTCGGCAAATAAGATACCAATTCAAGGACAAATAAAATTATATGCTCCGCGCGAAAACATTTCCAACGACGAAATTCGAATAACAGCTATTTTACTTACATCAGCACTTCGAAACCAAAAAGTATAGTGCGAGATTATTGCAGTACGGAATGGTAAGAGAAACAATTTCAATATTCCGTGAGTGTGCAAACGTGCAGCAGCTTGACATCCGAGCGACAAAAATGCGGCACTTGAGAGCGCGGTGCGGGTCTCACCCGCCGCCGCCTCGCCATTGTTTCAGCATTCACCTACTGCAGAATGCTCACAAGTACCCCTTTTTCCTCTATAATGGTGTCGGCAAAGTTCAATGAGTATAGTCATTTGACTCCGTTTTACCGTCAAAGTGAGCATAACACACGAAAGAAATGTAACGAGAAATTCTGTATAATAAACTTAATGAATAACAAGAAAAAGAAATATAATAAAAATATATATTTACTATTGCTGAAAGGAATGCTAAACAAAGTGACGCTGACCTATATGGGATACCTGATAAAAATGTATTTATGAGGACTTCCTAAAAACAGATCAGACTTTTAATAAAATAGGTACATTAATACTAAAAATGTAACTGGTTATTTTAATTGGAACTGCAACAAAAAAAACATACACTAAGAATCTTTTATATCCAAGAAAAAGCTGAAGGATGTGACACCAATACAAGAGTGAGATATACCGCAGTGGCTTTAAAATTGTATCGACTTGTAAGTATTGCCTGTTTGGAGAACTACAGAAATGTAGCGGAGTAAATCTTCAGGATTTCCTTTCAGCTACACTCGTTGAAAACCATTGACAGACAGATCGTAAATATACAAGAATATTGCAACGTAAGATTGTATGCTTTATATTTTTGGCACGAAACTCAAATCATGGACGGATATTATCAGATTTGGATGTCAAGCGCGAGTGGCAAGCGCAAAATTGTGAACAATGGAAAAA
Organism: Orthosia incerta; assembly: GCA_948252205.1. Classification (NCBI taxonomy): domain Eukaryota; kingdom Metazoa; phylum Arthropoda; class Insecta; order Lepidoptera; family Noctuidae; genus Orthosia; species Orthosia incerta. The sequence continues at coordinate 15,536,652 of OX411747.1, forward strand.
CGTAACTGAGTTAGCGAGCTTCGATTGGTTCGTTCCGCTAAATCGAAGATTTACGAGTATCAGTCAGAACTGCGCGCTACGTTTTGATATTTACGCAACAGAGGTAATAAACAACGGAGGCTGAAAATGTATTTGTATTCTCGCAAAGAATAAAAAAGGTGCGCATACTATGGTTTATTGGTTCAAAGAGAGTAGGGTGGCAACATTTTGCCGATGTGAATTCTATCCATTGCTACGCAAGATATGGGTTGGCATTCTGACACAATATTTTCTTCTACAATATTTTTTTTATGACATAAATAATCTTGAAAAGTGCTTCGACTGTAATCTTATTCCTGCTCTCAGGAATATAGTTGTAGATTCCTGTCACGTAAATGACTGCGCTACGGGTCGTTGGTTTGATTCTCAAATGGTAAAAGCGCCCATAATAAAGTAGAAATCATTATGGGTAGTATAATACATATTATACTTATAAGCCTACCGTGTGCTACCGTCTCGCTGCGGGGCAAAAACTCTCTCCGGTATTCACAATAATATGAAGTTGAAAAATTCTATAATAGTAAAAGCATGTTTTCAGTTACTACGTTGCAATATCATAGCGTTCTTTTTACAATTCGGACAATCGGAAATTAAAATTACCGGCGGCGTTGACCTACATATAGCTTTGTATAAGCATTTTTAGCTCGCTTGTTTAACACGTTCTCTGCAAAACGAGGCATTTATCGGCATGCACGGAGCTTGTATGAGGCCAAATTGCACGTTCAGTTTTCGTGTAAACGGTATGAAAATGAGATTTTCTTATAGTTATTTTAATTTTAGAAAGGTTTAGACGTGATGTTCCGCTTTAAATAAAAGTAATGAGTCAAAGCCCATGAAAGCGGTTATGGTTTTCTAAAAACAAATTAACTTTCGGATGGTCTAAGCTTTTTCTTTTGCATCAAAGAAACTTCTTTTCAATTTGGAAGCCAGAACGAAAAAGTACATAGACGATAAAGATTACCATATAAAAAAAACACCGACCTCGTTTCGAACGATACAGAAAATATTGAAAAATCAACATTTCATACGAAGCATCTTTATTCTGCTAGTATGAAATGTGTTTAGTGGTTGGCATATACTGGGCGGACTGTATTTCCGGAGCTCCCCACTTCACCCACCTCCCTACTCTCCCTGTGATTTCCAATGGATCTCGTCGTTCGTTTTTTGCCTCTTGTCCTTACTCACGTGGAACACATTATATACGAGTACGTACTTATTATACAATTTATTTTATAAATACGTTTTCAGATCATTGGGCTTCGAAATCGGTAAATAATTAATTTGGGAACGTTGATTTTCGTGTATTTATTTGATTATTACTGATGAGCGTAAACGTTAAGTTTATTTGCCAATTTAGAAAGCAGGCTCGATAATTATTTTGATTGATTATACTCTGAATATTTGAAGGGAATATTTAGGTAGTCAATATTTGATATTCTCTTTAAAATACTCTGTGTATTTAATAGAGACTAACATTAAATATTGACAGTGCTTTAATGGATTTGAAGATGTTGCCTTTATCGAGTATGGAGAAAAATATTTATTGATCAATCTAAAGTTAGACGACTGTCTGTAGTTTTATTTTTATTATAGAGAAAAAAAGAATGAAAGAAAGAAAGAGAAGAAAAGAAGAAGAAATTTATTTGAATTGCACCTTTTTGATCTTGTTTGTACGCTTTGAAGTGGGTTCATTATATTATAAATTGTAAATATGAGCTTGGGAGCTTAGAGGCACGATATTGCATGAAAAATTATGACTCTTCAAAGGGACATAGATTTTTATCGCTGCCATAGCCAAGTCAGAGGCCTGTGGGGTTCCCAAAGGTGACCACATCCTCACACCAAAAAGCAGAAAGAAGATCGCTGCCGTTGCCCGTAAAATGTAATTGGAAATCAAACTGGGAGACGTACATAGTTTTGAATAAAAATTATGATTTTAAAAACTTTTTAGTAACAAGCTTTTCGCATTCTTCTCAGCAAACCCTATCAATTGTTACCCATATTATAGGGGTACATAAAAATAATTGGGAGTCCACCATATTTGATTTAGAATTTTGTCACTTGGCTAACCGTACACTAAGTACATCGAAACCACACGCATAACAAAATTTCAGCTCATTAGTTTGGTGGTAACTGTTTTATAATAGCATTGCAAGATTTAAACCAAACATACTAAAAAGGAAAATAACAAGGCAAGTTATTTAGTATTTAAAGCGTGTAAACATACCAAACAGTTATTAATAAACCTACGGCACATATTATATTCTTTGTTATTATTTATTTTCAATTCCTCTCTTAATATTATACAATGCCTCAATACGCTGTAAACTCAAAAATAAAACGCCATCATAATATATTTAGTCGCAGGGGTATCAAAGCGAGAGCCCGTCTAAGGATAGGTCGTAATTGAATATCATGTGCGCAACCCCTGACAAAGCCTCTTAACGCGAAGACAAGGCTCGATTAAGACGTCTTTTTTATTGTTTTGGAGACAATCTGATACACGAAGCATTTCCTTAAAGCTTGTTTAGATTTTAGTAAAGATTTTGTACTTATATGAGCTTAGTTTCTTATCTTTTCTGGTCAAGACTCAAGAGCATAGAGCTCTAGAGCAAGTGAAATTCTTTCAGCAATAATGTAGTCCAAAATGTTTTTGTGCTACCTAAAAATCAAGCGATCAAGCTCAAATATTTAGAACTTTTGACTAATTTTATTGATAGAATTTCATTTTTCATAACCCAAGAACAGTGTACCTCTTTTCTATGAGCAACATAAAAAGAAAATTTAATCCAAATTTCTAAATGGCAGAAGCAACCCTGTTAATAACAACAAAAATCTCTAGATCTGTGCCGGTAGATTCTAATTTCCCGCAACCTGCCTAGGGTTAGAGGCCAGACTAATGCCCGGTTTCTGAGGCACGTTTATCTATTATCTATTCATTAGCGCTATAGGTTCGATAACTTGTGAAAGTGCGTTTCCGAACACCTCGATGTAAGATAAACTCCGTTTAATCTGAGGTTAACTTAACTGACCAATGTGTGGCGGTTATCGGTTCTATAAGTATTTTACGTTTCATTTCATAGCCAACTATATCAACTTTTATGTTATACTTTGTAACGTGTATGTGTGTATTATTTTAGAAAATTTAAAATATACGAAAGAGAAAAAAATCAGTGTTAGCATAATGAATACGAGCAGCTCATCAGAGTCTGATTGTATTACTCGGCGCCATATAAGCTTGTTACTTGGCATCTACAGAAGTACATAATACGGACGGACGTTTTATGTTGTCGATTATGTGCACAAATCCTTTAGCCACTTCGATAAGAAGCATCTTCTCCCTTTTTTACTGTAAAGAATGCATAAAGCAAAAACGATTGGAAAGACAAATATACTTTTAACTTATAGAATCAAACGGCAAAGTAAAAACAATGAAGTGAAACGAGAAACCGTTTCGTTTAAAAACGATTGACAATGATCACAGATAACTGTTTGTAGTAGACAATAATGTCGTTGATACAGCTGCCTATAAATAACGACGTATAACAAATTTTTGACGTGATCTCTTAAACAGAGCCATTAGCCACTTAGGCACTAGTTATCGGTTAGATAGTTATTAAATGGTTTATTTTGTATTCAGAAACGCAGTGACAGTTAACCGACGTTGATCTTCTGCATAACTTTAATGAATCAATAGTTAGTGAGAATTTATCTGTGGACTTCTGAAGCCGGGCAAAAGAGATTCAATCCGCAAGGCAGCTTTGTGGCAATCTGGTGGGAAGTAACGACCCCACGGACCTGATCTACCGGGAGAAGACTTGTTCCTCATCTCCAGTTTGCCTTTATTAGCTGATTGGAGTGAGCACTGACGAAGAGCAGAGCTCCGACCTCTCTCATGCCTTAATTAGCTGGCTTGAGCGGAGATTCGCAAGAGCAAACATGCTCGGTGAAAGGCAATATAATCCAGTAAGATGCTGGTCACTACCAGCGTCAGTAAATCTTGACCGTACTTCCGGGCTTGTCCTCATAGCCGTGGTATACCTCTCCACTCTTCAATCACCTCCGTATCTAAAAAATATACAAAAACTCAATGAATAACTGATCTGATTGCTAACTATCTTACTAATAATACTATAAATGTTAAAGTTTGGATGGATGTGTGCCTATCTCAGTACTGTTGCTGAGAGATACTTGTGCAACGCATGGGCTACTGGACCTTAGGTCCAGTCTCTCCGTGAGGTCATGGTTTACGCATTAAGCTTGTCCTTGGAGGCAGTTTCCGAGTTGGCGATGCCAATTTGGTCAAGTTCAATGCCGAAAAAATACAGGCGTGTCTTTCCTCCGCTAAAAAGAGCCAATTTCACCCGACTCCATCTTCCCGAGGTGTAACCGTACCGATAACGGACCATCTAGAGCTTATTGGCATAACGTTGACATTAACACTCAATTTCGGCAATTACATTGAGGTAAAAGCTCAACTGGCTGCTAAAAAGTTGGGGATCCTTGCGAAGGTAAGATACTACTTTACGCCAGAACAGCTACTTAAGTTGTATCAAGTGCAAGTTCGATCTTGCATGGAATACTGTTCTCATCTCTGGGATGGATCTGACAAGTACCAGCTTGATGCACTCTATCGATCGAAAAACGGGCCAAGAGGCTCATTGGCAATGAGGCACTGGTTGAGTCAAAGCTCCAGAGCCTTGAACATCGTCGCCGAGTTGCCAGCTTGTCGGTTTTTAATCGGTTGCATTTCGGGGAGAGTGCGATGGAATTGTATGATCTAATTCCGCCTAGCCCGTTTCATCATCGGACTACAAGACGTATGGCGATACGCCATCGGTACATGTGAACATCCCACCCATACGCACTAAAAGTTTTGGAAATACTTTCATTATGGGTACAGCTGAGGAGTGGAATGCCCTACCAGAGTCTGTGTTTCCCGAAAGCTACAACCTCGGGGTTTTTAAGTCAAGAGTGAATAGGTTTCTTCTAGGCAAGCTTGTTACAGAGTCGACTACATCATCGCTTACCATCAGGTGAGATAGTGTTCAAGCGCGATTCTACCAATAATAAAAAATAAATAAACTTATCACGCGGGTGATGCCGCTGGCAGAAGATAGTCTGTTTATAATATTCTGTGATAACCAATTCAAGGGTGATGATTTCAAGTTGGCTTTTCTTGATTTCAAGCCTAGGTGTGAGATTAATGTTTACTTACCAGGATATTAGACGAAGAAAATAAGGCTTTCACATTTATTATATTAGCAGGTTCTACTAAATGTGTTTATCTTTCTTTTTCGTGTGAAGATGTGGCCACCTCTGGTGTCAGAATTAATTAAGCCGCCTCTGGGAACCCCCCAAGCTTCTACTGGAATCAGGACTTAGCTATTTCAGACTTACATTAACTGCATAAGTTCAGGTTTCCTCACGATCTTTTCTTTCACCGTTGCCTTTGCTGTCCAAGGTAAACTTAGAAAGTACATATGAATTTGGAAAAGTCACATTCATACTTGCCCGGATTTGAACTCACGACCTCAAGCAGAGGCGAGGTCTTAGCCACTGGGCTACCACTACATTATTATTTATTTATTAATTTTATTTATTTATTAACACACACTTTATGTCATAGATATCAGTGCAGCCCTGGCTCTTGTACTAGGAATTCCTCTATCACAAGAGCCAGACCTCTCTAAAAACAGGGAATATTATACAAAAGGAAGGAGCATGATAGACAGAAAATAAAAAAATAATACAGTTATAGCATGCACACATTATTAGGTATACAAACTAAGATTCAAACGGGAAATTCATATCCTTGAAATTAAAACATACATAAAAATAAAAAGAGATAAACATTAAATAAATTAAAATTTTACATTGCATAAATTAAATTATGTTAAGATGATTGTTATTAAATCACAATGTAAAAGCTGAAATGGTTTAGCTGGGCACAGCGGTAGATTGTATCATAAGATTTTTTAATCTCGATGGTATGTTTCAGTGAAGAATTTGATTTTCACGAGGGCAAAGTCAAGGAAAAATCTACCGTATACAAAAGCTAGTAAGTGATAAAATAAATTGTAGTTCTAAAAACTAAAAAACACGTTTTAATGGTAAATTGAACTAAACAGTCGCTAATCTTGAAGATCTTGGTAAGGCAAAACAAACAAGAAACACACAAACAAACTATTTAAACGCGCCCGGTAGAATCAACTTTCATTATTTGTAAATTTTAATTTTTGTTTGACGTTCAAAAGTGCCGCTTATTATTTGAATAAACATATTTGACGTTGACTTTGACTAAATTATTGCATTGTCATCGGTCCTTGATAAGTGGGCAAAGTTTCAAATCAATCCGACGTTTTGAAGTGGGTGAAAATCACGTTCAAAGATTCCGTTACACTGATACATACCAAGCTAATAAAAGCTTGTTAATAATGTTGCATGTTATTGGATCAATCGATTTACATAAAATAGCTACAATTTCCCTAAGATAAGACCTTTATAAAAACTTAAATGACCCTCCCTTACTGCATTAAGTCATACACCCAAACATCTATACTTAGTGGTTATGATTCATGAGCAATATCATGCCGAGTATTTTAATTGCCGCCGGCAATCGATTGGCGAAGTTCCTTTCGCTTAATATGATCTGTTATGAAGGATTCGCGCTAAATAAGCTTTTAACTAGATTCCTAGTGTGTATGAAAATGTTTTCCAAATACGAGAGGATGTAGCACGATATTATCTTACTTCTTATCTTACTAATATTATAAGTGAGAAAGTTTTGATGGATGAATGGATAGATATTTGTTACTCAATCACGCCAGAAGGACAAACGGATCTGGATGAAATTTGGCACAGAGATAGATTATAGTCTGGCATAGCACTGAGGCGTTTTTATTCGGTATAATGTGCCCTTGGGATAATAAAGCACTCTTCAAGCGGGCGAAGCCGCGGGCAGAAGCTAGTGTTATCTGTAAATAAGTATTCATTAAGCCTTGTTTTGAGTTAACACGTAATTTATTTAGTATAGGTGTTGCCCGCGGCTTCGCTCCCGTGGACCACCCCACAGGACCCATTTTCGGGACAAAAAAATAGCCTGTGCCACTCAGGAATTATGTAGCTTTCTATTGGTGAAAGAAATTTTCAAATCGGTCCAGTAGTTTCGGAGCCTATTCGGTACAAACAAACAAAAAAATCTATCCTCTTTATAATATTGGTGTAGATAAATTCAGCAGCCACTTATCATTATACGCTGTGTGAGAACTCAGCTATTAAAGATATATATTTTATTTTATTATTTTTCTGTGAATACCGAAAAATTATAAAAAATTTCTTCATGATCGATGATTGTAATTAAATCCTATTCTGACTTCAATCATATTTTAACTTGTGTTCAAAAAGTTTCCAAAAACACGAGTTTGTTTTTGTTTTCTTTATAGCCCTTTGCTATGAATAGTTACAGCACTGATAACGACATTTGTGCCACTTGTTAAATTTAGTGTTATTATACATTATTAGTACCATTTTTTATTATATTTTGTTTTTTACCTTTGCATAGATTCTTTTACCGATTGTTTTGTGAATGTGTGAACATTGTAGGCCTTCTAGATTTCTAGATGCTTGTTAACATTTGTTAACTTTTTATCTCGTTTTACTTTTTTATTTTTTTGACTTATTTTCGGGCCTACGTTGTCCCCCCATATCTAATGCTGTAATATGGAAATATTGTAAAACCAAACCATTTTTTTATAAGAGTTTCTTGCCGGTTCTTCTCCATAGAAAACGACTAACCCGAACCGTGCACCTTTTGTCGACGTATTATAAGTGCCCATGTAGGCCTAGGTAAAATAAAAAAAAAATTATTTTGAGTACTTCCAGTATGTAATATTTTTTCCATTTTTTTTATTATATCTTTTTAGGTTACCGTGTATTGTCATCCAAACCACAAAATGCACGGTGTATGCAAAATTTCATCTTAATCGGTTGAGGATAACTGCTTTAAAATTCAGTTCAAGATTTGACCCCATGTATACATACATACATTGCAGGTCAATAAAAAACTTATAAAAATAATGGTATTAAGAAGAACTACTTCACTGCTAGTAATAACTGAAAAGCATTACCTTGTTCCGTATGGTGCCGGACGTTAAGAATTTCACCATGCCATGCCTTCCCGTGAATAGCACAAATAAAAAATGGCCGGCAGCTTGCCTACCCTCGACTACGGTAGCGGTCGAGGTTACGACATGGCATGGTGTCGGGTTTATTAATTCTGGGGGAGGCCTATGTCCAGCAGTGGACGTCTTTCGGCTGAAATGATGATGATGATGATTACCTAAGAAAGAAAAAAAACCAAGACACTTTGTTTTTAGCGGTAATTAAGCTTACACACCACAGCTTACCTCCACTTGCACTTTTTTCGAAAACTTAGATGAAGAAATATAGATTCTTCAGTTATTTAGTTCTAAAAGAATATGGAATCCATTACAAGTTGAAAAATTTAACAGGGTTAAAGAAAAAGTTTACACTTTTTAAAATACACTTTGTACGAAAACAACAGTTGCTACGGCGTAGCTCGTAGCTTACTAAGACGGCTACGACGTAGCAGATGACCGAACCGCTACGCTGCTACGCTAGGCTCACGTAGAATGCATTTTATTTGGGGCTTTGTCTAAATTCTTTCGTTTGGGAAATATTCTGTGGATTGTTCTCGTGTCTTTTAAATAAAATGACAATCTTTCAGGGAGTGAAAGTAGGTACTCACGAATTTGAACAACTTTTCATATAATTATATTAAATTTATTATATCAAATTGAAATAAATATTGCGGTACCCTAAAATTTACCATGTACATACAGCAGTTTTTTTCCAGTGTTGGTTCCTAAGTATCTATATACTTTCACCCCAAGCCAATGAATTAATTTAAAAATATTAATTTTATCAACAGTCAGTCATTATGCTGAAAATCGATCAGTAGAGTAGAGTAGTAGATAGATATTTAACCCTAGAGTGCTCGCGCTATGAGAATTTTGCCGCCCGTGGCAAAAACATTGTATTATTTCGTACACGATGCATTTGTCACGGTCAAGCATCCTAGTAGTTGCCTCCCCGTACCTTGACTCCTTGTTTAAGAAATTCAAAGAAGTTTCGTGAACGGGTAACCGGATGAGGAAAGAGTTATTGATGGTGTGTCTTGCTTAGCGGCAAATTGCTACGTGTGTTAGGTTTTTATTTTAGTTGAAATATGTAATATAGTTTTCTTGTTGTTTTGATATAAATATCCGTAATAGTTTTGATGTTAAATGTTTTTTTTATTATTTTATAGGTTCGCGTTTGACCAATATCTCATCAGTTACATTTTCGGATAGTTTATGTTTTATTCTATTCGTTTAAAACAATTGTAAATTCATTTAAGTATAATTTGTATAAAATAAACCTTTTTAGTATCGGCGGCAAAATGCTGCCAACGCGATCACTCACGCTTCATGAAAAGGCGATTACTCTAGGGTTAAGGTACTGAAACGAATCATGTTAAATTTACCTAACACTATAGTGCGCGCGGAACTAGTTGGCCGCGCCTCAGGTGAGCGGTGGGACTGGGGATGTCCCATTGACAATGGATGTGATGACCCATTGACTCATTGACATTGTCATTGTCCATTGTCCTAACCCGCCCCCTCACCCCTGTTGCCACCTAAGGCGCGGCCAACTAGTTCCGCGCACACTATAGTCAGATGAAGTATGTATTATCTTTCACATACAACCCAACCTGCATTTACGAAAAAGTTGCCACTTATTACCCGAAAACAAAAAACTACCATAATTATAAGTTAAACGCCATGAGTTTCCCATTATTTTCACTTGTTTATGATGGCTTTGCTCCCATGGCTAATGGCGCAATGTTTGGGCCTCCACCTATTTGGCACCACCGCCGGCCAACTGCGCGAGTAATGGAATGTGCCGACCCCTGCATGGTTAGTTACATTTATCTGAGGGAATTATTTTAGCACCAATTCTACTGGGTATCCGTTTACTGGTATTCAATTGCTGCACTGGCAGACTTATTATTCTTGAGTTGTGTTATCAAAGGAAAATGGAAAACAGCGTATGTGTGTGTCATGCGCCTGCAATATTTTCAATGTTGCTAAGTGAAAGTTTATGTTCGATTCGTAGGTTTATCATACGAGACGAAGCAGAGTGTGACAATAATATTACGCGAGTGTTTTAATACCTAATTATATGCCGTTGCATACACTTTTTTATCTTCACTCATACAGTTGAAATAAAATAAAAATGGAAACGGAAAAAATATGTGGTATAGCGGGCAATTTAGATTCTCATTGGGCATGACTGCGAAGCGCGCAGATCCATAGACAATGACAATATTTTTCTACATTAGGTCAATGAGCCCCTAAGCGCCAATAAATTAAAAGTAAAAGAGTGATATAAAAATTAAAAGTTATTTTATGATGCAGTTGTTTGAAAATCGAAGGAAAATGTTGCACTTTAATGGTATTTTTTTTTTAAATTTACCTATCCACGAATATAAAGTACGTGATTACACAATATTTTTTGAATTCATATTTGGAACATTACGTTGTGAGTGTAGAAACAAGTTGTTATGCTCCGATTCGTTTATGTTTTGTTTATTTAAAAATTATTCTGTATGTCTGTAACAACAAAAGAGTTTTACACTCAGAGCAGCGGCAGTAAACTCTAGACAGTTTTAAAACCGCCTCAGTAATCACCTATTTAAACACATTCAATTGTTCACAAACTTGCACATTTATTACCAGCAACAGCCGCCGCACAGTTGCGCAACTTCCGCACTGAACAATAAAGCGTAACACGTAAAAGTTAGGAGAAAGGCATGTAGCTGGGAGCTAGGGATCCTCATACTATGCCCACGTCAATAATTGGAACGGTTGTTCATGTGTTTTTTTTTTATTTGTGCAGCCGTGGTCTGGTCGGGCCCCCATTGTTCGAGCGCGGCCACCGGGGCCCTGGCCCCCGCGAACCCGGCGGCCCCCACCACCCCACCCAGCGTAAAACGGTTCGTATTTTTCATTGTTGCTTTAAAGCCTTATAGGTTTTGCTTTATTTATGCCCTTTATAACTCTCCGTAGAAGATAAATGCTCAGGGCTGATGTTCTGTTTTTGTCACTATTTAATGGTTTTGCGATGGAGTTCATAGTCGAGGTTACAGGAAATTGAGTATTTGCTTTTTTTTGTTGAGGCAGGTTCAATTGTAGAATTTCAATATTTTCAAATGCGTTACGATTCATCTTAGTGCAGTTGTTAGTGTAAAGGTTTGAAAAAATCAAAGATTCATGTACCATCAATTGATAAACATGATTTTTCTCGTATAACTAATACTTTTTCTTTTAAATAATAATTAACAACTCGATAATTTTTCGCTTCTTTTGCCTACACCTCTAGAACGACTTCAAAAATTTCAAATCACATTTTTACACAGAAAAATTGATGGTTAGAATTTCTTCTTAAACAAAACAGCATTTAAAAAAAAATTGCTAATAAAACTGTCCAAAATTATGTTGATATTCTGATTCTGAGCGGGCGCATGGCCAGTACCGCGGTAGCATTGGAGAATATGTACGCCTTATTAAGTTTTAGTGTAACCCAGCTACTGGGTTACACGAAAGAGTGGTGGCCCAATGGTAACGGCCGCGACTTACAAGTTGTAGGTCGTGGGTTCGAACCCAGGCAGGCGCTTTACTTCCTGTAAATTATTTCATCACCACTGCTCTGAAGGCGAAGGAAAACATCGTGAAAAACCGGTATGTCCTAGAACCAAAAAATCGAAGACTTGTGACATCCACCAACTCCCACTGGGCCCGCGTGTTGGACTACGTCCCATTTCCTTTCACAGAGAGGAGGCCTGTGTCCCAGGAGTGAGAACATTAAAAGGCTGATGATGATGATTAGTTTGAGTTGTGGAGGTCAAATAGGCAGTCCTTCCGTGTAAAATACAGGGTTTCAGCTCAGTCAGACTGTAATCTTACCTCAACACAGTTGGAAAAAGGTTAGGCAGATTAGTTAACAAGCTTAAATGAATCCAGAACAGTGTTTATGGATTCATTTAAGTACGATAAACATAATGCATCACAATCGTATTTGGATTAATGAAATCTGTAGCCAGCATTGGCATTTAATCATGGAAACTGCAATAGCTTAAATGTTGACAGCTCTACAATATTCATTGCGTTGACCTAGTTATCGGATGGACAGATTTTTAAAACATTTATGGTGTAATGAATATTGAAGTGATATCGAATAGTTATTGGAATGATGAGAACTTTTATAGTTAAGTATATGTTCGTACCGATACCTGCCATTGGATTTCAGATTATTTATTTATGTAAAAAAAATCAAGAAAACCTTGGAAACGATACGTTTTGTTTTTGCTTTTTAGTAATTGACAAAACTCTCTTTTGAATTTGCTGCACCGATGTCGTGTTTCTTTGTCAGTTACTTTGCTTGAAATTTCTTTGCTGTTTATATAAATCTTCTGAAATTCCATTGGTTACCTAAGTTCTTTATTCAAAGTTATTTCCTCCACTCGACACAAACTCGATTGAGATTCCTTCAATGAAATTGACAGTGACAGTTTGTTATATTTTATTGACATAAAGTAAAGGTCTTTTTTTAACAGTCCCACTAAGTCAAATGGAGTGGTTTTTCTTCAAAAGGACTTAAATATGTATTGTAGTAGTAAAACATGTTGCATTTAAATAAAAATCAATGTTGTATCATTGTTTTAAAAATTAATCATCGCTTTTAAAAACATCAACACAACCGTTTGTTTTTAATTGGATTAACTTAATGGCTTTAAAAACCTCAACAACAATCAACCCTTTCTAAGCGTCATTATAAAAAGTTTAATAAAAAACAAAAGAGTATCGCTGTACCATTTGTTTTGTTTGGGGTGTATTATGAACCCCTTCCTTGGGGTTGAGAAAACAAGGAAAATTGAGGATAAATGAGAAGAAAACTGGTGCGTTTGTCTAGTCAGTTATTAATGATAGCGTCACGGATACATGACAGATAACTGCAATAAATATTATTAGCTAAATCCAATCTCTCAAATAATAAGAAATGTACTCATAATCTTTAGAATAGTTTTCATAAAAAAAAATGTATTTAGATAAATGATTACATAATTATATCGCAGACAAAACAAAACAAAAATCCCGACTGCTTAACGACTGAAACGTCGCAAGCCAAAATAAAATCATGCTGTGCAGTCGGAGGATACATATTCGCGAGCTGGTTGACCAAAACCAGATGAATTAACATTATTTATTTTTAACTTTTTAGTTATCATTTTTTTTCAGGATTACTTTTAAATATATAAATTTTATATATTTTTCAAATCACCTCTGAATCCCTTTATTTTGATACCGCACACGATGGGTTTGGAAAAAAAATATTGGGCTCCCCACAATATGGCACCCAGATCAATTTTAATGTAGCCAGTGACACTCGCAGTGTTAAGACGAATCGATTACGTGAGAATCATCAAAATTGGCCTACGCGTTTGGTCTCTAGAACGCCGCATAGGAACAAACATACATACATAGACTGATAAACACATTACCCACCTTTGCGTCGTGCAGTCGTGTAAGAATATAATATAGGAGAACACCATACATACCTACTATGCTATACTATTGCTTGCATTGATTATATCGAGAAGTTCAACCTACGCAGGCACTAGAAAAGTACCTACCATTCTATACACGAAATCGTGGCGATTACGATTGAAAAATGTCAAAAATTTATGGGAATGTCAAACGTTATCGAAATGCCACGTGATCAAAATCTTACAATTTGGCAGTCTGACCATCATCGCCATCACTGACATTGAATGACACTTAAGACGACGACAGTCACCAACAACCTTGAGGGGACAAAACGCGCACTCGTTTCACACCAGCGCGATCCAAAATTCTGTAGTTTTTTTGTACTTTCCTTATTATTCCATGACTTAAAAAAAAAGCCTTAGATAAATGTATATAATTATATTGTCTTTGATTTGATGACAATTTCATTAAAATGCGCCCGGCGGCGGCGGTTTTGAAGCGATTGTCGTTTTTTTGTCCGTGTTAGTAGTCATAACTTTACAAATTAATTACACTCAATATTTTACGAGTTTTACTTACTATATATATATAAAGGTAATTAAGTATATATATATACTTAAATATACGAATAAAACTCAAAATTTTCTTAAATCAAATGATTAAGAAAATAGTCTTATATGACACATATTTATTCCAAAAAAATACTACTAGCCGTTAAGACGTGATTGTCATTTTAAAAACAGCTTCTCAGGGGTATCTGCGCCTTAAATGTCTAGAGCCTCTGGCCCTTTATAATGTAGAAGATTCAATTTTAGGAACATATTCAGCATGTTACATCGTTATCTTAACCCACTCTCAGATCAAAATTACGAGCGCTAAAACAAAAGAAGATCATCATTTTCACTGCATTAAGTTCTCTTGTAGCTGAGCACCTTGACAAAGGAAACAGATGCCTGTCTGTTTTCTTAGACCTCAAAAAAGCATTCGACACCGTCTCTGTCCCAATCCTTGTGAACAAGCTGGAAAAAGCTGGGATAAGAGGGAGAGCCCTCAGTTTACTCAAAAACTACCTCTCCAACAGGAAACAAAGAGTAAAAATAGGACAGTACTCCAGTGACGAGGTAGATGTATCATACGGCGTCCCACAGGGTAGTGTTTTAGGGCCTACCCTCTTTCTCCTGTACATTAATGATCTTTGTACTATGGAAATAGAAAATGCTAAAATATTTTCGTACGCAGATGATACATCTATTGTGTTCTCTGGTGCATCCTGGCACGAAGTAAAACTGAGAGCAGAGGCAGGATTGGCTCGGGTAGCTGAATGGCTAAAAAGTAACCTACTTTCCCTAAATACTAATAAAACCAATTACATATGCTTTAGTATCAGTAACCGAACACAGCCTATTGAAGAGTTAGATTTAAAGGTACACATTTGTGGAGATAGGTCTACTGTAAGCTGTGATTGCCCTTGCATTGAGAAGGTGGCTAAAGCTAAATATCTTGGGGTTGTAGTAGATCAAGTACTGTCCTGGTACCCTCAGCTTGAACAGATTTCTGGGAGGATAAGGAAACTCAGTTGGATCTTTAAATCCCTCAGACATATTGTTCCAACTAAAATAGAGAGCTGTAAAAACCGTCCCAGAAATCTCCTAAATGAAATATATGTGGCACTGGCCCAGTATTGCATCCCAATTTGGGGCGGTACAGCAAAAACAAAATTTATAAACATAGAACGAGCGCAGCGTGCATTAATAAAAATAATGTATTTTAAAAATAAAAGATTCTCTACTACAAGCTTATACCAACTAAGTAATTTACTCTCTGTAAGGAAACTATACATAACCCAAACCATACTAAAAAAACATAAAAACATACCATATAATGATAAGCAAAAAGCTAAAAGAAGAAAAGATTTAATTCTCAAAGTTCCCCAAACTAAAACTATATTTGCATGCAAACAATTCAATAAACGCTCTACCCAGCTGTATAACAAAATTAATAAACACGTTTATGTATATAATAAAAGTTACTACGACTGTAAAAAAACTATTATAGACTGGATAAAACCGCTTACCTATGAGGAAACCGAAGCACTCCTGGAAAACGTTGGGTAGCCGAAATATACCATAACACACCCCTCATCACACACACCACTCACACCACACCACACACCACCACACCACAAACCATACTATACATCACACACCTCACAACACAAAACGCACCACGCCACACATCACACCACATCGTGCGCCTCACCACATACTACACATAATACCAATTTCTTACCAAACCACACTTTACAGCACCTGCACAGACTGGGAATAAGTTTTATAAGTTTTATTTTACAGTTAATAATTTAAATTTCAACTTTACTTATATATTTTTATTTTCTTAGGATTGGTATGGTTAGCTAAATATAAATACAGAAAAGTGTACTTACATTGCATATTTACCCTTAAGGTCACAGTTCACTATAATACTCGTATCAGCTCGAGTTAGAATAAGTGTAAGACAATGATGTTGAAAGAGCGGAGCCTTCTAATACAGGCATTGTTTGCCTAAAGGGGGGACTCCATTCACATTAACATGTAATGTAATTTCTAATTGAAACAATAAAGTATTTGTATTTGTATTTTTCTCACTACTCACACTTACGAACATCTAACACAGATAATACCCAAGCTAATCCAGTGATTCACAAAGCGACGTACATTCATATTCCGCACAGCCACATGTGTCTAGCACGTGTCCGGTGGCGTCCGGCACATGTCCGACTTATCTCATATCCGATACAGTTCCACGAGCGATCGGATCGATACTTACGTAGAGTATGTATTAGTTGGGCGTGTGTGATTGTGTTTTGTTTAAAATATTTTAGATATCGTTGCAGTAACGGTCATTGCCCTTTCACTTCTGCGTAGGAACCCGATGAATAAGATGTGTGGAGGATCATGATAAATATCGATAGGACGGGTTTGTATGTTGGTTGTACATTTTCGTTAGTGGAATTAAGAATGTCAATAATAGTAGATCGATGACCGCTATTGGTATGCTAAACCAACAAATCTATAGAGCTAACTCATTACTTTAGTAGTCACTATTGTGATTGTTGCCTGCATTTGATCCTAAGAGTAACGTGGACATAAGGATTTCTAGTCCAATTTCATATTTAGGTTGTGTCAGATCTCACTGCCCCCCAGGTCTCCAGATCATGACTTACTGGTAAGTCGCATCTACTTACACAATAAGTAAAATTTAAAAAAATTTAAACCGCTGACACATTTTTATTGCATGTAACATTATTTATCGAGTAATAGACGCGCTTCGATCGACAATTTATTGAACACGTAATTATGACACGATATCTTTCGAAAATACCCCGATTCAAACAGTTAAGGGTACACTAGGCGACGGCACGAACTATTTTGTGCGCAGGGTTAAAATGCATTTTATATCAACCGACAACACGTGCGGAAGAGGTAGATGCTGTGATGAGCAGTAGGAAGCTAGTTCGCGTACGAATACACACTTTTGGAAAGTTGTAGCGAAATGGATAATGATTTAGGACGAAACCGAGCGCGCGAAATTTTATAAACAGACCTTTGGCAGTGTAGATATCATGAAAAAACGACTAAATCTATCTGTTCAAAATAAAATTATTTGCATTGTTGAACTACTAATCTATCCCTGTATGCAGGCCGTTTTGCAATTTTCCGTCTTCTTATGGTATTTATTCGCGCCCAAAATTGCGTTAAAATTACTATCAAAATGTGGAACTTTCGACGCTCATAACTTTCAAATATTTTCTTTTTTTACTTTTTTGCTTCCATACAGGGCTAGATAATGATAAGACAAATTGATATCACTTTTTATTTCGAACGTAAATCATTCATTAACCTGAAGTGTTAATAAATCGTCAAACAGTGGAATAATCCCTAGACTACGTTTGTATGGAAGAATTTTCGACTAGTGTAACCTTAATCGCCCATAACTTTTGAACGGCTGAACCGATTTTCATCAAGTATAGCTAAAAACACTCTCAATAAAGTCACCTTTCAAACATAAACATTCTAAATCAAAATTGGTTCATCCGTTTAGGAGCTGTGATGCCTCAGACAGATACACAAATACACAGGTATACCCGACAAACTTATAACGCCCCTCTTGTTCCGTCGGGGGTTAAAAATACCGATAAATACCTTCTTTCCAAGAAAAAAATAGGTATCCCAGTCAACCCAAGACGCGTAGCAGATTGCCACATTTTTTAAATTCCCAATTCTATTCAGGATAAAAGTAAAATATAGTTGGGTTTCCCCCCCAATCTGTATGCCGCATAGCAATGAGATCCGTCGGATTCATTGCTCGAAGGATCGCACGTCTTACATAGATGCTATTTGCGCGGGTAAATAAGTTTCGTAGATTCCGTAGTTACCGAAAGTAGTATGTTACGAATACAAACAATCTATCTTGCTCGAGAATTTTAGAAAAATATCGCGTGTCAACCCTTTTAGAGTGCATGTTATGTGTGAGTAAAGAAAAACAAGTAATACTGCTTAGGTAATAGATATGTCACCGGCCCGTAAGTTTATAAAATACTAGCTGTTCCCCGCGGCTTCGCTCCCGTGGGCCACCGCACAGGACCCGTTTTCGGGATAAAAAAATAGCCTATGTCACTCAGGAATTATGTAGCTTTCTATTGGTGACGGTACAAACAAACAAACAAAAAAATATTTTTATGACATTAGTATAGATATCGAGAGATTATAAACTTTCGATAAATTTTAATTACTTCAAAATAATACGCTTTGGAATTCGATGCCTTGAAAACTCACCTTGTGTGTCGAGAATTTGTGAACAGGCAAGAACTGGCGACCATACAGTGTACAGAGGCCATAGTGCGAGTTTTTATTCACGCTCAATCGCGTTAACGTAAACTACAATTTGTATTGAAACTGGATAAGCGCCGTCTGGTGACGGCAAGGCAAAACCTCTTTTTTTGTATACATTTTGACATAAGAGATCGTTTACGCTATCACGAGTGAGTACGTTAAAAAACTCGCACTAAGCCCACAGTTCTATAATCTATCTGATTGTCAATGGTGATCACAATAGCTGTGTAAGTGCTGCCACCAATACCGGACAATTATTCGAGATTTGAATCTCGAATATCATGCGAGAATTTTTATAAACTTGTATTACTCATCAAGACATCGTCATTGGCCGTCTTGTCTACCTACCGCTAATTATAGTGCTTCACCATTTTACGTCATGCGTCCCTGGTCTAATCGTATCATGTCGTTTAACTAATTAATTCTGAGCTAGTGGTTAAAACAAAAGGGTAGCAAAGAGGTTAGTGTCCTGAAGTGTTAATAAATCAATAGTATATTATGGTTTATTCACACACAAAAGTGACTCATGTCTTATCTTTTTTTACCGTGAATACGTTTCAGAAAGGCTTACACGCTAAGGTCCCGCTAGAGTTAGCGATGACATGCTTTTGTGTCGCCAAAAATAACATATCTCGTGATTTAAGGGATGTATCGCTAAGTATTGTATATATTCTGCAAAAAGAACCACTGAGGCTCTGGATAAGTGTCCACGAAAGCATCGCGATAGTATTTGGAAAGATGTCAAGTATTTATGGAATGCCAAACGTTATCAAAATCCCTTACGTTTTAGTTAGAATAGAATAGAAAACATTCATTCGACACAGACACAACACAACAGCAACAATTACAAAGTAACAAGGAAGAACAGTAAAATAACAAAATTCAAGAAGAGCTGCGCTTGGTGCACACACACCGAAAGGGTTACCAACTCAGCATTAATTGCTGCGCGTCAGATACCCAGCGCTGATTTTCAATTGGCACCCCGCTAGGGATACACAGACACACATTTCAATCATCGCATTCGCTGAAAGAACGACGCTTTCTCTAGAGCATCTGGTCCTTCCCTGATAGTGCATTTACCCCACGGTATGCTTACGTCATAGAGCAGGGAGGGGGTTCGAAAAATTCCCTCGAAACTTACCGACAGAACCCGTAGACATGAAGCGAAGACATTATTATGCAAAAAAAAATACGGTAATGTAGCGATACTACCCACTCAGATTTTTTTCACACGTAACATGCATTAATATATATTACACTCACGAACATTTCAAACATACAGATGGAACAGCACATTCTACGGATAAATTGTAAACCTTTGCATATTCACAAACAACCCGAATGCTATATAGTGTGATCAAAATTAAAGTGGAAAGTGGAAATTGTATTTCAATTGCGGAGCTATTACGAACTACAAATACGGATATGTTTGAGCGGGGTGGCTTTTAGAGTGAGCGCGAGGTACCACGGTGCGCGCTGTCGGGTGTACCGGAGTATATAGTGCTGCAGAGGCCGAGGTTCTTACAATCGTGTAATGATAAGTACAGGCATATTAGCATAACGGTTTGCGCGTATGGCTGGGATGTCCACCATGTACCGATGGCGCATGGTCGTACGTCTTGTAGTCCGATGATGGAAAGGGCTAGGCGGAATCAAATTGAGCAGTTCCTAGAAAAGTTATTTCAAAGTCTCGAGTTCAGAATAATGATTTTGTTAACTGCTTGTAAATGTGTTTGTTATTACTTCAGCAACATATATAAATAAAAAAATACGTGATTATTTGAAGTTTGTTCTCTGTCGGCTATCGACTCGTCGAGCTGTCAATAGAACTACGCTATACACAAATACTCGTACAGTTACATTTGGTATGGCGTACACGCGACCACTCAAACATTACCGTGGGAAAAACCTATTCGCTTGATGCCATGTCGGTTTGGTAACGAAAGATAAATATTTATAGAGTATCCGATTTTTGAAGTAACTGGTATACCTATGTAGGTACTAAGTTCGTGATATTTAAGTTCGTTAAAGTATCTATTAGGATTATTTTGTTCCTTTGCTTCGAATGGATGGAAAAATGGATTACGTAACACACATAAATTAGGTACCACATTTTATGTTGGTTCATCTGGTATCAGGGGTGGCCGATAGATGCAAACCATCGGGAAGTCAGGATGTCTCTTAGCTTAAGACATCGTGTGTGGGCGTTAGGTAGGTACAATCGTGAAAATTACATCATTGAGTTTATTCAAATAGTCACTGTTACAATCTTATTTGCTATTAATATTAACAGTTGTTTTACGATGTACTAGCTTTGAGGTGGTCAGTTTTATTCTCCTTTCCGATTAGCCCGAGCCACTATTACGGCCTTCGATCAATAATTCACTATTGATCGAAGATTACGGCTACAAAAAGCGCGGCGAACCGTAGTGATTCTTGATTCGCCACCAGGAGGCGTCCTTGCGATTTGTTTTTGACGTCCATGCTATTGACTAAACCCGAAATATTTAAATAAATATTTATTTATATATTTAATCAAAGTTGTGTTGGGTGCCGTACACAAACGGTAAAAAACGGGACTTTATTAAGACTCCACGGTCCGTCTGCCCGTCAGTCTGTCTGTCTGTCCATCTGTCACCAGGCTGTATCTCATGAACCGTGATAGCTAGATAGTTAAAATTTTCACAGATGATGTATTTCTGTTGCCGCTATAACAATACAAATACTAAAAACAGAATAAAATTAATATTTAAGTGGGGCTCCCATACAACAAACGTGTTTTTTTTGCCATTTTTTGTGATGATGGTACTGAAACCTTCGTGCGCGAGTCCGACTCGCACTTGGCCGGTTTTTTTTTTAATATTGATTACCTATAAACAGGCTTGTCTAAACTGAGAAATCGGAGAGACAAAATCCTTTATAAATGTGTTGCAAGTGTGTGAAGTCAGACCTCAGTGCCTGTAACAAAGGTTAATTCCTAGCGCAGGACTGGGTCATGCTCTGCCTTCTGCTGAAACGTTATATTAAATTGGTAATTTTAATTCATCTGTTATATTAAATTGGTAATTTTAAGGATGATCATTATACTCAAAAATTTTTTGTTGAATAAATTGTAAATTTAATCGAATCTAAACAGTGGTATTTTGGAATGGTAGCTGGTACCCAAGTTTATTTTTGATTGAAGGCAAAACTAAACCCTTACTAATCCATATTTAGAATACAGGGATGATAAAATGAGACTAAGCAAGTAACAAAAAGTATCAAAAGAAAGTATAGGAAACTAGCAAACATAAAAACACAAATTAACATTGAAGCAAATAGTACATTACTACAGCAAAAGAGTCCATCAATGTCTAGTTGTATAGTACTTTTCTCAAATAATGCGCGGAAATTAAAACTAAGTAGCACCTAGAACTCATTTTGTCTAATCAATTACTTTCTAAATAAAAAACGAACAACGAACAACAATAATCACTCTCG
This sequence comes from Orthosia incerta, assembly GCA_948252205.1. NCBI lineage: Eukaryota > Metazoa > Arthropoda > Insecta > Lepidoptera > Noctuidae > Orthosia > Orthosia incerta. The sequence continues at coordinate 15,558,673 of OX411747.1, forward strand.
TGTAAAAGTGTTCATTTTTAGGGTGCCGTACCCAAAGGGTAAAAACGGGACCCTATTACTAAGACTCCGCGATCCGTCTGTCTGTCCGTCTGTCACCACGCTGTATCTCATGAACTGTGATAGCTAGACAGTTGAAATGTTCACAGATGATGTATTTCTGTTGCCGCTATAACAACATATACTAAAAACAAAATAAAATAATTATTTTAGGGCTCCCATACAACAAAAGTGATTTTTTTGCCGTTTTTTTGCGATAATGGTACGGAACCCTTCGTGCACGAGTCCGACTCGAACTTAGCCGGTTTTTACTTTTTCTATAAACAGCTTTCTATATGCAACCAATTCGAAGTTTAAATAAAACCTTTGATAAGTTAACTCTTTGGTTGCCATGTTTTGGAGTAAATGATCGTTCCATTTTTAAATTACACGACAGATATGAATTTACTATGTAATTTATTTGGCCGCTAAACACAACAGATATGGATTTTCATACAACTTTTGCCGGCCGCTGCTCGCATGTATGGCCAGTACAGCAATTTCGATTTATCTCGAAGAAGGTTGTCAAAATAATGAAATTTCCAAGCATGTGAGAAATAATATTAACTTTACTTTCATCTGTAGCAGAAGTTTATCTCATGATAAGTCATGACACTGGCTTAAATCTATAAAATAACTTAGAGTGCACTTAGGAGATAAGTCACGAGTCGTATTAGCGATGTGGTCGGCTTAAAGTTGAAACACCTTCGAGTGGTTTAGTGGATAAGTAAACAACAACATATGGGGAAAAACTTAAGTCTGAAAGGTAGGTATGGTTTTCCTCAAAAGTTTCTTTAGCGATGAATTTACTTCAGACGTGGTTAAGAAATAATTTATTATTATTCGATCAAGCAGATAGTTTTATATCGTCTCATAAAATCAATCTTTAAAGGTGTTGGTAGGTGACAGAACCAAGCATAGCAAGACATATTAACAACATTATTACTATGATTTTCTTCTTTTTTAGGTAAGGCAGTTTTAAATTTGGATTCACCTACATTTCAACGATCGTATCTTTTCGGTACATTGTAATAAGAAGCAAAAAGCCTTTTACTAAGTACAATATTTTATATCGTTACCCCAAATTGAGAATTCAAGAACCCCTTGTTAGCAGTGCCCATTTTGGGTATAATATTTTGTACATTCCGCTTGGTTTACGGTAAATCTACTTATCTCACGAAAGAGGATCTTTGAACAAATTATAATTGTTAAAATCGTAAATTAAGTTGCTTGGAGCAAAGTAAACCACTGGCAATAGTCCAGGAAATGCTTGGATTATAGTTACAATTTTAGTTTTAAAGTTTCTAATGGTTGTATTATACTCATTCTAAGTATATTTTTCAAAACGACCGTTTTTAGGGTTCCGTACCAAAAGGGTAAAAACGGGACCCTATTACTAAGACTTCGCGATCCGTCTGTCTGTCTGTCCGTCCGTCTGTCACCAGGCTATATCTCATGAACCGTGATAGGTAGCCAATTGAAAATTTTCACAGATGATAAAATGAAAAAAAAAAAAAAAAGAAATGAAGTGAATGATGTTCTGTTGCCGCTATAACAACAAATACAAAAAACAGAATAAAATAAATATTTAAGTGGGGCTCCCATACAACAAACGTTATTTATTTGCCGTTTTTTTCGATAATGGTACGGAACCCTTCGTGCGCGATTCCAAATCGCAATTGTTGTTTTCTAAATTCATGCAGTATTCTATGTTTGGGAAAAATCCATTTTTAAATGTAGTTAGGTATTCTATGTTTGGAAAAAAAATATCACTGTCTTTCTCTTACAACGAAATCATAGCATAGGCAAACCTTAGTAGATCTAAAACACAGTTGCTAAAAGGATCAAACGCCGTTTTTTTGGCCGTGAGCATGTTCCATACATAACCCAATTATTCTTCGAGATGAAGTACCTTCAGACTTATAATCAGATAACTTTCGTTGCCCTTTGAGTATGTCAATAAAATACATCGCCACATTATTTAGACGCATGACTTTACTAACAGCTGGTTATTACGCGGTCGGTATATCGGGAGCTGCGGTTCATCAGACTATGCAAACAGTGCAAGGCTCACTGAACTTGTTAGCTTGCTCGTTTTGCATATTGGCCGAATTTGGGGCTTGCTTTTTAAAGATTAATGAAAGCCGTCGATGCAGAAATGTTCGCAGAGCTACGGGCCGAAATACTGAGAACAATGGCCTGAGATGATGGCAATTTTGAAGTGCATTATTAAGTAACCCAACTTCCAAGGTTTAGATTACCCCTTTACCGACTCGGTAAATCTGTTTTATAGTAATTATTTTTCCTAGCAGCTTTGCCTGCGTGCAAGCCAGAAATAATCCCAAGAGACCGTTCTCCCGAGATGAAATGTATACTATGTCCTTTTAAGGTCTAATCCATCTCTAAACCAAAATTAATCAACGGGCGTAATAAAAAGACAGACTGTACTATAGTAGTATTTATTTATTTATTTAAACTTCATGCACAAAGGTACAATGGCGGACTTAATGCCTTCAAATCAATGTTAACCTACTCAGTTGTCAACAGTTGATAGTAACAACATAAATGGACACTGCAAAGCATCAAATATGAAGGTCCGTTAATTGTATGGTTTAAGCAGCTTTAGTCGATCCTCTTGTTCCGATAATTCTGTAGCTCAACAGCGGCGCTGGGGTAATAATTCACGCTGTAATTATTTGGTAATTGCCCGTTCACTCATCAACGCTAACGATAATATGTAGCATGGTTTAAAATGTATTTCTGTCTGCCGTTTTTTCATTATTCTTTATAGGCCCTTTTCTTAGTAATTTTGATGGTAACTTTTTTCAATACAATCGATTCCGATGCCATGACCAATTTTTTTGAATACTAGCTGCTGCCTTCGGCTCCGCCCGCATAGTATTAGTATTTCACACAATATCTTTAGAAATGTGTTCCTGTTTTATTCTGATGTACCTATGAGCTAAATTTCTGCAAAGTTTCATCAAAATCCGTTCAGTAGTTTTTGCGCGTAAGAGTAACAAACATCCATCCATCAATCCTCACAAACTTTCACGTTTATAATAGTAGTAGGATAATCGGAGAAAGGATAGGACAGGACAGATGGAATCCTTTTTCCGCACTTAGACTATCATTTGGTCTGTTGTGCATGCAGGCCTCCGCTCTCTGAGAGGGAATGGGCCGTAATCCACCACGCGGGCCTAGTGCGGGTTGGTGGATGTCACATGTCTTCAAATTTTTAGTTCATGCCGGTTTCTTCACGATGTTTTCCTTCACCATTTTGAAAGCAGGGTTAATGAAATAATTTACACAAAGTGAAGCACCTGGCACGGTGCTCTTTTTTGGTATCAATTTGATATCGAATAAGTGACAGATGTATAGAAGTCATATACATCTGTCCCTTATTCGATCTCAAATTGATATCGCTCTTCTTAGAGAATTTGAGATCGAATGAAGAACCAGGTCAGGGGGGTGACCATAAGCTCTTGTTTATGGTCACCCCCCCACTGACAGGATACGAAATGCCACGCTGCGCTCTAGTACGGGGATCATAGACGTGGGAATTAAGGCTGCCAGGCTAAAATGGGATAGGGTGGGTCACGTTAGCAGCATGACCAGAGACTGCTGACAATAATCTCCACAAGTTGAGTGCCTGATGATGGATGGCGCGAAAGAGGTAGCGAGACGACCTATACGCCCACAGCAGAGGCTGGTCCGAGGTGGCTCAGGAATAGAATATATAGAAGGATTTGGAGGAGGCTTTTGCCCAGCAGTGGGACAGAATAGGATAAAAAAGCGCCTGCCTGGGTTCAAACCCACGATCTACAACTTGGAAGTCGCGGCCGTTACCACTGGAACACCTCTGCTCGGAGGAAATAAAATCAAATAATCTGCCTAGCCTTTCCCCAACTATTTTGAGGTCAGCCTCAGCTGCCAGTCTATCTGGAAGTAGCTAAAGACCAGTATTATACATGTAGCGACTGAAAATGCCTTATAGGACATAGTTTAACATAACCATCACCATCATCATCATATCAGCTTAAAGACGTCCACTGCATACATAGGCATGCAGACATAGGCCTCCCTCAAGCGCCGCCACATTGACCGGTCCGTGCGTCCCGCATCCAGTGGATCCCCGCAACCTTCACCAGGTCATTGTTGCACCTAGTGGAATGCCTTCCAAAGCAACGTCTTCCGGTTCGCGGCCGCCACTCCGGAACGTTTCTGCCCCATCGGCCATCCGTTCTGCGAGCAATGTGCGGACAGGGCACTGCCAATTAAGTTTGGCAATTCTACCTAACCATAATACAAGTTATTATGGTTATAATCTTTGTTTATATCTGTGAGTATTTCATCGGATTTACAACGATGTTGCGCAGGTATTATTTCAATGTATGTTACAGCTACCATTCATTCACCCATTTCTCTGTATGAGGGTAGGCAAAGCCCGAGGGGTGAGCACTGGAGCGAAAGTTTCCATTTGTGGAAGAGTTTCTCTTACTGCAATGTTTCAACCTTTCGGAATACCTGTTGGAGTACCTCCGTTAATGTGAATGGTTTTATAGACAGGATAATACAACTTTTTTTTTTTTTTATCTTATATAGGCTCGCGCTTGACCACCATCTCACATGATGGTAAGCGATGATGTGGTCGATGATGGAGCACGCTTGCCTAGAAGTAACCTATTCACTCTTGACTTAAAGACCCCTAGGTTGTAGCTATCGGGAAACACAGACTCCGGCAGGGAATTCCACTCCTTAGCTGTACGCGTAATAAAAGTATTCTCAAAACGTTTAGTGCGTATGGGTGGGATGTCCACCATGTACCGGTGGCGCATCGCCGTACGTCTGGTAGTCCGATGATGAAACGGGCTAGGTGGAATTAGATTATGCAATTCCATCGCACATTCCCCGAAATGTAATCGATAAAAAACCGACAAGCTGGCAACTCGGCGACGATGTTCAAGGCTCTGGAGCTTTGAATTAACCAATGTCTCATCGTCGATGAGCCTCTTGGCCGCACAACTAGACTTGTTTTCTGTCTTTCGTTGTGATGTTATATTATTATGTGATTTGAAAACAGCAAAATCAAAAGATAATATTTATTTATATAGAACACAATCATGAGATAATAAGAATAATTTATTGTTAAGAAATTACATTCAAATGCGTTGCTTCCTGGACTCACACTAGGATGCCCTGTGTCGTGAGATCCAGGCTCCTTCGTTCCGTTTATTGCTGTTCATGAAATATTATGTTACAATAAATTTCTTAATTAAATCTAATCTACTTGTAATTTGCAAGAAAAGGAATATAAAATAAAAAGCTAATTCTAAAAGAATACAGTATATAACCAAATATGTATGCATGTACCTATGTTGTGTGTGATTGTGATGGTGTGTATGTTTGCGTGATGTTGCACACAACATCACGCAAACATCCCGCAAAAACACACACTATCACACAGTGATAGTGTGTGTTTTTGCGGGTGTATGAAAGGTAGTGTGTCTGATTGTTATACCTACCTGAGAATGTATATGATTATGTGGAAGTTTGTGATATAGAATAATAAATATATAAATAGAGATATGTATTAGTACCTAACAAACATATTATTATTAATTTTATTAAGTTTGTAGTGAGATGTTAGGTATACTTACTGTTGAATTTACAATATTTTAAAGCCGCCAGTAACAGTCACGATACGATATGCTAGTTGATACTGTTTACTATTTTAGTCTTTTAACTAAAATACCTTACCTTGTGTGGGTATTTCAGCGAGGATAGCGATGTAAATAAAATGCTTAGATAAGGGTTACTCACCCACGTGTATTCTCATATCAAATACACATTTACAATTATAGAACACATTTTATAGAACACAGCAGCACTTACCCTAAGAGTTGTTTATTTCCTTGCGCTCGAAGATGGACTGACTTGGATGGATTAAGACAAGCTATTTATAAACGAAATAATAAAATCTGGCCAAGTGCGAGTCGGACTCGCACACGAAGCGTTCCGTACCATTATCGCAAAAAACGGCAAAAAATAACACGTTTTTGTGTGGGAGCCACATTTAAATACTTATTTCACCTATTCTGTTTTTAATATTTGCTGTACAGCGGCAACAGAAATATATCATCTGTGAAAATTTTAACTGTCTAGCTATCACGGTTCATGAGATACACCTTGGTGACAGACAGACAGACAGACGGACCGCGGAGTCTTAGTAATAGGGTTCCGTTTTTACCCTTTGGGTACGGAACCCTAAAAAGGGTGGACAATGACAGCACAGTAACCTACTGTCAATTACCGCGCTTTTATGATTAGGAGCAAAGACCTTATACTTCTAATACGTACAAGGTCTTTGGTTAGCAGTCCATTCTAGTTGCCAGTAAAAATATTAATGCTAACACAGAAAAATCACTTAGTGTGCGCAGTTAAAAATAAGGATCGCTAATACTATCTTACGAGTATACTCGTATATTGGTGTAGTCTTTTAACAGGACGAAATGATTTCCTTTCCACTCCCTTAATAAGAGGAAATATGGACAGAGAGCGCCGACTGAATTTCCTTAGTAAACAGTCAGAATTCGAGGTTTGGCTCTCGTCTCTTTCCTCCTCCAATATTGGACCAATTTAAAAGATATTTCATAAACTGCTAAAGTAAGATATATACTATGTGCCTATGTTTTCTTTTTTTCATTTATATTTGTCAAATTTGCACACTAAGCCTCTGTTGACAGCGCAATTTTGAGCATTTTTTGAGGGCTCCAGTGCTTGTAAAGGTAATGTATCATCAAAAACGAAAACATAGGGACATAGTATATATCTTTAATTTACAGTTTACGGAATATCTTTTAAATTGGTCCAATATTGGAGGAGAAAAGAGACGAGAGCCAAACCTCGAATTATGACTTTTTACTAAGGAAATTTAGTCGGCGCTCTCTGCCCCCGTTTCCTCTCCGGGTAAAAACTATCATATGTAGAGGTAGTTGGAGACTCTGGGAAGGCCCAGGGTCTCAAACTATCTCCATACAATATGTCATCTAAATAGGGACAGAAATTTAACCTAGAAAAGGTAACAGACAGACAGAGTTACTTTCGCATTATAATATTAGTATGGATAACATAACATAACGTATGTACTTACAGAGGGTTTATGCAGAGGTGTTCCAATAAATGTATAGTAAACCCACGCTTCATATTCAAGTTCCATATAATCGGGCGAGAGCTTTGTGCCTTCAAACTGCTTCTGAGAAATTCACATATACTTTGTCAATAATATAATTGCCCTAAATATCAAGAAACTTACTATACAACATACAGACATAACATAGCAATACAATGGTATTCCTCTAATGGATAGGTAGCTATAAATGTGTAGGTAGTAAGACACATTCACACACACACACATTCTGCCATTTATGTTTGAGTCTCATACCCAAAGCAATAAGCATAAATATTTTCCGGTATAGTCAACCTTGACCGATATGTATGTAAATGACAGGTGTGTCGGTCACGGGCAAAGAGGGGATCAATTATTTGATTGTTCAGGGATCACACACAGTGTGTGCGTTCAAAACGAAACGTTTAGGAATGCTTGAAAGGGATTTCATCTGTGAGAAATTGGGAGTCAGTCAATTGTGAAATAGTATTGAGCTAAAATAATGTTCAATTAAGATGACGACATTCGCCAACGACCTTGAGGGGACAAAACGCGCATTCGTTTCGCACGCGCGCGTCCCAAAATTCAGTAGTTTTTGTACGTTCTTTATTATTTTATGACATTGGAAAACAACCTCAAATTAAAATGTAGATAACTAAATTATCATTGAGATGGTGAAAATTTCGTTAAAATTTATACTCGGCGGTTTTGATGCGATTGTTGTTTTTTTGTCCGTGATATAACTTTACTTTAAGAAATTAATTTTCTTTCTTCTTTCTTTTTTTTTTTTTCTTTTCTTTTTAGAAAAACGTTGCCCCACACTAGGAATTTCTCCTGTATCGTGGGTGCGTTTACAAACATATAATTTCACATACACAAACACCCAGAGCCGGAACAACTATTTGTAGATCATACAAATATTTGTTCCGTGCGGGAATCGAACCCGCGACACGCAGCGCAGCAGTCAATCGCTCAACCACTGCGCCAACCGTGCGCCCAGATTAGACTATATTATAGACTATATTATAGCGCCCAATTACACTATATTATACGAATAAAACTCAAAATGTTCATAGTTCAAACTATTAAGTCCGCAGCTTAGCTCAGAGACTTTTAGTACTAGAAAGCTATAATTTGGCTGGGATATATATATATATATATATATAATATAATAAATATAATATAGGCTAACAGTCACTCAAAGGGCAATGGAGCGGGCAATGCACGGCGTTTCCTTGCGTGATCGAATCAGAAATGTAGAGATCCGTAAGAGAACCATGGGGTTACCGACATAGCCCGAAGAATTGCCAAACTTAAGTGGCAGTGGGCAGGGCACATTGCTCACAGAATGGATGGCCGATGGGGCAGAAAGGTTCTGGAGTGGCGACCGCAAACCGCAAGACGTTGCGTTGGAAGGCCTCCCACCAGGTGGCTGACCTGGTGAAGGTTGCAGGGATCCGCTGGTTGCGAGACGCACGGGACCGGTCAATGTGGCGACGCTTGGGGGAGGCCTATGTCCAGCAGTGGACGTCTTTCGGCTGATATGATGATGATGATGATATATATTAATCACGCTGGTAAAATAAAATCAAGAAAATATTTTTTATTGGGGTACCACCTGTACACATAAAGTGGTAATGTTCTTATCTGTCCCATATTGTGGGGTATCGGTGCATAAGCCATTCAAAAATATTGCGGGTCTGTGAAAACCATTTTTAGATTCAGGGATTCGTTTGCGTAAAACTAAGCTTTATATTGCTAATTTTTGTTAGACTCAAGTGTTTCTCCCCTGCCAGTTATAGGGTTGCTTTTGAATTTATGTGAAAAATCATGGCAGTAGTGTAGCGTCACTTGTAAATACCTTGTTTTATATAAATTTTTTACAAACCAACGGACAAGCCGATTTGCTTATTTGTACATAAAAATGTCAGTTTTTGACAGTCACTCCTCGCTAGAGTAAAAAAATTCTGTGTGTCATCCGGTAAGAGAAAGTAATATTATGTACTGATATCTGAATTTTATTCCTTCAGTGGTGACCCCGGAAGAGCACCATGAGTCAGCAACAAAGCAATGAAAAATATCATAGAAGTATATATTAAGATATTAAAAGGAAAATTATCACGGCAAAGTAGACTTTACAAGTTTACGAGTAATAGTCGACCTACTTATAAAATGCACTTGGCCGGTTAAAATATATTTATGAAGCAATGAATGCAAGTAAAACTCGCGTGCGCAATTCTTTGAAGTTACGCAGTTAGGGTGCAGTAGATATATCTTAATTTTGGATGCCTTTTAGCTGAATGACGGTAATACAATAAAACTATAATATGTATCCGTACGCAAAATACGCGCTTGGTCGTGAAGTTGCGGAAACAGCCCGTCGAAACTAAACTTATATGTATATTATGTCTCTAAACGAAGAATATAAATAAAAAAGAATATAAAAACTTTGTAGCATCCTAGCAGATGACGTTCTATAGTTTCTGCCTACCCCCATGGATAAGGCACAGGATTTATGTATATAATTACTGAATATTAATATTAGCTATGTAATAATATTATGATTGCTCATAGATAATTAATTTCAACGTTAATAATTCGATATTATTGTCAATTGAAACCGCGACCGCACAATCATGGCGGCTATTGGTTATATTATGGGTAATTGGCCAATGATATTGTTTGTGTATTTATTGTGAGCTATGTGACCTACCTTGAGAGATTTACCATCGCCAAAAGGTCAAACTGTATCCCATATTTTACTGCGGGGTATGAATATTCAAAAAATCTTGCTTAGAGCTCGCTTTTATTATAATAAGAAAATCTTGTGCATTTATTCAAGTCTGTCAATAATTTTTGTTAAGGCGTATATATTCCCCAATGCTATTTTACAAATCGGACCTGCGCCCGCCCAGGGCCAGAATATTAATATAAGACCTCCTTTTAAACAGTTATGTTTGCAAAATATTTTTTATTTACATGGGTATTTCAGTTAAAAAGAAATACTTACCATTAATTTTGTTGTGTAAAAATGTTTTTAAACATCCAAATCGTTTTGGACGATTAGGCAAAAGTAGCGAAAAAATATCATGTTGTTAATTATTATTATAAAGCAAAAATATTAGTTTTATGAATAAATCATATTTACCAAATGATGACCATGACTCTCTAATATATTTTTTGAAACCTTTGTACCTAGCCGTAATGAGGAGTTAGTCTTTAGAAAGTAACCGTTTCACGGCGCTAATCGGGACAAAAGCCCTTAAGTAGGTGGAAATTAAATTATCTAATTGAAGAATGTATAATTTTTATTTATTATTTATACCACAGATAGATAGATAAACAATTTATTCAGTGCACACAAAAAACACAGTACAACACACAAAATCGCAATTAAATTATTCATCATTCATTTCATTAATTTATCATCAGTTTTCTTTTTTCATTTTTTAATCATCTTAGTCATTCAACAAGGTAATAACAGGGTTTAGTTCAGAGGCCCTAGCCAAGTAACATTCTATTCACGGAAGCTTGGATTGCGATTAGAAAAATGACAAAAATGTATGGGAATGTCAAATGATACCGAAATAACACGAGATAAATCTCTTACATTCTGGCATTTCAACAAAGAGGAGCCCGTGGCTAAATAATAACAGTCGCACTGGTCGATCATCAAGGTTAAGCAACGCTCGACGAGGTCGGTCCGTGGATGGGTGACCATTTCAACATACCGAGTTTACTCCGTGCCTCGGCAAGCACGTTTAGCCGTTGGTCTCGGCTGTCATTTATATATCTTTGACAGTCGTTACAGGTAGTCAGAAGCCTGAGATCTGACACCAGTCTTGCCAAGGGGTACCGTGTTACCTAGTTACTGGGTTGTGGAGGTCAGATAGGCAGTCGCTCCATGTAAAACACTGGTGCTCAGCTGAATCCGGTAAGACTGGAAGCCGACCCCTATATAGTTGGGAAAAGGCTAGGCAGATTGATTCTTGCATTTCAACCATCGCCATTGCTAAAATCAAATCACATCTGCCTAGAGCCACAGATACCGTAAGTATATACGTTTAGGTATCGGTCCACTTGCTTGCTATTTTAACGTCCGTCTGCACACATACTTTTCTCAATGGTCATTCCAGAGAGTGCCCATAGACGCTGTTTCGCAATAAAAATAGAATCTAACTCCAACCAGCAAATAGTTGTGATTATATTCCTTCTCTTCGTTTTGCAGTCCGTCGGCACATCCTCGGATTCCTTTACACTTTTTAGTTTTAATTCATCCGTTTCAGCCATTATGAAGATCTTTTTTATTCTGGCTAGACTAATCGATCCTGACATCGTAATTTAAACCATTCGGTATGCAGTATCAGCCTTGCAGGAAGTACTTTTTAACTCAGTGATTTTGCAGAATTAAGATACGAGGTATGTTTACTGTTGAGCTGTTGACTACATCAGAGATGACTTGATTATAAAGATATCTACTTATTAGATACTAGCTGTGACCGCGGCTTCACTCCCGTCAACTGCCTACCCTACCCTATTTGCCTTGCTACCTACCCTACCTACCTACCATTTTTTTTGTGTGTTCTTCCGCGGAGAATCTTAACACCGCCATTCAGACGTCAAAATGACGTCAAATGCACAACGCCATATATCGAATATGGAGTTCAGCTATCCGAGTATCTAAATTACGTATTTATTTTTTACTTCTTGAACACTTTAAATTCATGTAACTTTTGATAGAGTCAACAGATAGAGTGAACAAAAAATAAATAATACTTCAAGTTACGCAAAATTTGTATATATAAAAGTTACCTACATTGGTTTCGTATATTTTACGTGATGCGTGCACATCTAAACAGACAAACTGACAAAAATATCCAAAAATGCTGACAATGGGTTCTGTTGGTTATCCTTTAACACCCTGGATATATTTTTGGAAATATTTACGATTTATAAAAACGACTTTTCTACAGATTTATTAAATGTATTGATGATGATGATTATTTAAAGAACTGAGTTCTTTAAAATCATCAGTCTAGCCTTTGTCGAACCATGTGGGCACTAGCTTTCAGTCTAACGATATGAAGTTAAATATCTGATCTCCAGAACCAGCTATTGTACCACATTTCATTTTGAAGACCATTGGCAAGCAATACTATTTCAATCATTATTAATTAACTATTACAGATTCATGTTTTATACTCTTAATTCCTAATTATTAATAAATATTTGTACGCCATATTATGGCAGGCTATGCTGGAACCAATATTGTTACATCTATTTTAACATATTCTAACAAATAAACATACCTATTTGATTTGATTTCATTCGAGCTTTTCACTCATAAAACAATTTTGAAATAATCAACTCATCATCATCATCATCTGTACCGTCTTATATCCTACTAGCTTTCCGCCCGCAGCTTCGCTTGCGTGGACTACACGATATTGGCTGTTTCGTATTTTTTTCAGTTCTGGTGGGATAGTGCTAATTATTATCCAAACATAGTTTTTCACTCGCGTCTTTGTTCGCGTAGACCACAAAATTTGCTCAATTTTATTATTATATCGAATTATAAAAATTAGGTGTGTTTTGATATAAAATGACCATAAACTCCTTCCTGTTCTAATAGATAATATTTTATACTTTCACTCCGGAGGTCTCGTAGGATCGATTTTCACAAATACTAAATTCCAAGTATTTTTTATAATAAACAATAGAGTTTTCACAAACTTGAACACCCCTGTTTACCCCTTTAAGGGAAGAAATTCAGTAAATCCTTAAATTCATGTTTCTTCAATTGTGTTGGAGAGCAGAATGACTAAATTTCAATTAATTTTGATAATGAACAATTTAGTTTTTATACAGACTTTAACATCCCTTTTTACCCATTTAAGGGATGAAATTCAAATAAACCTTAAATTATTGTGTGTTTAATTGTATAGAAGAGCAGAAATACTAAATTTCAAGTAAATTTGATAATTTTCTTGAAATTTTGTATTTCTGCTCTTCTATACAATTAAACACACAATAATTTAAGTGGTTACTTGATAACTTGTTACTTGGTAAACAATTTAGTTTTCACACAAACTTTAACACCCCTTTTTACCACTTTTAGGGCAGAAATTCAGAAAATCCTTAAATTCATGTTTCTTGAATTTTATTGAAGAGCATAAATACTAAATTCCAAGTATTTTTATAATAAACAATTGAGTTTTCACACAAACTTGAACACCCCTGTTTACCCCTTTAAGGGAAGAAATTCAGTAAATCCTTAAATTCATGTTTCTTCAATTGTGTTGAAGAGTAGAATGACTAAATTTCAATTAATTTTGATAATGAACAATTAATTTTTCATTCAAACTTTAACATCCCTTTTTACCACTTTAAGGGATGAAATTAAAAAAAATCCTGAAATACGTGTTTTTTTAATTGTATTGAAGAGCATAAATACTAAATTCCAAGTAATTTTGATGATAAACAATTTAGTTTATATACAAACTAGAACACCCCTGTTTACCCCTTTGAGGGAAGAAATTAAGTAAATCCTTAAATCCATGTTTCTTCAATTGTGTTGAAGAGCAAAATGACTAAATTTCAATTAATTTTGATAAGGAACAATTTATTTTACATTCAAACTTTAACATCCCTTTTTACCACTTTCAGGGATGAAATTAAAAAAATCCTGAGATACGTGTTTCTTTAATTGTATTGAAGAGCATAAATACAAAATTCCAAGTAATTTTGATAATAAACAATTTAGTTTTTATATAAACTTTAACATCCCTTTTTACCAATTTAAGGGATGAAATTCAAAAAATCCTTAAATACGTGTTTCTTTAATTGTGTTGAAGAGCAGAATGACTAAATTTTAATCAATTTTGATAATGAACAATTTATTTTTCATTCAAACTTTAACATCCCTTTTTACCACTTTAAGGGATGAAATTAAAAAAAAACCTGAAATACGTGTTTTTTTAATTGTATTGAAGAGCATAAATACTAAATTTCAAGTAATTTTGATGATAAACAATTTAGTTTTGAAAAAAATTTTAACATCGCTTATTATCCCTTCAGGGGATGAAATTCACAAATAGCTTAAAGACGTATTTTATTTTTTTATATTTAGAGGCTAAATACCAAATTTCATTCATTTCAAATTAAAAATGACAGAGTTTTATACAAACTCTCATCCTAATTCACCCCTTTAGAGGATGAATTTCCAAAAATCCTTTCTTAAATGATGCCTACAGTATAAAATCAACATCCTCTAAAAATTTCAAACTTCTATCGTTAGTCGTTTAGGCTGGGCGTTGATATGTCAGTCGGGACATTGCCTTTTATATTTATAGATAGAAAAACATATCTGTTAAATACAGCATCTGTTTATAAGTCCCTATAGGTTTTGAGAAGAAGTGAGCGAAATGAATGCGGTAGCTATTACCCGGGGCGATGGGCAAGCAATCTGCCACTGCATATCTACGATTTATGGGCGAGATAGAGCTCATCGCGGTATCTATGGGGCATTCAATAAGCGTTAGGGTTGTGTGGCTCATTGTCTGGCTTAAAATAAGCTCTTTTAGGACAGTTGATATAAAAGACACATGGTCAAAGTAAAATCAATTATGTAAATTTACTACTTCTTTGAAAAACTGTAAAACACAAAAGTGATGGCACGTGCACAAAAGTGTGTATCTGCAGTGTCGGTTTAAGATAAATTGGAATAAGTTGGCCATTATTCCGGAGCGTCCATCTATCATAGCTGTCGGGGCCCGCACAATAGCAGGCAATACATATTTTTACCATATACCGCGATAAATCTCACGTATACAACGAAAATCAATTAAAAGTGTAGGCCTATGAGGTTTCGATGGGTTCAATAAATCATGGATATCTTGGCATAATATTTGTAACATCAAGGTACGTTTGAACTTATCTTAATTTTATTTATCGTGAAAATATCATGTTGAAAACATAAAAAAAACCGCAGAAGCTTCTTTCATGAATTAACTTTGATATATATAAGTTAAATGTTTTCAAATAGTACCAGTGAGAGCAGTGGTAGCCCAGTGGTATCGGCCGCGACTTACAAGTTGTACGTCGTGTGTTCGAGACCAGGTAGGCGCTTTACTTTGTGTAAATTATTTCATCACCACTTCTCCCAAAACGGTGAAAGAAAACATCGTGAGGAAACCGGCATGTCCTAGAACCAAAAATTCGAAGACATGTGACATCCACCAACCCGCACTGGGTCCGCGTGGTGGATTACGGCCCATTCCCTCTCACAGATAGGAGGCCTGTGTCCCAGCAGTGGGAACATTAATAGGCTGATAATGTGATGTGAAATAATAAAAATGAAAAATGGTAAATATAACATGGACGACTTTAGGTAATAATACCTAATAGATAACCCGTTCTAGCTAACATGTTCGAGAAAATGCCTTTTTTTGCTCCGTCGCCGCAGCGCACTGCAGTGTCCAGCTCTCTGGTCCCATTCACGTGCAAAAGTTTCATCAATCATCGGCCATTGTGTGTGCGCGAGTCATAGAGGAATGGCTCTCCAGTTCAACCACTTAGAAAAACGCGGCGGTTTTAACGACCCGATATATTAGAAACAATAGTGTTCTTTTAAGGCTGACGCAGATTACTGCAGGGCGCAAAAACCCTCCTATATCACTTTCGTACATTTTGTACCAAGGATCGTGCACTCTATGCTGGCTGCATTACAGTTTTGGTACGAAATTCCTTATCACACGTCACCCTATTGGTAGAAGATCCGAGTAAGGAGTGACCTTCACCCATCTGTTTAATGGATGAAAATCATTTTATATCAAATTTAATAAGTATCTTCAAAAAATCGCAAGAGGGTTGTCTGAAAAAATCCTGTCTAGCAATGTATTTGTACTGAGGTAAATAAGTTTTATCGACGTATGTGCGGCAATACAAACACAAGCTGACCAGCTTGAGTGAACTCAGTCCGTCCTGCGTCTGGTCGCGACACGAACGTATTCTCACCTTACTTACTTTCTTACTGACACAAAGAAAGTATAAATATTTAATGATTTTGTTCGTATTTCTAGTAAAATCAGAACACTTGTACTTTTTGCCTGTATTCGAGGTGAATAGATACGCGTGGTATAGTAGTATAGATATGGTTAATGGAATCGCCTTAAGGGTCAATAGACACAAAGAAAGGCGTGATTAGATACGAGTGAGGGGTTAATAAAAACGAGAAAGGGGTCTATAGAAACATAACTTTCAGGGTCCCCAATCGAAGACTAATTTAAAAAATGTAAAGTGTTTTAAGGCGATTTTCAAATAAATTGTTAAATTTTGATATTTTCTATCCTCATTGGCTTTGGTTTTGTATTTGTTATTTTTCTATTCACCCCTCTCTCGTATCTTTTGACCCCAGTTTCAAGGTAAATATAAATCGCCTTCTTTTTTTCTATTTTACAAATAATTCACATGTTTTCACAAATTTTAAGCACTAGTATTTGGTAAAATACAACGCGACTCGCAATTTCACAATGCTTTAATAACAGCTTGCATACAAAATATCTGAGAAAATCAATGTGAAAGTTGAAAATTGTGCCTATTCACCCCATTTTACGGTAGTTTAACAATGTTTTTCTTTTATATTTCATATCCCAAGACACGTCTTGCTTATTGTGCTGAAATACGTTGCACAAAGGTAAAGAAGGCTGTAATGTGTGCTTACCTTTCAACAATAATAATAATAATAATAATAATAATTCCCGAAAGGATCTGTCGACATGTTGGATAGATTATAAGAAGGCCTATGACTCGGTGCCTCATACATGGCTCATGAGGGTGCTAGAATTGTATAAAATAGATACAACTCTACGCACCTTCCTGATGTCGTGTATGGGGCAATGGAGCACAGTCCTTCGCTATCCAGGATGTCGAAATATCCAGAGGAATAGCGAACCTGTAAGGATCGAGCGAGGTATATTCCAGGGCGATAGTTTGAGTCCACTTTGGTTTTGCCTAGCCCTGAATCCTCTAAGCATGCTGCTGGAGAATTCAGGGCTAGGCTATCGGTTGAAGAGAGGTGGTCAGGTTATATCTCACCTCCTTTACATGGATGATCTGAAGCTCTTTGCCCCCAGCAATCTTCAGCTGATGGAGCTACTGAAAGTAACTGAAACTTTTAGTAACGCCATCAGGATGGAGTTTGGTGTGGACAAATGTGCGGTCATGCATGTAAAGCGAGGGGAGATTGTGGAATCCGTAGGAATTCAACTCGCGGATTCCATAAACCTGAGATCCCTCTCTCCAAACGAAACCTATAAGTATTTGGGTATGTCGGAAGCGTTAGGTATCAGCACTACTGACATGAAGCAATCGTTGAGGGAACGCTTCTTTGGCCGCCTGAAAAAGGTATTCAATAGCCTTCTTTCAGGCGGAAACAAGGTGCGCGCCTTCAACGGTTGGGTCATGCCGGTATTGATGTACTCTTTCGGCGTACTCAAATGGACTCAAACGGAACTCGACGCCCTGGATAGGCGGGTCCGTACACTGCTGACTGCAAATCGAATGCATCACCCACGATCGTCAGTCATGAGATTGTATATCCCGCGGAAGTGTGGCGGCCGAGGCTTTTTAAATGCCAAAAACCTCCACAACCGCGAGATATGCAATCTCAGGGAATATTTTCTACACACCGACGTAGGTATGCATCGAGATGTAGTAGCAGTGGACAAGGGACTCACCCCGCTCTCCATGGCGAATGAGAACTGGCGCAAGCCTGTAGTGCTTGAAACTAACGACCGTAGGGAAGTATGGCAGAGTAAGGAGCTTCACGGACGCTTTTTCCGGGCCCTACATGGGTCTGATGTAGACCAAGCAGCGTCCGTAGCCTGGCTGCGTTTCGGTGACCTCTTTGGGGAAACCGAAGGTTTTGTCTGTGCAATTATGGACGAAGTTATCATGACGAATAACTACCGGAGATTTATTGTGAAGGATGGCACGGTTGACATCTGTCGGGCATGTCACCGCCCGGGTGAATCGATCCGCCACATTATCTCTGGATGTTCTCGTCTAGCTAACGAAGAGTATTTGCATAGGCACAATCTTGTAGCCAGGATCATCCACCAGCAACTTGCTCTGAAATACACTCTTGTGGCATCGGAGGTACCGTACTACAGGTATGTGCCCGACCCAGTTCTCGAAAATGGCAATATCACATTGTACTGGGATCGGTCCATCATCACTGACAGGACTATTATCGCTAACAAGCCTGATATAGTGGTGGTGGACCGAATCGAGAGGCGTGCAATGATTGTTGACATAACTGTCCCGCATGACGGGAACCTCGTGAAAGCCGAGAAAGATAAACAAATCAAGTATCTTGACTTGGCTCGCGAGGTTGTCGACATGTGGGATGTGGACACAGCGATCATTGTACCGATAGTCGTGTCAGCCAATGGCTTAATAGCCACGAGCCTCGACCAACATCTTAGAAGGCTCTCGTTAGGCAGCTGGGTCAAGGGCCTGATCCAGAAAGCAGTACTGCTGGACACGGCTCGTATAGTTAGGAGGTTCCTCTCTCTGGAGCCCTGACCGCCGGTAGCTTGGACCCTGTTCCCGATACCGGTGGGCCTCTATTTTTTATATTTTTAAATGTTTTTGTTTTTTAATTTATTATATAAAAATATTTAAAAATGTAAATAATAAGAAAACTGTTAAATAAAGGAAATAATAATAAAATCGTTTATTTATTTCTTAAAGTACAAAATTTACAATAATTTGCTTATGTTCTAAAAAGTGCTGATGTATAATTTGCCTGAACTAGGTAGAACCTGTGCTTCAGGCGTAAAAGTGCTTATTTATATTTAATAATGTAGGTATTGCAATAAATTAACAATTTTAAGTAAAACTAGGACACTGCGGAAATATACATAGTAGTGTTATTTTTAATCATGCTTACGTAGTTTTAATCTAATTTTATTTTAATACTAGAAGCAGGTCTTCAGTCTGGTCATATGACAAACCTTGCAAATAGTTTAAAACAATGCTTTTACAGTTAAAATAATTTAAATTATATATACTTAGTATTCTATTTAATCTATTATATAAAAAGGGCCCTAAAAATGTAAAGAATCTATATGTAAATGCAAATTTAGAGGTAGAGGTTGAACTGCATACTATATCGTTTCGCCTTTTGTTAGTTATATCTAGGTTATATTTAAGCATTGCATGCTGTTTTAGTGTTATGTGCAGTAAATAAATTTGCCGAACAGTCAAGACTTTGCAGGATTTAAATAACTGGTGGGTAGGGAAAAGGAAAGGTAGAGAATTTGCTACTTTTAGAACAGCTCTTTGTGCTCTTTCAAGAGAGAGAATGATAGTTTTTGATGCTCCGCCCCATGAGGTTATACAATATTGAAGTATTGATTGACATAGAGCAAAATAAACTTGTTTGACTAAGTTAGTGTCGGCAATGGAGCGCAGTTGTTTGAAAGCAAACATCAGTTTACGTACTCTAGTAACCAAACTGTCAATATGTTGCCTAAACGAGAGCGTGTTATCAACAAAAACTCCAAGATACTTGAGGCACTTTGTTTCCAGGATCATAGGGCAGGTACAAGAAGTGGCTGACTGATTGTTACATTGGTGTGCATATAAATGGGGATTAGTTTTGTTATTAAGATTGCGCATGTTGAACTGAATATATTTTGTTTTATCTGCATTTAGTGTTAGTAAATTACAACGAAGCCAGTTTAGAACGATGTTAAAACCTGCCTGTGCAAATTTATACAGCTCGGAGTTAGTTTTTGCGGTGAAAATAAGCGCAGTGTCATCAGCGTACGATATTATTTTGCAATTTCCTACATTTAAATTACAAAGATCATTAATGTAAATGAGGAACAATGATGGACCAAGGATACTGCCTTGTGGAACTCCAAATCCTAGTGATTTTTCATCGTTACTAGTTATATTTCCTATTCGAACACATTGCGATCTATCGTTTAAATAATCTTCGAATAGTTTCAGCTGTGTACCTCTTATACCTAACGTTTCCAGTTTATTTAAAAGCAAAGGAACAGATACGGTGTCAAAAGCTTTTGCTAAGTCTAGGAAGATAGTCAGGACCTGGTTTCCATCGCCGAGTTCTTGTGCAACGAGGTCTGTCAGCTTTTGAACCGCATCTGCTGTGGACAATCTGCTTCTAAACCCGAATTGTGAAGAAGATAATAAGTTGTTCGTTTCCAAGTAATTGACGAGTCTTTTGTTAATGATTTTTTCTAATATTTTGGATAAAGAAGGCAGTATAGATATTGGTCTATAATTATTCACAACATCTCTATATCCAGATTTAAAGATAGGGATGACCACCGCTTTTTTTAGACTTTTAGGGAAAATTCCTTCTCGGAGGCACGCCTGAAATATACATGTTAACGGTCGGAGTAAAATGTGTTTAAAACGCTTAAGTATTTTATTATCAATATTATCCCAGCCGACTGCACAGTCATCTTTCAGAGCTGAGATGATTAGTTCTACTTCACTTTCGTCCGTATCCAAAAGTGCAAAAGATTTAGCACAGCTCTTGAGAGAAGTCTGAAAGTGCGCGGCAGACCGATAAGACGATTGCCTCAGGAGTGGTTCCGCGAGGGATTTCCCTACATTCACGAAATAGTTATTTACATTATTAGCTGATGATAGGGGTGAAGAGTTAGTGAGCAGTAAACTTGAAACGGGTTCCCGTTGTTTAGATCTGTAAGTCAAGTTTTTAATATGTTTCCATATCTGTTTACTATTTTTGCCTGCTTTCTGCAATTCGTTTTTATCGTATTCAATTTTAAGTTTTTTCAAGAGATTATTACAAAAGTTCCTGTACCTCTTGTATATTACAAGAAGCATTATATTGTCAGGGTAGCGTTTGGTTTTCTGATGTAATTTGTCTCTGTGCCTTATACATCGAACAAGGCCCGGAGTAATCCACGGTTTAATATTATAATGCTTCCGATTTAATGTTATTACGGTCGTATTATGTAATATTGCTTGCTGGACGTTTTTAATTAAATACGATAAAGACAAATTAGCGTCAGGAGAATCGTAAACAGGGCTAAAATCAATGTTATGCAGGTCATGTTCTAGTTTGTGCATGTTTAGTTTGGACTTTGTCAGTGGACGATTTTGCTTAGGTAGCGTTAAGTTCATTGTTAGTAGGACAGCATTATGATCAGTAATTGTTGAATTAGTAACTAGGGTAATATATGGTAGGCTGGTTTTTATCATCATGTGATCGAGACACGAGCCACTCTGATGTGTTGGTAGCGTATGACCGATGAGAAGCCCATGGTATGAACATAAATTGAGGTAATTTTGAATTCCAGCATCGCAGTTTTCAGCAGTGATGTTTATGTTAATGTCACCTGTTAGTATGATGTGCTTAAAAGCGGAAAGATTACGACAGGCCTGGTTTAAGAAATATTGAAATGAGTCCAGATTTCTAAACGATGGGGATCTGTAGATAGCTAGTATTGCTATAGTTGTACCTATTTTAATTATAAGGCAGTTACAGTCTTGTTGATTCTGTTCTTCAACTGTGGCTATAAGCGATTGTTTAGCGTAAATCACGACACCATCATTTTGATTCTGGTTAGTAGTGCTATGGAACATGTTGTATCCCGTCATAGTAGGGATGTTTTCTTGGCGTTTTGATAACCAGCATTCGGTTAGTATTATGATATCGCAAGCTATGTTTAGTCTATGAAGAAAAATGTTAAAACTGTCAAAGTTCCTGCAGATGCTACGAATATTTTGTGTTAGTACTGTAAAAGGATTTTGGTATTCGGAAAGATATTGTTTGCAGTCTTCTACCTCACAAGTTTTTGATTCTGACAAAAAAGCGTTATCTATATCAGTAATCAAACTATCCATAAGTAAAAAATGTAAAAGTATGTACTCTGTAAAAATACGTTAGATCTAAATATAATCTAGAGTTTGGCGCTCTTAGGCGCCTTCATAATCTACAGAGTTGATATACCTGTATTCAGCGGCTTTTCTAGCTGGGCAATCAGAATCTCCTGTCTTGTGGTTGTGGGGTTTTTTGTAGCGCTTGCAGGTTGCACATTTCGGTAGTTCATCCTTCGAAGAACACTCTTGAGTCGCGTGGCCTTCCACCCCGCAGTGGCCGCAAGTTGAGATGGCGGATTTGCAAGTCTTGGATGCATGACCGTATTGCTGACACTTGAAGCACCGAGTCACAAGGGTGAAATCTCGTACCGGGCACGACGTCCAGTTTATATAAAGCCTGTTCTGGTTCACTAGGGCTTTCCGGACGCTGGCTGGCACTTCAACAATGTAGTTGCAGCTGTCGGCATCTCGTTTTCCTGACTTATGGCTTAATTTGATTGAGGTCAAAAATGTATCTTTGGTCAGTGTTGGTAGTTTATCGACGATATTTTGCTCATAAATACATTTAAATACCTCTTTCTCTGCCATATCAGTGGGGACCCCAATTATTACAATACGGGGCTTCCGCTTTTGAGGCTCATCTACAGTAAGTCCTGATGTGGAACGCTCGACAGTCTGCTTCAACTTTTGGATGTCGTCCTTGGTCTCCGTGCTAATGATTACACCTCCGTTTCTTATTTTCCGAAGTCCTCGAACCTTCAGCTTCATTTCTTCAGGGCATACAATTTTTTGTATAAGATTTTTCGTCTCTTCACTGGTCTTGGTATTGTCGCTAGGATAAATAGCGACTGAGCTAGTTGCTTGAGGCCGAATAAGGCTTTTTGTCCCCTTCACCATGTCTGCAAAAGAAGTGCTTTCCTGTTTTTGCTTGGTCAGAGTTTCTTCTAATTTATGCTTGATATCAGTCAAACTAATGGCGAGGTCTTCATTTTCCTTTAAACTTTGCAGGGTGGCGTAGTTTTGGAGGGCTTTATGTTTCAGTGACTGATATTGCACTGCCATTTGGGAGACTCCGTGTCCGACTTTACGACATAGGCTACTAATTCTAAGCTTTTGTTCGGAATTCATTTTTCCTTCCGAAGCTATGGTCGACACCTCACTTAGGCACTGCTCAATGCTGGACATCCACGATTGAATTTCAGGAGTAGAAAAAACCTCAACCGTTTCATCCTGTGCTTGACTTCTAGGTGTTGTTGCTGGTGGTGGAGAGCGATGCGGCTGGCCGCCACGATTGAGGGGGCTGCTATCCATATTTGTAAAATAATCACTTACTTTTGACCATATTCGCAATAAAAACTGTATAACACAACAAAAACGTCTATGTCTCTAAAACTAGGTCACAATTAAAAACTGTTAATTTATGCAATTGTTAAGTTGCTTTACTGAGCACGTCTGTATTCGTCGAGAAGCAGAAGTAATCTGCAATAACAATGCAACAACAGTTAGCTGTTCAGCTTCAAAACACGGTTAAATAAACTGGCAGCATTATATCAATGCCCATCCTATAATTTGTATAATAAATACTCTAACGCATCATTGCTGCGTAAACTGTTAACCGTACAATGTCGTGGGATTGAAATCGCAAATAATCAGCGTATGATAAATTGGTGTGTCGTCGCCATTAGGTATTCAGGCATTCCCTGGTAACTCCCATGTGATCATCCATCAAAACTGTCGATATGTTTGACGCGACCATAACAATATCGTGTACGTTTATGGTTAGCTACATCACGGTTTAAACGGGTTTACTGAATGGGGTTGTGAAATTTAACCTTTGTAGATAATACTATGCATCCCGACAGAATTACAGTTTGAATTAGGAATACTTACAAATTTAATAATAATTAATTTCGATTTGAACTTTACTAAAGTTTTCTTGGCATTCAGTATAATCTGTGTAAGCAACAATCTATTGAATAAACAATAGCTATATAACTATATATAATTTGATAATGTCAAATAATTAAAATTAAAAAATTAAAAACTTTTCTTTCAAACGTACAATTTTTTTTCGTTATTGACACTGACTTCCAAAAATAAAGTTATTTTTCACTTTGTAGTTTTTTATTTGGAAGTCGGTAGTATTTTTTTGCAAAAAAGTTTTTTATTTTTCACTTTTTTGTTGTACCTACCTAATAGGCAAGTTGTTTAGTAACATATAACGCCAGAATAGATTAACTTGAATATCATGAAACTTGAACATGACCGGTGAAATAAGAGATCGTACTCCTTAAGAGCTCACTGGCGTGATGTTTTGTTATGAAATGGTATAAACAATGAACAGACAAGCGTTTGCAGCAATCACGAGAGATTTGCCGTTATTTATTGAAGAGTTCTGTTGTTCTTCAACAAATTAAAATGGGATCAATTTCGGAACATAGTCTCTCAAACAAAAAAAGAATTTTCAAAATCGGTCCACAATTGACGGAGATATCGGTGAACATACACAAAACATACATAATGTCGAACATAGAACCTCCTCCTTTTTGGTAAGTCGGTTAAAAATACATTTTACGCACATAATACCAAAAGTTACATTTTAATTTGTTGCATGACTACTAATGACTTCATATTCAAAATGTGCATTGCAGTGGTGACTTGATGTTCATTTTAATTACCACCAAGTTCAAATTAAGCGTCTAGGTGGCCTCTACATTGTCGATTCGTCAATTGTGTTGTGTTTCTTTGTACCGAATAGGCTCCGAAACTACTGGACAAATTTTATAAATTCTTTGACCTATAGAAAGCTACATTATTTCGGAGTAACATAGGCTAAAATTTATTTTCAAAAAAAAATTGAAATCATTATGTAACCATGTATTGCAATAATGAAACCCAAAGTAGCAAAATTTTGGGTAAGGTAAGTAGGTATTGATATGTAATGCAGGTGAGTAGGTTGGTAGGTAGGTGGGTAGGTATGGTATGTAGGTAAGTGGTAGGTTGGTAGGTAGTCAATTGACGAGACCGAAGCCGCGGGGGGCAGCTAGTGTTTAATAAAGCCATTTCATATATAATTTGTCTTCAAACACATGGTACACCTACACAAAAGCTATGTAAATGTCCCACCGGTGAGTTTCACCTATATCAAGCGCCAAGAGAGTGACAAGAATTTCGAAAGTCCTCAGGACAACAATGTCTTTTTATAACGAACAGTAAGTTGCGCGATGGTACTCCAGTCTGATGTAAGAGCATGTTAAAGTACCCTCATTGTGCGACGAGGTGACACCGTAGCTATTGTGTTCGAAAGGACGCTTCCCGGAATATCTGGATACATGTACACACTACACGGTAATGATGTACTTACATTAGTCGTATTTGTAATGGGATAGTTCTGTAAAAGCTTGTCGGGTTTGTTTTCACGTTTGTGTATTTGAGATGTCATGTTATTGTAGAGGAATTGTTTGTATCTACTGGGAAGATATTTCAAAACATCTCCCGTCTTAAATCTACCAAGTAGTTTAGTTATTAATGCTATCAAAGTTTTGGATAGGAACAATAACGTTTTCTTCTTTCGTGTCGATTAATTCTAACTATACAACCATTCAGATTTTGTCCGACCAGTATGTAGCTATTCGATGACTCAATAACGTTTTGATAACGTTTATTTTTATTATAGGAAACATGAAATATGCATCTAATTTTTAAACTAGCTCTAAAAAGGAAAACGTTTGTTAATATAAGCCAGAAAATTATCCTGGATTGAAAAAAAGTCCAATTTAAGAAAGAGATATCTTCGTCAAGATTTCATTAAGTAACCAAATCTCTTTAAGATTAAATTCAGAGACCGACCCAATCTCCCAGAAAGTCGAAACATAACAATTTATTTCTTACTTAAACAACTCTTGTTCTGTTTAAGATAATGGTGAGATTAATACTTATTATTTTCTGCAGATGTCAGCGCCTTTCAATGAATGAGACGAGAGGAAACATCCACGAAGCTAGCAAGTTACGTGAGTATCTATGATTTATTATGATATAGCTAAGAAAAATAGAAAATTGCTCTATGGAAAAATAATTTATGGTCATTCCTATGGGCATAAATTATCTGAGGTTACAATAAAAAAGTATTTTTCCATGGTCTGGATTTTATTGTTTGGGTTTTTAAAATGGTCACTAAACTCTAGCAATATTATTACAATTTATATTCATAAAAATCGTACTGCCTACAGTACTACTCACTTGGAACTCTCATTACAAATGTTTCAATATTAACACTTAAAATACAGCGAACATTTCAAAGGAGAATTCTTGAAATCACATTAGGGAAACAAAATTCAACGCTTACCTCAAAAAGGACCGTAATGCGGGATTGACAGTTGACAGCGGGTAAAAGGCGGGAAAAATAGAAAACGTAAAAAGTAATTTTCTCGCGTAAATTGTGAATTCGTTTCTAGAGAGGAAGCGTTATAGTGGAGTGTCCTCGACGATCGTTGTTACTTATTACGTAACAACACGAAAATTAAAGAGCGTTTTATCTGAACCGTGTTCGTTGGGAAACGTATCTCATTATGTGCGATGGAAATAAATTGGAACAGACTATTTGTCGAACACTTGGTTGCCGCTCCCGATCCGCTTCGATTCAATTTGCCCCAAATTTAATTGCAATTGAAATGGTTGAGTGAAACGAAATCCGCTCGTGGAGATTATCCTTTATATACAGCGATGAAAAAGGCCAGGTAATTAATTTTAATAAGGGTTTAAAGCTCTAAAGTGGCTGCAAATATTAGGGATTATTTTATTTTGTGATTATTGCTAGTAGTTTTTGGGCGACGGCGATTGTGATGATGCCAGATTAATGCTTCGGACTTAACAGGCAGTTTATTTTAACTTCAGACTTAAATTTATCAACGTAGTAATTTTTTTTAAGTGCTCTCCTTAATTTTTTGCTTAAATGATTTGTGGTGTGCAATGAAGTAGTTAAAAATTGGTTGTCTGTAAAGTCGGTTTACGGACGATAGTTTAACGTGACAACGTCACATACATAACGATACAATTAACGTCATTGTAACGTTACGATTATAAAGTTACAATGAGCGCAACGTTACAATGAGCGTAACGTTACAATGAGCGTAACGTTACATTGAGCGTAACGTTACATTGAGTCATCCTTTTTCGTACGTGCAGCCGGCGTTCATCGATTTATTAGACGTTGTCACGTCAAAAAATATTTAAAACATAACCCTTTCCTTGCAACCGGGTAAAAATCATTTAGGTGCATGGTTTTCCCATCCCAACGTGGTGCGGTATCTGAAACACATGCTGCAAATGTTTTGCGTAAATTCTCAGTACATAAATAGCTGTAAGATTAGAAATTACGATACACTACCAATAAATATATCATTGAAAATATGGAATAGAAGATTTACCTTATCTAGTACCTGTGCGTTAATTTAAAATAATAGAAGATTATGTGGTGTCAATATTCCCCACAAAAGACAAGTAACAGCAGTGACATTCTACATCAAAATTCGTTTAGCCATTATTAAAAAATCATTTAAGGTGTCAACCGAGGGATCAATAAGCAAGGATACAATTAGTTCGACATTTATGTCACAAATATTCTGAGGCACAATGACAGGAGCTGTCAATACTGACGAAGGTGCACTGAATATTGGAACAGAGTTCTATAGGGATCGATAATAGGTCAAAGTTGAGCGTCGTATTACCAGCCAGGCATTGTGAAGACCGTTCTCAGAGGATTACACCATCAATGCCAACAAACTGACTTAGATTTTAAAATAGAATGTCAACGTCTTTTTTATTTGTTTTTTTTATTCTGTATTCTGTTTTTGAATTTTGTTAATTTGTAACTTAATTTTCATATTGCAGCTCACCAAATTTCATCTTTCATCTTAAAACAATAGAAAGAAACAAATTATTCTTATTAAGTACTCAAAGAAATCCAAATAAACGAAAACACAAAAAAATAATAAAAAAAATAAAAATAAAAGTAACATATTGAGATAAATACTTAGCATGTATAGACAACGGAGGGTGTACAGGAAAGATCGTTACACGTATCTCACATCAAGGCTCATACAGAATGGGAAGCCAAAAAGGGGAAGGTATAAAACCTTTTTGTACAATTCCTTACGCACGCACCCTCGTTTCGGAGATACCTGACTTCATTCTGCTCGTTCAAGTTGATAGCAAAAGATAGGTCAAGCACAAGATATAAATTATACCAATATTTTAAGGTACTTGGTATTTTAGGTACTAGGTCTTTGGTATTTTGGTTGCATGTGTGTCTTCTGTTCTCTTCAGAAGGCTAAGGCCGTATCTTCGGACCGAACAAATAATATTCACGTTCATTAAGTAGACTTTTAAATGAGAAATCTCTGATTAGATTAGTAGAAGATCAGATAGGCAGTCCCTCCGTGTAAAATACTGGTATTCAGCTGCATCCAGTTAGACTGGAAGCCGACCCCAGTAAGGTAAAACTAGGATAGTTGCCTCAGGGGTAGATATGGTTACGTCCGTCGTACACATCAGGACCCGAGGTGGACGCGCGTTACTTTTCAAAAATTAGTATAATAAATTGTAGTTCTAAAAACTAAAAAACACGCTTTAATGGTAAATTGAACTAAAAAGTCGCTAATCCTGAAGATCTTGGTAAGGCAAAACAAACACACAAACAAACTATTTAAACGCGCCCGGTAGAATCAACTTTCATTATTTGTAAAATTTTTGTTTGACGTTCAAAAGTTCCGCTTATTGGCCTAGTTGAATAAACATATTTGACTTTGACTTTGGCTTTGACTTTGACTTTGACAATAATTTAATTGCATTGTCATCGGTCCTTGATAAGTGTGCAAAGTTTCAAATCAATACCACGTTTTAAAGGGGAACGTTCAAAGATTCCGTTACATTGGTACATAGATACATACCAAGCTAATAAAAGCGTGTTAAAAAACAAAGTACTGGCCAGTTTTATAAATAAAGTATTTTGCTTTTTTGTATATTTTTTTTTGTATTACCTCAAAACTTTATACTAGGTGAACCGATTTTGATTATTCTTTTTTATTTGAAAGCTGTTGCTTCTCATGTGGTCCCATTTAAATTCGATCAAAATCTGATGAAGAACTTCGGAGATATACGACATAACTCTTCAATAAATGAGGGCAAATCTCTCGGGATTGCTCCAAACGTATTTCTGTTTATTGTTTACACCATTTCATAACATAATATCACGCCGGTACGCTCTAAAGGGGTATGCAGATGTGTACAGTACACTCTAATTTCACCGGTAAGTATCATGTTTTCTGGATAATTTATTCTTTTCTATAGATATGTACCACAACAAAAAGTGAAAAATATAATCTCCTTGCAAAAAAAATACAACCGGCTTCCAAATAAAAACACTACAAAGTCAAAAATAACTTCAATTTCAAAAGTCGGTGTTCTTGTTTTTGTTTCTTCGTTTTTTGACAAAGTTTTGTACTGAGAGATATAGAGAGATTTCAAAAAGTGAAATTTCCTGCCGGAGTCTATTTCCCGATAGCTACCACCTCGGAATATCCCGAGGTGGTAACTATCGGGTACCACCTCGTAAGTCAAGAGTGAATAGGTTACTTCTAGGCAAGCGTGCTACGCCGTGGTCGACGCCACATCATCGCTTACCATCAGGTGAGATAGTGGTCAAGCGCGAGCCTATCTATACTAAATAATAATAATAAAGGGTGGCAGCCACAGACATAAATCTTACTAGATGACGATCTTATTCGCGTGCCAAAAAACGGAGTAAAGTTACGATCAATGATCGTAATCTGAGCTTTTCATTTAGCGAAATCTAGAAAAATGCCTTTTATGTCATATTGAGCTGTAAAGAATGTATAGAAAAGTTTTCCGAAGCATTGGAATTGTTTTATTTCATTGGTAAGTAAATTTGTTTTCATGTTGTTTGTGGAAAAGTGGCACGCTTGGTTTTCATACAGATGGAGGGAATTGCGTTGTCTAGATTTATGTCTGTTGTGGCAACAATTACCCTTTAATTAGGAAAAGACTAGGCATATAAAATACTGTAGTAACTTACATAAATTATTATGTTTTGTCCAGGTCTGGTGAACAAAGGAGATACCAACACGTGGTTGATGTTACGTGGTGACAAAAAACTTCACATCCAGTGTTTATATCGCGACAACACGCGAACCGGGGACGCTCATAACAGGTATGTTTCTTGTTGCTTGGGTTAACTTTGTTTTTAATGTAGCAGATGCCATTTAATGTTGAATATGTCTAATTTTTAATGCCATGTTTAACATTGTTTAAGTGATCATCATTTTGGGTTTTAATATTACTTTGTATAATGGAAAATCTTATCTATTGAACTAAATATCACTCACAATATAAATGTGCCTAATGTCTTTTATTTCAATTAAGCCTAGATATAACCTTCTTTTTTATTATTTCCAATAAGAATAAATAAAAATATTGATAAAACCTCTGAGATAATCATTCAAGGATGAAACCATAGAACTGATGAACATTCAATCGAGGTAAATAGATTGACTCTCTCTTCAAAATAAACTGTTGGCCAACTCACAATTAATTTTTCTGAAAACAAATAAGGTGCTAGATTATTTCTTGATAGTTTGGACTAAATGAAAAACGCAGATGTGATTTCGAATATTGTATTTTTGTATAGAGTGACACATATACTATTATTAAACTAGAGTGACATGACACAAGTGACATTGACAGTCATAAACTAAATTTTGTGTTGCCAACACTATTCATTAAAAAAATATATATTAGTATATACCTATCAAGTGAGATAGAGGTCAAGCGCGAGCTTACCTATAATAAAATAGAAGATAACCTCTAATTACCATCATCTTTCAATTGAGTAAACAAGACGACCAAATTGTAGTTTATTAATATCCTTTCTATTACAACGAAGCCTTAGATATATTCTTGTCAATATTTTACTTGAAGGCCTATTTTATTAAGACGAACTTTGTCGTTTACAGCGCAACTTCGGCCATTAACGTCACCAAAATCCTATCAGCGGAGACTCAAAATATTGGTAAGTTAACGTTTTGATACCAACTTCCGAAATATCGCTGTATCATCATCGCGCGGCCATAGCCAGAGTTTCTACATCGAAAACATCTCTTAACTTTATTTTCCCCAAGTTTCAGTAAAGTGAAAATTCTGATTTACCGTTTATCTGCTCAGTCTGCGTTTTCGTTGCGAAACTCGCAAACATTGACTGCCAATTTATTTATAGGGTGATTTAGTTTTTATGTAGAATAAATTTCAATTACGCCCGACCGGCGCAGTAATAAGCTCCGTCTGAGTCGGCAGCTTTTGCAATGCGGTCACAAGCACAATACGATAAATTACCGGCCTAATTCGATCCGCTGCTCGTAATGTGGGTTCATCAAACATCTTGTTTGTGCGACATAAAGTACAATAGAGGGCAGCGTCGACCCGCCCGTGGCATTAGTGACGTCCCCGCAATTTCGCTCTACTTTGTCTCCATTGCTTGCTGTCTCCACGGTCACGGAACAAATGAGAGATGAAAACGGTACGAAGGTTTCTTTTCAGACTTGGACGGTCGCTAGTATCATTAGTTACACGATACGATACAACAGGCTTTATAAGAGGGAATCCTTAAGGGGACCGCAATCATTGATTAAACGAATTATTTCTACTTGGATCGAATAAAAGTTCATTACAAGTAACCTTTGATAAGGTTTTAATTAAAAGAAGGCAGCCATAATGACGTGGTGTTTCGTTGTTTATTCATAATAAATAAAGGGCTTGTAAAAAATTTCAACAACATAGCACGCAAAAAGAGAAACACGAATGTAACATTCAAGGCGTATGTTTATGTGTTTCCCTAGTTTTCAAAGGGAAAGATATTGCGCTCCGTGCTCGTATTTGAGGAACAAGAGTGTAATTCCCCGAGGTTTTGTCTTGCGGCAACACATCCTACAAATGAAAAGATGCCGCAAAGCGAGCTGGTGCATTTTTAAATTCTCGCTGTGGCCGGTTCGGTGCAAAAACTCATGTGAGTTCAACTAATGGACTTTTTAAACGTGTATCGTTTGTTTCATTCGTTTCTTGTATTTACATTGAAGCTGAGGCGTGTCTGAGTATTTCGATCACGCAGCGCTACTTACACAGTGTTGCGTCGCGTGGATTCAGTTACGATTAGTTTTAATTTCGCTCCCGGGACACTGGAGCTATTCTGTGCTCGACTGAGTCGTTGTTCTCTTGTGAGATTTATTGCAAAAGTTTACTGCAGCGGAGCAATGTTTTAAAATGGTATTTACTTATTGGATTGCTCGGACTTCAAGGGGTTTATAATATCTTGTCGTTCCGAAAGATTTGTTCGAGAGTTCATAGCTGGACAAAGTTTGGAAGTTGCAAAAGTATCTAAAAGTCACAGAGCGTAATTATTTTGTATCGTAAAGGCGCTCTATTTAATAGATACAGCTTGTGTATTCAAGAATAACAGCGACACAGCGTTTTCCACAAGCTCGTAAAGCTTTGAGGGGATGAGACATTGCGATTCATTCTCGCATTTAAAAGCAAGACTGTAATTTCACAGGCCTTTGTCTCGAACTCGCGCGGGACGTCGGCTTGCAGGAAAATATGCGCATTCAAAATGGATTTTTATCGCTTTTCAAGTGGTAGGCTTTAGCTGTGTAGTCTGCTCTGAATACTTTAACGATCTATACAATGAGAATGTGAAAGGGAATGGGATGGGATACAGGTCGTATTTGTTTGTGAACTCACAGGTATTTTTGTATTGGTAGATAGATAGATAGATAAATCATTTATTTAGTGTACACAAAAGACACAGCACAATACACGAAATCTTAATTAAATTATTACAATTTTCATGTAGGTATGTTTAAAAACAAAGTGCCAACATAAAAAGAAAAAGGAAACCGAAACAAAAGTAAAAGTGACACCAGTAACATTAATTTTGACAATCAAAATCTATTGTACATAAAAAAACCAGCCAAGTGCGTGTCGGACTTCGCACATTAGGGATCCGTACCAAAGAAAAATTTGATTTATCAAAATATTAGTATTTTTTTAAATATCCGTAAATAATAATAAACATTACCGTCAAATATCAAGTTCATAGGTCAAGTCAATGGGAAGTTAAAAAAATCATGGGAACAAAATTGTGTTACAGACGACGGACAGACAGACAGACTGGCCGACGGTCACGTGAGTGATAGCCATAGGGCTCCGTTTGGACCCTTCGGGTACGGAACCCTAAAAAACAGAAACTAAATCGTTGTTACTTCGAATTTTAATGAGGACGATTTCGTAGGCTTTAGATTGATAATAACCTTTAATTTACTAGCCCTAAAATAGCCTATAAAGTTCATATACTTGTTGGGTTAGCAAACTCAAACCTAATAATAACTTCGACAATACCTTACCTCGACTCAAAGGTTTAATTAGCTGAGTTCGCAGGGAACAACTCATAAAGTTTCCAAATAATATGGCCGCCTCCTGCCAAACTGCGATGGTCAGTTACATACTCTATACCTGCTCCCAGTGTTGTTAGCTTAGGATGACACACTTTATGTAGATGTGTAAGTGCTCCAAAACCTTGTAAGACAAGCACTTGTTTAGAGTAATTACAGCCGAGAAGGAGAAGAGAAGGGGACGTATTTACCGAGTATACTCGTACCTGTGATATTCAAATGAGACGAGCTTTAACGTCCTCGACAAACGCTTACAGGCACTAATTGTGCGATACTCACAAGACACACTGCTGTATTATTTTACGTCACAAATACTTTATGCAACGTGTGGCCTTATTCAGAGTGAGCGCATGACTAGGTCACTGTACTCTTGAAAGTTCACAGTATTGATTTTATTGCGCACGCCCGAAAATATAAATGGAATCTCGTGGCGTACGGAACTGGCCATTGATTTAATAGCCGTGAATAGGGACGGCGCGGACAAGTATAGATCTACATCCGCACATCAATTATTCAGGCGAGGTGCAACACTATCCTATGTACACTGGAGCAAAGTAATCCAGCGCGTGTAATGCACCCTCACCAAATTGAATTAACTTGATGGAATACCCGACGTGTGTCAACTCAGTCTTAATTGATGTTTTAAATGGAATTGCTTTACGATTCAACGACTGTCTATTAATTAAAATCTTCCTTTTCACAGGTTTCGTTGAGTTAATCGAGACGAAGAAAGGCTTCGAGTGCCAAACTTTGCTGAAGTGCAGACTCATTGACTCCAGTCAGCCGTAAGTCAATAAAAATACTCATATAGAATATAATATTTATAGCACATAAAACTGCGAACTCTCAGACATTTGTTTTGTGAAAGGTTGAAATTTATCATTCGGTCGCAGTCTTACATTACGGGGAAAACTTGTAGACACTGAAGACAGTAATAATGCGAAATTTATCAAGGCGTCAGAGCCACGTGGCGCGAAAGTTTGAACCTAATTCTGTGTGATGTAGACCACAGAGTGTAGTACGCGAGTCGGCGACATCGTTACGTAATTATTAGACGCTCGACGCGCGCCGCGGGGCGACGACCCCGGCTCGACTTTGACCCACTTCTTACTCTAATTTTCACGTCTCAACCCCGTAGACAACTTTGTCTATATCTATACCCGTATAACTTGTGATAACTACTGGGAAACCGGCCGGGTTTATTAATATTCTGAAAGCGGCGCACTTTAATACATGAAATAATTTTGTTATTGTGCTTTTTTGTCACTCGAGTTAAATTAAAATGTATCGACACGCGCTCCCACATTTAACGACTTCCCACATCCTGCACAAATATTTTGCTCACATCAGGCTTCTACTAAAAGTTTATATCCAATGTAATGTTTTCTTTCCATTACCTATGATTCGGAAGGTTTTCCAGAAGGGCTGAATAAAACAACATTATGCGGCCGAGGGAAGGGTTCTATTTTCATATCTTCTTCAAAACGGATCGGTTCGTTTTATCTTTTAAGTAGGCAGACAGTAAATATTTGATTCTACTTGTTTGTTAGGCACTTATATTTACTCAAGTGCTAATATTATGCGAGCTTATTAGCATATTACGTGAGTTAGTAATATTCTGCTTTTCCTTATTATAAGCTTTTTATTCTAGACTTTTTACTACTTTAACAAAATGTGATTTTTAGTAAAATGCTAGCACCAGCGGCACCTACAGTTGTTCTATCTCACGACAGCGGATTGGTCGTCGTGTGTGTAGTTTACTGTCGTGTGTGTAAGATACTGAGCGCTCCCTAGCTTACGTACACAGAAACAATGTACATGTGCATCACACACACGACTAAGACCAACCCGCCGTCGTGAGATAGAACAACGGTATGTAGGTTCTCTTATAGGTCCTCAAAAGTAGCTCACTGGATCATTTTATGATGTGTGTTTCCAATCCTCTTCCAGCACTGATAAATATAACAGCCTACAAAAGATAAACAACAATAGAATAACTCAAAAACAAATACAACGAGACACTTTAACTTAGCTCCTAAGTTGGTGTAAAACACGGATTTCCTATAGCTCTTCATTCTTCCGAATAAAATCACAATAAAACTTGGTCGTCAAGTAACACGGCCGGGCCGTCGCCTTCCAACTTTGTCATATTCAAATGTTCGTCTGGAACTTGCTTTATTTACATATTCGCACTCACGACAACCTATTAAGAGTGAACAGAGTTCATTCTTTCTATAGACAGGATTTCCTTTCACGTGGAATTATAGGTATTTTTGGTTCGTAGTATTTATGTTTGGAACTGTTATTTTAATACTAAATACTCACAAACTGTGTTCGGAGAAGTACCGCAGGGATTATTCTGAGTTAATTAAACATAAACATTTTAATAAATATTTTTCAGTAATTTTATCAATTAACTTGATTAAAATACTTCGACAAAAAATATCAATGATGAAATTGACCAGCTCAAGGAGATATTTCATTAACAATAAATAATAGTAACAAGTATTTTTCCGATAAATACTTTAATACAAGAGGAATTTAATATTGCAAGGGTAGCAATGGAATCCAGGTCGAGCGAACAGATTGCACCGTCATTCCATTCTCTAAAAATTTGATCGAATCGAAATTACATTTTGATTTACGATACATTGTACCTGCGTGCGATGTATGCATTTACCGTTGAAATTGATGGAAAATCGGGATGAAAAACTGCTACCGTTTTTGTAACATGCCAGGTATTTGCACCGATGACATTGTTATTTTCGGTAGAATTAGGCACCTGCATAGGTGGTCACTATACACACAGGTTCATACTTAGTTGAATATCTATTTACCTATGTTGCTCATTTACTGTAAACCTTCTTTTTCATCCTATGGTGAAATACACAGAACTGGTTATGAATAAAACATTTTGCGACAACTTTACGGGTAGATTTTTCAATATTTAGATAACTTTAACAGAAGCTGGTCAAGCCAATGACGTTATATATGTATATACTGAGGTAGATACGTTTTACCAATGTCTTCGCGGCAATACAAACACAAGCTGACTAGCTTGAGTGAACTCAGTCCATACTGCGTCTGGCCGCGACACGAACTTACGTTTGAACATTATGTTTATCTCTTTCTGACAACGGGGTCCTATTCTACTTTTTAACCGACTTCGCAAAAAGGAGGAGGTTATCAATTCGATTGTATTTTTTTTTATGTGTGTTACCTCAGAACTTTTTATTGGGTGAACCGATTTTGATGATTCTTTTTTTATTCGAAAGCTGGTGTTTGTCATGTGGTCCCATTAAATTTTCATCAAGATTTGATGAAGAAATTCGGAGATGTACATCAGAACTCTTCAATAAATGACGGCAAATCACTCGGGACAGCTTCAATCGCATATCTGTTTATTGTTTACACCATTTCATAACATAACATCAAACTGGTACGCTTTAAAAGGGTACGCAGGTGTGAACAGTTCACCTTGGTATACTCTCATTCCACCGGTTTTGTTTATTTAAGTTTCATGTTATTGGGTTAACCTAGGCTAGGTTCCTATAACGCTCAAAGTGGTCCATTATGTACCACAACTAAAAAGTGACAAATAAAAAAGTTTTTACAAAAATTACAACCGACTTCCAAAGAAAAACACTACAAATTGAGAAATAACTTCAATTACGGAAGTCGGTGTCAAAAAACGAAGAAACGAAAACAGGAACACCGACTTCCGAAATTGAAGTTATTTCTCAATTTGTAGTGTTTTTCTTTGGAAGTCGGTTGTAATTTTTGTAAAAATGTTTTTTACTTATTATCTTTTAACCTACTCAGTGATAGAAATAAAGCTCCAAGTTCCATAAGTCTTGTGTGTGCTTAAGTAAAATATCGTCATGTTTTTATTACTTTTAACACGCTTTTATTAGCTTGGTATGTACGTATCTATGTATCTATGTATCAATGTAACAATGTATCAATGTAACGGAATCTTTGAACGTGATTTTCACCCACTTCAAAACGTTGGATTGATTTGAAACTTTGCACACTTATCAAGGACCGATGACAATGCAATAATTTAAACAGTTTGTCCCATTATCCTTACCATTAAAGCGTGTTTTTTAGTTTTTAGAACTACAATTTAGTATATTGAGTATGACGGCTCTATTGGTAAAATCTCTTTGGTGAACCACTATTTTTATTCCTCATAGAAAAGTTATCGCCCGATTAAAACACCAGCCTTCAACGATAAAAAATAATTAAAAACCCACATAAAATATCTAAAAATACAAATTTCTTACACCAAAAGATCTATATTTATATAAATATCCTTCTGAAACTTGCAGAAATTAATTAAGAGCGTGCGAACATTTTTCCGTCCATTTTACCATACAGATGTAGGTAAGCAATTAGTAGAGGTTTCGAGCAAAAGGCGAGCCCGAGGAAAATAATTTCAGTTCGTTATTCAGTCCCCAGTGGGTGTAATTGGTAGGCTCTCGTGTCCCCCGGTGGGGCGATGTGGTTGTACATCAAACAAAATGGTCTAAATTACAGCCTTTTAATTTTCGACAATTAATAAATTGAATGGCTTTTTCTTTGTGAGTCGGCTGCGGCTGGGGGCAACAATTTGTACCGTTGTAGACATGTGCCTGCTATTGTGTTTGTTCAAAGGTTTCATAGCCTTGGGATGTTTTCGTGTATGAGTGACTCTCATTACATTTTATTGTTGTGATTATTTGAATTCTTGTCGATTTCTTTTTTCATTTGGAATGTTCGGTTGAAAATATTTGTGTAATGAAGAAGTGTACTTGTTACTAAGTTAACCTTTTCTTGGAACAGTGACCTACTTAACTGTTAAGTTTTTTTGTAGACGCTTTTAATGATAGAAAAGTCTATAGCGACGGTGTAAGCCTCTAGGGTGTTTACAGCATCGAAGTTTATGAACTTCGTTTAGTTCATAAGCTTCGATGCTGTAGTTTACTTACCTATTTATAAGCTAACGATATCTATTGCCCTTACCTTCATTTATTTGGAATCGATGCAACATGTTTTTTTTAACCACCGACTAAAAAAGAGGGGTGTTATAAGTTGTGTACCTGTGTGTTTGTGTATCTGTCTGTGGCATCATAGTTCCTAAACGGATGAACCGATTTTGATTGATGATTCGTTTTAGTTTGTTTGAAAGGTGGCATTATCGAGAGTGTTGTAAGCCATGTTTGATGAAAATCGGTTCAGCCGTTCAAAACTTGGTGGGCGTTTTACTGTTTGATTCGGGGTGTTTTGCAAGATATCGTGTCATAATTTAGTGCTCAATAGATTGTCGACCGAAGCGTATCTACTACTAGATAAATTATGTAGCATGAAATAAAAATGTGTCGGGGGTTTTTGAAATTTTACTTGTTCATACATCTCTTTTATTTATAATCTCAGTACTCACAAACTTGTTAGCTGTATCATCTTTCATACAGTCCATCGAAAAGTTTCGCTTTTAGATCCCACTGCGAAAATCAGCATGAATTTTTATTTTTGTATCAACTAAAATTTTATGAATACGTAAAAATAAAATTAATTAACACAAAATTTAAATAATTAATTAATTAAATAATAATAAATAATTAATTAATAATTAATTAATAAATAGTAATAAATAATTAAATAATACATAATAATAATTTTAAAAATAATTATCATTTTTTATACTTGATAGTAGAAAAATGTTATGCACGGTTACCTGAAAGTACCTAGCCGTAATTACCCTAATTAAATCAATTCAAATTTATGTTTGATAGTTAACCCCAAAATACAAGTTTTCAAGTGAATTCAACGTCATTTGAAAGAAAAAGGCGTAGAAAATAGTAAACAATGATGTTGCCAGCTCTTAGTTAACCACAATCTGTGGGTTGCCAGTTTATCTGCTATTTGACAACCCATGAATGGCGGATAAATAGGAGCTATATGATGTTGTTTACACACCCATGATATAGTAGAAATTCATAGTGTAGGGCAAACTTGGGCAATCTCAAATAAACGAAAATCTAGTTGCGGATAACTAGGAGCTAGATGATGTTGTTTACGCACCCACGATATAGGAGAAATTCTTAGTGTAGGGCAAATTCAAATAAACGAAAATCTATTTGCGGATAACTAGGAGCTAGATGATGTTGTTTACGCACCCACGATATAGGAAAAATTCTTAGTGTAGGGCAAACTCAAATAAACGAAAATCTAGTTGCGGCTAATGTTTGTATATATACTGAGATAAATACGTACTCAGTGATAGAAATAAAGTTCGAAGTTTTATAGGTCCTTTGTAGGTAGCTAAAGTAAAATATCGCCATGTTTTTATTTCTTAATAATGAGTATGACGACTCTATTGCTGAAATCTATAGACATAAATCTAACTAGATAAGACAAGTCTTATGTTGCCAGCTCTTAGTTAACCACAATCTGTGGTTTGCCAGTTTATCTGCTACTTGACAACCCATGAATGGCGGATAAATAGGAGCTATATGATGTTGTTTACACACCCATGATATAGGAGAAATTCTTAGTGTAGGGCAAATTCAAATAAACAAAAATCTAGTTGCGGATAACTAGGAGCTAGATGATGTTGTTTACACACCCATGATATATGAGAAATTCTTAGTGTAGGGCAAATTCAAATAAACGAAAATCTAGTTGCGGATAACTAGGAGCCTGATGATGTTGTTTACACACCCATGATATAGGAGAAATTCTTAGTGTAGGGCAAATTTAAATAAACGAAAATCTATTTGCGGATAACTAGGAGCTAGATGATGTTGTTTACGCACCCACGATATAGGAGAAATTCTTAGTGTAGGGCAAATTTAAATAAACGAAAATCTATTTGCGGATAACTAGGAGCTAGATGATGTTGTTTACGCACCCACGATATAGGAGAAATTCTTAGTGTAGGGCAAATTCAAATTAACGAAAATCTATTTGCGGATAACTAGGAGCTAGATGATGTTGTTTACGCACCCACGATATAGGAGAAATTCTTAGTGTAGGGCAAATTTAAATAAACGAAAATCTATTTGCGGATAACTAGGAGCTAGATGATGTTGTTTACGCACCCACGATATATGAGAAATTCTTAGTGTAGGGCAAATTCAAATTAACGAAAATCTATTTGCGGATAACTAGGAGCTAGATGATATAAGTTTTTAAACTGTCATGGTCACTAACACTAACATTAACATTTTTGTTTTATTTTTTTGTTTATCCGTGATCATGGTGCTTGCAACAGCACCGAAATATCGGGAACTCGCAACACACAGTAAACATGCTAAATATCCCGTTTTTAATGTTATTGTTAGAGCTATATGATGTTGTTTACGCACCCACGATATAGGAGAAATTCTTAGTGTAGGGCAAATTCAAATAAACGAAAATCTATTTGCGGATAACTAGGAGCTAGATGATTTTGTTTACGCACCCACGATATAGGAAAAATTCTTAGTGTAGGACAAACTCAAATAAACGAAAATCTAGTTGCGGCTAATGTTTGTATATATACTGAGATAAATACGTACTCAGTGATAGAAATAAAGTTCGAAGTTTTATAGGTCATTTGTAGGTAGCTAAAGTAAAATATCGCCATGTTTTTATTTCTTTATAATGAGTATGACGGCTCTATTGCTGAAATCTATAGACATAAATCTGACTAGATAAGACAAGTGCCTCCATCTGTATGAAAACCAAGCGTGCCACTTTTTCACACACAATTTAAAAACAAATTTACTTACCAATGAAAGAAAACATTTCCAATGCCTCGGCCAACTTTTTCTATATAGTCTTTACAGCTCAATATGGCATAATTAGGCATTTTTCTAGATTTCGGTGGATTTCCGGTGCCGATAAATCTAAACGAAAAGCTCAAACTACGATCATTGATCGTAATTTTACTCCGTTTTTTGATACGAGAAGTACATACAATCGCGACATCTAGTTAGATCTATATCTGTGGTAAAATCTTATTGGTTGCAGCTAACAAAACTTTCCTCACGACACTATGCGTCAATTAAACTTTTGCGCGCATTTCTCTCCAAGAATGAGACTGCTACAAGAAGATAATTACACACTTACCAACTGTATTTAAAACTAATTTAAAGGTACATTGTTTGTCCACAGAAACGGCAACTTAATCCGGATCTACGTTAGTAAATCAAGCCGTGTCAGGCTGGCATGTGATCCGCTGAAGTTGCGTCCGTCTGACGTCCTTCAAGATGCTGGTATGTACTGTAATAGTCTTCTCTTCTCTATCTTGGGTAGAAAAATGATAATTCTAGTTACTTCGTCATTGAGATTATCAAAGAATATTGAACATGTATTTTTTTCTTTATCAAATAAATAAAAATTGCCAAATGTGAAGCGTATCAAAGTTCTAGAGTGGGAGCTTGTGAAGTCACTTGTCAGTATAAAGTGTAGCAAGACGTGACGTCACACGATATTTCAATGCACTGTATCGTCGTATTTTTTTGTATACGTGGGCAAAATAAATAATACGTGTCCAATGTTTGTAGGTAATCTTACTGACAGACCAAATAGTTTTTTTTGTCATCATCCCTATTGTAATAGTTTTAACTTTAATTATGTTTATAGTTAATGCCAGTTTTCACGAACATTATGTGACACCTAAATAAATCCAAAAATCAAAGCACTGTTGGATTTTCAACTTTAGGCGTTAAACGGAGCGTTGAAAATTTTACAGCAGTAATTTGGACATCGCTTGTTGTCTAGTGTTAGTCTAGATCTTAGATTTAAATTGGGTTTGTCTTTCGTTGTTACGGAGTGAGCAGATTTGTTTTCTTTCGTAAAGGATCATACGAGTATAACAAAATTTGTCCGTATCATTTCCTTATTGCCAGTGAAATAAAGGAATTGAAATAACATACACAAAATGAAGCATTATTTTATAAATAAAATATACCAGAAAGTAGGTTTGACAGGGAATCTTCTTAGTGGAGGTGTTTTCTTTTCCTTCTGTTGAATAAAGTTATTTGTCATAAACTTGGATATGTTCTAGCTCTATTTGGTGACTATGGTTTCCGTTTCAGAATAAGTATCAAATGTTAGTCTGACACAAACAAAGTTTCAGGATGTCTCCGGCCTTTTAAGGCGTCATTAAGATTTGGTTTCTTTACCAGAAAATGATGTATCTAGTTTTTACCCGCCTGCAAGGAAAGGGTTATGTTTTTCACGCGTATCTTGTATGTTTGTATAAATGTAATATTCTTTATTACCTCATATCTTTCAAACTACTTGGCGTATTTTTATAATTAGGACATCGTTAGACCACCCAAGTGTTCTTAGATAAGTGCCGTATAAAAAAAAAAGGAACATGGCGGCTTTTGGACGCCATATTGTGGGGGTTGCTATTTTTTTTCTTCCCTACCCATCGAGTGGGGTATCAAAATGATGGGTTTTTAGAGGAGATTACTAAAATATAAACTACTTATATGTTTAAAAGTCATTCGAAAAAAAAATTTAAACTAAAAAGTTGTAAATAAAAAATCATGCTGTGCAGTCGGAGGATACATATTCGTAAACTGGCTGACCCCCCGATCCTCCAACTGCACAGCATGTTTTTTATAGTATGAATAACTCATGTAACCTTTAAACTACATCAATAATATTGGTCATCAAAAAACCGGCCAAGTACGAGTCGGACTCGCGCACGAAGGGTTCCGTACCATTATCGCAAAAATCAGGTTTGTTGTATGGGAGCCCCAGTTAAATATTGACTTTATTCTGTTTTATTTGTTGTTATAGCAGCAACAGAAATACATCATCTGTGAAAGTTTCAACTGTGTAGCTATCACGGTTCATGAGATATAGCCTGGTGACAGACAGACTCTGACTCTCTGGGCGCACGGTTGGCGCAGTGGTTGAGTGATTGACTGCTGCGCTGCGTGTCGCGGGTTCGATTCCCGCACGGAACAAATATTTGTATGACTACAGATAGTTGTTCCGGCTCTGGGTGTTTGTGTATGTGAGTTTATATGTTTGTAAACGCACCCACGATACAGGAAGAAATTCCTAGTGCGGGCCAACGTTTTA
This sequence comes from Orthosia incerta, assembly GCA_948252205.1. Lineage (NCBI taxonomy): Eukaryota > Metazoa > Arthropoda > Insecta > Lepidoptera > Noctuidae > Orthosia > Orthosia incerta. The sequence continues at coordinate 15,602,347 of OX411747.1, forward strand.
AAAAAAAAAAAAAACTTTCAGACGGACCGTGGATTCTTAGTAATAGGGTCCAGTTTTTACCCTTTGGGTACGGAACCCTAAAAAGGGCAAATAAAACCTTCTGAAAAAGATATCACATCTCAATAACATTATTATGGCATGTCCCATGGGTAACCATTTACGCTTCACTAAAGTCAACCGTACAAAACAAAAACAAAGTTTCCTTTAAGAAAATATATTCTCCTCCTAACATACGTAAAGTGTCGTGGCTGAATACTTAAATATATTTTATGTTAGACTCCACATAAATGAAGGTGATACATCTACATACAAAAAGTAGAGTGCGGGGTCGACTGAGATAAAGGTGGCCTCACACAAAAGAAGTTATTTACCTTTACGAGAGCACCTTTAATATTTCTTGAATCATTTTCGCTTTCATCTCTGGGGAAAATACGCGGTAATTTATATACTTATGTTGTTTAGTAGCCGTAATTTTTCTCAGCCACCTTTATTACATTAAGAGTAAGTAATAATATCATAGCTGTATTATCATTCATAGTTGTGATTAGGGTTGTAATAGGCCGGGATCACGAGAGGTAATGATTGAGGCAGATTTTGGTCGGAAATGGGACAGCTTAATCTCGGGTGTCAGCGAAAAGGTTTGTGTTTAATATCAAATTCTTCGCCAACAATAAAACCTTTTTATTTATTTATTTATAGCCTCTTTCAGACGTTTACATAATTTGTTTTATATATTTATTTGTTCCTATGTATAGTTTTATTTTATTCTGTGTGCCCTTTGGCAAAGGCCTCCTCCAACCCCTTCCAATCTTCTCTCTCCCGCGCCAGTCCAGGTTTTTCCAGCTATTTTAGCCATATCATCTTCCCATGTTCTGAAAGGTTTCCCCTTTTTTCTCTTTCCCTCTCTTGGGTACCACTTACTACACTGGGTGTTGTTCCATTTCTCTTCTCCTCTGATTACGTGGCCAGCCCATTTCCACTTAAGCGTTCTTAATTTCAACACATCTTGGGTTTTTGTAGCTTTCCTAATTTTGCTGTGGTTTATTTTATTTATTTTCTTTTCCCCATCATGCTTCGTTCCATGCTTCGCTGGCAAGTTTGTAGTTAATAAAACCAATTAGTGGGTGCTTTTAAACCACATTAAAGTAGACACAGTCTGTTCTGCCCCAGCAATAAGAAGACCCAGATTATTTTAATAAAAACCATTCCGAGCAGTTTTTACGGCGCGCTATAAAACAAACGTAAATCCCTGTGTAATAAAATTCAATTTGAGCGCTACGCATTAACGAGAGTATAAAGAAAACAAGGGTATGAAATCAAACTTTAAAAGGAAAATTATTCAGTACATTTTTAAACCCCGACGGAAAAAAAACGGGACGTTGTAAGTTTGACGTGTATTGCTGTGTATCTGTGTGTCTAGCCTCATAACTCCTAAACGGATGAACCGATTTTGATATATTTTTATTTGAAAGAGGTTATTATCGAGAGTGTTCTTAGGTATCCATACCAATATTATAAAGAGGAAATATTTTTTTGTTTGTTTGTTTGTACTGAATAGGCTCCGAAACTACTGGACCGATTTGAAAAATTCTTTCACCAATAGAAAGCTACATTATTCCTGAGCGACATAAGCTATTTTTAATCTCGAAATTGGGTCCTGTGTGGTGGTCCACGGGAGCGAAGCCGCGGACAACAGCTAGTGTTTGATAAAAATCGGTTTAGCCGTTCAAAATATATTAGAGTTTTAACCGGGGTATTTTCGCAAGATATCGTGTCATAATTACCGTGTTCGATTGAAGCGTTTCTACTACTACATAGATAAATTAAGTAGTTTAAAAAGCATGAAAAAAAAAGTGACGGTATTTTTATTTTTTTATTTTACTTGTTCTTAAGTGGTGTCGACATGAGATTAGCCAGTCAGTATGTATTCAATAGCTGTAGGTTTAGCCAGAATACACCTGGTGTTCTTCAGTATTGCTATTCGTAGATAATCCAATACACCCGTTGTAGTTGATGGATCATAGATATAAGTTTTCTATCGTCATTTAAACCATTATCTATACTTCTATACTAATATTATACAGATTTTTTTGTTTGTTTGTTAGTACCGAATAGGCTCCGAAACTACTGGACCAATTTAAAAAAAAAATTTCACCAATAGAAAGCTACATTATTCCTGAGTGACATAGGCTTTTTTTAATCCCAAAAACGGTTCCTGTGGGGTGGCCCACGGGAGCGAAGCTGCGGGGAACAGCTAGTTTAGAATCAAATGACCGCTAATGACTAGCATCAGGCAATGACCTCTTCTCATATAAAAATGTGTTAGCACTAATGGCTACGCTTGCTTAGGTACGGCATGTTGGAAATTTTCAAATATATTATTAGATCACGTTACTTCAAAATAACCATACCATTTTGATTGGAACAACCCTAAACTTTATAACAACATTATAAATTCAGTCATGAAAACTTGATTCAGTTGCAAAATGTTGCCACCAGCATAACAATGCTAGACGGACACTAAAAACTATTATGAAGTGTACCACAAGCCGACAGCCAGGAAATATAGCTGTGGTCTCATAATAAGACAGGCCATAAATAAAACGTTAGCCGCGGCAGGAGGGACCGAGTCCGACCGCAGATGATAACAGGGCAGGAGTAGGTAACTTAGTGCATTTGTTACTCCACTGCCGCAGTTTATCACAAGATATTGCTGTTGGCTTAGACTCTTTACAGATTACATCGCACATCACATCATCCTATTAATGTTCCCACTGCTGGGACACAGGCCTCTTCTCTGTGAGAGGGGATGGGCCGTAATCCACCACGCGGGTCCAGTGCGGGTTGGTGGATGTCACTTGTCGAATTTTTGGTTCTAGGATATGCCGGTTTCCTCACGTTGTGCATAAAACAAATTATTATAAAAACAAAAACCCGACTGATAAAAATAATTAATTGAAAAGAGATAAACAAGTACTATTTATAATTTATACATTAAATATTATGAGGTGCTTTTCTCTTTTCAGTTAATTATTTTTGAACAGCTGGGTTTTTGTTTTTTATAATAATTTGTTTTATTAATTTAAGAAAACTTAAAAGAAAGACTTTTAGACAGACAAGAGAAACAGACTTACAAATTTATAGTATGTCGTGAAAGTCCTTTTGGAGTAAGTAATAATAATAAGTTCTAATTAGTGAATTTTAAACATCGTTTAGTATAGTAGAATTAATATATGGGCAAGAGGAATAGTTTATCCCAAGATGTTGCTGGTGATTTAGGTATTTTTAATTGAACAAAACTCAAAAAAATCGTAAAGTTATACAACAAATTAAAAAGCATGACTTGCTCCCTTAGGCTTGTTATGAAGGGCGGTTCCTGTTCAGGATAAGGCGGGAGGAAACGCTCGGGTGTCACCATTGTGTAGATCGCCCGGAGGACACGGTAGAGCATACGGTGGAGGTCTGCCCCGCTTGGGTGGAGCAACGCCGCGCCGTCCTCGTGGAGGCGATCGGCGGTGGCGACCTCTCGCGTCCGGCCCTGGTTCAGGCCATGGTACGGGGTGAGAGGCCATGGGAAGCTGTCACCTCCTTCTGCGAAGCAGTAATGTTCGCGAAGCAGGAGGTGGAACGCGTAGCGGAGACGCCCTCTTGCCCCAAGCCACCGCAGAAGACGCCCTGGGCGTCGGGAGTCGCAAGCCGATTCCCATCCACTGTAGGCGCGGGCTAAGGACCAGGCCCGAGTCGACGGCGTGTAGTTCCAAGCGCGTCTCAAAGAGTTATCAGCAAAAACTGACGGGGTCCACTAGGACCAATGCCTGTCTGGGTCGCGAATAAATTTGAAAAGAGTTACCGCAGCCCTGGCTCAAGAAACTGAAGGAAAACGGGTGGGTTTTAGTCAGTAAAGTCTGACAGGCCCTCCCGCTCCCGCCAGAGCGGGAGAAGTCATTGAATGATTTCCCATCCAAAAAATATAAAAAAGCCGGCCAAGTGCGTGTCGGGCCACGCGCAGTAATAGGGTTCCGAAGTTGCATAATAATGCGGACTAAGAAGAGGGTTTTTTGTTGTTACATGAACATTAAAACGGTTTCAGCGGATCACAACGTTTAAAAACGGGCCCACCTATGGTCGGGTAGCGGAATTTGCTTGGCAATCTAATCTAATTTGACTTTAGATTACAAAACGTCGAAATTACTTCTGCACTAACACAAAATATACACACCCGCGCGCATGCGCCGTTTGGACTACAGACCGGTACTGCCACCGACTCCGCCCACTCCAATGCGTTATTCGAGCCTAAACATTATTAAATTAGAAATCATTATTACTAAGGATGTTATGATTTTATTTTTGTATATTTTTACATGGTTCATAAACATGTATTTACTATCTGTTTCTGTGTTTTGTGTTTAGCTAACAACGTTATTTAAGTAATTTTTCAATGACATTTGTACAAAAGTTTTACTGTTCCAAGTACATTTTATAAGTTGGTCGACTATTACTCGTAAACTTGTAAAGCCTGTTATGTTTTTTTTTTGTCTATTTTTATATGGTTCATAAGCATATATTTACTCTGTTTTTCACAGCTAAGAACGTTATTTAAGTAATTTTTCAATGGCATTTGTACAAAATTTTTACTGTTCCAAGTACATTTTATAAGTTGGTCGACTATTACTCGTAAACTTGTAAAGCCTACTTAGCTGTGATAATTTCGTTATATATACTACTGCCGTGAATTTTTTCATTTCGCTGGCAGGGGGGGAGGGTGGGGAAGCACTTGACTCTAACAAAAATTAGCAATTTAAAGCTTAATTTTACGCAAACGAATCTCTGAATCGAAAAATGGTTATTTTTGAATGGCCTATCCAACGATACCCCACACCATGGGATGGACGAAAAAAAAAAATAACATCCCCAGTTTACGTCTATTGGAGGAACCACAAAAAAAAAATTTTTTCATGATTTTATTGTACCACTTTGTCGGAATTATTAATATGTATATCCATGCCAAATTTTAGCTTTCTAGTACTTAGAGTCTCTAAGCTAAGCTGCGGACGGACAGACGGACAGACCGAAACTATAAGGGTTCCTTGTTTACTTCGGAACCCTAAAAAAGGCTGGTTATGAAAGCCATTTTGGGCGTTTAGAGGAATTTTTAATTTTGTTATCATACAATATCTATTATGTATTCTTGATTTTAGACTGCAATCGACTATCAGAAATGTATTAATATTAATTATTATTTTCTTACACATCAAATTAATTAATTAATACTGTAGTAGAATTATTGAAAAAAAAAGTCGCAGGACTTTATTACTCTGATTGGATTGGCTGTCCCAGAAAATATTTTGTATACAAGTATTCATTCCATAGGAACTAAAGAATCAATGGCTACGCATCCGCCCAAAGAGTTCCGGATAGCTATTTATATATAATCCTTGGCTACTTGACGATGCGATAATATGTCTTAATTCTTTATTGTACACAAAAAATTACATATACAACATGAGTGATTATAAAGTTGATGTACAAAGGCGAGCTTAACTCAAAGAAGAGTTTTCTACCAGCAAACCTTAGAGTGATAGAGAGAGTTTACAAAAGAAGAGAAGTAGTCCAGTGTACAATTTTAGAATAATATAATATAAATCATAAATATACATACATAAGCATAAAATATACATACATAAGTACAAAAAATACATACATACATAAGTACAAAATATACAACATACATATACTAATATTATGTCATTCCGAAAGAAAATGATCCTTGATTTTCCTCTTGAAGACATTCAGAGAAGGGCTGTCGCGTAGGGAATGTGGTAGAGAGTTCCAAAGACGCACTGCAGTAACAGAGAAGGAGCCATCATAGCGGCTGTAAGTGTGACGTGGGGTACGAAGGAGAAGAGAAGTGGAAGTGCGACAGGGTTTACCCCTTTGGGACAAAATACTCAAAGCGTTCACGAAGGTATTGAGGAGAATTAGGATTGTGTAGGATAGTATAGAGGAGAGATAGGATATGGGTATCTCGACGACGCCGAATCGGCAGCCACTTCAATTTAGTCCGAAATTCCGACACGTGGTCGTACTTGCGGAGGCCAAAAATAAAGCGGATGCACAAGTTCTGCAGTCACTCGAGTTTATTTAGGAGTACCTCCGTTGCATCTAGAAAACAGACATCTGCATAGTCTATGAGCGGTAGAAGAAGAGATTGAGCAAGAGTGACCTAAGTGCGAAATGGTAAGAATTTTTGGAGACGTTTAAGAGACTGAAAAGAGTAGAAGACCCTTTTACTTACATCAGCAACATGAACCTCCCAAGAGAGGTTAGTATCCATATAGACGCCTAGGTTTTTCACGCTTTTCGAATAGCATATGGGCACTGAATCATAAACTACTGGTGGGAGGGCTTGGTGATTTAAAAGGCTGAGCATGTATCTACCACCAACAATGAGCGCTTGAGATTTGGTTGGGTTCAGTAAAATTCCAAAGGATTTTGCCCACTTGTTAATATTTTCAAGGTCACTATTGATGGCAGACACAGCTGCAAGTCGTCTGCATAGAGATGATAGTTAGAAGTTAGGACCTTAGTGATAGCATTTATGAAAATTGAGAAGAGGAGAGGAGAGAGGACGCCACCCTGGGGAACGCCCGCAGTCAAGTCACACCAGTCAGAGGAGTCCTCATCGGCTCGAACAGATTGCGAGCGGCCCCGAAGATAAGATTTGAACCGTTCAATTACCGAAGCAGAGACATTAAGAGAGGAAAGGATTCCTAAGAGTATGTCAAAGTCAACTGAGTTAAAAGCACTGCTGAAGTCCAGCGGAACCAATACAGTAAGACATTTATTATCCATAGCCAGTCTTATATCGTCAGTTATTGTCGTCAGTTATGTCTTGGTGGCCCAGTGGCTAAGAGCTCGCCTCTCATCATTGAATAATTTGATTTTACTTTTTGGTAGTTAAGTAGGTTGTTTGCAAATACTCATACTTAAATATTTGTTTTCGGTTTGTAAATATTTGGAGATTTTAATAAAGACTATCTCCGTAACGGCATTACTGCAAATTATTACATATTCAAATTATTAAGTGACGCTGGTCTCTAGTCTAGAAACTATATTTAAATCTTTATTACAAACGCTTACCTCTACCCATGGTGGTACTCAAATAGATAATATTTTTTGTAACCTCACTTGTGAAGTTGGATTTTATAACTCCTTCTTCAGTTATCATCGTCCTATGTGGGCCCGATTTTAGGCATTGTGAGCCGCTGAAACCTTTTTAATGCTCATGTAACAAAAAAAAAACATCTTCTTAGTCCGCATTATTATGCAACTACGGAACCCTTGGCCGGTTTTTTTCCATCGACACGCTAAGAAAAACAACCGCCAACACGACCTGAGCAAGCGTGGCGATCAATGCTCGTGCCTTCTCTGTATGAGAAGAGGCTTTTTCCCTGCAGTGGGACATTAACAAGCTGGTATTATTACTAACTAGCTTCTGCCTGCGGCTTCGCCCGCGTGAAAGTCGAAAATTATCTCGATGGAACATATTGTTGCCGGAATAAAAGTATCCTATGCCTGACTATAATCTATCTCTGTGCCTATAGCCATAGTATCCATTCAGCCGTTCTGGCGTGATTGAGTGACAAACTTACACACATCCATCTAAACTTTCGTATTTTTAATAATACTAGCTGTTGCCCGCGGCTTCGCTCCCGTGGACCACGCCACAGGACCCATTTTCGGCATGAAAAAATAGCCTGTCACTCAGGCATAATGTAGCTTTCTATTGAAGAATTGAATTTGAATTGAATTTTTCAAATCGGTCCAGTAGTTTCGGAGCCTATTCGGTACAAACAAACAAACAAACATATAAGTAAGATTCTCGGTTTTACCAAATAACGGCCGAAATTCATGTAACACAATATTGCTTTCCCAATATATTTGATTGCGATCATAAATAAATAGGACAGTGGCACAACGAAAATATTATGAGCGGCTAAATTTAGTGTAATTTATGCAAATAATACAGTCAGACAATTAGCTGCTACTATGTGTATGTAGTGGTTGTGCACTGAATCGGCTGCAATCTAAACTGTTTTAATTGTGTTGTTGTTTTTCACTGTTTCAGATTATAATTTAAATAATCCGAATAATACAGGATTAAAATAGCCTTCTTTTAGAGGCTATATTTAAATATGCACGTTACGCAATATCCTAGTAATACCACTTTTCAATTGTCCGTGTACCAAGTTTCATCCAAATTCATTCAGCCGTTGAGATGATTGATGATAAACACCCAAACATCGAGACTTTCAAATTTATATTAATTCTTGGTTTCTCACGCTCTGGGGAGCGGGATCATTACCTTGCTCTATTAGCTTGCTAGCTTCTTACAAGGACATGAGTTACATTTTTTTTATGTTACCAAAACATTTACTTTTTAACTGACATCAAAAAAGAGAGGTTCTCAATTCGAAAAAAATGATGTGTATTAACTCAGATAGTGTTACTAGGTGAACCCATTTTGATGACTTTTTTTATTTGAAAGCTGGTGCTACTTCATCGGGTTGGTCCATTGGAGAAAACGAAGAAACAAAAACAGGAACACCGACTTCCAAAGTTTAAGTTTCTTATTCACTTTGTAGTGTTCCAAGGGGATGGCGAGGTAGACCGAGACGTAACGCACCGGATGAACTCGGGATGGATGAAATGGCGACAGGTCACTGGAGCAACTTGCGACCCACGGATGCCCCTCAAATTTTAAAGGGGAAAATTTACACGTCCGTGATTAGACCTGTCGTACGTGTCGTACTGTAGGGATCAGAATGTTGCGACTCTGAAAAAGATGGATGAAAAGAGATTGCATGTAGCAGAGATGAGAATGTTGAGATGGATGTGCGGAGTGACGAGAATGGATAAATTGAGAAATGAGTATATTGGAGGAAGTGTGAAAGTGGAGCCAGTGACAGAAAAGCTATGAATATACTTAATGATGGAGAGGGAGGGGATGGACAAAGAAAAGATGGATGGACTGTGTAAGGAGTGATATGAAAGAAAAGGGAGTCAGTGATGGCGTGACGGGGGACAGGACGGTAAGGAAGAAGAAAACGTGTTGCGCCGACCCCAAGTAACATGGGACAAGGACAGGAAGATGATGTGTATTTAATTGGATGTTGGTTGTATTTTTTTGTAAAAACATATTTTAAAATAACAAAAAACTCGACTGCTCAAAAAGCGACCGAAAAAGACGTAAACAAGAATAAACACATACTGTGTAGTCGTTATTTTAAAATATTTTTTTTTATTTACAACTTTTTTGTATTTTTTTTTAGAATTAGGTAAATTTAAACATATAAGTGTTAAATATTTTTGTAATCACCTCTTACAATCATTTATTTTGATAACACACATGATAGGTTAGGAAGAAAAAAAAATGAGGGCCCCCACAATATGGCACCCAAAATCCGCTATTTTTCTATTTTCCAATTTTAATGTAGCCAGTGACACTCGCAGGGTTAAAACGAATCGGTTGACGTAACAATCATCACAATCGGCAAACGTGTTTGGTCTCTAGAACGCCACATTCCTATGTGGCGTTCAAACTTACATACATACATAGACTGATAAACACCCTCTTTCGGCAGTCGGGTAAAAAGTTTGTTCTACCTATGCTGCGGTCGGCTTCTAGTCTAACCGGCTCAAGTCAGTTTCGAATGGAGCAAGCGAGCCTATCTGATCTCCACAACCTGTAAGTGTACAGGCTGTAACGGAGAGGTGTGATTATATTTTTAAAACTGCTTCTGCTCATGTAAATGAACAACTTTTTTCAAGGAAGTAATAGGGAAATCTGAAAAAATCAGAAAAAAAATCTGAATAAAATTTGTCGTTAGTTGACCAAAATTTGTATTTGATATACAATTATTTTTTTGAGAATAGACCTGAGGCCTTAGTGCGAGTTTTTACTCACGCTCAATCGCGTAAACGTTAACGCCAATTTGTATTGAAACTGGATAAGCACCGTCTGGTGACGGCAAGGCGAAACCTCTTTTTTTGTATACATTTTGACATAAAAGATCGTTTACGTTATCACCAGTGAGTACGTTAAAAAACTCGCACTAAGCACACTGTATATATATTGCCATTATCACCAAGCTTGGTGAAAATAACCGTGATCTTAATTTGTTTTATAAACAGACATCTATCTGTCAATCTCTTAAAGAGATAAACATAAATCCTCAAATCTAAAAGCTGTTGATTATGCAAAACAACTGAGGAACAAAATACAATCGTGGGCAACAACGTAGACAAATAATTTATCATCTCTCAAAGGGAGGACAGGCCTGCCTGCCGTGATTAAACATTCAAGGTACGAAGGATCTGTCGTCTGAATATAGATATGCCATGTCTATACAGAATGAGTTTACAAGTGGGCGTGGACGGCAAATTCCGAAACTCTAGGGAATAGCAAAAATCACTCAAAGGAGTCATGGACCCGATTTTGATGAAAACTAAAAGTGCATCATTGAATTTTGTAATCAGTATTCCTAGCCAGGAATCAAACCCGTTAATTTTGAAAAAAAAACACACTGAATTTAATACGGCATCCTGTAGTATCGCTAATAATTCCTCTTCAAAGTTAGAGTGAACAGGCTTCTTCTGGGTAAGCACACTCCATCGTCGACTTTGTCTCTGTCACCTCTGACCTAGACTAGAGTCTTGAGCAATCGCATCAAAAAATAAAAATAAAAAAAACTTATATCATGGCAAACTTAAAGAAAGACCATATTTATAGACAATATATTGACCAACATCTGTAATAGAAATATCGGTAGTACCGACATTGACCACAATCGATTAGCGGATGGACATGCAACCCTTTTCTGTACAGCATATTTAGAAAACGTTAATACACAATGCGTTAGTTTTAAATACATAGAGAGAAGATTATACAACGAGAAGAATAATAAAGAATTCAGACAGAAACTTCTGGAACACGACTGGAATTTAGGTACAAACACGTTCATACGAAAAATCAAAGAACTACATTCTAGTAGGTACGTTTAAAAAAAGTAAAGTAAAAATCAACATAAAAAGAACTGACCGATCTAAATGGCTTACGACAGGAATAAGGATATCTAGCAAAATGAAGAGATTACTAAATTCCATAAATAAAGCAAAGTGTGACAAATCCTTATTAAAATATCGTGAACAGTATCTTAGAATTTATAAAAAGGTAATTAGGAATGCTAAAAGAAAGGAAGTAACAAATCAAATAAATAAAGCAATTAACTCCAGCAAAGAAATTTGGAAAATAGTCAATAAAACTCGGAAAAAGATTTACAATAATTTCGAAAATGATAATATAGTACTTAAACATAATACTAAAATAATTTGTAACCCTTTAGACATTGCTAACAATTTTTGCGGAAAAATTTGACAACAGTAAAGGTGTAAACACTGGTAATCCAGAACTGGCTAAGAAGCATCTAATTGAAAATACTGACAGAGTTGATAAATCTATGGCTTTTAATCCCGTCATGCCGATAGAGATTTATAAAATGGTAAAGGGTATGGATAGTAAAAAGTCATTTGGACACGATGAAATACCGCTGAGCGTAATTAAAGATAATATAGATATACTAGCTTACCCAATATCTGAAATAATAAACGACTGCGTCAATGAGGGCGTTTTTCCTGACCAATTTAAGTTAGCCAGAGTTCTACCACTATTTAAGAAAGGTGCTAAAACAGATCCAAGCAACTACAGGCCCATTTCATTGTTGTCGGTTCTATCCAAACTTTTTGAAAAAGTGATCAAAAATAGGCTTGTAAGACATTAGAGTAGTCTAAAAATAATAGACTGTAATCAGTTTGGATACCAAAAAGTAAAGGGACACTGGATGCTATAGACTCCTTAGTTAATTACGTAGTGAATAAGCTGAACGATAAACTTAAAGTTTCTGGCTTATTCCTGGACTTAAGTTCTGCGTTCGATACTGTAGAACATTGCATTCTATTGGATAAGTTAGAGCATTATGGTATAAGAGAAAATATTTTAAAACTTTTTAGTTCTTATTTGACCAACAGGACGTCGAAATTAAATCACTTCTCGAAGGTGTGGAAGAAATTCATAAATCCAAAACATTTACTGTAACTAGAGGTGTTCCACAGGGTTCGGTGTTGGGCCCCTTTTTATTTATAATATTTCTTAACGATCTAACTGAATACAGTAAAGACATTTTACCAGATGCTGAATTGACAATATTTGCTGACGATACGAGTGCTGTTATAGCTGCTGATAATATGGAAACCTTAGAGTGTAAATTAAATATATTAATAGATGCTTGTGAAAGCTGGTTTTCTATAAATAATCTTAAATTAAATGTAAGTAAGACAAAGTGTATGATATTTAGATCTACAGTTAGGAACAAAGCTATAATAAACGTAGAATCCTTAGGCAGGAAAATTGACATAGTAGAAAGCCTAAAATTTTTGGGGGTGCAAATAGATTCTTTGCTTAATTGGAAGCCAGAACTAGATTCAATTACAAATACAATAAGCAGTTCATGTTATGCGATCAGATCACTGAGGGATATTTTGTCTATTGCCCAACTTCGAGCCGTCTATTTTGCTCTAGTTGAATCTAAACTTAGATACAGCATTAAGGTTTGGGGAAATAGCTATAAATATAATATTAAGGCAGCCTTTACTATACAAAAGCGAGCATTAAGAACCATACTTCGTTTAAATCAGACAGAATCATGTAAGGAGTATTTTAGTAAACATAGGATTTTAACGGTACCGTGTCTTTATATTTTAGTTCTCCTTACTCATTTAAACAAAAACTTAAACGAGTTTGAAACAGACGAAGAAAGAAAACTAGAGTAGATACTCGAATAAAAGATCTTCCTACTATTCTGCAGGCAAAGCTTAATGTTGCCAACACTCGCGTGTGCAGTCTGTCAATCTGTTTGACAAATTACCAGCGGAATTAAAGAATATTCAGAATGTGAACATGTTAAAAAATAAACTCAGGACTTTGTTAATCAAAAAAGCCTATTATAGCATTGACGAATTTTGTAATGACAAAGACCTAAAAACTAGTTTTTTAGAACTTTGTTGTAAATGTTTTTTTTTTGTTTTTGTTTTGTACTTAATAAAAAAGCAAGGGACTTTGCTCTGTATCAATAAGAATTAATGCAAGTAAAGTTACTATATATTTTTTTTTTTTGTTCTAACTTCGATGATGGGTGAGGAACGAAGTTACTTATGTTACAATTGTTTATGTTGCTTCTTTTTATGTTCCTACTGTGCAAATATTTCGACACAAATGTAATGTTTGTTATGAAATAAATAACTTGTACTTGAACCATTGTTAACCATCAACGCCCACTTGAAAAACTTATCCTGTATTTTTTTTTTTTTTACTATGATATTATTAGTGCAACCTTGCCTTTCTTTTGATGATTTTGATTGACTCCATTTTCTATTTGATTGTTTTGTTTTTTTTTTATATGGACAACTTTAACTGTTTGTTTTTTTTGATTAATAGTTTTTTATTTTGTTTTATTTAATTTATTATAATTTTGCATGCCAAATTTTTGCCAGAATGTATGGTTCACCTTTTCATCCCACGACCTTTTATGCATTTTAGCGAATAAATTATATGATTAGATTTGTTTTTAGGGTTCCATACCCAAAGGGTAAAAACGGGACCCCATTACTAAGACTCCGCGATCCGTCTGTCTATCTGTCCGTCTGTCACCAGGCTGTATCTCATGAACCGTGATAGCTAGACAGCTGAAATTTTCACAGATGATGTATTTATGTTTCCGCTATAATAAAAATACTAAAAACTAAATAAAATAAATATTTAAGTGGGGCTCCCATACAACAAACGTGTTTTTTTGCCGTTTTTTGCGATAATGGTACGGAACCCTTCGTGCGCGAGTCCGACTCGCACTTGGCCGGTTTTTTTTATTTGATTTAGCTATAAGGGTAGTTACTACGAGTTTTCGTAAAGTGTACTTTTTAGGGTTCCGTACCCAAAGGGTAAAAACGGGACTCTATTACTAAGACTCCGCGATCCGTCTGTCTGTCTGTCTGTCCATCTGTCACCAGGCTGTATCTCATGAACCGTGATAGCTAGACAGTTGAAATTTTCACAGAAGATGTATTTATGTTGCCGCTATAACAACAAATACTAAAAACAGAATAAAATAAATATTTATGTGGGGCTCCCATACAACAAACGTGATTTTTTTGCCGTTTTTTGCGATAATGGTACGGAACCCTTCTTGCGCGTGTCCAACTCGCACTTGGCCGGTTTTTTTCATCATGTCATATTTTAGTAAACAAATAAATTGTTTACTGAGATGATGATTTTAAGGGTACACTAGTCGAAAATTCTTCCATACAAACGTATTCTAGGGATTATTCCACTGTTTAACAATGTACGTTCAAAATAAAAAGTAATATCAATTTGTCTCATCATTATCTAGCCCTGTGTGGAAGCAAAAAAGTAAAAAAAGGAAATATTTGAAAGTTATGAGCGTCGAAAGTTCCACATTTCGACACTAATTTTAACGCATTTTTGGGCGCAAATAAATACCATAAGAAGACGGAAAATTGCAAAACGGCCTCCATACAGGGATAGATTAGTAGTTCAACAATGCAAATAATTTTATTTTGTACAGATACATTTAGTAGTTTTTTCATGATATCTAGACTGCCAAAGGTCTGTTTATAAAATTTCGCGCGCTCGGTTTCGTCCTAAATCATTATCCATTTCACTACAAATTTGCGAAAGTGTGTATTCGTACGCGAACTAGCTTCCTACTGTTCATCACAGCATCTATCTCTTCCGCACGTGTTGTCAGTTGATATAAAATGCATTTTAACCCCGCGCACAAAATAGTTCGTGCCGTTGACTAGTGTAACCTTAAAACTAAAATTTATAGACACGCTAGCCTTGGCAGCTGCTTTGCCTGCGTGCTAAGCCGAAAATTATCCCATGGTACTACTGGAATAAAACGAATTCTATATCCAATACGAAAACGTTCAATAGTTCATCCAAATCTGTTCAGTAGTTAGAAATGATTGACGTTCAAACACCTAAACACACAGATATTCACATTCATGATATATTATTTTATGTATGTCATGGATCAAGTGATTAATTAGGGCACTATGTATAATTCCCGGGCATTATGAATCTAATCAAGTCAAATCGGGCAATGTAATGAATACTAATTTAAAATTCTATGTTTATCACATTGTCTGTTCATTATGAATATTGCTACGTAACGGTTGGGAAATTTGATAATTATGGTCAATGAATTAGTCGCAAGAGCGAGCGAAGCGAGCTCGGGAGCTTAGGGCACCCTGACACGGATAGGTTAGCTTCGTCATATCCGAATAAGGCCACATTAATTAATTGTTCCATATAAGTAAAAATAGGATGATTCCCATGTGATGTTCCAAAAACTCGTAATTTCCGTACCTTTGTTTACCAAATGAGACTTGTAAGCACAAATATATTATAAAATACTTGTTGCTTAATAATAAGCTTTATCAAATCCTTTACGACGATGTTCCAATAACAAGGTAATTTATTTTTATACGATTGTTAGTAACTAATGATATCTTTTCTCCGGACATTTTCTCGAAACGGAACTAATGAGCTTTCTCTTAATATTCGAGGAAGAAAGGTGGTCCCGGTAGGTCTGGGACGACTTCGTGTGGAATAACAATCAGTTTTAATGTAGCTCTTTGTCTGTACTGTAAATCACACGTAGATAGATTTTCTTTTTTAATATTTTTTGTTTTATTTCAGTGGTCAGACAGTGATTAGAATGTAAAACATAGTTAAGAAAACAAAAAAGTTTAAAAACAAAATTAAAGCCGATTAAAAAAGGTTATAGACCCGTATTCCAGATGCTCATACTCGACTCAAACTCAAAATTGGCCACACCTACCAATCAACTGCCTGCCTACCAATCACAACTCTCGAGTTTGGCATATGATTCTTCAGCTTGACATATGTGTACTAAAAAGAACAAGAGCCCCGATGCCCCAGAAGTTATTTAATTCTTACACAAAATGTGTGGTAGGTATTGAATGAAAATGAAAGTCCAAGTTAGCAAGTACGAGTACGTTCCAAGTACATGCTAACACTACTCAATTCCACAGATTTTGTGTTAAAAGGAGGTCGGTAACATTTGGGCCGTCTAGGATC
The DNA here is from genome assembly GCA_948252205.1 of Orthosia incerta. NCBI lineage: Eukaryota > Metazoa > Arthropoda > Insecta > Lepidoptera > Noctuidae > Orthosia > Orthosia incerta. Next base: position 15,618,584 of record OX411747.1, read on the forward strand.
TTGGACTCGAGTCCAAGATACTAGTCGCCCCAAACTTTACCGATTGTTACCGACCCAAGCACGTTAATGTCCAAAAACAAGTCAACCAGTTTGGTATGAGCATCTGGAATACCGGAATACCTTAGAAGAGCATGGTAGAATTATCTCAATATAAAACCCATTTTTATTAAAGCTCTAAAAGCAATATAAATAAGAATTACTCATTTCAAAAGTATCTGTTTGATAAAAAGAAAAGAATGGACTTCATAAGCTGTAGAACATTCCCATAAAATATATTTTTCCCGCAGATGGCTAAAACGTTCTCCCTCTAGCCACCAAGAAACAAATATATTGCGATTTGCTCCTTCATTTTCTCGCAAGGTATTTTATTGCGTTGGGCAAGCTCATAAATTTCGCAGTCACTCACGGAGAAAAATAAGGTCTAACCGAGGCTCAGAAGAAATTGGTGCGAAAATTTCTTATTAGTTTATTTTTATTACATAAGCCGATGGGTCATTTTGACTTGCTACTGCTTATGAAGAATATTATTTTTGGATAGAAATCTCTTCTTACAATTTTTATTAGAAGCAAAAAATATACTTACGTTGGTAGAAAATGCCGATAAAGAATAGTTTTGTAAGAAAAATTGCGGTTCAACAAAATGTAAGTGCAAAAAGGTCTGAAACTACATTTATATCGTATCTTATAGAGCGAGTCTCAGCCTTTGAACATGCGAAACTAAAATAAGCGAATGAAAGAATAAAACCGGCCAAGTGCGAGTCGGACTCGCGCACGAAGGGTTCCGTACCAGCATCGCAAAAAAAAAATTGTTGTATGGGATGGGAGCCCCACTTAAATATTTATTTCATTCTGTTTTTAGTATATGTTGTTATAGCGGCAACAGAAATACATCATCTTTCATCAATCAATCAACAAATCCATTTCAATTGCCTAGCTATCACGGTTCATGAGGTACAGCCTGGTGACAGACAGACAGACAGACATACAGAAAGACGGACCGCGGAGTCTTATTAATAGGGTCCCGTTTTTACCCTTTGGGTACGGAACCCTAAAAAATATTAAATTTTAACAATGTAAGGTCCATCTCTATTTAAGAACAGGCATCAGTATGTTACAGCTATTTTCTTAATGTTTTTCGGCAAAATTCATGTTTCGTCAGTCGACGGATTTCTATCAGTTGTACTTTGCACTTAGTGCAGACCGGACGCTCTCAATCAAATTGGAAGTATATAGAGTTATTAATACTCTTTTAAGTTAATGTAATTTATTTACAAAATGGTAAGAAATCTGCTAAAGTCGATGATTGCCGAGGGACATTAAGAACATATTTGTACTTTAAAGCTTTCTTAAGTTAGCGAAATTCCAAAATAGAAGTAATCAAATTTACTTCAAGTGAATACCTAGGAGGGCGGTGCGACGGTTCGCTCCCGACAAACTTTTGAAACGAAACGGCATTTCTAATTAAAACCTCCGATGTCTAGCTCCACAAATAGGCAGTGCTGGTCGAATATACGTACTGTACGTCTCTGTACCTCGGTATTTGTATAAACAGCATCAGCCGATTGGTATTCTGAATATACAGCAACATATTCGGACTAGCAATCCGCTTACAGCTGAATACGCTACAGTTCGAAAGCCTTTATGTTCTTTCCATTAACATTCTACCAATTTCAATTTAATGTTACATGCCTGTGATTTTCGGTATTTCATACCATTGCTGTACGATTGTTATTCTAGAATGCAGTTATACCAATAAAACACAGAACAATTTACTAAAAGGTTTTGTTAAATCGCGTTATTGGTTCGATAAAGTTCAAAAACGTTTTTATTATAAAATCTGATATCAAATATTGGAGCAGAGCGCGAATGCAAAGCGCAGATTGATTGCAAAGATATAAAATGGCTAGATTGGACAGTGATAAAGCTGTGCTATGACAAACAAACGGTTAATAGTAAAAGCTTATACGATTTATCGGAACGGCATGTATCGCCGGACATATCTAGTTTGGTGATATTTACATAGCGAAGTACCAGCAGCAATGACGGTGGCATATGGCAGATCAATACAAATACAAATAACAGGGATCCGAGGCTGCCGAATTTCATGTGATTTGTGTACGAGTTTAGGCGCGCCCGTTCTGTGACCTACAAACAGGGGCTCGGGCGCGGAATTTTTTATATGCAGACAGACTGCCGTATGTGGTCGACATTCGTTTGAGCCTTCACCCGACTTATATGAATTTCATGCCAATTGGTATCAGGTACTTTACCTACCGACGTTTCCTGCCCCCTTTGAACGTGAACGTTGGGTAAGTTACCTCAATAAACACCGACGACTGGACCTGGCAACGTATAACACGCGAACACTCCGGACCGACGAGAAGATAGCCGAACTCGAGGAAGAATTGAGCAGGTTGCGATGGAGCGTTATAGGGTTATCTGAAGTCCGAAGAGAGGGGGAGGACTCGATAATCCTCAAATCCGGTAACCTGCTCTATTTCCGAGAGGGTGACCGGCAGTCCCAAGGTGGTGTCGGGTTTATCGTCCACAAGTCCCTTGTGAACAACGTGGTGAAGATCGAGAGTGTGTCGACCAGGGTGGCGTACCTTATACTCAGAATATCCGCAAGATATTCGCTGAAGGTCATACAGGTCTACGCCCCAACCTCGGCACACCCCGACGACGAGGTAGAGACCATGTATGAGGATATCTCTAAAGCCATGCATGGTTTCAAAACTCACTTCACCGTTGTCATGGGGGACTTTAACGCAAAACTGGGCAAACGAGACGAGGATGAGCTGCAAGTGGGGCAATTTGGAGTTGGACGTCGGAACCACCGGGGTCACCTACTGGCCAGTTTTATGGAGAAAGAAGGCCTCTATATGATGAACTCCTTCTTCAGAAAGCGTGAGCACAGGAAGTGGACATGGCAAAGCCCCGATGGTGTAACTAAAAATGAGATCGACTTCATCATGTCGACCAAGAAGCAAGTGTTCAATGATGTCTCTGTGATCAATTCGGTGAAAACCGGGAGCGATCACCGCATGGTAAGAGGCACATTGAACATTAATATCAAGCTTGAAAGGTCTCGACTGATGAAGTCCACGCTCCGTCCAGCACAGATCCAGATCCAAAACCCCGAAACCTTTCAGCTCGAACTCCAGAATCGTTTCGAGTGCCTAGGGAGCTCCGTGGACGATTACAGCGATGGGTTCGTGGAAGCTGTCCATACGGTCGGGTCTAAGTTTTTCAAGACCCGCCGTACAGATAGAAACAAAAAGCTCTCTGATCCAACTCTAAAGCTAATGAAGGAGAGGCGTGAGATGATCCTGCAGTCTTCAGACGATGCGGTGAAATACCGGCAGCTAAATAGACGGATCTCAAAGTCCTTGAAAAGCGACCTCCGCCGCTTTAATACTGAAAGTATTAAAGATGCGATTGAGCGGAATAAGGGCTCCAAGGTCTTTGCAAGGGATCTGTCTATTGGGCAAAGCCAGCTCACAAAACTGAAGACCGATGATGGCAGGATCGTTTCCACCAAACCGGAGCTTCTGAGGGAGATCGAGAGATTCTATGGGCAGTTGTACACGTCAACCAGTAAACCCATTGCGAATCTAGCAAACGACCCAAGAGCTAGATTGACCCGACACTATACCGAAGATATCCCGGATGTCAGCCTGTACGAGATTAGGATGGCTCTGAAACAGCTTAAAAACAACAAGGCGCCGGGTGATGACGGAATCACTGCTGAACTCCTGAAGGCGGGTGGAAAACCGGTACTTAAGGCCCTTCAGAAGCTGTTTGATTCCGTCATACTCGAGGGCAAAACGCCACAGGCATGGTGCAGGGGTGTGGTGGTACTCTTCTTCAAGAAGGGCGACAATGCCCGGCTGAAGAACTATAGGCCCATCTCACTTCTTAGCCATGTCTACAAGTTGTTTTCAAGAGTCATCACGAATCGTCTCGCGCGCAGGTTTGATGACTTCCAGCCTCCCGAACAAGCCGGATTCCGAAAAGGCTTTAGCACCGTAGATCACATACATACGCTGCGGCAGGTTATACAGAAGACCGAAGAGTACAACCTGCCTCTCTGTTTAGCGTTTGTGGACTACGAGAAAGCCTTCGATTCGATTGAGACTTGGGCTGTACTGCAGTCTCTCCAACGGTGCCAGATCGACTACCGGTACATTGAGGTGTTGAAGTGTCTGTACAGAAACGCCACCATGTCAGTCCGTCTTCAGGATCAGACCTCGGAACCAGTCCTTCTCCAGCGTGGCGTGAGACAGGGAGACGTCATTTCTCCGAAACTGTTCACTGCTGCACTGGAGGATGTATTCAAAGTTCTGGACTGGAGCGGCCTAGGCATCAACGTTAATGGCGAGTACATCACTCACCTTCGGTTTGCCGACGACATAGTGGTCATGGCTGAGACCATGGAGAGCCTCAGTACAATGCTCGATGACCTCAGTAGAGCTTCCGAAAGAGTGGGTCTGAAAATGAACATGGACAAAACCAAGGTGATGTTGAATGCCCATGTTACACCCATTCCTATCAAGGTTGGAGACTCTACACTCGAAGTTGTGGACAACTATGTCTACCTGGGACAAACGATCCAGTTGGGTAGGGCCAACTTCGAGAAAGAGGTCAACCGTCGAATCCGACTCGGCTGGGCAGCGTTCGGGAAGTTGCGCGGTGTCTTCTCGTCCAACTTACCACAGTGTCTCAAGACAAAAGTCTATGACCAGTGTGTGTTGCCAGTGATGACATATGGCTCTGAGACGTGGTCGCTAACAATGGGCCTTATCAGAAAGCTTACAGTCACTCAAAGGGCAATGGAGAGGGCTATGCTCGGCGTTTCCTTGCGTGATCGAATCAGAAATGTTGAGATCCGTAAGAGAACCAGGGTTACCGACATAGCCCGAAGAATTGCCAAACTTAAGTGGCAGTGGGCAGGGCACATTGCTCGCAGAACGGATGGCCGATGGGGCAGAAAGGTTCTGGAGTGGCGACCGCGAACCGGAAGACGTTGCGTTGGAAGGCCTCCCACCAGGTGGACCGATGACCTGGTGAAGGTTGCAGGAATCCGCTGGTTGCGGGACGCACGGGACCGGTCAATGTGGCGACGCTTGGGGGAGGCCTATGTCCAGCAGTGGACGTCTTTCGGCTGATATGATGTTGGGTAAGTTTGGACAAAGGCATACCTACTTATAAACTTTGATAATGCCGATTCACGTGATCTAAATTATCTATGTTTACCAATTTTAACATATAAATCTTCATTTATTTTATCGTTTTGTTCGTGAAATGTATAGTTCACTTTATGTACGAATTAGTAAAGAGTTCTATAAAATTTGTACATCTACCTTTTTCTAAAGCAAAAAGAAATATGAGTTATGTGGGGTTTGATAAAAGTTGTCGGACTTATGTCCCGATCGATTCAAACGTATTGCGCCGTCATAAATATTTTACGCTTGCCTGCATCTGTATACGCCGGCGAATTTATATGTTAAGACTCGGGGAAATGTCTACACGAGGCATATTCAAATATGCCTGTAGTTGGCAAAACCCTTTGAAAAAATATTTTACACAGACAACACAATCATGTTATTTTATCCTGCTTTTATTTTACGAAGGTTTTATGCGTAGCAATACGTTACGGATGAGATACGTTCTATATTCCTATAACAGCGGGGTACGGATTTCATTGCTAAAGTTTCAGTGCGATCAGACAAGTAATAAGCAAAACTTTACAAACAAAGAAACCCTCCCCTTTACAAGGAGAATGATTAGCTGGGCGCACAATATGCACATTGTTGAAGTACTAAGGCCGCTGGTTGGCTCAATTTTTTTCGTGTTCATTTCGCGCCATCCAAGTGTGGTTGCTTTAGCAAAAGGAAACTTTTGAAATTGGAATAGTTCGCCGGATATTTCCCGCGTTGGCATCCATCTTTGTGGGGGTGGGTGTCACTGGCCAGTGGTATGAGAGGAGGAAACTATGAGGCTAGTTGGTTTTTTCGCCAATACCCGTTCGCTTTGTGAATAACCTATTTGTATTTAGCTTTGATCGAATGCTTCAGCTGGAGTTCCACAGACTAACAATGTATCTATACTAATATTATAAAGAGGAAAGATTTTTTTGTTTGTTTGTGCCGAATAGGCTCCGAAACTACTGGACCCATTTGAAAAATTCTTTCACCAATAGAAAGCTACATTATTCCTGAGTAACATCAGCTATTTTTTGATCCCGATAACGGGTCCTGTGGGGTAGTCCACGGGAGCGAAGCCGCGGGCAATAGCTAGTCTTTACTTCTATACTAATATTATAAAGAGAAAAGATTTTTTTGTTTGTTTGTTTGTACCGAATAGGCTCCAAAACAACTGGACGGATTTAAAAAATTCTTTCACCAATAGAAAGCTACATTATTCCTGAGTGACATAGGCTATTTTTTTATCCCGAAAACGGGTCCTGCGGGGTGGTCCACGGGAGCGAAGCCGCGGGCACCAGCTAGTTTTTAATAAAAAAGGAGTTGTTTTAGAACAGAGTGTATTTTACAAATGTTTTAACATGGATACTGTGTTACTTTGCTTCGCTGTGAATTTTTCGTCGACAAGGGAACAATGTAAAGAACTTATTTAACTAAAGTATATATTCTCTGACTCCGTTGCATGCTGTTATGCAACGAGGTAATTTCAGCAGTGAATGTCACAAGAATATTACGTTACATGAACACGTTTAAGCTTTAGTTTAACTGCCCGAAAAGTGTAACATAAATTACTTTAAGGGTACACTAGTCGACGGCACGAACTATTTTGTGCGCGGGGTTAAAATGCATTTTATATCAACCGACAACACGTGCGGAAGAGATAGATGCTGTGATGAGCAGTAGGAAGCAGGTTCGCGTACGAATACACACTTTTGCAAATTTGTAGCGAAATGGATAATGATTTAGGACGAAACCTAGCGCGCGAAATTTTATAAACAGACCTTTGGTAGTCTAGATTTCATGAAAAACTAACTAAATCTATCTGTTCAAAATAAAATTATATGGAATGTTGAACTACTAATCTATCCCTGTATGGAGGCCGTTTTGCAATTTTCCGTCTTCTTATGGTATTTATTTGCTCCCAAAAATGCGTTAAAATTAGTGTCGAAATGTGGAACTTTCGACGCTCATAACTTTCAAATATTTTCTTTTTTTACTTTTTCGCTTCCATACAGGGCTAGATAATGATGAGACAAATTGATATCACTTTTTATTTTGAACGTACATCGTCAAACAGTGGAATAATCCCTAGACTACGTTTGTATGGAAAAAAATCGACTAGTGTAACCTTAATTTTAATTATATGTGCAGTTAGAGCCGTTATCTACACATGCCTAGAGATTGTTGACTATTTATGCGTATATAGATAAGCGGGCGGTATCGAGCTTCGGTTTATCTCTCCGATTCAGAATTCTACATGGCTGTAAATTTTTTGCCCGCTTTTACGATTTACGGTGTTATAAATTCTGAACGAATGCGGATAGTAAAACGCGGAGCTGAGTGAATTTTTCAACAAGGCGTGTAGTGTGTGCCTATTCTGCTTGGCTACTGTAGACACACTATCTCATATGTCTACGAATTATGTATGCCCTCATAAAATATGTGATTCTATTTTGATCTTGTTTATCGAGAATATACGTGTCGCCTACAAACGCTGGGAAATTCCATTACTGAGATGTATAGCCAACTATAAAAAAATAAAAAAACGTGTAACCTACTTACGTTTTTCCAATATTGTTCTAATATTATGGATACAATTTTCCCTAAAAAAATTGTACAAATATTTTCTTGGAATATTTTATTTGTGAATTGAATTGCTTGTGGGATAGACAAAGAGCCTTTACGTAGATATGTGTATTGAATACTCTTCCACATTACGGTATTAAGGACTAAACTGATAGGGTCAGACCAGAACTTGGTCAAGCTTACAGACATCCAGACCGGATAAAGATCAGAATCAAATGATATTGAGTATAAATACAAACTAATGTGTGTTTTCTAGGCGACACGTAAATTAATGCCTTCATACAAGCGCGGTGTTGGATTTTTAACTGTCATCCCTAGTTGACTGTTGAAAATCCCACAGCGCTCTTTTATTTAGGCATCCATTTCAGAGTCATAGCGTTAATGAAAGCGAGTATAGGAAACAACACTACTATTTCATTCATGTAAGATAAGGCTCTACAATACACAGCATAAGATTAATAAGGCAATTATCACATTAAATCTACTACATCTGCTCACTCCGCTAAGGTAACAAGCGTGACGATACACCCTACATACAGGTTCCGTAGCCGCACGTACCACAGACCTCAGGGGACTAACAAAGCACTGTCTGTGCAATTATGCCATTATTTGCACGCTTTTGCACAAATGCTGCCAGTGTTACGAGTGGTAGAGACAATTATAGCAATATGGGTTTAATGTCTATACTATAGCGTGTGAAATTGCAATGCAGGTACTACAAGCAAAAGTATTCGAAAACATGTCTTTTAAGTTTCCTTACAATCACACTTCGTAATGGGAATGCAAATGGCAATTTTACACGACGTCCTTAAAAAGTAATTCACACAGACAAAGTCACAACATCAAAGCGCCCCCGCTCCATATGACCCAATGTGTTTTTTTGCATTCATCTAGTTATGTATTTTCAGTTACACGATGCTCGTTAGTGCGCGAAGCAGGCACGGTACGCTCGTTCAAACGAAAACGGTTAAAACGCTCTCCAGGTACGTCCCACACGCTTTTTTGTATTTGTTCACCGTGACTTTTTCTCATTCGTACAATTTATGCAGATTCCCGGCCCGAGTTGGTTTATACGTTCATTGAGCAAGCCGTGCAGCCCGGAGCTCAGGTTGCGCTGAAATGCTCGGCGATTGGTGAACCATCACCTCGGTTCCGATGGTCGATAGATGGTCAACCTATTCCCACACATCATGGGTAAGTTTAAATAAGGGGCTGGTTTCTGAGTTGAGTATTTGGAGTGAAAACCTAGGTGGTTATCACACTGCCACGCATCACGCTGCGTGCGTGCAGCGTGATGCGCACCTACGCACGCACTTGCGTGCGTTTTTTCTATACAAACGGAGACACGCAAGTACGTGCGTAGGTGCGTTTCCATGCGTTTTCACGCAACATGCAGCGTGGTACGTGGCAGTGTGTTAACCGCCTTAATGCCAATTTCCAGGCAAGAGTTTGACAAATACTCAACTTCAAATACCTAATTCGGGGGAAAATGATATTGTTTCAGTGATAACGCTTGTCAAAAACCAAAATTAATGAGATTGACATACACTTGACAAATATCATGTAGAAAATTTCGGAACGAGGACTTCCGTTTTTGTGATCACCAGTTGGCGCCACTGGCGAGTAAGGTCATCAAATATAGCTGTTAAACGTAACAACGTTTACGCGCACCGAAGCAAAATTTGCATTAAAAATATTTCTAATGCCGTAGAAGTGCGATTTAATTTTCCGAAACTTAAAAACTATTAAAGCAAGAATTGGTAAAATCCGTACCTAACTTAATCTGCCATATTTGGAAAATATTCACAACAATAAAAAAGTAGTAAATAAAAACTCATGGCTCTGAAACGTGGTCGCTCACAATGGGCCTCATCAGAAAGCTTACAGTCACCCAAAGGGCAATGGAGAGAGCTATGCTCGGAGTATTGCCAAACTTAAGTGGCAGTGGGCAGGGCACATTGCTCGCAGAGCGGATGGTCGATGTGACAGAAAAGTTTTGGAGTGATGACTGCGAACCGGGAGACGTTGCGTTGCAAGGCCTCCCACTAGGTGGACCGATAACCTGGTGAAGGTTGCAGGGATCCGCTGGATGCGAGACGCACGGGACCGGTCAATGTGGCGACGCTTGGGGGTGGCCTATGTCCAGCAGTGGACGTCTTTCGGCTGATCTGGTGATGATGATAATGATGAAATACACTCGCGTTGTAAGCCAAAAATCTATGAAATTTGACATTTTGAAGACCTAACTTTACACCAGCGGCAAATGAAAGCGATAGAAAGACAGTGACATTGTTTAAATCCCTTGAGAAATTTTTTCTATTATAAGGTTTTCCTTAACACATTCCATAAATAGAAAAAATTGAAGCTCCAATACGTACGACATCATTATGTTTTATGACTAACTAAATCTGATATCTAGCTTCTCTATCCCGCTTCCTTATTTTGGGCTCATGTTTAGGTTATAAAATAGCTTCTTTATCGCAGGGCTATAATAACGGAGGGCCGGGAGAATGGTCCCACGGGGCTCGGCTCGGGCAGCAACTATGTGTTGTCGACGCTATCGCTTAGTAGCGCGAGAGTTGAGCATGGCGGTCGGTATGAGTGCAGGGCTACCAACACGCACGGCAGCGTGGCGCATGCTGCAAGGCTTAACGTTTACGGTAACTATTGCAATTTTATTAATTGTTTTGTGAGGTGGTGGTGTAATTTGAAATGTTAAAGTAAGCATGATTCTAGCCACTAGACACAGTGAAATCCCATCAAGAATAACTGTTGTTGAAGAGTCAAAATGTATGGGATTGACATGGGTTTTCAATCCTAAATAGAATATTACTATGTTTCGAACTTAAGGTATCAAACTAGACTGATACATGAATTTTTCTTAGGTTATTTTGTTGTAAATGATTCAAATACAGTATTTGAATGGTAGCGAAACATCGTAAACTATCTTGATATAAAAGAAACAATATCAGAATTATCATGCATCAACAGATTTATCAGGTTTATTCTTACGAACAATCCTAAGATATCTTTGGCGACAAATAGAAATGCTTGGCTTACCACTGTATAAATATTGACAGATTGTCAGCCTATCGGTTATGAATGTCCCCATATCAATTTATTTTAGTGGAGCCATAAAATATATGTTACATAAGGCCAAGCCTTTCTTTTTCTTTTACCCACGATAATTCCTACATCGTAGAAGTAGGCTGTAGTATAGTAAAAACATACAAACAAAACAGCACTCAAATCTTATTATATTCAGCTCTCTGCCATAAATTGTAATTTTTGCTTACCGCAGTGTTGTTACTTAACCATTTCATGTTTGTGTTGCCATCCTAAATAAATAAAGATAAGTATTATTTTAGCGTTGCGTATACGAATTGCTCAGCAAATATTGTTATTGGATTTACATAGGTCCGCCGTACATCAGAGCTATGAGCCCGGTGAAAGCTGTTGCGGGCTCTGAAGTGACGATTTGGTGCCCTTACTACGGATTCCCTATTGAGTAAGTTATCATATTGAATAACAAATAACTTAGCTATAACTTAGAGTAACTGCTTTGAAGGATTCAGCGTCTATTATCATATCGGCACTATTGTACTCGTATATATGAATGGTCGTGAAAGAATCTTTAAATTCTGACCACGCACAGTAAATGAGTTGAACATGGGCCTTTTTGTAAGTAGTTTATTTTTCTGAAAAAGTGTTTAAATTCTGACCACGCATAGTAAATGATTTGCACATGGCCCTTTTGTAAGTAGTGTATGTTTCTGAAAAAGTGTTTAAATTCTGACCACACACAGTAAATGAGTTGAACATGGACCTTTTGTAAGTAGTGTATGTTTCTGAAAAAAGTGTTTATTTTCTGACCACGCACAGTAAATGAGTTGAACATGGACCTTTTGTAAGTAATGTATGTTTCTGAAAAAGTGTTTAAATTCTGATCACGCATAGTAAATGAGTTGAACATGGACCTTTTGTAAGTAGTGTATGTTTCTGAAAAAAGTGTTTGTATTGTGACCACGCACAGTAAATGAGTTGAATATGGACCTTTTGTAAGTAGTGTATGTTTCTGAAAAAAGTGTTTAAATTCTGACCACGCAAAGTAAAAGAGTTGAACAATGGCCTTTTTGTAAGTAAAGTATGTTTCTGAAAAAGTGTTTAAATTCTGATCACGCATAGTAAATGAGTTGAACATGGATTGGTCCTAAACTAAGACATGATTCAACCAGAGTGCACACCTGTCTAGTGTATTACCTCTCAGAGGAAATACAGTCTCTCCAAGCCTGCTTCCAATCAGAAGTAAAAGTATTTTATAGTTCGAGAACATAAAATTTCACTCACAGAATCTTCGTACAATATGTATGGCAACATTGAGAAAGCAGGCACGAAATAACATCGGGTGAATCACTCGGGTCGCCTTGGTATTATTATGATTACGTACAGAACTCTGGGATAGCAGTATTATTGTTTTATAGACTTGATTTTATTGCCAACACTGACTCAAGAAGGAAAATACTTGACTTTATATAAAAAAAAAGAAAAGAAGTATTAGTATGGGCAATTGGGCATTATTTATTCGCTTGTCCTCGCACTGGAACTTAAAAAGTACATATGAATTGAAAAAGACATAGTGGTACTTGCTCGGTTTGTAGCCTTCAAGCACGGAATGTGAGGTCCACTGGGCCACCACGGTATATCCGTGGTCCCAGATAGTATTTTGTTTGAAGACAAGAATACACATTGTGATTTATTTTTTATTTTTTATAAAAGTAACACACAGTATAAATTTATACTACAAACCAGTTTGAAGAACTCAGCTGAGTCGCTATTACGACAGAAAACCCTCGATTAAATTTAAATAAATAAAAATCTTTGGCTGTCAATTTGATGATACGACGTGGAGTCGAGTTGGAGGACATAACTTGGATTATAGGGTGTGTATAATTATATAAAAACTGAATACAAAATAAAATACTAGATTATAATATTATTGTCAAATAATAGGCACATCCTTTGAGCTGTTGAGTTTTCCAAGACATGTCCTTGAGTGTATTTTTAATAAATATTTTGAATACGTACAGATAGAAATATCAAGTAAAAACTGCTTATTTATTTGTCTGTAAGTTTTTAACTTTTATAATGTTTCGAGTAGACCCTTGAGACCAAAATATAATATAAGTTGCTGACTTGACTAGGCCAAAGAGTTTTAAAATAATTAGTAATGCTGATTTAAAAGCGCAAATGTTCTAGTAAGATCCCATTTTTATTTCACGCTCCAATAAATGTTTGGTTCAACATAAATACTAGAAAAGGCCTTAGCTTTAGTAAAGCTAAGGTCTCAAGGGCCTACTCGAAATATTATAATATTAAAGTTTAAAACATAAAGACTAGAAGAGAAAATAAAACTTATTTTATTGTGTGTGTATTGAAAACAATAAAAATACACTCAAAGACAAGTCTTGGTAAACTTAACGGCTCAAGGACTAAATCTTGACTGTGCCCGTTATTTAACAATAATATAATTGAGAACGAAATACCTACAAGAAAAATCTATCTAGCTCTACCACATAGATAGTCAAAACATGGAATCAAATGAATGTGGCATAAAAACATAATGGATAAGTAAGGTAATTAAGTACTTATTTAAATATACTTTAATGTACACGAAGATATAAAAATTCAAAATGAAACATACAACAGGCGGCCTTTTTTTTTTTTTTTTTGGGTGGGTTATCATCCAATGACTTCTCCCGCCCTGGGTGAAGTGGGAGGCGTGTCAGACTTTTACTGACTAAAACCCACCCGTGTTCCTTCAGTTGCTTGTGCCAGGGCCGCGGTAACTTTCTTTCAAATTTATCCGCGACCCAGGCAGGCATCGGCCTTAGCGGACCCCTTCAACATTTGCTGACATCTCTTTGAGGCGCGCGTGGAACACTACGCGCCGTCGACTCGGGCCTGGTCCTTATCGGACGGCGAGCTACCCATTACTCGCCGTCCGCAAGCCCGCGCCTACGGTGGCCGAGAATCGGCTTGCGACTCCCGACGCCCGGGGCGTCTCCTGCGGTGGCTAGGGGCGTGAGGGCGTCTCCGTTGTGTCTCCCTCACGCGTTCCGCCTCCTCCTTCGCGAGTATTACTGCTTCGCTGAAGGAGGTGACAGCTTCCCATGCCCTCTCGCTCCGTACCATGGCGTAAACCAAGGCCGGACGCGAGAGGTCGCCACCGCTGATCGCATCTACGAGGACACGGTGGAGGTCTGCCTCGCTTGAGCGGAGCTCCACCGTATGTTCCACCGTGTCCTCCGGGCGATCCACACAATGGTGACACCCGGGCGTTTCCTCCCGCCTTATCCGGAACAGGAACCTCCCGAAGCAGCCGTGTCTGGTGAGGACCTGCGTCAGGCGGAAGGTGAGGACGCCGTGGCGCCTCTCGAGCCACTCCTCAAAGAGGGGCCTTATCGCCGCAATTGTGTCGTGCCCAACAACAGGCGGCCTAGGGCGGTACTTATGTTATTCTGAACTAACTAGAACTCTATTGCACGACATTATTGTTTCGTGTTCGCCTTTTTTTTTTTGAATTGCTTAGATATGTTACATAAAAAGCTTCAGTTTAGTGTGATTAGTTTTATAGTATCGAAATATATGTAGTTTAAAAGTCTTCGAAAAACGGGCCAAGAGGCTCATTGGCAATGAGGCACTGGTTGAGTCAAAGCTCCTTGAAGGTCGTCGCCGAGTAGCCAGCTTGTCGGTCTTTTATCGGTTGCACTTCGGGGAGTGTGCGATGGAATTGCATGACCTAATTCCGCCAAGCCCGTTTCATCATCGGACTACAAGACGTACGGCGATGCGCCATCGGAACATGGAGGACATCCCACCCATACGCACTAAATGTTTTGAAAATACTTTCATAATGCGTACAGCTAAGGAGTGGAATTCCCTGTCGAAGTCTGTGTTTCCCGATAGCTACAATCACGGGGTCTTTAAGTGAAGAGTGAATAGGTTACTGGTTACTTCTAGGCAGGCGGGCTACACCCTTAGACCACATCATCGCTTACCATCAGGTGAGATAGTGGTCAAGCGCAAGAGAAAAAAATACATATTTTCGGTAATGATTTTTTGCATTTTTCAATAAAAAATCTAAAGTAAAAGCTTTGCATGGATGAAAATTAAGCTCCTCCTATATCCATATTACCCGCATTCTTTTTTTTTTTTTTTTTTTTTTGAAAAAGAATGCGGGTACACTGTGGCATAGATTAACTCACACAAGAGTAGAATGGAAAGAGCTGGAGGAGGCCTTTGTGTCACAAGGACACGCCGACATCAAATTAGATGGGAAAAATTGAGAATAGTAATAAAATAAATAATAATAAAAATAATAATGGAATACTTACAATGTTAATATATTTAATTGCATGCTAAAAACTACTAATAATGAATTGTATACAATTATGTTGGCAATACAGGCTTAATAAATAATAAATATCCATATTGGTTCATCTGACTGTTGGGATAACTGAAATTTATGTTTACCTACATCGCACAATTTTACAGCAGAAGGGTCTAAACAACATTACACTGTTTCCGTCGTTCACGTATATACTGAAAAACCGTTTGAATTTTTTCATAAATCCTTACTATAGTATAGAAAGGGTGATTTACTCACATTTGACTCGTTTTATTTTTTCCTAACATTGATAAATGCTCATGAATACTGCGCTACTATGGCAGCGCAGTTATGTGGGACTCCAACCCACTAAAACTCCACGGTGTCCTCCTGTGCCGCTTTTGACTCCTAAATCATAAGAATAATACGCCTAGTTCAGGAGTATTTAAAAAAAATATTTCTATGAAATTGTAAAACAGGCTTTTGTTTTAGTGAACAAAAACTAAATTTTTTATTTATAATTCTTTTCATCAGTTCAGTGAAATGGGACGGCGGTGCAGGCACGGATCCTCGGTACCAGCAGATGGATGGGCAGCTTACCATCTCGAACGTCGATCGGAACCGGGACAAAGGAGGATGGACTTGTTCAGTTCTTACTCCTGGGGGAGAACTGGCCAGAAGAGAGGTATAGTATAAAGAATAGATGTAAAATGATCAGTGAGCTATAGAAAGAGACTGTCTTAGAGGTGTGAGTGACAGAGAACACGCTTTAAAAAGGTAAACTTCCATTTTCTAAAACCTTATATGTCATTATTAGAGCCAGCCAGAGGTTCTCTAGACAAGTGACATGCTATCATCCAAAATATTTTTTTTAGGGTTCCGTACCCAAAGGGTAAAAACGGGACCCTATTACTAAGACTCCGCGGTTCGTCTGTCTGTCTGTCTGTCACCAGGCTGTATCTCATGAACCGTGATAGCAAAGCAGTTGAAATTTTCACAGATGATGTATTTCTGTTGCCGCTATAACAACAAATACTAAAAACAGAATAAAATTAATATTTAAGTGGGACTCTCATACAACAAACGTGTTTTTTTTGCAGTTTTTTGCGATAATGGTACGGAACTCTACGTGCGCGAGTCCGAATCGCACTTGGCCGGTTTTTATCAAGCCCCCCATTAATTCCATTTCTCTCGATGTTGTGCTTCATCTCACCAATTCTCGAGGAAGTCATCCAAGGCGTCCCGCCATTTGTTTCTCGGTCTGCCGCGATCCCGTGTAGCTGTATCAGGGCGCCAGTCTGGCGATTGTTAAAATGTCATATATGTAATGACATTTTAACAACCGCCAGACTCCCAATTTTCAAGCTTTATCGAAATGTCACGAGATCAATACCGTACATTTTGGCATTTTGTCAATCGCCAGCGCTGATAGAATTAAACTTTGTCGAGAGCCTAAGGTCCTGTTTTTATTAGGGTTCCGTACCCAAAGGGTCCAAACGGGGGCTCCGTATTGCTGTCACTCACGTGTCCGTCTGTCTGTCTATCCGTCGTCTGTCACACAGGTTTTATATCCAAACGATACAGCCACAGCCTTTGAATTACAACTATATTATTAGCTACAGTCGTTAAATTTTCACAGTATAAGCATTGTTGATCCAAAATCATACAAGTTGTCAACAAATATTTTTTGATGATTTTAAGGGGGGCTCCCATACAGCTAAAGGGTGGGCGTGACAAAATTTTTGACCTTCCCCATTGAGTGAGGTATTGTTGTTTTGAGCTCGTTGAGTAGATATTTTTTTTTTGTGTTAAAAAGAAAAGAGAAGCCACCAAAGACAGATAAAAAAAAATTGTTCCAATTTTTTAAATTAATTTTCCATGGACCTATGAACTTGAAATTTGGTGATAATGTTTATTATTACGGATATTTTACTAACAAATACCAATATATTGATAAATCAGATGTTTCTTTGAAATTCCTTCATTTTTCCTATTACAACCAACTTGATTTTAGGTTTTGGTACGGAACCCTAAATGTGTTAAGTCCGACACGCACTTGGGCGGTTTTTGTTTCGAAGTATCTCTAAGAATAGATATTATTGTATTATGCATGGGAGTAAATTGCAGAGTACAGTTTTCTCTCTGGAGCATTTAGGCCTCAATTTTCTTTAAAAGTTTACATACGTTATTTAAGCAAAACTGGAAAGGGTGCAGGAAGCAGCTATAAAAATAACTATTCCACTATCCTCTCTGAACATAGTTCTAGCGTAATTTATAACGTATTTTATGCAAGCTATCCGGTAAACTATGTATGTATGCTGAATCATAAAATATTCATATTTCACTTCCAATAATTTCCGCTTACTTTGTTTAAGACACGACCCACTTATCCAGAAGATAGGGGGATGAATGAATGAACTACACCTCATTTTACGCTTGACTTGTTTTATTACTGACAGTGAGCTGACTTAATGTAATATGAATAATAGAAGGAATTTTGATGAGTAATTTTTTACTAAATTTATTTTCTATTGAATTATTTACTAGTATAAAGAGAAGTAGCAGTTAAATGAGACACGAGGAGAGGTTATAACAATATTGGTACACACATACGCGTTACCACGTACAGACACGTATAACATAAATTAACTTAAATAACGTAACTCGTCGCCAATCCGGAGCTTCTGAGAGAGATCGAGAGATTCTATGGGCATGACATCCAGTAAACCCGTCGCGAATCTAGCAAATGACCCTAGAGCTAGATTGACCCGACACTATACCGAAGACATTCCGGACGTCAGCCTCTTAAACAGCTTATGAACAACAAGGCACCGGGTGATGACGGAATTACGGCCAAACTTCTGAAGGCGGATGGAAAACCAGTAATATTTATATACACTTATACCCTTCAGAAGCTGTTTGATTCCGTCATACTCGAGGGGGAGCCCCCACACAGCTAAAGGGAGGGCGTGACAAAATTTTTGACCTTCCCCATCGAGTGGGGTATTGTTGTTTTGAGCTCCTTGAGTAGATAAATATTATTTTTTTGTGTTAAAAAGAAAAGAGAAGCCACCAAAGACAGATTAAAAAAAACTTGTTCCAATTTTTTAAATAACTTTCCATGGACCTATGAACTTGAAATTTGGTGATTATTATTACGGATATTTTACTAACAAATACCAATATATTGATAAATCAGATTTTTTCTTTGAAACGCCTTCATTTTTCCTATTACAACCAACTTGATTTTGGGTTTTGGTACGGAAACCCTAAATGTGTGAAGTCCGACACGCACTGGGCGGTTTTTGTTTCGAAGTATCTCTAAGAATAGATATTATTGTATTATGCATGGGAGTAAATTGCAGAGTACAGTTTTCTCTCTGGAGCATTTTGGCCTCAATTTTCTTTAAAAGTTTACATACGTTGTTTAAGCAAAACTGGAAAGGGTGCAGGAAGCAGCTATAAAAATAACTATTCCACTATCCTCTCTGGATATAGTTCTAGCGTATTTTATGCAAGCTATCCGGTAAAGTATGTATGTATGCTGGTATCATAAAATATTCATATTTCACTTCCAATCATTTCCGCTTACTTTGTTTAAGACACGACCCACTTATCCAGAAGATAGGGGGATGAATGAATGAACTACACCTCATTTTACGCTTGACTTGTTTTATTACTGACAGTGAGCTGACTTAATGTAATATGAATAATAGAAGGAATTTTGATGAGTAATTTTTTACTACATTTATTTTCTATTGAATTATTTACTAGTATAAAGAGAAGTAGTAGTTAAATGAGACACGCGTTACCACGTACAGACACGTGTAACTTAAATTAACTTAAATATCGTAACTCTTCGCCAAACCAGAGCTTCTGAAAGAGATCGAGAGATTCTATGGGCAGTTGTACATGTCATCCAGTAAATCCGTCGCGAATCTAGCAAATGACCCTAGAGCTAGATTGACCCGACACTATACCGAAGACATTCCGGACGTCAGCCTCTTAAACAGCTCTTAAACAACAAGGCACCGGGTGATGACGGAATTTCGGCCGAACTCCTGAAGGCGGATGGAAAACCAGTAATTACTTATACCCTTCAGAAGCTGTTTGATTCCGTCATTCTCGAGGGGGAAACACTACAGGCATGGTGCAGGGGTGTGGTAGTACTCTTCTTCAAGGAGGATGACAATGCCCTACTGAATGTCTATAGGCCTATCTCACTTCTTAGCCGTGTCTACAAGCTGTTTTCAAGAATCATCACGAATCGTCTCGCACGCAGGTTTGATTTCCAGCCTACCGAACAAGTCGGATTCCGTAAAGGCTTCAACACCGTAGACCACATACATACGCTGCGGCAAGTTATACAGTAGACTGAAGAGTACAATCTGCCTCTCTGCGTAGCGTTTGTGTACTACGAGAAAGCCTTCGATTCGATCGAGACTTGGGCTGTACTGCAGCCTCTCCAACGGTGCCAAATCGACTACGGTATATAGAAGTGTTCAAGTATTTTTTGTACAAAAACGCCACCATGTCAATTCGAATTCAGAATCAGACCTTGGAACCTATCCTTCAGCAGCGAGGTGTGGAGCTGCATGGAGGACCTACAATGCTCGATGACCTCAGTAGAACTTTCGAAAGAGTTGGACAAAACCAAGGTAATTTTGAATGCCCATGTCACACCCACTCCTATCAATGTCGGATACTCTGCACTCGACGTTGGACGACTATGTCTACCTGGGACAAACGATACAGTTGGGTAGGGCCAACTACGAGAAAGAGGTCAACGATCGAATCCGACTCGGCTGGGCAGCGTTCGGGAAGTTGCGCGGTATCTTTTCGTCGAACTTACCACAGTGTCTCAAGACGAAAGTCTATAACCAGTGTGTATTGCCAGTTATGACTTATGGCTCTGAGACGTAGACGCTCACAATGGGCCTCATCAAAAAGCTTACAGTCATCCAAAGGGCAGTGGGCAGTGGAGAGGGATATGCTTGGCGTATCCTTGCGTGATCGAATCTGAAATCTAGAGATCCGCAAGAGAACCAGGGTTACCGACATAGCCCGAACCTGCTTCGGGCAGGGCACATTGCTCGCCGAATGGATGGCCGTTGAGGCTAAGAAGGGAAAAGGGGGAAAAGTTCTGGAGTGGCGACCGCGAACTGGAAGACGTTGTGTTGAAAGGCCTCCCACCCTATGACCTGATGAAGGTTGCGGAGATCCGCTGGATGCGGGACGCACGGGACCGGTCAATGTGGCAACACTTGGGAGAGGCCTATGTCCAGCAGCGGACGTCTTTCGGCTGATAAGATGATGATGATGAACGTAACTCTACTCGACGCGATATCTTGCCGCGTGGGCATCTAGTATGAATGCTGGGTTCTGACTGGTTGACAATGAACTTCTTATTCAGTAAAGATTCCTACAGGGGGCGTGAGAGGCGTGGAAGGAGCGACATTTTCCATCTGGTCACCAGATGTCTAGTGCTACGTCGCGTCGTGTACACTAGTTATATTAATAACAGGCCAAGACCACTCGGGACAAACATTTGCATTGTCATCCATACATCTGAAATGCATTTATATGACTGTAAGCAGAAACTTCGCGAAGCTGCTTCTGTCTCAAACTTGCAACAAGACATGCTGCCCGTTTAATCGCACCTATGGGAGCCTTTGCACGAAGCGATCTTTGCTATGTATAAGGGCGAAAATCATAGAATAGCTCAGTTTTTCTCAGGCCCTGTGGCCTTTAATAATATTTAAATAATCAACATGCACGTTTTGAAGTCGTTGTCTACACATAATTTCGCAATACACTAAGTCAGGCCCTTTACTGATGACGCGCCGCAATTAAAATTGCGTCGATAGGTGATATCGAGCACGTATTTTCTAAGAAAAAATTAAGTGCGTATTGGTCGAATTGCACCGCATTGCGTGCATGTACACATACTTGCAATTTCGTTTAGTAAAAATCACTTATCGGTGTGATGTAAATCGAATTGCGTCGCGCCATCAGGAAAGTGCTTAAGGCTCAGTTTTTTATACGTAGTTTAGTTAAATTAAGGTTACTATGCTAACCAATGCTTTCAGATTTCTAAAATCGCGTTTTTTCCATCAATTATCACCCTCATGAACGTTCAAATAAGTTAGAGAGTTAATGATTTGACTATTTGTTAGACTTACAACTAATGAAATTTACCGAAATTTGAAAGCCTTGGTTAGTATATTTAACCATTGTTAGAGTTAACTACCGGGTGAAAAAACTGGACATTAGTCACAGCTTCTTCAAAACCGAAAATAAGTCCTAATCCATTCCTATCTAATTATGTTTAATAATACGTCGTCTACTCGGCAGCGTAAAACAAGCAGTGAATAATGTTGTATTGTCAAATCGAAAGAATTTACGATTGATTCCATGACTTTAAGATTTTTTTTAAACCGTTGCGCCACACTAGGAATTTCGCCTGTATCGTGAGTGCATTTACAAACATACAAACTCACATACACAAACCACTAGACCGGAACAACTATCTGTAGGCCATTCAAATATTTGTTCCGTGCGGGAATTAATATTTTATAGTGCGCGCGGAACTAGTTGGCCGCGCCTTAGGTGACGAGGGGTGAGGGGGCGGGTTAGGACAATGGACAATGATAATGTCAATGGGTCAATGGGTCATCACACCCATTGTCAATAGGTCATCCCGGGTTTTACTGGCGCCCCCGCCTCTCCGTCCCACCGCTCAGATACCTAAGGCGCAGCCAACTAGTTCCGCGCGCACTATAAGCAATTAAGCACCTGTTCTAAATAAAATATGCAATTTTGATGTTTATGACTTCCATTACTAGTATTTGTAATTACGGAAAAGACTCTTTCAGAACTTCTTTACATCATAACCCTTTATCGCAGGTACAAATGACAGTGGTGTCACCACCAGTTCTGTCACCGATCGTGTTCCCACCTGGGCTGAGAGCAGGAGATCGTTCACAATTGACGTGTACTGTGACATCAGGAGACATGCCTGTTTACTTCTCATGGCTTAAGGATCAGATGCCTATCTCCAGTATTTTACAGGTATGTGAATTTCATCATCATCATCAGCTTATTAATGTTTCTAGTGTTGGGACACAGGCCTCCTATCTGTGAGAGGGGATGGGTGTAATCCACCACGCAGACCCAGTGCGTGTTGGTGAATGTCACATCTTCGAATTGTTGGTTCTATGACATGACGGTTTCCTCACGGTGTTTTCCTTCAACGTTTTTGAGAATATGTGAATTTATTTCCGAATAATTGATCATACTAGTCTGTATTGATCCACTGTTGTATAAATCTTCCTTCATAAAAAGAAAACAAGTAAGCATCACGCTTGTTTGTCATCTACTAGCGATTTTATTTGGCATTATAAGTTCACTATTCTTGTTGTTTTTTTTCAAACTACGAGCATCGACGATCTTCAGTAGCTGATTTATTCTGAAATTATAGGTGGATGAAAGAGGAGCAGAATTTTACAGTATGCTTCTTTTCAAGAGTCTGACTGCAGCACATAGTGGTATTTATACTTGTGTGGTCACCAATACTGCTGGGAAAGCAAATATGTCTGCTGAACTGGCTATTAAAGGTAAAGAATATATTTGACTTTGTATATTATCTTATTATTTTTATTAACTTGCTTCCGCCAGCGGCTTCCCCCGCGTATAAAGTTGCTTCTCTCCAAGGAACATTACACCTGCAGCTTAATTGCTCAAGTGAATTCGCCAAGGCAAAGGGTTTGAACGCCATCAATCGACCAATCACATAGACGGAAATCCACATCGCGTCTTTCATCTCGCATGTGATTAATCGATTGATGGCGGTCAAATCTTTGGCCGAATTCACTTGCGCCATTAGGCTACTGTAATCTGTGTCAAAAGAAGCCTTTGTGCTGTACCAGACTATAATAGTCTCTGTGCCAGATTTCAACCAGATCCGTTCAGCCGTTCTGGCGTGATTGAGTAAACAAACATACATCCATACCATCCATCCAAACTTTCGTATTTATAATATAAGTAAGAATTAAGATGCGAAAGACATGGAAATAGATTATAGTCTGTAAAAGCACATTGTAGACTATTTTCTTAATAATTTTATCGAAGAAAACTGCGTTTCATTTGTATATCATAATGTAATTCATTTGTAAAGTTATGTCTAACACGGACAAAAAAACAACTATCGCACCAAAACCGCAGCAGTAGAAGAGAAGTAGAGAAGTATTTTAAAGAAATTGTCACCATCCCAAAGACAATTTAATTATCTACATTTTGATCTAAGGTTTTTTTTTAATAATAGAATAATAAGGAAAGTATATAAAACTACTGAATTTTGGGTTGCACGGGTGTGAAACGACTGCGCGTTTTGATGACCAACTTTACTGAACAAAGCCCCAAAAAGCTTCATTGGTCTTTGTCTATAAACAGTTTTATTCGTGAAAGCTCAGATGATAATTAAGAATTCTTTTACAGTACCACCGTATTGGCAAATCGAGCCGTCAGATACGGCTGTACTACTGAATGGATCCCTCACAGTTAGTTGTGAAGCCCGAGGTCATCCTCCACCGTCGATATACTGGACCAAATTTTCTGGTAAGGTCACAAATAATCATCTTCTTTCTGATCTTATCCCAATTCATTTGACGGTTAGGAGCAGAATGTCTTCTACTGCCATACTAATCTCTATCAATCGGCAAATTAGTGATGACAGTTTTAAAGATTACATTTTCAATTAAATCATAAAATGAAAAGATTTTAAAATTTATTTACATTATTTATCTAGTAGTAGATACGCTTTGATCGTCAATCTATTGAACATGTAATTATGACACGATATCTTGCGAAAACAGCCCGATTCAAAATGCCCATAACTTTTGAACGGCTGAACCGATTTTCATCAAACATAGCTAAGAACACTCTCGATAAAGTCACCATACAAATATAAAAAAAAAACAAAATCGGTTATGAGCCATGATGCCACAGACAGATACACAAAAACACAGGTACACATGTCAAACTTGAATCACCCCTCTTTTTCCGTCGGGCGTAAAAATGATTATTAATATTAAACTAATGATTGTTTACTTTAAAGGTAGCACAGAAACAACCCTCGGTGGAGTATCAGACCCAGTAGTACTATCAAATGGTTCGCTAAGACTGGAATCAGCAAGAGCAGAACATTCTGGAAAGTATCGATGCAGAGCTGACAACGGGGTATCACCACCCGTATCTAAGACACTCACCATACATATCAACGGTACGTTAGTTTAAATACTATTTAATAATATATGCTTGTTGTGTTGTTTGTCTTTCTGGATGCATCGCCCTCACGTATATGATTTAAAGTATGTATGTAAATATTGTAAAACACTGTTTTTTTAAAAGAGTGAATGTCAAGTTTCTTGTCCGTTCTTCTCCATAACAAGCTCCTTTTCCGCATGGACGGTACAATTAATTATGATATATACTATCTATACTAATATTATGAAGAAGAATGATTTTTTTGTTTGTTTGTTTGTTTGTACCGAATAGGCTCCGAAACTACTGGACCGATTTTAAAAATTCTTTCACCAATAGTAAGCTACATTATTCCTGAGTGACATAGGCTATTTTTTAAACCCGAAAATGGTTCCTGTGTGGTGGTCCACGGGAGCGAAGCCGCGGGGAACAGCTAAATACATGTAAACTTAAATTTTTGACGTTTAAAAGTGTCGCTTAATGGCCTAAATGAAATCAAGAATTTAGACTTTGACTTTGTGAGAGGAAGAAATGTAATTCTATTTTAAAATTTATTTCTTTAGAGCCAGCACGATTTGAGACGCAATCAGCGAACGTGACAGCTAAGCTGGGGGATACTGTGAGATTGGCTTGTGTTGCTCGCGGTGACTCCCCGCTTGCAACCGCTTGGAGTCACTCGGGACGAGCTCTACCTAATTCTGACTACAGGTAGGAAAAACAGTCATATTTTTTTCGTCAACATCAAGATACAGAAAAAATCTATAAAATTATAGGGACGTGAGTGTGCTCACGGCTGTGCCAAAAGGTTCATGTCAGGGGTAATACCAGACAGTTGTCGCCTTTTCCTGGTCTTCCGTTGAGCCTTTAGGAATAAGGACATTTTAAATACCATTCCACAAAAAATATGTCAAGAACGCGGTCTAGTATCAGAAAATATGTGCTGTGTCTTTTCATCTACCAACATTATAAATTCATACATCAGTTTCTTTGGCTGAATATCATAATATTATTCTGTTACAGAATGAGCATATCAGAAACAAGAAGTGCAGAAGGGTTAAGAAGCGAGTTAGTAATAGAAAGAGCTGATAGAAGAGACTCAGGAGTATATCGTTGTCAGGCTTCCAATCCTTATGGAAGATCTGATCATTTCGTGCATTTGGCTGTACAAGGTATACCAATTTTCCCTTGAGACCCTTTCATTACAAGTTGAAGAATCAAAGTAATCCTTTTCGTTATTTTTATTTTAGAGCCTCCAGAACCACCAGCGAACTTCAGGGTCTTAGAGACCACGTCACGTTCAGTTCGTCTCCAGTGGCGAAGACCGTACGATGGCAACTCTCCAGTTCTGGGCTATGTGGTGCAATACCGCAAACATGACTCCACTAATTCTGATTCTTGGAGGGATGCTGATACCCATAATGTTTCGGTGTCTGCCCATGCTCCGGACTCTTATTCTGAGTAAGTTGCTTTTCGTTTGATTTGTTCATTACATTTCTTAAATTATTAGTAAAACAACTCTTCTGTCTAAAGATTCATCAAGAATTTCTAACTATTATGGTCAACACGAAAGTTGCTTTTATGAGAAAGGCATATTTTTTCAGTTGGAATATCATAATAACATGGCAAATCGCATTTTCGCAAACAATTGTTACTGACCTACTGTGTCCACAGTGAATATCTATCTACACTATAATATTATTATTAATTACTTACTCATATATTATTACTTACTTATTTATTATTGTCAATGATTGTGTTATTCTTTAGAGCAACAAAATAGATTTAGTTATCTCTTTCCTCTTTTTTTAATTTTGTTTTCACGTAATTTTATTTTTTTAGAATTAAGTACTCTATGTAATATTATAAAACTTGAAATATATATTTGCTGTGCACACCTGTAAATGACAAAATCACTCTAGATTTTAAGTTTAATTTGTTACACTACCCCAAAAAATGTATTAGTGAATAAATCGTTGGAGTGCAGTAAAATAAAATTAACTTCTCCGTTTCAACGAAGAAGGTTAAAATTAACTTCAATCCCGGAAATAAGAAGAAAACTCGTCGCCAAAATTAAAATGCCTTAAAACCAAGTTTTCACAGTACTATTCTTTCACAACAGGACAGAGAGTGCGACAATAACAGGATTAGAGCCGGCTACAGCGTACTTAGTGCGAGCCCGGACGGTGACGGCCCAATTTGCGTCAGCTCACACGAGGGCTTTGCTGGCGCTCACTTTGCACGAACCACCATCGAGGGCTCCGATCAGTTTGAGAGCATCGGCTCCGAGGTCCTCGACTATCGAACTGGCTTGGCAGGTATGAAGAAATAAAAGAAATTGAGATACGGAACTTAAATTGTCTTTATTCTTTGTCAGCGTATGAAATAGAGTTATAATATCTAGCTATAAGGCCAGCAAAAGGTCTTAGTGTATTAATCTGCCTAAAAGCTGAGTCCAGACTATATAGCAATAAATAGTTATATAGCATGTTTATGAATGCACCTTTATAAATGCCGTTCAATGTTAAATAATGTAGACATGTTATATAGCATAAGTTATGTAACATGTTATTTAATCTGGACTCACCTTTAGATCCATTCTTGCCTGGCGCTAATACACTCTTTTTATTTATTTTAATAATAATTTATTTCAATTATTGTTAATGTTTTTTCGATGTTTGCGTTTTAGTTTAATATTTAATTAATGGTTTGACAACAAATGTTTCGTTATTTAAGTGTTGTGCTTGATTTTGATTTTACTTTAAAAAAAAAGAATGTTAATTTAATAGGTATTTTATTTCATTTGTAGTTTTATTGTAGGTAAGTTTGATTTGAATTCTATTGGTTGATTTTCAATGTTATTTTTTTTTAAAGATAAAGATATTTATTTGCTCAAACACGTGTATACATGCAAGAATAAATAATACGTGCATGCAGGATAATATTTAAAATAACAAAAGGATCGGACATGTTTGCCACATTCTATGGCGGTATAGCGGTTTTTTTTTTGTATTTATTTTCTTTCAAATAATGTTGGAACATTGTCGTTTCGACACGGTCTTACTAATGCGGCGATTTCCGTACATAATTCATGTAATTGTGTATGTGCTTTTCTCACAACAAAAAAAGAAAAAAACATCTATGGAACCAAAATAAATATTATTTATTTATTTAAACTTCATGTACTACATACAATAGTGGTACATAGGCGGACTTAATGCCACAAGGCATTCTCTACCAGTCAACCTTTAAATAATAATATTATGTCCTTTGTAGTATTGGCTGATCCTATTCTGACTACAATCAGAACGCTACTAATAATAAATAAATTATCTGTTTTACTCAAGGCACCTCCATCATCAACTTGGAACGGAGAACTACTAGGTTACACAGTATGGTGGTGGCCATCAGCAGATGGAACATTAGCAGGAGGAGCAAACGTAGGCATGGAGTTCGCGACCGTGAGAGGACAAATAACTAAGTACATAATCGAAGGTCTGGAACATTATACACGGTGAGAAACTGAAGCAATTTGGGAAGAATTAGATCTTCGAGATTTCAGTACTAATCAAAATTGTTTTTCAGATATTCTGTGAGCGTTAGAGCCTTTAACAGCGCGGGCGCAGGGCCTGCCACTGCCCCTGTTAATACGCTAACACAAGAAAGTGGCAAGTACACTAATACATCTTCCCTCTTCATAAAATAATGTAGAAAAACAACAGTATGGTAACAAAAATTATCTT
The DNA here is from genome assembly GCA_948252205.1 of Orthosia incerta. Taxonomy (NCBI): domain Eukaryota; kingdom Metazoa; phylum Arthropoda; class Insecta; order Lepidoptera; family Noctuidae; genus Orthosia; species Orthosia incerta. The sequence goes on from OX411747.1 coordinate 15,646,762, forward strand.
CAACAGTGCCATCAGAGGGTCCCCGCGCTGTCAGGTGTCGCGCAGTTTCACCACAGAGTATAAAAGTGGAATGGTCCCCACCACCCGCGCACGCACATCACGGCGCTCTACTTGGGTACAAATTACTTTACCGCCCGGAACATAGTGAGTAAATATTGACAATATCCGATTCAATTACAACGCAGTAACGCCCAATAATCAGGTTTTATTCTAAATCCAAGCTGAGTGATGGCAGTTGTTTGTTGCCAGCGACTGAGTGGTTGGAGTGGGAGGTGCGAGGGAACGGAGGGTCCAATGTAGGAGCGGGAGCGGAGGTAAAGCGGGTAGCGGGCGTGGAAACGCTTCTGCTTGCGTTGAGGCCTCATACGAACTACACTGTTCAGGCGCTTGCCTATACTGCGGCTGGCGATGGCGCGCCCGCTTATCCTATACATTGTACCACACAGCAAGATGGTAAGTAGATTCTTTTTCTTTTATTGCAACCATACATGATCGATTGTGTAGGTATTTGTATCAAAATACGTCATGTTCTATTTTTATTCATGCCCAAAGGCGAAGTGAAATGGTAACAGTCTCAGCTACGCCGAAGCAACCGCACATAATATTTATATTTATTTATATACACTTTATTGTACACCATAATAAACAAGGAAAAAGAAACTTAATACTAAAAACATACAATGGGCAGTTATCGAATTCTGCGATCTCTTCCAGGCAACCTGGAATGGACAGAGATTACCTGGACATGACATGAGGTTGTCAGTGGTGCGACAATACCAACAATGAACATAATATAGATACAATAATACTTACTAGTAGTATAATATATAGATACAATAATACTTAATAATATACTTTTTAAGAGCTTATGTTCTTCAATAAAGTGTCATAAGTTTAAAACTCAAAGAATATCCACCATTCCTACTTCATATCTAGACGTAATGTGTAGAAGCCGTAACAACCACACATTATTATCAAGTTCGATTTTTTGTATGTAGTTCCGGGATCACCAGCGGCCGTGAAGGTTGTAGCAACTTCAGTAACATCTCTAGCAGTCAGCTGGTTGCCTCCAAGTCGACCCAACGGACCTCTTTTATACTACACTGTATTTTATCGAGAACTTGGCAGGTCAGTAAAACAGTACAAAAAATTCTGACTTCCTACTGGCGAAAGATTGTGAATGTGTGTGTGTTTGTATGTTTGTTACTTCTTCACACTAAAACGGCTGGACGGGTCTGGATGAAATTCGGCACAGAGATAGATTATAGTCAGGAATAGCACATAGGATACTTTTTATCCCGGGAATGTGTTCCAACGGGATATTTTTATACATTCACGCGTATGGCAGAAGCTACTTTGACTATAATTTTATTATTAAAAAATGTTGAAACGACCGACATTTCTTCTCTCAAAGGTGTGCACTATTGGCTACAACACAGTTTTAAGCGTCGAACATAAAATAAAACTGAAAACCATAAACGATGTTGCAAAAAAAAAATATACTTGACTGCTCATTTCTACTATCTCTTTAGGGACAGACCACCAATAACCACAACAGTTCAAGTGGAGGAAGGAGACCCATTCGTTGGTCTAGGAGGGTCTACAGAGTTGAGGTCACTGTCTGAAGGAGCTACCTATGAGGCGTGGGTGGCCGCGCACTCCGTGGCTGGTGAAGGTGAACCTTCGCCACCGCAACCTGCTACGACTACTTCAAGAGGTATTAGCAAAATTATTTAGAGCCTGTTTTTGGAATTTCAGTACATTAGTTCAGCTTTTTGAGGCCTTTTTTGTGCTGGCCATGATAAATATAGCTATGTTATAATAGCTTATATTTATGTCTTGTATTTTATCTAAACTTCATGCACAAAAGTTACAAATGCGGACTTAATGCTTAAGGCATTCTCTGCCAGTTAACCAAGGGTGGTGAAGAGATAACATGGCAGGTGTATTGTTTAAATTGTTAAAAAAAAATATTAACATACTAAAATAATAATAAAATACACGTACATATATGTTGAATATAATATATTATACTTACATAAATACAAATATATATATTTAAGAAGAAACAGAAAAGAATTAAGTGAGATTTCTCTCCTTAGTTGTGTTGAAAATAAATCCGCGATTTCCGCTTGATTGCAAACCACCTTGTAGCCGTCCTGATCTCGAGAAGAAGCGTGTTCCAGTCGAAGAATGGGCTGAATATGGAAGGAAAAGTAAACAAAATCAGTAGTATGACGAAGACAGCAAGAGGAGATTATTGGAAGAACAAAAAATCCATATTATTATCGTTATTACATCTACCACTATTTGTCTCTGCATCACCCAAAGGTTGATAGATAGAAAATGCCTGAGGCATTAACTACGCCTCTGTACATTTGTGTGCATAAAGTAAAAAAAAATGTGTTGGTGCAGGATAATAATTTAAAATCCATTGTATTCGCTGCGTCAAGCTCGCTAACAGCCTGCTGTCTTATTTTCTCTTCAACATAGCATTAACAATTTTAAGGCCCGTTAGCATTTAGCTTCAATGACTCAACTTTTTTTACCAAACACTTCCTGTCTTCCTGACGTAATATCAGCCCGCATGTGCTGTAAGCAACTTGCGTGCAAGTTTAATTACATTGCGGAACACGATCGAGCTATTGATCACATTGTATTTCGGTAGCCCTCAATGTAATGCAACTTGCATGTGAGCTGGTTGGATGTGGAAATGTGGCATTACAATAGTCTTTCACGTTAGCTCGAGCGCGACTCCTCTCATTCGGTGTCTGGGCTCGCGTTCAGTGCGGCCACTCACTACGTCTCGCCTGCGCATGGCGAGGGGAGCCAGCCCCTCGAGCGCGCTGGCTGCGCGGTGACCGCCCTGTCACCCACGATCCTAGGACGCATCTCACGCCACATGGACATCTGGCTATCCATGGTAAATAAATCTCCACTGTTTAACCGCCAAGTTGGGAACAAAACCTATGTTAATCACGTAAAATGCACATACAATATACGAGTAACAATAGAGCAGCTAGTGTATCTGTGTTTGCTCTCACACTTGTGCCGAAGTTGAGGACTATTGTAAGAATAAGAAACCAAATAACCACACACCACACCAAACACAACATAAAAAATCCTACAAGTTAACGAGATTTTTCCCCGGGTATTATAGGAACTCAAAATATCAGGTGAAATATGCACTTTATATTGACATTATTTCTATCAATAAGCTGTTCATCTTTTACGGTTACTTAAAACGTGCATTCTAACCTTATCTTTAGCTCCAATAAAAATAAACTTTAATTGAATGCAATTAAAGTATTTATTCGGTACGCTAAATTAATATTGCAGAAGTATGAATATTGCTACAATTTAACAGATTGTCTTGGGCTTCTTTGCAAATTGCAATAAAAATACGATAATATTGAGTAGGAAGGCAGACAAAGCTGACTAACATGATATGGTTATTATAGGTCAGTATTTGTTTTGATGTAAACTTTAATTAAGCACACTGTGCATATTATCGCTTTACGTTTTTTGTAGATTACAATAAAAATATCTTACTACAGCAAACTTTTTTAAACAGAAGTGGACGCATCAACAAGCGGGAACTACACATGTTCAGCGCGCAATACCTTCGGTTCAGAAGAAGTCACATATCGCGTAGAATGCGCAGCGCCTCCAGCCGCTCCCACTCTTAGCATGGACCACGCTGCGCACACTGACGCAAAGCTAACGTGGCGGACTACACACCATCCCTCAGCTCCACCACATGGTGAGTAAATAACTGGATTGACAGGAATTGTATAGTTGTGACATTCCGCATGCAAAGCGCCTCAAACCGCGCCCGCTCTTAGCTTGGACCTCGCTGCACACATTGATGCGAGGCAGACGTGGCAGACTATGCATCACCTCCTGCTCCACCACATGGTGAGTAAATAATTGTAAATGAAAGAGATTGTAAGGAATTGGCTTTACGCGTGGAATGTGCAGCTCCTCCCACCGCTCCCGCTCTTAGTTTGGACCACGCCACGCTCTGACGGGTGAATGACGTGAAGAGTTGAATTGCAATAAAAGGCTAGTAGATTGTTATCGTTACAAATCAGTTTCAAAACTCACCCGTTTAATGTTTGCGCCAGTCGCCATCTGTGGTCTTCTTCATCAGTTCTATTTCACCAAATGACACATTCTGAGTGTAAATGATTGCATTGTTGATACAAATACCAAAATCGCTATATGTATGTCTATAATATTTGAGGTGTTTCCTCGATTTCTCTAGTATGTCATCATCAGATACTGGTGTCCTTATCAGGAGTACCACCCTTGGGATATCTGCTTTCCAACAAAAAAATAATCATCAAAAGCGGTTCATAAACGACGAAGTTATCCGCGAACAAATATTTTAAAAAATACGGCCGAATTGAGAATCCCCCTCCTTTTTTGAAGTTGGTTAAAATACGATAAAGGACTATGAGTTCCGTAAAAAATGCGATCACTTTAGTGTTGGCGACTTGTATAAGAGGCTCTAGACAAGGGACAATCTTTTAACGAAAACTTCGTGATATCGATCACAGAAAAATATACCAGCGCTGTCAAAATTGCACGTGAAACTCTAACATTTCGGCATTTAGATCGCTGATAGACATTGCGCCGATTTCCGAATTGAGTGTTTGTCAAACCCTACTTTAGTGCCAATTTTTGACAGGTTTTCAGGCAGTACAGCTTGACAAATACTCAACATGTTCATAAGGTTACATTAGTCAATCACTCTTCCATACGAACGTAGTCTGGTGATTACTCCACTGTTTGACGATGTACGTTCAAAATAAAAACTGATATCAATTTGTTTCATCATTATCTAGCCCTGTATGGGAACAAAAAAGTGAAAAATAAATATATTTGAAATTTATGATCGTTGAAAGTTCCATATTTCAACACTAATTTTTACGCATCTTTGGGCGGAAATAAATACCATAAGAAGATGGAAAATTGCAAAACGGCCTCCATACAGGGATAGATTAGTAGTTCAACAATGCATATAATTTTATTTTGAACAGATAGATTTAGTCGTTTTTTCATGATATCTAGACTGCCAAAGGTCTGTTTATAAAATTTCGCGCGCTCGGTTTCGTCCTAAACCATTATCCATTTCGCTACAAATTTGCAAAAGTGTGTATTCGTACGCGAACTAACTTCCTACTGCTCATCACAGCATCTATTTCTTCCGCACGTGTTGTCGGTTGATATAAAAAGCATTTTAACCCCGCGCACAAAGTAGTTCGTGCCGTCGACTAGTGTACCCTTAACCTCAAATACTCAACTCAGAAATAGGCCCTAACACTTAATCTAGATTTCTAGAGCCTCTGGATACTTCATACTCTGTAATTGTTGTCGCATACAATTCGAAACTGAACTCATTTGTTTTACAACTCGATCTTTTTCGAATTACCAAATAAATACTATTGACCTACAGTGGCCCACATTATTTGCCTAAACCGTACATCTTACGTTTATATCCTTTTTAATTTATTTGATTTCAAATTTAATGGGTTTACTAAGGACCAGGGGTTGCTTGCCCCAATCGCGTTACATTTGTAATTATACTCATCCCGGTCCATACCGGACGTGAATAATTAAGTTCTTTTTTTGTAATCTGACTCTCAAACGAACTTATTCAAATTACACTGATTGTATCATTCATCTCATAAAAAGAATAGTTATTTAAGTTAAATTTTGTCTGCTTAATTATTTCTCATCATCATCTTCCTGCCCTTGTCCCATGTTACTTGGGTCGGCACAACACGTTTTTTTCTAGCATCCGTCTTGTCAACTGTCACTTTATCATTGACTCACGTTTCTTAATTATTTCTCACGAAAATAGCAACAAATATGAGAAAAGTTTTCCAAACAATGTCACGAGATTTTGTATTCTATACATCAGGGGTCACCAAATGGCGGACCACGGCCCGGATCCGGACAGTCGACCTATTTTGTGTGGATCTTAACACAAGATAGTTTACTAGTGTTACTTATTTATTATAATATAATAACATTTATATACAATTGAATATACTTGAAAAAAATAAAGCTATATACAAAAACAATGGGAAGAGGGAAAGGGGCTCATTGTGCATCAAAAAATTCTTCCACATCGAGTTCAATGGGAAATGGGAATTATTAATATTATTCGTGTTATGTAATTCTACAATTATTGACTCTCTGCACGTGTTGGGTCAAACTGTGAGTGCAGAGAGTAATTGCAATAAATAAATAAACGCTGGTAGTATTGCCACGTTGGATAACAATGCTGATACTCTGGCCGAAGAAAAGGCCAGCCCTCTGGTCACGTGAAGAGTTGACGAACTTTTTGCTAATTTCTCGAAAAACTCGATGCGCACTCGGACCCCATGGACCTAATGTTTCAACCCCAAACGGCGCAAATATAACAATTTCCAATAAAGTTGTTATATTTGCGCCGTTTGAGGTTTTCTGCACGGGCAACAGCCGCCCCAGCACAGCCCGCCGTGCTAAGAAGTGTTACTTGAGTAGGTACGTAAATTATCTCGCGCTTTTTTCTTTACTGCCGTAGATTTGACAACTGACGAGTCTTTTTTTCAAAATCTTCATTAATATGGTATCTATATTTATTATTTAAGTTAATTATTTCAATTTTCACAAATTATACACGACGCGATGTAAAGGTGGGGAGAAGTGGCTTTAGAAAAGGTATGATTCCGAACCACGCTGCCGCAGCAGTGCTGCCGCGACACTACTGGTCCCCATACAATTTCTATAAGCTTATATGAGATTACATTTCGAGCTAGGCAGCAATGTCGCGGCAGCAATATATGTAGTATATAATGTCTTAGTGGCAGCACTGCGGCAACAGCACTGCTGCTTGTTGCCGATTTCGGAATCATACGTATACGGACCGTGACGTTCATATTATTTTAAATGCGGATCCCAAATGAAAGTAATTGGTGACCCCTGCTCTACATGATTCCAATCTGTGAACATAGGAAAGGATCTCGAAAGTTCGTAACTTTAAGATACTGAAAACAATTTAATAGAGTACTCTGGCGGAAAACAAAAGTGTAACAAAATTGTTAACTTTCGAGTTATTTTTCACATTGTGTATGATGTTCTAAAATTATAATAGGTAATAGTTTGTTACTGACCTACTGCAGGGAAAAGGCCTCTTCTCATACAGAGAAGGCTCGAGCATTAATTACAAGGCTTGCTCAGCGGGGGTTTTTCGATTTCAGCTTCCAGCCGCGACTCCGCCTGCGTTGTATTAGTTATTCTACTTGAATCTTAATAAATTAAAGCCTACTAGCTGTTGCCCGCGGCTTCGCTCCCGTGGACCACACCACAGGACCCATTTTCGTGATTAAAAATAGCCTATGTCATTTAGGAATAATGTAGCTTTCTGTTGGTGAAAGAATTTTCAAATCGGCCTAGTAGTTACGGAGCCTATTCGGTACAAACAAACAAACAAAAAATCTTTCCTCTTTATAATATTAAGTATAGATATGTTACTGAAAAGTTTCATCAAAATCCGTTCAATATTTTTTGCGTGAAAGAGTCACAAAAATCCATCCATTTATCCTCACATACTTACCCGTTTATAAATAGTATTAAAAATAAAATATTAAAATTAAATTAATTAATTAACTATAAGTCCAGGTTTCCCCATTATGTTTTCCTTTACCGATGTCAAGCATGTCAATCAATTTGCCTAGCCTTTTCCCAACTATATTGGGGTTGGCTTCCAGTCTAACCGGATTCACCTGAGTACCAGTGTTTTACATGGAGCGACTGCCTATCTGACCTCCACAACCCAGTAACTGGGTAACACGAGACCCCTTGGCAAGACTGGTGTCAGATCTCAAGCTTCTGACTATTCGTAACGACTGTCAAAGATCTTCAAATGACAGCCGGGACCAACGGCTTAACGTGCTTTCCGAGGCACGGAGGAAACTAGGTATGTTGAAATGGTCACCCATCCACGGACCGACCTCGTCAAGCGTTGCTTACTCTTGATGATCGACCCGTATGGCTGTTATTATTTAGCCATGAGCTCCTCCTCATGTCAATTGAAAAAGTCTCATTGGTACTTACTCGGATTTGAACCCATAACATCAACTCACCAGAGGCTAGGTCTTAGCCACTCAGCCACCACGACACAATTTATTAATGATGTTGCAGCACACTATTTTAATATGAAAATCTCTTATCCAAGTTCACTATGTATGATAAGATAGGATAGATGAACCTTTTTCGCACTTAGACTCCGATTTGGTCCGTTGTGCGTGCAGGCCTCCTCTCTTTGAGAGGGGATGGGCCGGAATGCACCACGCGGGCCCAGTGCGGGAAAATTCAAAGACATGTCACATGTCTTTGAATTTTTGGTTCTCAGACTTGCCGGTTTCCTCACGATGTTTTCCTTCACCGTTTTGAGAGCAGTGTTGATAAAATAATTTTCGCAAATTAAAGCGCCTGCCTGGGTTCGAACCTACGACCTACAACTTATGAGTCGCGGCCGTTAACACAAGCAGTGTAAAGCTCACTATATATTTCAAAGTCAACGATGTCAATTTTATTCATGCTCTGAAAATACTAATATGAATAAACTGTTTGAGTTTTTCCTCTGAAGATCAAAGCTTTTATAAACATGACTCTTTTTACGTATTTCTTAAACATTATACCAAGATTAGGACCAAACTTTTCCCTTACCACTCTTCGCTCACCTTGCGTCATAAATAACCAATCTAAAATCCAATATCAATCAAATACGCGTCCGTAAATTGCATCGACTTTTAGAAACAGTTCGGTTTTATATAACGTTGTCTCTGTCGCTTGTACTTATGTGTATCCCTTTCTAAAGCTCGATCTATCATTTTAACGCCGGGGTGTTATAGTATTTAGGTTTAAGCATGACAAGAATGGTCATTGGCCCTTTCTCTAGTATTTATTCGTAGGAATCTGAACAATAAACTATGTAGGTATCGTTTTTCGTTAGAAAAACTTATCATAATGAGGATTATGCATGACAGACGTCAATTTAAGACTTTAAGACAATTTTTTTTAATCAGCTTTAGTGTCCAACTGCTGGGTAAAAGCCTCCCTCATATTTTCCCAGACATCCTTTTTTTCGCCACCGTTTTATGTCAAATCAAATCAAATTGTTTATTTGTGATACATGGGTTTCATGCAGGTGTTCATTACATAATTATATACTAATAATGTTCATGCCATGATCAGCCACTTAGGCATACAAATGATTAAATAATATAATGCAAATATGAGTATAAAATTCTAATTCCATTTTAGATTAAATAAAAATTATATTAATACTATTAGTCATACATGACAGACACAACTCACTCCCCACGTCTAAGCTTTCTGGACCGCTCCCTCTGGCACCCATTGCGTGGAGCCTTGTGTCAGCGGTCATTATGCATGTCACCTACGTGACCTGCTCAACCCCATTTGAGCCTGGCAGGATTTTGTCTACATCATGTTTTGAAGTGCAGGGTGGTGGTTATTTATTTCTGTTTTACAATTTAGCACTAGCTAAAATCAATTTGTTTTAATAATCCAAGGTATTTCTTCTAACAGGTTTTACAATCTTATGGGTTCGAGTCCGTGATGATACGGGCGATGGTTTGGAGCCAATCAGCACTCGTTCTGAAGAAGAACGCAGGATAGAAACGGGAGGAGAGGCAGCCAGTGTGGTGCTGAGAGCTCTTTCGTGCGGGGCCACGTACTCTGTGAGGGCCGTGGCGCATTCCAGAGCGGGTTCGTCGCCGCCTTCAGTGCCACTCATGGTGAAGACGAAACCACCAGGTATGGAGTGTTGAGATGAAGTTATTTTATGAAGGTTGATCATTATGTTAGTCTCTCTTAATGTGAATATGGTGTCTCGCCAGTTTCACGAACTAAAGTTGTAAAGCGGAGGTGAACTACTGTGAGTATGATTGGCTGGTTGACTTTGTTGTTGTTTCTTCACTTTAAGTGGGAGAAACTGGTTTAGCTTTTAATTTTATAGTTCAATGGAATTTCATTTCAATAAGTTAAGTCTTTACCACAAACTTCTGCTGCTAAGGTCGAAGTACGAGTACCTAACTGATATTGCAAATTAAAATAATTATTAGCTGTAATATTCTGTCGTCGCAAACATTTTCTTGATAATATTTGAAAGAGGCAAAGTTCCCGTTTGCTGAGTTTGTGCACCACTCAAACCATTTATTTTATGCAGATTGAAATAACTGAGTTACTTCAATTTGCATAATTGAAAATATTGAAAAATACTCAGATTCTAATTGAATATTTTGAAGTGTAAAACCTAAAGTAAATTTCTTCATTCTTAGAACAGTATTAAAATGAAAAGTTAAGGATAATGTACTGAAAGTTTATGTTCTGTGAAAGGAATAAATAGCGCAATAAGTTTTATTGTAGCTGTAAAAGTAAACGTGAGTATACACTAGAGCATTTTCGCGAATATTACTATGTAATGTAACGTTCATACAAATGGTACAATACAGACAAATGCTCAGTTTCCTAAAGCATTTCCATGTAATGTAACGTTCTTGCGAATGTTTGACGCTACGTTCGACGTCACGGCGAGTGAGAATTTACCTGTAACATTTCTTTGCACCTTGTGTTCATTAAAGACCTCACTCCACGTGTGCCTTTGCTCGATAAAATGTTACACCAAAACACTTGTCGGTTTTTAAAATCAGGCAAAACATCGAGAGTCATGTTCGAAGTGTGGTTCGAGTAAAATTAAAAACAGCGAATGCTCGATGTTCTGTTACAAGTAAATACTCCAGTCTATACTCACCTTAAGGTTTCGCGGGTCGAGTCAAAGTGCCTCTGATTGGCGTAACACTACTTGTAGTTGTTAAAACCAAAGTTTTGCGTTCACAAGTAAAGTAAAATCTTAAAGCAGGTGCTCAAAGTTTATAGCAGCTTCTGGAATAATTTTAAGTTCGCTAGCAAACTTTTTAAATTGTAAACGTGAGTAGTTAGACAGAGTTTACAGGTATGTATGTTGTGTAGCGTTATTAAATAAAAACAAATAAAACTTTTTTAACGCAACGATAACGTATAATTTTGAATTAAACACACAAACACCGAAAACATGAAAATAGTAAAAAAGTAAACATGTTATTTTAAAAAAGGAATGACGCAATAGTCAATATCGTTTAAATTATTTTTAGTATTTAGTAAAATAAACATATGAGTGAAATTATGGCAAGGCATAAAAGAATAAAGCGGAAATCACGTGCCTAATCTTCAGACACAGTTGCAACCAGTCCAATGATGGCTTAAGCATTAAATTAAAGTACGATACCGTAACATGACACAAGTAAGGTAATAAAAGTTTTTAAGTACGCTAACTTAAAATGTAAGCTACATAAATATAAACAAAAATTTCAAAGAAATATGAAAGCAGACAATTGTTATTGGATGAACCAAACCGTCTTCCGTAGAACCTCATCAACCATTCACGATTTCTTTAATAGAATATGTACGGAACCCGTTGAAAGATGTTTGGAACCCCGAAGACTGCAGGTACTCCTGAGGTAGTTCGTTCTGTCCCGGGGTAAAGAGCCGAAAGTCGGCTCAACTGATATCAGTTTTGATTCATGATGCATAAACACTTGTCAGCGACATGGTTATATTTATGATAAGCTTGTCATCATTGTTTTGGCTGGACTGCCCTATTCTTCAATCTGTCGAACGGCAACTATGAGGCATGTCCTGGTAGCGAAACGATAGTTGGTGTCTCTGACAGAGCTCAATTACAGAAACATGCGGTCCGCAAGCTCCGGCGCGCCCGTGGACCCGAATATCACCTACCCTTGGCCTAACGACAAGGAATGGTTTCCTGCCATTTCCGTACAAGAATGGACATAGCTATGGTCATATTGTCGCTGGCAATTTAAAACAAACTATTAAACAGTTACTTTAAAAAAAATACCAATAATAAATTTAGTAGTGGATAACAGAGCCAAAACATTTTTATCAAAATTCTTTGTGACAGTCTTAGAAAAAAATCGTCTTCTGTTTTCTTGACAAACGAAATATGAAAATTTGAAAAATCATAACTAGCCTGCTTTGACAAATTAAAAAAAAGGCTAAAGCAAAGCGTCTTGTAGCGATCACGCTACAATGTTTTCTTGACAAACGAAATATGAAAATTTGAAAAATTATAACCAGCCTGCTTTGACAAATAAAAAAAAGGCTAAAGCAAAGCGTCTTGTAGCGATCACGCTACAGTTGGTATTGCAGATCGTACTTTGGTAGATTGTACAATTATCGTCAAACTTTATGGCGGCTGTGACTCACCTCGTGTTTAGAGCCGCCATTAATATGGAATCGTACTGTACCCTAAATTATATTTTATTTAGGTAGGGTCAACTATAAAATTATGCTAGGAATATCATCGGATCAGTTTTAATTTCCTCCTGTCACAATTGGCATTTTATGCGTTATAAAAAACTATGATTAAACAAGAATATTGAAACGAAACTAGTTGTGAGGGTCCCTCGCGAATAGCTCTGGAAATTGAGTCCGAAACGTCAGGAAATGTAAAAAGTTGTAAAGCTGGCATCGCACACTATGTAGGTCATTCAAATATCGTATAACTGTTTAAAACAAGGCCCTACCATGAGCTCTTAGAGCACGGTTGTTTTGCATTGTGCATAAGGGGAAGACAACGCATAAAAGATCTGTCCCTTACGCACAATGGAAATAACCTTGCTCTAAGAGCTTATGGTCAGGCTACGAAGGAAACATGAAAATCTAGTTTTATTAAAAGTCGAATGCTATATAAAGAGCAGTGGTGGCCCAGTGGTAATGGCCGCAACTTACAAGTTGTAGGTCGTGGGTTCGAACCCAGGCAGGCGCTTTACTTTGTGTAAAATATTACATCACCACTGCTCTCAAAACGGTGAAGGAAAACATCGTGAGGAAACCGGCATGTCTTAGAACCAAAAATTCGAGGACATGTGACATCCACCAACATGCACTGGGCCTGCGTGGTGGAATACGGCCCATTCTCTCTCACAGAGAGAAGGCCTGTACCCACAACGGACCTAATGCGAGTCTACGTGCGGAAAAGGGGTCCACCTATCCTATCCTACTATCGCCATAAAGAGTCCTGTCCTATGATTTCCTCCAGGTCATGGTCTACACGTGTGCCAAACGACGTTAAATCGTTTCAGCCTTTTTTTGTGATCGAAACACCAACAAACAAGCAAGTTTTCGGCGCGATTTGATCGTATACAAACAGTCCAACATCAACACCCATCCAGACACAACACCCGTCTGGTCGGAGGATCCTCCCTTTTCTATGGAGGTTTGTGGGACTTTACACCCTGTTCTGCATACCACCAAACTGAAGACCCAGATGTTCGAACATGAACGTCAGCGCAGCCTTCGAACCGAGCTACTTCATCGTGACGTCATTATCACTTCCTCCAGTTTTCGAGCAGCGAGTTACACAGCCAGCCGGTACCCACGGCATCTACGGAGGTACCCTGACCACTAGCATGCAGCGGACACGCGTCCCTGGTCATAACCCTCAAACCACATCAGCAACACTAGCACAGCACAGTGCACCTTCGGCCGGTCAACAAAGTAGAGCCTTGAGGATGCTCTCCTGGTCGACGCCAGCAGTCAAGCCACTACGCCGCGCAGCACCACCGCTCCGACCCACTGGAGCAAGCAACAATGTTCTGAATCACTGCGACATCATCACCCCGACTCATTGGGCCACAATCTCGACTCACTGAGATAACATCACCCCGAATCACTGGGGGCATCACCGCATACATTTCCGAATCACCGCGAATTCTGCAACATCTGGTTCCGACTTACGGGAACCAAACTTCCACTAGCCTGGCACGCATCGCAAGATGACGGACGACACAACCTGCTATATACGAACTAATCAGTCCAATTGGTCATACAAGTCCTGCATCGCGCAAGCAAAGTTTTCGGCGCGATTTGATCGTATACAAACAGTTCAACATCAACCGTTGGGCGGTTGCCCGGACCAGACACAAAACCCGTCCTGTCGGAGGATCCTCACTATTCTATGGAGTTTTGTGTGACTTTACACCCTGTTCCGCATACCTCCAAATGTTTATAATATGGATGAGTAGGAGAGAAAGTAGGAATACGATTTACAAATTCAATGAATGTTTTCCTTTTATTGTTTAATTTCCGGCTGCCGGTACAAAATAGGATGTTTTAACTACGTTCCTGGAGCCCTGCGTGTCACAACTATCATGGTTCAACTGTGTGAGAGAGAGACGGAGCTACATAATACAAATCGAGCTATCCCTTTTCCACTGTGAAATCATAATAGTTTTGACACGACAGGGTACGGTCCCTTTTCCTATTAGATAACCAATTACTGCGTCAGTAAGGTCATCTGCATTAGCTTAACTGGGCCTTTGAAATTGCCTGAAAAACCCTGAAAGCATTGTTACAGCTATAAACGTTGCTAGAGGATCAAATGCGTATTTGTTAAGCCTTTATTGGTTACGCTGCGATGTAATTTATAGACGCACGTATTAGTAACCAATCAGTGTCGTTAATTAATAACCTTTGCTATAAATTTAATTGACTAAGTAATTGAAAACGCGTTGCAAGCGTTTTCGTATCATTTGTGTCTATTGAGATGTTTGAGCTTTATGTCCAAAACTAGCTTCTGTCAGCGGATTCGCCCGCGTGTAAGTTGAAAATTAACCCGAGGGAACCTATTCCCGGAACAAAAGTATCCTATGTGCTATGCCTGATTACATAATCCATCTTTGTGCCAAATTCTTATATCTTGACGTGAACAAAGCTAGTGGCCCCGACGGGATTCCGGCAATTGTTCTCAGAACCTGTGTGCCTGAACTGTCTCCGATCCTAACACGCCGGTTTCGCCTTTCGTAATGAGACCGGAAAAGTGCCGAATGCTTGGAAGCAAGCTAACATTCAGCCTGTGCCCAAGAAGGGCAGTTGGGCTGACCCGGCCAACTACAGGCCCATTTCAATAACGTCCATCCTGTGCAAGAGTATAGAACGAGTTCTCAACTCTAAGCTCCTGGCATACCTAGAAGCTAATGACATCCTCAGTGACCGCCAATATGGCTGCCGCCAAAATCGGTCAACTGGGGATCTTCTAGCGTATGCCATTCACATCTAGAGTGAGGCCATCGAGAGGCACGGGGAAGCGCTTGCCGACTCCCTCGACATCTTGAAGGCTTTTGACAGGGTCTGGCATGAAATCCTTATTAGTAAGTTTCCTGCATTCGGTCTGCCCAGTGGTCTGGGCGATTGGATTGCAGACTTCCTGAGGAACCGGTCCATTCGAGTGGTAATTGATGGCCGCTCATCTGACCAACTGTGTATTAATGCCGGGTTCCCTCAGGGGTCGGTTCTCTCAGCAACATTGTTCTTGCTGCACATAAACGATCTGCCAAAACCTTTGGGTATGCGGACGACAGCACTGTTGCTGAAAGATACGTGTCCGACGTGCGCGCCACTGGACCTCAAATCCAGTCTCTCCGGGAGGCCATGGTTGGGCGCTTGAATCTATCCTTGAAGGCAGTCTCCGAATGGGGCGATGCCAATCTGGTCAAGTTCAATGCTGCTTAGACCCAGGCGTGTCTTTTTTCCGCTAAAAGGAGTCAATTCCACCCGGCTCCTACTTTCCGAGGTGTAGCCGCATTACGTTGACATCGACGCTCAATTTCGGTCCATTCATTGAGGCAAAAGCTCAGCTAACTGCCAAAAAATTGGGAATCCTCGCGAAGGTGAGACGGTACTTCACGCCAGAACAATTGCTCAACTTGTATCTAGCTCAAGTTCGATCATGCATGGAGTACTGTTCTCATCCCTGGGACGGATCTGCCAAGTACGTAGATGTACTTGAGTCGATCGAAAAACGGGCTAAGAGGCTCATTGGCAATGAGGTACTTGTCGAATCTGGGCTCCAGAACCTCGAACATCGGCGCAGAGTTGCCAGCCTGTCGGTTTTTTATCGGTTATATTTCGGGGAGTGTGCGTTGGAATTGCATGAACTAATTCCTCCTAGCCCGTTCCATCATCGGACTACAAGACGTACGGCGACGCGTCATCGGTACATGGTGGACATCCCACCCATACGCACCAAACGTTTTGGGAATACTTTTATTATGCGTACAGCAAAGGAGTGGAATTCCCTGCCGGAGTCTGTATTTCCTGTTGGCTACAACCTGGGAGTCTTTAAGTCAAGAGTGTATAGGTTTCTTCTAGGCAAGCGTGCTTCATCGTCGACCACATCGTCGCTTACCATCAGGTGAGATAGTGGTCAAACGCAAGCCTATCAATAATAAAAAATAAAAAAAAAATCATCGAGATCCGTCTATCCGTTTGAGCGTGAAGAAATAACAAACATAAAAACACACTAACAGTCTTTCGCCTTTATAATATTAGTTTGATGATATAGTGTGATTGTATAGTGTGATATACATTTCATTTTAAATTAAATTTCACTTTAAAAAAAATATTATTAATTTGAAAGTTTGTGAGGATTTTTATTACTCTTTCACGCAAAAATTACTGAACGGATTTTGATGAGCCATGATATACCTAATACACCAGAATGACACAGGCTATCATTTATAAAGATATTGGGCAATTACTAATTCCTGCGTGGAATTAGTAATTGCCCAATACCTTTATTGGGCAACTTATATAATAATCTAAATATGGCACACGTCACAGAGAAGGAAACATTATACTTTTTATCTAGGAGAACAAAGAAGTTCTTGTTAAGGCACGTGACAAACTTATATTTTTTTGTTGTTTTTCGTAGTGTGGTTTTTTATTTATTATTATTGTATTGAATACTTGTTTATCCTTTCCTTGCCATTTAACCTTTCATCTTTAAAAACATCCAAAGGTTGTCTTGAAAAGATCGCTTTTAGCGATAAGGCCGCCCATTGTGTCACCCAGTGTAATGTTTTCTTTGTATATATTATCTGTAACTTATGTGGTGTATATAGTGTTCTATTCTATTCTTGTCCACTAGTACTAGTATGGGAAGGCGGGGGGGAAGACAGGCAAGAAGAGGGAGCAGAAGCAGCCGTCTGGAGTAACAGCAGTGCTCTCGCATTAGATGCAAGAAGAGCTGTGCGCTGCGGAGCCAGGCTCGTGCGACTGCAGTGGAGAAGAGCCGACGCTGCTGGTGCAGCCGCCTGGAGGGATGCTGACCTAACCTCGCTGCATCATCATCGCGAGGTGAGCACTCTTACCTGCTAGATTAAGACTCTTGAGTTAGACGCAAGAAGACCTGTGCGACTGCAGTGGTAAAGAGCCGACGCCGCTTGTCAACATGATATGCTAGAAGGCTGCGCTCTTGCGTTAAACGCTAGAACAGTGGCCACCAATTACTTTCATTCGAAGTTCGTTTTTAACTCCCGATGGAAAAAGAGCGGTGTCCAATATTGGTAAACTTATAGTTTGCCGTGTCTTGCTGTGTATCTGTGTGTCTGTCTGTGGCGTCATAGCTCCTAAACGGATGAACCGATTTTGAATTCGTTTATTATTGTTTTGTTTAAAAGGTGATTTTGTCGAGAGTATTCTTAGCTATGTTTGATTGAAATCGGTTCAACCGTTCACAAGTAATTCGCATTTTACTTTTAGAATCTGGGTTGTTTCGCAAGATGTCATGTCATAATTACGTGTTTCAATATATTGTCGATTAAATTGTGTCTACTACTATGCATAAAAAAGGTATATTATATATTGGTAAATAAAAATTTAAAAAACCCCCGACATAAAAACCTCTAAAACGCAAAAAATAAGCCTCGTACTCGCGTCGGGGAAACGCCAACGTTTACAGCAGTTTATTTTATTTACTTAGCGGTTCCCCGACGCGAGTACGAGGTTTATTTTTCGCTTTTTATGTCGGGGTTTTTTTATGTATTATGACCGTCGCGATCCGTAAGGTATAAAACCACCTACCGGAGGGAGGACGAGAGCTTAACATCGTCACGTGTATTTACTCTGTTGAAATTAAAATATAAATCTTAAATACGTAAATATAGATACAATATCAGTGAAGATTTTGATGAGATGATTCTTCCGTTGTCATATCGACATCAGTAAAGACAAAGCCCGGGATTAATTATTATATTACGTACTTAAGTAGCACAAGTAAATTATATTGTACTGTGTACTTAAGATCCACATAATATGGGTCGGCGGTCCGCCATTTGGTGACCCTGCGCAAGAAGATCCTGATGATGGATACTGATGACTTTCTTCAATGTCACAATATATGGCACATACGACCCTGAAATAACCAATATTGGACAGGGGTAAATTATTGCCGTTTGCCCGGCTTCCTAAGATTATTTATCTTCCTAGCTTAATAAAATTAGAAGACTTTCAATTTTATTACGGTTGTTTAAGTATTTAAATACTCCCGATACCCTTTGTACTCATAGTTGTTCACAAGCATTGTTAGATCAACTACGTGGGCTATACGTTCTCGAATAAAATACTACGAATATTGGCTTCGATTACAATCTCTGTTACATCACAAACGATTCCTGGAAACATTGCTGGCTCTAAACTGCAATTTCTAATGGCCGGGTTTGATACAAGCCTCGGTTGAAGTAAGCTTTCCCTTGGAACTGTTATATTAATCCCAATTAGATTGTTTACTTTGATTTGGAGCGAATATCACTCCTAAGTCTAGGCTAAGTCAATTAAGTAATCAGGATTTTAAATTTTACTTGATATTAGAAATAACTTGCTCGACTCGTCTGTTGTCACGCAAATTGATTGATTTAAGTTGTTCATATACTGACGGATCACCAATTTTACACATGCAAACCAATTTGTAAACCTTGAGGTTTAAACAAAAATATTTGAAAATGAGTTTTCACAAAATATCGCTAACAAAAGATCACAGTGGCCGCAATTTACGCAGTTTTGTGTTCCGCGGAAACAAGAACCAATTGAAACCGGGCAAATTGGGACTCGGGGCTTCATACAAATGCGTGGGTTATGATCCGGCGGGACGGATAACATACCTTTTTTGTGCAAATATCAAAAACTTTATTGTGCGTACGAGGAAATTTTCCTTCAGGTACGCCTTGATTAAGAAGGAGGGGAAACAAGCTCAGAATTACGAGCTATTCAGTCGCATTTGTGAGGAAATAAGTTTAGAAAATGGGTGTACCAAAATTAAAGGATCATACCAGACATTTTTAGATTGGATGAAAAGGAGGATGAGCACTTTATTTATGTAAACGTGTCCGTTATTTATAACAGTTAGTAAATAACCGTGACTTCACTATATATCCACTTGTGAAAGTTTAATGAAGCTCTCTCTGAAGTCTTTTAAATTTTCTTTTCCTTTAGCAGTAGCTCAGCTTAAGGCCGCCTTAGCGCTGGTGCTATAAAGTGGCAATTTTATCATAGACAAACTTATTTGAAACGTTTATAATATGTTTTTACAACGCTGTTTTTAAACCCATAAATAATAAAAAGAACGCGTTGTACCAACAGAGCTTGTGTTTTTTGATCGGTTGGTAAAATATTGGTTGATAGGAATTTTGATTGAATATTTTTTTCGATAACTCTGAAATACCTGCGTTCTCTGAAAACCCGCTATGTGATTTTAAATCCAATTAACTTTTCAAACATATTTAGAAAATAAAAAGTTTTAGGTATTATCGTTTGTAAAGTAAACACGGTGATAGACTTTCATTACCAGCAGCCCAGACCGAAATGATGATGATGATGATGAGTCAGCTATTGTTAAATACAAATAAATATTGTGATATAATCAAATTAAAGTAATATTTTATCAAATATTGTATCATATCACATCATCAGCCTATTAATGTTCCCACTGCTGGGACACAGTAGGCCTCCTCTCTGTGAGAGGGAATGGACCGTTATCCACCACGCGGGCCCAGTGCGGGTTGGTGGATGTCACATGTCTTCGAATTTTTGGTTCTAGGACATGCCTCACGATGTTTTCCTCCACCGTTTTGAGAATAGTGGTGATGAAATAATTTACAAAAAGTAAAGTGCTTGTCTGGGCTCGGACCCACTACCTACAACTTGTAAGTCGCGGCCGATACCACTGGGCCACCACTGCTCTCAAATATTGTGTACTTGCAAATAAATATTTCTTTCTTTTTTTAATCATATTTTTTTATTGTTGCTTGCTTGCGCTTGACCACTATCTCAAATAATAATAATAATAATAAATTTATTCTTCAAAAAGTACAAAAGCGTTACAAACTTTTTCATCTATGTTAGTGAGGTACATGTACAGAGTCATTTTAATCTAAGACAACGACTCCCAAACTGAGACATGCTCGTATCTTGGGTAGTCGGCGGTCGGCCGTTTTACATGTATTATACATATCACCGTTTTATTTAGTGCTAAAATATTACACATAACAAGTTTACTCAACTAGCAACTTTATAAAATAATGTGTGTTTTGTGCTAAATTATTATTATTTTATTTTACTACTACAATAAGTTTTTCAGATTCATCATAACTTAACAACTTCAACCAATTAGTTAATTTCTCTTTAAAATTATGCTTATTTAGTTTGTATAGTGAGATCCTTTTGTTAATTTCATTGTAAAGCCTGGAACTCAATGCGTTGTATTGTCGTTGCGCGAAAGCTGTTCTACATTGCACAGAGGGGCAAACAAGCGCACCACTTCGTTTTTTTAAACCTTCCTTATTTAGGGGAAGTAATGAGTGTCGCCGGAGCATCGTGCGGAGAATAAACAACTGTCGCACCGTCAACACCTTGCACTCCCTGTATAGTTCTGTGGTAGAATAGTCACGCGGTTTACCATGCATGACCTTGAGAATAGACCTCTGTGCCCTCTCCAATTTCAAAATGAAAGTTTTGTATGTTCCACCCCACGCAGGCACACAATAACCCAATATTGATTGACATAGTGCAAGATAGACTGTATTCAGTACCGTACGGTCGGCAGAGTGCCGAAGATTTTTAAAAACGTACAGTAGTTTTCTGACACGTCCGGTGAGGGTCTCCACTTGTGGCCGCCAGTCCAATCGTTCATCAACTAAAACACCAAGATACCTTATAAAGGCAACATTGGATAATGGTGAACAATGACAAGGTGTTGTTGATCTGGCACAAGTGTGGGCAGTAAGTGTTATAGTTTCCACTGATGGCGTTGAGGTGTTGGGGAGATAAAAACGAATGTATTTCGATTTATCTACATTCAACGTAAGTAGATTAGAAGATAACCATAACATGACTTCCCTCAGATTACTCTCAGCCTGCATCTTAGCCTCCACCCAGTTTTTCCCATACACTAAGAGTGCTGTGTCATCCGCATATGTAAACATATGACAGTTTTTTAGTTTCATCTTGCACAAGTCGTTTATGTATATTATGAACAATGTGGGACCAAGAATACTCCCTTGTGGGACTCCATAATTGATTTCTTCGTCCTCACTCACCACAGTATTAACTTTGACTGCCTGGGTACGATTGGTCAGATAATCTTTAAATATATTTAATGTCAGACCACGAACTCCAATGTGCTCCAGTTTTGATATAAGGATTGGGACAGAGACCGTATCAAAAGCTTTCGATATATCCAAAAATATACCGTAGCATCTGTAGCTCTTGTCCAGTTTATCAGCTACCGTGGCACCGAAATTGGTTACAGCATCTTCAGTCGACACACCGGACCTAAATCCATACTGGTTTTCTGAGATGATGTTAAATTTGGTGAGATACTTAGTCAAACTGTTATTAAGTATTTTTTCTAGTATCTTCGATAATGTACTAAGTACAGAAATAGGTCTATAGTTCGTAAGTCACTCTCTGTCCCCACCCTTATACACAGGAGTTACAATAGCTTTTTTCAGGCTGTTTGGAAATACGCCAGTGGCAATAGAGGCGTTGCAAATGTGCGTAATAGGTGGTACCAACACTTCCTGAGAGAGCTTAATAACCAAGGCTGGAATATTATCCCAGCCACTTGCACTGTTATTACGTAGTGAACCAATGATCGCTGCCACCTGTTCATGGCTCACCGGCAGTATCCCGAGAGACTTGGGCTGTGATATATTTCCCTTGGCGTAGCGAGGTACTGACGAATTATCCGGTGGAACCAGCTTCGCAGCTAGGTCCTTCCCAATGTTGACAAAGTATTTGTTGACACAGTTTGCTGACAATTTTGCATCAGCTGATAATTTTAAAAGTTCCCTTGCTGGCTGTGTCTGACATTTCCTTCCTGAGATTCGGTTTACAACATCCCATATGGCTTTCGGACTGTTTTGGGCTTTAGTAAACTGATCTTTTTCGTACTCGAGTTTTAACTTTCTAAGCAGCGCATCACAAAAGTTTCGGTACCTTCTGTATGACGTTTGAAGGATTGTATTATCAACATTTTTCCTTATTTTAAGGTGCATCCTATCGCGATTCCTTATACATCGAAGCAATCCTTTAGTGATCCACGGTTTCAGAATACGGGTTCGCCTACTACCTTTTTTTTGAGTTGTGTGCTTTATTACAACGTTACTAATAATCGAGATCAAATTTTCAGTGGCAATATTCGCGTCAGTTTCATTCATAACCAAATTAAAATCACTTTGGTCTATGTCTGCTTTAATTGAGGAATAGTCTAGGCGCGTTATGACAGTATTGGTATCCAGATATCGTTTCTTGGACTCTTTTATGCATAGTATGATAGGAAGATGGTCAGTTATGTGGGTGTCTAATATGATAACTTCTGCCGAACTGTTAGATTTTAATAAAATATGATCAAGGCAATTTCCGAGTCTTGTAGGATACACGTGTGCCGGTAATAGGCCCAACGTAGCTGTAAATAGTAAATAGTCGTTCGAGTTTCGATCGATATTATTGTTCTCTTTTATATCGACATTAAGATCGCCTATCACAGCTATATTTTTGATTGAATTCAGACTAGACATTATTGTTTCTAGACTGTGATAGAATTTGGTTAGGTCTGAACGAGATGGTGATCGATAAAGCCCAATTATAGCTGTATTCTTTAGAAGACAAATTAAGCAATTAGCATCTGAAAACGATGGTTCGGATATGGTACATCCTAGTCCGTTCTTAAAGTACATTACCACTCCATCATTTTGTGTCAGATTGTTGGTTGTAGCATGAGATGTATAATTATCGAGATAAGGTGGTGGGCCTGATCCTTTTAACCAGCACTCAGAAAGTATGATCAAGTCGAAATCAAATTTAATCACAGACAGTATCGATATGAATTGGTCTAAATTTTTGTTTATACTTCTGATGTTAATATGTATGATTTTAAGATGAGTGTTAGGATCTACAATAAGCCCTGTACATTGGTCCGGTGTACAAATATGGGCGCTAGCAACTTTGAACTTATCAATCGCATTGGTAGCATCATTTATGTTATCCTTCATTTTTAAACAATTTTATTACGTATAAGTTCAACGTGACCGATGTAGTGCAATAATAATGAACTATAATAATTAAAAAGCTGATTACTCTTATCGGTTTACGTTGAAGTTGCATTAGAAAGGAAATGTCAGCCACAGTGAAGATCTCACTATTACTATATACAGGTGTATTTATTACCGATGTGAAGTCGAATTGGTTAAAGTTAAGTTGAACCCCAAATAAATATGATTCTGTTTTATCATTATACAGTTTACAGCAAGATATAAAAAATATATTAAGGTAATTAAGCGAAATATTAAAAGATATACAGTAACAAAATAAGTGATGGGAAGATAGTCACTTTCTCAATTCTAGATCCAACAGACACTTTTCGGTTTTTACCATGTGTGATTCCTTTGTATCAGAGTTTTTGCGTAAAAGGATTTTTCCATTAGAGATCCAGCAGAAAGTGTATGCATTTCGTTTAGCGAAGTCACGGGCAAGGTAAAACAGTCTTCTAAATGTTGGAGTCAGGTGTTCTTCAACATAAATTGGTTTTCGTTCGCCCGCAATGCCCAGGTTCACCGTATTTAATTTCTCCTCGACACACCGTCCTCTGTTGTAGTTACGTACCGCTGCCAGAAAATTATTTTTATAGTAAACAGTAGAGAATTCGACAAATATGGATCTTGCTTGACCAGGTTTCCCAGGCAGACGGTAAATATCGCGAATATTGGAGGGAGATATTTCCATCTGAGCTACTTGCCCCAAGCGCATAGCAATCCGCAGTAGGTCATCAATTTTCTCATTCGACATCGCAGGTACGTTCCTTATTTCAATTGATGAAGGGCGACACTTCTGTTGGAGTTCCTGAACCTTGTTTCAAGTTTAATGATGCTGTCATTGTTCTCATATTGCGCTTTTTCCAGCAGTGATACCTTAGCCAAGACATCCTCATAATCCTTGTTCAAAGATATAACCGACCTGTCCAGCTCAGCGCTAGATTGCTGTATGTTGGAACATTGCACCTTTAGTTGAGTAACGTCTGTAACTAGTTGAGACAAGGTTTGTTTTTGTTCCAACTTCCAGTCTTCGAACATAGCAAGCAAATCATTTTTAAAACTGATTAAAAAAGCCTTCGAAGGGTCATGTTCATCCGTAGGAGAACCAGAGATTCGCGGGCGTTTATGTCGGGCAGTTATGTTTTGGCTTGGCTCAATAACTTCTTCCGCCGCTGTGGTCAAGTCCGGATCCGATTTCGATTGAGCATGCTTTAGTCTACCTTTCTGTGACGACGGGGGCGCGCGTTTTTCGTTTGGCATCCTGTGATTTAAGTTAGCGCGCTAAATATTCAATATTGCGGCAAGCAACAAACAACCAGGCTAGCGTAATAACACGGTACGGCACAGAACCCGATCCTTTCCAGCAAACAAACACTGTGCAGCACAGTGCGCGAAGGCGGCGGGGAGTGGGTTGCTAACAAAACGTCAAGCACAGCGACCAACGGGCGAAGAACGACACGGCGAGAAGAAGGTCGCAAGCGCCGTGTATACGCAGGCGCTTACGCGTTTCGCCGAGACACTTTGAAATTTTATTGTATTGACGGTTATTGCCGGTGATTTAGAAACTTGGTTCTGATTTAATTGTTAAATTTTCCAAAAAGGTCGCGGCACTGATCACTACCACTAGTTCACTATGTTCACAAGGCGGTGATGTGTTGGGATCACCGGTAAAAATCACTAAGGAGTCACAATACTACACTTTTACGATTTTATTTAGTTGCGCACTTGGACATTAATGCTCTCGGTACGGTAGTCGGCCGACCTCAAATATATTTGATACCCATAATTTATGTGGAGTTTCACTACTTCATTTAATGTAATCCATTTATGTTTTTGTTCTCTCACTGTAACGCCTTGCAGCATACAGCAATGGATCACAAATGTATACTAACTATAAGTCCAGGTCTGTCCAGGTTTCACGATGTTTTCCATCAACGTCGTTGATGGAAAACATCGTGAGGAAACCTCATCACCGTTGTCAGCGATGTCCAAGATAAACTAAGAAAGTACTTAAGAATTGAAAAATTCACATTGGTACTTGCTCGGATCCACGACCTCAAGCAGAGGCAAGGTCTTAGCCACTGGGTCATCACGACAATGTAGGCCTATACAGGAATTTTCATTTTTTTGTCTGTATTTATTCTTAAGACTGTGTTTCTGTATATAGGTCGTGATCGGGGGGCTGTCGGTTGGCGCGTGGTATGCGCTCCGCTTGTGGACTGCGACGGAATCCGCGCGGCATCAGGCCGTTATTTATGCAGCTACCACCACGCATTCTGGAGGTAACACTACATTTATACTTGTACATATTGTACTTGCAATATGTGTTTAAGAACATTCGTTCTGCCTGATTTATTTATCACCATCCGAAAAAACTCCAGGTAATAGGTATGAAGCTAAAAGTGAATAGGTTACTTTTAGGCAAGCGTCCACTTTTACCTCCGATGCTGAAACCTGATGGGTCGCTGGCTCACTCTGCAAGTGACAAAGCAAATTTATTTGCATGTCTTTTTGCTAGCAATTCACGTCTGGACGCTGGCTCCAAGCAACCACCTACTGTACCTCATTGTGACTCTTCGATGCCGGAGATCGCTGTGCACACTAAAGAGGTCCGGAGAGTATTGTGCAGTCTAGACGTGAACAAGGCCAGCGGACCTGACGGCATTCCAGCGAGAGTGCTGAGGCAGTGTGCGCCAGAATTGTCTCCTGTGTTGACTCGCTTGTTCCGCCTCTCTCTTGTAAAAGGGACGGTGCCGAAATCCTGGAAGCTTGCAAATGTGCAACCAGTGCCCAAAAAAGGCAACCGTGCAGACCCTGCCAATTACCGTCCGATCGCCATTACCTCTATTCTGTGCAAAGTTATGGAAAGGGTACTGAACAGAAAGTTGCTGACCTACCTTGAAGACAACAATCTCCTCAGTGACCGTCAATATGGCTTTCGCCGGGGACGGTCAACTGGCGATCTTCTTGTGTATGTCACGCACTGCTGGGGCGAAGCCATCGAGAGACACGGCGAAGCACTTGCTGTATCGCTTGATATCTCGAAGGCCTTCGACAGGGTCTGGCACGCGAGTCTGCTCAGTAAGCTTCCTGCTTATGGCATCCCCGCTGGTTTTTGTAGCTGGATATCAGACTTCCTTAGCGAACGGTCGATCCGAGTAGTCATTGACGGCTGCTCCTCAGACCTTATGGCTATTGATGCCGGGGTTCCTCAGGGGTCTGTTCTCTCTGCAACTCTTTTCCTGCTGCACATCAGTGACCTACTTCAGCCTGGTATTGTTGGGTACGCAGATGACAGTACTGTTTCAGAGAGATACTTGTCCAGCGCAAAAACCAGCATGGATGAAGTTCGTTCCTTGAGGGAGGCTATGGTTGAGCGGACAGATTTGACCTTAAGCCTTGTCTCCCAGTGGGGTGATGACAATCTGGTCTCTTTTAACGCCACCAAAACACAGGCGTGTCTTTTTACCGCCAAAAGGAGTCTGTTCGATCAAACGCCTACTTTTCGGGGTGCGTCTGTTCCTGTGACTGATCGGCTCGAGCTCCTAGGCATGGAGTTGACATCCAGTCTCAACTTCGGCTCCTCCATTGAGAACAAAGCCCAAATCGCGGCCAAAAAACTGGGCATCCTAAATAAAGTGAAGCGATACTTTACGCCTGGACAGCTTTTAACCCTATACAAAGCACAAGTCCGATCCTGCATGGAGTATTGCAGCCACCTTTGGGATGGTTCAGCTAAGTATCAGCTTGCCGCGCTTGACTCAGTGGAACACAGAGCCAAGAGGCTCATTGGCAACGTGGAACTGGTGGACGCCAAGCTTCATAGCTTGGCTCATCGCCGCAAAGTTGCCTGCTTGTCGGTCTTCTACAGACTGTACTTCGGTGAGTGTGCTCAGGAACTCCACGACCTCATCCCACCAGCCCCCTTCTACCATCGGACATCTAGACGCACTGCAAGTTATCATCCTTACCTTGTTGCCATTCCACCAATTCGAACCAAGCGCTTCCAAACATCCTTTATAATGCGCACAGCGAATGAGTGGAACTCACTGCCTGCGTCTGTGTTTCCGAACGCATTCAACCCGAATCTCTTCAAAGTTAGAGTGAACAGGCTACTTCTGGGTAAGCTCACTCCATCGTAGACTCTGTCTCTGTCACCTATGACCTAGACTAGAGTCAAGAGCAAACCCATTACAAATAAAAAAAAAAAAAAAAAAAAAAAAGCGTGATTTAACGTCGATCATATCATCTCATACCATCAGGTGAGATAGTAGTCAAACGCGAGGCTAACGTTAACATAAAAAAAATGCAATAGGTACACTACTCGTAAATAAAAAGTTAAGAGTCAATATTTTGTCGTGTTATGCGAAAAAACTAGTTAATATTTTAATAAACCGTGTTTTAGTGTTACCTATTGCCTGGCAAATTTTCTGATGGTCAAAAAAACCGGCCAAGCGCGAGTCGGAATCGCGCCCGAAGGGTACCGTACCATTATCGCAAAAAAACGACAAAAAAATCACGTTTGTTGTATAGGGGCCCCACTTAAATATTTATTTTATTCTGTTTTTAGCTTAGATTATTTAGTTAACAGATAGAGCGTACGGAACACGAGAGCGGTGCCGCGATATATATAAGTGTGCGTGACAGCGAAGAGCGGCCCTGTAGAGACACGTACATCTGTGTGCATATAAGGATGCCAGTTTTTTTTCGATTGTTCTCAAAAATATTAATGTTACAAATTGTTACTAACTTACAGAATAATGGTTATCAAATAAATCCTAATTGTAACTTTAAAAGTTGATAAAGATAGTTTTTTAAATAATTGAAAAGCGATATCATACATGTAGAATCATTACGTGAGGAACTTAATAATGTGTTTTTATGTTTGTTGAGATATTTAGATGATGTTGGTGTTAAATGAAAGGTCATGGCCTAAAACCATTTTATCCGTTTGAATCATCTAAATCAGTTCACGCGATTACGAGATAATCGCTAATCATTGTTATGAAATTGTAAACAATCTGGAATGTTTCCAGTTTTTGTTCGAGAAACTTTTTAATTATGGGCATAAATGTAAATATTATGACTGTAAATTGAGTACGTGTGAAAACCCTTTCTATTAAGCTAAAATTTGTAAGGATTATGTGAAAAAATAAATAAAAAACAAGGCTACAAAGATTTCGGCTAAGCGAAAATTAACGCAAAAATGGTAAGCGAAGGTTCAATACGATTATCACTTTCCCCCTTCCCGGGTACCCCGCGCCCCTGTCGCAGCTCCACCGCGTGACACTGGTACATTGAATTATATTTATACGAATAAATTGTGTCCATATTTTATAGATTTCAAATCGGATATAAAAAAGGTATTGAACAATTATTGGAAATGTGTTCCATTACTTATACTGAACCACTAAAAACAATTGTACACTAGTTACAAAATTTTCCTGTATAAATGAATCGATCTTGCTACGCCCCATGTATATTTCCCTAATTCAAGGAATCTTATTTCGATGTCAACTGGCAACACCAACCGAGTGAGCCGTAAATATTAGTGGGTAAATAATAAACTATAAAATAATCAATAGTTACCTGTGGAAAGATATTCCATCTTCTTTTTTTTTGTTTTTGGGAATAACTTTTACAATGTTTGTATCTTACAAGATGGCATTTTTACACATAAAATAAGAAATGACTTGTGACGTATAAGTAGTGCGACGCGTAGTTTCGTACTAACGCGAGATTGTATTAGTTTTTCAATTTGTATTTGTATTGGTGGTTGCACTCTCTTGTTCCGTACGCTCTATCTGTTTACTAAATAATCGAAGGTTTTTAGTATTTGCAACAGAAATACATCATCTGTGAATACTTCAACTGTCTAGCTATCACGGTTACTAAGATACATCCTGGTGACAGACAGACAGACGGACAGTCGAGTCTTAGTAATAGGGTCCCGTTTTTTACCCTTTGGGTACGGCACCCTAAAAATCAGACTGTATAGGAGGCAGTGTGCAGTGCAAGCACCAACAATTCAAGCATAATTTTTGGTAGATAAGTAGGCACCTATTCATCAGCAAAAGTAAGCATGTATTTAGGGTATGATGGGACTGTCATACGCATGGCGTTTATAAAAGTCCCTAATTAAATAAAGAAAAAAAAAAGTAAGCAATGTAAGTGCAGTGAGTAATTGAGATAAATAAACTAAAAGTGGATAGTTAAAATTAAGGATATTATTCTTCAAATGTTTTTAACACGATATTTTCGTTTGTAGTGCGTTTCTGAAATACCTCGATTTGGCCAAACTTGCTAACTTAGACTCGAACATCGTCAAAAAACAAGCTTATAAAAGCTGAAATGCGAAAAGTAAAGACCCACATTCGTGTGTATGTGTCGTACTGTAAAAGGAGTTGCCACCTAAAACACATTTCGTGTCCATTTATCACAGAAAAAAGTTTCACAGTAATTTGTTTGCTTGCAATTTATAACGTGACTGAAAATAATAGCCAGGCCAACGCGTAGAGTCCCAGGCATTTATTTAACAAGTTTTTTTTTTGCAATATGTTGCAAGCTATGGCATATTCATTTACATAATTTTACTGACTGGTAACATTCTGTTAAAATTGATAGCAAAAACTGACAATGATTTAATGTGATTGATGAGTTTCTGGATTCATAAATCAAACACTGATTTAATTTGGTGTTTTATTCATAGATCATTTATCTGTACATTTATACAAATAAATAAAATTGAAGTGTCTGTTTGTAATATCAAAATAGTATATTCGGTAAAAAACAAAAATACGTTTGTTCCGGGTAGTCTCCGAAACGGCTGGGCCGATTATGACGGGACTTTCACTTGCAGATAGCTGATGTTATCTTGAATAATTTTGAATAACTTTACTTGTATTTTGGAAAAAAAAATGGGTTCCGCAGGGTTAAAAATAAAACCATTTTTTTTAGTTTCACGCGGACTTTGTCGCTGGCACCAGTTATTTAGGTACAAATTTGAGCATGACAGTAAAATTTATAAATAACGCAGACGCAAATAACGTCTTAAGCGTTACTTAAGAAAAATAAACAAAACTCTCAAATCTTTTACATTAAATTCGATCAGTCAAAAGATCTTTTTATAGCCCTATCTTAAGTGACAGTTCTTTTATCTGTCTTCGTACAAACTTCCTAGAAAAACATTTAGTTGTTTTTCATTAAGGACATGATGTTATTTGTACCTTTCAAAATGGGAAGCTGCGCAGTTTCCTCAAAGGCCCCACAGGTTTCTCAATGGCCCCGCCATCTATTTCGACTTGTTTACTATTAGCGATCCTTTATGTTATTATCCTCGTAAGTTATAGCCACAGAGGAAACAAACTGCCTTAGATTTTCTTGGAGCGTTGATGTTTTCTATGGAATTCGTGGAAATATGCGATATCTATTTATTGGTATATTATTTATAGATACTTAGACAAAACCTTTTATAAATATTGTCTTAACGTTTGTAATTGAAGTAATGAGCAATTTCAGGCACTGATTTTTAGGAGAAAACAAGGAACCCTAATAGTTTGACCATATTCGTCCGTTCGCAGCTTAGCTCAGAGACGCTTAGTACTAGAAAGCTATAATTTGGCATGGATATACAAACTTGAAAGAGCAGTGGTGGCCCGGTTGTGGTATCGGCCGCGACTTACAAGTTCTAGGTCGTGGGTTCGAACCCAGGCAGGCGCTTTACTTTGTGTACATTATTTCATCACCACTGCTCTCAAAAATGGTGAAGAAAAACATCGTGAGGAAACCGGCATGTCCTAGAACCAAAAATTCGAAGACATGTGACATCCACCAACCCGCAATGGGCCCGCGTGGTGGATTACGGGCCATCCCCTCTCACAGAGAGGAGGCCTGTGTCCCAGCAGTGGGCACATTAAAAGGTTGATGATGTGATGTGATACAAACTTATTAATCACGCTGATAAAGTGGAATAAAACCATGAAAACAAACACGTAAAGTGGGAATGTATATAATTTACCATCTTTCATTTATTGAGGAGCTCGTGGCTAAATAATAACAGCCGCTCGGGTCGATCATAAAGGTTAAGCAACGCTTGACGAGGTCGGTCCGTGGATGGGTGACCATTTCAACATACCGAGTTTCCTCCGTGCCTCGGAAAGCACGTTAAGCCGTTGGTCCCGGCTGTCATTTGAAGATCTTTGACAGTCACACGGGTAGTCAGAAGCTTGAGATCTGACACCAGTCTTGCCAAGGGGTACCGTGTTACCTTACTGGGTTGTGGAGGTCAGATAGGCAGTCGCTCCATGTAAAGCACTGGTACTTAGCTGAATCCGGTAAGACTGGAAGCCGACCCCAAGTTAGTTATGCAAAAGGCTAGGCAGATGATGACTATCTTTCATTTATTTAGCTGACGCCTCTGATTTCCAAACTCTTGTTTTTAGCTATTCCAATCTTGCTTATCTTGCAAAAGTTATTTTCACATTTAAGATGACGTACGTATTTAACATATTATATGGCACATAGATATTCATAAAAAAAAAAACCTGTGGCACTGCTATGGTTATCAGAAACGACGCTTTACGGTTTTACTAAGCGGAATTTTGAAATGAAATCTCGATTTGTATATTATGTGTTCTTCCATGTCTTAACAGAGCGTCTACGTCGGCCTGTAGCCTTCCAGTCCGAGGGTGGTCAGATTTTAACATCAAGTGGTAATGCTGACACGGAACGAGTGCTCGGTGCTGTGTCCCTGGCATTCGCTGCCCTCGCCGCGCTTGCTGTGACTGCCCTGCTGCTGGTGTTACTGGCTAAACGAAGGTAAGCAATGGCTAAAAAGGGTCCCGATTTTACCCTTTGGGTACGGAACCCTAAAAATCACAAAAATATATGGAATTGTCATTATATCGGCAAGTTTTGTCACATTTTGGCAGAGACATTGTAATACCCATTTTGGCATTTCGACAACGCCACCGCTGACGTCGAATGACACTTGTCTAGAGCCCGTAAATATTAGTTACTGTCAGAACCTCTAAAATAAGAAAGAAAACTCATGAATTCGGGTACCATCGTGTACAAATGATTTTGTATTAATTTAAAGGTAGGTTTAGTTAAGATCAGATCACGGGCACCCAATGTGAAGAAAACAAAATTGGTTCGAATTAATTGCTCTAGATGGCGTGATAAGCTTCGATTTGTTATTGAGTTTTGTGAAATATTAAGATTTTCTAGTTATAAATATGTTTGTTTTTGTTTAATTAACTCTCATAATAAAAAAATTAAGGAATATTTGGGCTATTAATTCATATTTCAAAGATGAATTGAATGGATCATTTAAAATTGTTTTCAATAGATGGCGTGATTTTAAATTTCTGAGGCAGCCGATCTATTTTTTTAATTTGTTTTGTTACACATTTTGGTCCAATGAGACTGTAAAAACGTGCAAGAAATACTATAGAACAAACCGTCCCTGCATTAAAAAAAAGCATTCACGAACCGAATAAACTCTTTTACTTGCAAGTAAAAGCGCTGCTAACACTATCTATATGGAACGGAAAGGAACCAAACGCGATCGATGTTCTTAGAAAAATAATCAGTTTATTCAGACGAAAATCGCTAGTTACGTCGGCACGGTTTCTTTGTATGGGATGAGGCATTTGTATGCTAGTATTATATTATCTGTGACCACATGAACATAGAAGCAGAACATGACACGTGCTATTTTGATAGTGCTTGGCATATTCGTACATTATTGTGATTTTTAACCCCCGAAGAGGGGTGTTATATGTTTGAGTGTGTTGCTGTGTATCTGTGTGTCTGTCTGTGGCATCATAGCACCTAAACGGATGTACCGATTTTGATTTTGTTTTTTTTTTGTTTGAAAGGTGACTTTGTCGAATGTGTTCTTAGATATGTTTGGTTAAAATCGGTTTAGCCGTTCAAAAGTCATAGGCTGTTTTCTGTTTGAAACGGAGTATTTTCGCAAGATATCGTGTCATAATTACGAGTACGTGTTCGATAAATTGTTGATCGAAGCGTGTCTAATACTATATAAATTATGTAGTTTAAAAAGTATGCAATAAAAA
Organism: Orthosia incerta; assembly: GCA_948252205.1. Taxonomy (NCBI): domain Eukaryota; kingdom Metazoa; phylum Arthropoda; class Insecta; order Lepidoptera; family Noctuidae; genus Orthosia; species Orthosia incerta. Next base: position 15,680,351 of record OX411747.1, read on the forward strand.
ATAATTGCTGGGGGTTTTGGATAATTAAATTTTTACTTGTTTTCCAATCGCTATGTACGACGGTTTAGACCTTTGATAATTTTAAATAAGATTAATATGTGTGATTTTATATGACTGATTAATTAATCGATGCTTATTGTTCAGAGGTGTTGCTAGCTTTCACAGCCTGTACACATACATAATTTATTATAATTGCGAAAGTACCTCCGATTGTTTTGATTATTAGCTAAAATCCCTTTGAAACGTCTTTCAACTTATAGAAACATAGTTAAAGATTGTAGGCAGCATTACTTTCTATATTATTTCTTACATCCATGAATAAATTCATACCTGTGAAAACCGACATGTGAAGAATACCGTACAGGTTTTATCGGTAACGTAATGGTCATGACGTCAATATATTTGATGTACGCATCGCCAATATGGGTGAGCCCCTCTCAGCCCCCTTGACCTTTTGAATCCAATTTCTGACGCGCGATTCCTGCGAATTGAGGTGTACCTGCGGCGGTAAAAATATTGTTTTACCACACAACATATGATTGCTTGATTTCGTGTTTTTTATTTATGTTATGATATAAATATTTCTTGTAACTTTGTTTTATTTTTTATTATAGCTGCATTTAGATACTTAATTTTCTCCTTACACGTTAAAAATACGTATAACTTCACACATTTTATATCGGCAGGCTTATTACGTATCTTTTGCAAAAGCAAAACGATAGCGATTTTTGCGCAATAATTGCTCTTCCATACAGAAGTTTTAGAGTTGATGGCGGTTTTTTTTAAATAAGTGCATTTAACAAACAGCGAGCGATTAGCAAACGATTGTGTAGGACCTACCATACCTACACTGCAGGTAATTTCGACTTTTATGACATAAAGCGTTTGATCGCTATCGTTTTGCTCTTGCAAAAGATACGTAATAAGCCTGCCGGACAAACGCGCAGGCGGCTAGAGCAAGAATTACACTAGGAAAATTGTTCAAACTGATCAGTTTGGCCTGAAGAGTTCTCATTAGGCCAAACTGGTCAGTTTACTGTCAGAACTACTAAACAGCTGGTCAGTTTGGTTTGTTCTAGCCATGTATGATGGAATCAAAACCCTTGTACGTGCTGATAACATTAGTGACCTTTACCTTTCTACAGATAACAAAAAACAATTTAGTTTTCAAGACTTTTCTTCTAAATATAACAGTGTATACCTCAATCGAAAACGCCTTTCTTTTCAATAAAACGGCGACAAAAAAGAAACACAATTGTCAGAAACAGGTTTGGTTTCCCTTTGTTTTGTCCGAATGATTGAAAATACTCGATACCTATTTACAATATTATAAGTAACGCCTGTATTGGAATCCCCATTTCTCAAGGAAGCCTGTATAAATACATAATAATAAATAAGATAAATGTAGACGTATTGAGAACACGATGCCTGTGTAAATCACTCAGTGCGACCTACTTACAATTCGAGTCTTCGGTTTGGGCACTATAGGCAGGGACTGTTAAAATAATTTTAGTATTTCTTGGGAATTACCTAGCTCTACTTACATTTGAATGCGTACTGTGTTTTTGTAATACAGCATAATCTTAATTCACTACTTAACTGTGGGCTTCGTTTTTGATCCTTTATGGGATAATACTTACATAAATAAAATGGAAACGGACAAGATTGAGACATTTTTCTCTGGGAGAAAAATGTTTCAAGATCAATGAGATTATCAAAGATAGAACATTGTTAAGTCGAAATGGTTTTATATCGACCCATTTTTAACCCCCAGCGGAAAAAGAGAGTGTTAGTTATAAGTTTGACGTGTGTCTCTGTGTATTTGTTTATCTGTCTGTGGCATCATAGCTGCTAAACGGATGAACCGATTTTGATTTAGTGTTTATTATGTTTGAAATATGATATTATCAAGAGTGTTCTGAGCTATGTTTGATGAAAATTGGTTCAGCCGCTACGATAAACTAAAGATATGGACGTTTTAGTGTTTGAATCGGTGTATTTTCGCAAGATATCGATTCCTTATTACGTGTTCAATAGATTGTCGACCGAAGCGCGTCTATTACTAGATAAAATGTAGCATGCAATACAAATGTGACAGGGTTTTTTTTTTTTTTTTTGTTAGTGTTGAAAGGAAACCGTTTGTCCTGGTATGGTCATGTGATGAGAAGGGATGAAACGCTTGTTACTAAAAGAGTTCTGAATATAAATGTGGATGGATGGAGAAGGAGAGGAAGGCCAAAGAAAAGATGGATGGACTGTGTGAGGAGTGATATGAAAAAATTGTGATAGCGTAACAGGGGACAGGACGGTATGCAAGAAGTGAACGTGTTGCGCCGACCTCAAGTAACATGGGATAAGGACAGGAAGATGATGATTTGGTTAATACTCGTATAAAAGCTTGTTTTGAAAAAAATATTTTAGTATATTTACTAAATAGCCGCTCTTGATGGTGCAGCACCTTTCATTTCGCACTTTTAATAGGGTTTAGGATTGTTATCTGCTAAAATATAATCTAATCGCGATATGATTTGAGTATTCGACGCTATATCTCGTTTAGTGGTACAGTCAAGGGTTAAAAGTGCAGTCGTACCTATTCAACCAAAATTAAAGTGTTTTGAGATTTTTTGTAGAAGAAGGTTAGTTGACCACGTCAAATTTTATCTGGTCTTTAGACAGATTAAATCAGTCTTGAACCATTGTCGTTCTTCTATAGATTTTTTTTTGTCATTTTAGTTTTGTTAGAGTTTTGCGGCTTTGAAAGAGTTTTTGTATGTAGAGTAGTTTATTAAACCAGTGATTTTCTCTCCTTTTCCTTTGGATCGTGCCCATATTAATCACTGCCCATCTCCTTAGCACACTCTGGCCATGCGGTAGCGCCGCAGACGAAGAGACTCGACGCTGCAGTCACTCAGTGGCCAGTACTGACAAGTCCGTCTGTCCGGAACAGCAGAACATCAGGAACTGCCAACATGACTACAAGCACGACAAACTTTCACCTGCTTCTGGTAAGTGTAAAGTAGAATCATGGAAGTAATAGTCTGTACAACTGAAAAGTTCTCACTGTCACCAAAACGCGATCTTGAAAACTGAACGCGTCCCTTTCCAATAATGGTAGATTGGTTTAATGTTGTTTCAAGTGACAGTCAGCCTAACCAAACCAAACAATAACAAATCATAATTTCAATTGTGTTAAAGGGACACAAGATATTGAGGTTTTTTAGAATTGAGTACATTTTTGTTTGACTTTACCTGGTAATGTTCAAGTTGTACAGTTTGCTACTTCCATCAGTAGACTAATTTAAACGTTGACTTTTTCATAGCTATAGCTTTTACTAGATTATGACAATCTAAAAAGTCGGATTTGAAAGCTTAAAAAATACTTAATATTACTTACTTACCAGGTTGCCTGGAAGAGATCGCGGCAAGCGATAAGGCCGCCCATTGTATGTGTTTTAGACTTAAGTTTTTTTATTAATGTATTTTATGGTGTACAATAAAGCGTATAATAAATAAATAAATAAATAAACTTGATGCTTAGGAATGATACTCGTTGTTAGTAATTAATTAGGATTATGAATTTAGCTTAGATAATAATCTTATCTGGTTGAGGAGCTAAATTATTATAATAGATATTTATCTTTAATACATCATGTTTGGGCTCATTGGATGTCACAAGCCTTATTACATTTTGTACTTTACAAGTGCATTAAAAGCTTATTTTAAAATGATTTCTAGTTTTAATTATTCACAACGATATCACGATCGAAAGTCACCTCTCAGTACGGCCTCTCTTACTTGCCTTGGTCTTCAACATATATTTTACGCTTCGGAATTTTAACGTCCCAACATTTATAAAGTTGCATAATCTAGAGTAACCATAAAAAACTTCTTAACAATAAAATTAAACCGAATTCTGAAGCAAAATACTACAAAGCGAAAAATTTCTTTATTTTCCGAAGTCGGTGTCTTTGTTACCTATTGTTTTTCATTTTTTGACACCGACTTCGGAAAAATAACTTAATTTTCGACTAGAATACATAGTTTTATTACGGAGTTCCAGTGCCTACCTTCCCGTTTCATCATCAGATCAGTTCGATGGTACCATTTTCATCAGTACCATTTATTTATCAGTACTTGCTTCATCATAGTCGCTTATCTATTCGAGATATCTTATACCCATGACATACTTATTAAGGAGTTCCAGTGGCCATTTGTGGTCTTCTTCATCAGTTCAACTTATCCAAATAATATTTTCTTATTATTCTATTCTTCTTCGTATTTTCTTTCTGCTTTCTTTCTTTTTGGTGACAATGGGACCACCTCGAGAGTATTTCCTTTATTAACAAAAAAATAATAATTATCAAATCCGTTTAGATATGTCGGAGTTATGCCCGAAAATACATATAAAAAAAGAAAGCCGGTTTGAGAACCTCCTCCTTTTTCGGAGTCGGTTAAAAGCACTGTTAATCCGTAACTTGAAAACATTACGACATTGACTTTTAACAATGAAAAATCGAAACCGTGAAAATAATCCGCTTTCCATTTCCTTCGGTATTTAATCAGCTACGAAACACCGAACTCATTTAGTTTAATATGATGAAAAAGATTGACGTGTAACAGTGTTATTTTTGACAACGAATTTTCGAATTGTAATTTGCGATCAAAGTAACACTCAGTAGGTAATACTTCGTGCTGTATTAAATGAGAAATTAATTCTGACAGCGGATCGGAAAAGTAATTTTAATCATAAATGGGTTTTCATGTAATAAATTATTAATATGGAGAGCATGAATTACAGAGCGTAATCTATCAGCTATTTGATGCTTTGTGAATGAATAATAAAAACGTAATAATAATTTTGGTTAAGCCACTTATTTATGAATATTTCCCTTTATTTTTTGAGTTCGCGCATAAGTTTGATGTTTTGTCTTCGTATCTTCATACATCTTTTTTATAATACGTCGTATCAACACAAGTATGTTGGAGATTTTTGAAGTGAAACTTAGGCATTTGTTCAATGAAATGCGATGATGAAAAAGATGAAATTGGGTGAGAAAGGAGAGTGAAATTTTAAAGACGTGTCACGTTTCGGCACGTTTCGATACATGAGAAAGAAGAAAGATATAACTCGCTATAAAGAGAGCAGTCTCACTCTAAATCTCTCTTATTCTTTTAAGAAGTTTCACTTCTATTGCATGTATAGTGCTGCACGAGCCATTTTAAAAAAAATTGTTTCCTTGAAGTTTGTCCAAACGAGCAACTATTTAATATAAGTTTCACAGCTACAAAAACTCAAAAGCAATGGTATCCCAATCACTACTGATTGGACGCCGTGACGCCCTATTGTGACATGAAGTGCCAGAGAAAGTGTTATTCCAAACAGCGATAGCGATTGTCGAAATGCTAAAATGTAAGGGATTGTTAAACGACGAATAAAGAAGGAGGAGGTTCTCAATAATTAGACATGTATTTTTTTTAAATGTTTCGTCTTGCATAACTTTTTATAGAGTGATCCGATTTTTAAAACTATTTTTATCACATCTATTCAAAAAGATCTAGTTTATTCTTCCGACTAAAATATCTCATTAATCCCTAGGGACTAAAATTGATTTGAATTTGGGATGTAGATATTGTTAGTGAAAGTTCCAATCAGCAAAGAGATGAATCACAAACCATGCGGTCCAAAATAGGATTACATCGCTAAAATCGAGTACGACGAATGTATGAGGTGTATGGCTAATAAGCGATTGTAATTCTATTTCGGACCACACGGGAATATTTTATTAAACAAGTGACTGGCTGGAAAACCGCGCGTGAGACAAATTAAAAAATAAACCTAAAACTGTAACGGATGGTACTAATAAAATTGTTACGATGCATTTCCGTAATTGTGTAAATATAAACATTAGTATCTAATTATTTCTAGGTTATGTTTTACGGTTCCTAATTGTATGTTAATAAATACCTACATGTGACGTTCTTGTTCATAAGTTGCACTTACTTATTTTCTCATAGAGTGATAAACAGTAGAGTAAGTAACACTATTATAAGCTCGAGTGACGAACTTTGAATCCTACACTCCGCTCTGGATTAGAAAAAACGCTCTTGGCTTTAAAATAGTTGTTTGCTTCCTAGATAAACAATCTACTATTTTTATATTGGATTTTTTTTGCCTTAAAGTTGGTCCCATTCAAAGTAGAAAATTAAAATCCACCCCTAAATGTAGAAAAGAGAATTTATTGATAATTTGCCCACTGAGTTTTAAATTGTGAACCGATTATGTTGAAACTGAAAAGCGAACAAAAACCTTTTTGACAAAAAAAAATAACCGACGAAATCACGAAATTAAAAGCAAATTATTACCTAAAGCTTAGAATGATTGTATCTCACTGTATAATAGAGGTCAGTGTTGTATCTAGATTGATCTTTATAACCCAACTTATTTGGTAATTGTACGTGACATTTCGATTGCACTTGTCAATCCCATACATTTTAGATATTTTGATAACAGCTATAATCGCTGATAGGATGCCACTTTTCTAGAGCCTCTGCGTTGATTATAATGATGGTAAAATAATATGATTACATAAGACGTGTACGAGATAAGTCCGTACGCGACGTTCGCTGTCGGCGGCGAGGCGGCGGCTGCTGCAACCCTGGACCACACGCTACAATTCCGCACCTTTGGACATCGAGACAACGACGCACTTCCACATCGACCATGCAGAAAACACCCACAACGACACCGGGAGAGGGCAGAGGGTGAGACTAGAACATAGTTGTTTACATCATCAATCATCAGTGCATAAAAATGTGACGGTTCACAGGAGAGACATCATCATCATCATCATCATCATCAGCATATAGAGTTCTCACTGCTGGGAAACAGACCTTTTCTCTGTGAGAGGGAATTAATGGGCCGTAATTCATCACGCGCGCCCAGTGCGGGTTGGTGGATGTCACATGTCTTCGAATTTTTGTTTCTAGAGAGGAGAGACATAGTAGAAAAAAAAATACTATACTAGCTTTTGCCCGCGGATTCGCACGCGTAGACTACATGCTTCTCCTTACCATATTTTAACAGTATGTAGAGAAAAAGTAAAAAATTATGATGAGAAAAATAATGTAATGTGAAAGTGTTTCTAAGGACAGACTTATACTTACCTACTTTATCATCAATACGCTCTATCCTTGTCCCGTCCCTATCCCTTCACTATTTCTGTGTTTATCCATGACTTATAATAAGTAATCATAATCATAAGTAAGTAATTAAATTAAAGTATTTCCTTATAAACAAAATTTTTAACCATTTTGGATGTAAGCGCCAATTGTTACACGTAATTGTTTAACATTGATAAGTTAGCCTAGACAATAGGTCCCTATTCCGTCCCTTTTTAATTCCTTTATTTATGCGTTGAGCCATTTTATAGTTACCAACAGACTTTAAAGACTTGAAAGTATTTTTAATAATTTTTCCTTTGTAAGAAAGGACACAACATTTCAACCCCCATGATCCGTCCCCCAAGGATCATTCCCAAAAAACCTTAATTTGCGTTAGATTTTAATCTTCAGCCCAAACACAAAATTCGAAGACCCCAACTTTAAAACTGACCTACTTTCATACAAACTTTCATCTCCTATTTCACCCCCTTAGGGGTGGAATTCACAAAAATCCTTTCTTAGTAGATGCCTGCCCAGTATAAAGTATCTATGCGCAAAATTTCAAGTCTCTAGACGGTCTCATTATTCCCATGACTTCATTTCTGTTCACCCTCATGGGGGTAGAATCTTCAAAATTGCTGAGACACGTGTAAATTATTTTTTAATCTTCAGTCTAAACCCAAAATATGAAGAACAAGATCATGACATTAAAACTGACGGATTTACTTACAAACTTTCATCCCCTATTTCACGACCTTAAGGGTTTTTTTTTCTAAGAATCATTTCTCAGTGCTCACCTACACTACCAAAGGAACCTACGTGCCAAGTTTCATGATTGAAGCTATAGCCGTTTGGCCTGTGCGTTGATGGTCAGTGAGTAAATCAGTCAATCACTTTCTTCTTTTATATGTTTAGATGAGTCGGCAACTCGTGTAGCATGGAACCAGAGAGCCTTGACAAAGAGACATTATACAGTGCTAAAGAAGTGAAAAATTTGAAAATTATGGCATATTCATGCCCTAGGAAAAAAAAAAAAAAAATATCCCGTAGTAAAATTATCCCGAGGGAACATATTCTCGGGATAAAAAGTATCCTATGTGCTGTTCCGGTCTATATTCTATCCCTGTGCCAAATTTCGTCCAGATCCGTCCAGCAGTTTGAGCGTGAAGAAGTAACAAACAACTTTCGAGGTAGCGCTCGCCGGCCGCGGTAGCGGCCGGCGAGCGCTACCTCGAAATTGGTCGCGAAATTTTTCTAAGTATTTTTTCATAGTGCCCCCAAGACGACACTCTGACCTGAATTTCATTCATTTAAGACAAAAAACAGTGAAACGACCTTTAATCATACTGAACAGTTGGTTTTGTAGACATAATTATCTCAGGTATAGTTATAGTAATAAGTATGTAACAACAATAACCAAAAATAAAATGGCTAAATGTAAAAATGCACAGTTAAAATGAACAGTTGTTTTGTAATCACAAGAAATAGTTTAAAAACAAACCTTTTCCTTCAAAGCATCTGGTTCATGATTATGTTGGTGCTTCATATATTTTTTATTACATTCGGTAAATGTTTCTTTCTGAGTATGAGTGAAAATATTATGGTAGTTATGTTTAGGGATATGATAAAAAACAGTAGGAGTTTAAATATCTTTATATTAATGATATAATTAATTACAATTTTAGGAAAAATGACTGTTATGAACATCGCCGGTTGCACTAAAAATTGTTTGAATGAAAACTTTAGGATGAAAAATTTTAGGAAAAGTGATCATTCGGATTACAAATCATTAGGAAGAACAATTTCGAGTAAAGAACTTTAGGTGAGCCAATATGGACCCGATAACACATATTATAAAATAAAATAAAACGCGGGGAAACTTTCACGTTAGTAAATGTGTCAGAATTCTCACAGAATTTTAACAAGGGTTTCTTTCTCTCAATAAACAAAATATTTGTATCTACAAACGAAGGGATTCGTGAAATCCTGTGGCACATAAAACACTCAACAAAACCTTTGAGTAAATACACTCATACTTTCTAATATTTTTCCTCCATTAAATATACAGACGAGTATTTGAAATGGGGCTTGAAGGTCAAAAATGAAACAATGAGAATACAAAAAAAATATTCGGTTTTCGCCTCAAATATCATCGCAAAAACTCGTTTGTATTATTACATTTTTTAATGGATGACGCATAATATAATTTTTTGTGATTATGTATTAAGTGTTTAACAATTGTTATCATGCCATCATAATATACCTTTTCCAGATCACGCTTCAGCATCATCAGTGTATGTGTCTGTTAAAAAGTGTGTTGTAGATGAAAATAAAATGACAATGTATAAATATTGTTTGTTGAATAGTATGGTATGTGTAACAGTGGAGAAGCACCACTCGGAGTGCGAGCTGCAGCAGCTGAGCCGCTACGAGAAGGTGCGGCCGCGACACTGCGCGCCTACGTCCTACTGCGTGCCGCTAGCACACCACGGTACTTATTTATTTATTTATTTAATACTTCATGCACAGAAACGTACAGAGGCGGACTTAATGCCTTAGGCATTGTACTTGTAGCACACGCACACTTACACACTCACACAGCTAAGCCGCTACGAGAAGGTGCGGCCGCGACACCGCGCGCTCACGTCCTACTGCGTGCCGTTAGCTCACCACGGTATTTGTAGCACACGCTCACTTACACACTCACACAGCTAAGCCGCTAAGAAAAGGTGCGGCCGAGATACCGCGCGCTCAAGTCCTACTGCGTGCCGCTAGCTCACCACGGTATTTGTAGCACACGCACTCACACACACATCCAAACGACTGACCACTTCGTGAAAATTTAATACGCTCATGTTATTAGTACGTGCTATAATATACTATATACATACTGATCAAAAGCCCCTAAAGTTAGAAATCTTGGCCAAAACCAGTTTTTAATCGCAAGGCCGAAATTTTATTTTTAATAAGTGACGTATCACAGTTTTATCAAAACATTTATCCACTACTTAACCGGGCTTTCCTGTGGAGACTAAAATAGAGCCTCCAGCCAGGCACAAAAAGCCTAAACCTAAGCAACCACGCAGAGGGCTACCCCCTATGGGGTCGAACCTCGGCTCAGGGCGTCGCTGGGGGGACAACAAAGACTGGATCGTGATTAAGTGATTCTATACCTACATGGAGAAGAACGGACAAGTCTCAAGGCCGAAAGTATTTCAATAGATATTTATGGTTATCCCTTTATATGACAAATCTCATAGGTCAGTATTCAAAGACTAAATACCGCTGACCACACATAGCATACATCACATTTACATTTACAAACATTACAGACACTGCTCTACGATCGATCTACCAGTCAATGACAAGAAATATTAATTCTGTAGCCAAAGCCGCGCTCTCTGCCAGCATGCTCGGAGCAGGCGGCAGTGGTGGCGGGAGCGGGAGTGGTGGTGGTTGCGGCAGCGCTGGCGGTCTATCAGAGGTGTACGCGGGCGACTCCAGTGCGGAATCCGGCCCCGGCTCGCTGTCACCGCGCACGCACCACGAGCACAGTTAGCGCGCCGCTCGGTCTGCTGCCGGGCTCGGCCACACCAACCATATCGTACGCCGCAAACATACATAGGTATACTGAGCCATCATTCAGGATCGTACGCCATCGCAATTGATACTTAGTTCTCTTTAGAACTTTAGCAGATTACCTACCCTGTTTTTGATTGTCTTTGATGGTTTGTTTATATTGTTCAATTCGCTCAAGTTTGTAATATGTGTTTGTGTGTGTGTATTTTGTGTTGAGAAAAAAACAACATTTACATTACATAAATATTTTAAGTCACAATCTAAGTATATGTGCCAAACTGCAATAAATAACACTGCCTGAATTAAATATCATCGATTTGTAAGCCTAATTTTACAACGAATAATTTTGTACTTGATGTTTTTGTAACTGGGTATACTTACTCTATAAGATTTAATGTTTTGTTTTTATGTATAAAATATTCTGTGTCATTCTATAATACTCGTGTTGCGCGCTTGGAAAAAGTTGACAAACATCTCATTTATATTTTTTTTTACCTAACATTAGGTAGGTACCAAAAAACTTATTGACAAAAAAAATTACCGACTAAAGAAAAAAACACGAAAAAGCGAAGAAGTAATTTGGTAGGTAACTGTTTTTTTTTTAATTTTTGACATCGACTTGCGAAAATAAAGTTATTTTTCGCTTTGTAGTATTTTGTTTTGGATGTCGGTTTATAATTTTTGTTTTAAGTTATTGAGTTTTTCGTGTTATGAGAGAGCAGTGGTGGCCCAGTGGTATCGGCCGCAACTTACAAGTTGTTGGTCGTGGATTCGAGCCCAGGTAGGCGCTTTACTTTGTGTAAATTATTTCATCACCACTGCTCTCAAAAACGGTGAAGAAAAACATCGTGAGGAAGCCGACATGTCCTAGAAACAAAAATTCGAAGACATGTGACATCCACCAACCCGCACTGGGTCCGCGTGGTGACGGCCCATCCCCTCTCATAGAGAGGAGGCCTGTGTCCCAGCAGTGGGAACATTAATAGGCTGATGATGAGATGTGATGTGATGTGATGTTGACCACATGAGAAGCACCATCAGCTTTCAAATAAACAAAGAATCATTAATCGGTTCACCTAGTAAAAATTTTTGAGGCACATAAAAATTACAGTCGAATTGAGAACCTCCTCCTTTTTGAAGTCGGTTATAAATATATGAGATGTTTGTCAGAAATGTATCTGCTCAACTTTTCGCAATATTCAGCGTAAGTGGCTATCATTTTGATTTAATTTAATAATAACAGGGTGAAATTAGCATTATTATTTACGATGTGAATGAAAACGTATCGTGACCAAACTTTTCTACGTTCACATAAAAGGTTCGGGATTTATTACTCCTATTTTACACGCAATAAAACTCGGAATTGGCCTATTTGGAATTATAACTTTTTTATTTACGACGAGCGAAAGTTTCTCAATGTTTTCATTTCAATATTAGCTTCGTATGTCATGCTGAAGTATGATTGATTATGATTTTAATACCACTCTACTATTTAAGCTCAGCGGGATGACCATAAGCTCTTAGAGCGTTATCAATTTGAGATCGAATAAGGGACAGATGTATATGACTTGTATACATCTATCTGTCACTTACTGAATCTCAAATTGATACCGCTCTAAGAGCTTATGGTCACCCCCCTGGTGAGTACCTCTCACTCACTGTCGTTTAGCATATACCTTCATTAATAATACTGGAATAGTTTCTCATACACGAATAAGCATAATATCAAATGTTTGTTAACATAATTAATATTAATAACAGTTCATATTACATATGTATACCAACGGTTAATATTTCGTCGTTTTCAATCGATAAGGTTCGTCGGAGGAGTCGTGTATTCATTAGGAGTTTGTTTGTAAAGATGATTTTCTTCCTTACTTCCACATCCGTATTTCCACCATTTCTTTAAATCAGTCGTGGATACACTCATTAAGGAAACCACGGTAGCACTTCGTTTCTATTTTCACACCGAGAAAATTGACTACAAAATTTTATCTGTGGAAAAACAGATAAGCGATTATTTTCTAGGTAGTAAATAGTCCATAATTCCCAAAAAAAACTACCACGGCACATAACACAAATTATTACTATTACAATCTTTGTGCCCACAACATTGTTTTGCATGCACTATTATTGCTTATTTACGAACGACGAACACAGTCAGCCCCTCATAAGTACACGAGTCTTCATAGCAGTTAACAGTAGCTTGTCAATAATGTGAAAGACATTTAGCTTATAATACTTGTAAATACTTTAAAATAGTCAGACTGATGTGTAATATCTACGTTAATTCGGAGCTTACATTTGTAAATACATTTTGTAGATAAATTACGAACTCTAGTCAATTTTTATTAAATGTTTTTATGACAATATAATTGTATTGTGTAAATAACGAAATACTTAAGTATCTATATGTGAAAATCTGTTTAATGTAAAATAAATATATTTATCGCGTTCAATTGTTTTATTGGAAACCGATTACAGAATTGTTGGAAGCGATTGCAATGGTGTTTTATGAATCAGTGAATGCAGAGTGAATTATTTAATTAAATTGTTGTACTTTCACTGTTTTTCCCATTTCTTCTTTGATTTATAATAAAACGATGCAGGATACAGTAATGTCTAATCAGAGTCAGCTATTTATTAAATTCTTTACGTTCATTGCAAACGAGTTTAACGGAGTTATTTGAGCAAGATTTTAATATTATTAGACAAAGGATCTCTAAGGAAAAAGCAACATTCTAGCATCGGAGTCCCGGACAGATTCCAATATGAGACATTCCGAGAACGCGGTCCCGGCCCGGAATCCCGGCGTCCTCTTTCAATATTACCTCGCGACTTACAAGAAACGGTGCACTTGATATTGTGGGCGGATTCCTTTGATAAGTACACATATAATAGGATTAAATTCCTCAAAGTATATCCGACAGGAGGTAACCTGACCTCGTTATGAAGGAACAAGAGGATGTGAAAATTTAAAAAAAGACCAGGTAAGGCTTCATAAAACCTTTATGAATTTGAAGCTGCTTAATAGTTTAAAGGCTTGTGGAAATTGTTAGGATATTAACTTTGCCCCTGCAGCCTTTTTCATGCCGCAGTTACTGTGATAAAGTTATGGACCAAGATCACAGACGCGCCAGACTTTACAATTTTTTTTGTTAATTCTTTCAGTGTGAGAAGTGGTCGCCCAGTGGTAGGGAGCATTGGTGGCCGAGTGGTGACGGCCCCGACTTTAGTGTCGTAAGTCGTGGGTCTGAACCCAGGCTGGTGCATTACTTTGTGTAAATTATTTCATCACCACTGCTCTAAAAACTGTGAAAGAAAACATCTTGAGGAAACCGGCATGTCCTAGAACCAAAAATTCGAAGACATGTGGCATCCACCAACCCACACTGGGCCCGCGTGGTGGATTATGTCCTATTCCCTCTCTTGCAGAGAGAAGGCCCGTGTCTCAGCAGTGGGGCCATTAAAAGGCTGATGATGATGATAACATTCCTTTCTACACAAATCTGTGGGATTGAGTAGTGTTCGGCCCAAGCTTGCAAGTATGCATACGTTCAAAGTACTTTGACAGTACCAATCCTATACATATTAGTAGTTCTATCTCACTTTGCTTTGTGGCTCTGTCTTGCAAGGTTAGGCCAATTAAACCATTCGGCGTTCAATGCCCGCTTTGAGGGGTATAAGCTGCTTATCTACCCTCACCAGATTTAAAAAACAAATTTTATGAGTTGGACGACAAAAGTGATGAACTGTGGACATGACATAAAAGTACGTATCTATGTAGTATGGAGAAGGAGAATGGAGAGGACTATGCTCGGAGTTTTTTTGCGTAATCGCATCAGAAATGAGGATATCCGCAGAAAAACCAAAGTTACCGACATAGTCCGAAGAATTGCTAAACTTGAGTGGCAGTGGGCAGGGCACATTGCTCGTAGAAAGGATGGCCGATGGGATCGAAAAGTTCTGGAATGGCTACCGAGAACTGGCAGACGATGCGTTTGAATGCCTTCCGCTAGGTGGACCGATGACCTGATTAAGGTTGCGGGAATCCGCTGGATGCGACGCACGGGATCAGTCAATGTGGCGACGCCTGAGGGGAGGCTTATGTCCAGCAGTGGACGTCTTTCGGCTGAAATGGTGACGATGATGTAGTATATGTTGCAATTGGTTTTACTTTGTAATTGCAAAATCGTGGGCTCGTTCTATCACTAGATTTTTTTATCTATTTATTTCAGCATAAACTAAAGACATGCAGATACACAAATAAAAATATACAGATAGAAGAGGATTAGTAAGCTCACGTGCGACAGGATTTGGATGATATTCGAAGACACTGTAGATAGGTTTAGGATTAGATTCACGATACAAGTGAAGTTGTAGGTTTATCCGTCATCGCCATATGTTTTTTGCTTTACTTCCCATTGTGCTACTGTTCGATATTTGCTCATAAAAACAGAGGGTAGTTTTAAATTGGCTTGTCCGCCGGTCTGTTCTCCTACCCGCATTTGGAGATCGGCGAATGGAACGGCGACGTGATGTCTGTGCGCCCCGCGCGCGCGCCCGCTCCTCGTCCCTGTCTGGAGCCTCTACAGTTCGATCTGGATCACCATTAGATGTGGTCATTTTACGTGTCATAAACTCAAAACTAAAATTTTTTCTGGACAAACATAAATTGCCGTGCAATTAATTACGTGCGTTCATCAAGACATTTGCCCACGCGAGTGCCAAATTGCTGTGGTATTTCCTGAAGATGAGATCTGGTGCCGTGGCTGGGATATTCAGGTTGGTGGTCAGGCTTTTTTATCTACCCTGTGTATTGAGCAAGATCGTTACTTCTATGGGGGGTTTTTAGGTACAGCACGTTCCACCAACAACTTTCGGTCCTTCGATTTTAATTTATTTTACCAAGCGCCTTATTCAGACTTCACAGCTACGGCGCAGCTAGCATAGCTCTACCATGCTTGTTACCTCATAACGAATGTGGTCGGGTTTTTCACTGACCTTAGTTCTGCTTTTGACACAGTTGACTACGAATTATTACTAACTAAACTAGAATATTATGGTATCAGAGGCAAGGCTTTACAGCTTTAAAGGTACTACTTAAAAAATAGACGGATGTAAGTCGAAATTAAAAGCATCGATGATAATAATCATGAAGTCGTACACACGTCTAACATTATAGACATAAAACGCAGATGACACTAATGTTATCTTCTTCTTAGTCGGGCACTCTTGGCAGAGTAGTCGTGGTCACGGGTGGGCCCTGATGCATGGTGGCTCTTGCCATGCGTCGCCATTCGGTTCTATTGGAAGCAATGTGGGAACAGTCTTTCATCGTAGCTTTGGTGATGTTTTTAATAAGATCTGCCCATCTGGTCGCAGAGCGACCCCGGGATCTCTTGCCCTCCATTCTGCTTTGGATTACAAGACCGCTATATTGAGTCTTCATTGCGAGTTATATGCCCAGAGATCTTTAGTATTCGTATTTGAACAGTCGACGATAATCTCTCTTTGGTGTGAAGTTCTTTTAGGATCGATACATTGGTGCGGTAAGCGGTCCACGGAATGCGCAGCAGACGTCTCCAGCACCACATCTACAGTGCATCGATTTTCCTCCTTCTGCCTCATTGTCCACGTCTCAGCTCCGTAGAGAAAAATTGGAAAGAAGAGACTTCGCATCAGTCGTACCTTAGTGGTTTTGGTTATTCTGCGATCTTTCCAGATTTTTGTGAGATTTTCGACGGCAGATCGCGTCACAGCACAACGCCTTCGTATCGTCTTCGCAGCCACCGGTATTAGCAATGTTGGAGCCCAAGTAGATATAGCTCTGGACAACATCACATTTGGCTATACTTTTGACACTAGTTGTTTTTAGCTGTCCACTATCATCATTTTTGTCTTATCACGATTGATAGCGAGTCCAAGTCCAATGTTGTTTGTTTCCAGGCAGTTTAAAAAATGATTCATATGTTCTTAAGATGTTGTTAGAAGAGTGGTGTCTTGGGAATACCTTAGATTTGAGATTTTGCGCCACCCCCAACAGAAAAACGATAATCGTCCCAGTCCTCTAGGACGATTCGCATGATGTACTCCGTGTAAATGTTACAGAGCAAGGGAGATAGAATGCATCACAATCTAACACCATTCTCTGTTTTGAATGAGCTTGAGTCAATTCCGTCCACGCGAACCGCTGCTGTGCCGTCTTCGTACAGTCTTCTAATGAGGTATGTTAGATGATCTGGTACACTCATAATTGAAAGAATTTCCACAGTTTCCGCCATTGCACAGTATCGAATGCTTTTCGGAAATCCACGAAGCATATGAAGAGGGGATTGTTAAATTCACGAGACTTCTCTATAATTTGACGTAATGTGAGAATTTGTTCTCTTGTACCTCTTCTTTTGACAAAACCGGCTTGTTCGGGTGCAATTTCGCGAGACAAAACGACTGAAGCCGCTTGTTTATCACATGTAAAAGCACTTTGCTTGCATGGGAGATAAGGGAGATCAACCCTCATAGTCGCTGCACTATTTCGTGGAGCACTTTTTGTACAGGGAGATGAAAAGGCAGCTAGACCAGTCTTTTGGCCACTCACCGGTCTTCCATATGCTACAACAGATGGTGTGTATTATATCTACTCCTGCGTCTCCGATCTCCTTTATGATCTCAATCGGTACCTCATCCACACCTACAGCTTTATTAGGCTTTAAGTAATTAATGCTGCTCTTATTTGTTCCTTCAATAAAACTGGTTCCATTTCCGAGGGTTGAGAACACAGTGTGGTGGCCTGTGATGAGTGAGCGTCAACAAAAAGTGATTCACAGCAATCTTTCCACATGTTAACAATGTCCTTGAACTCCGTAACTGTTACTTCTTCAGTATTCTCAATAGCCCAGGATTTTGGTTTGAATTGGCGAGTGATGGATCGAATCTTAATGTGAAGATCCTTGGTTTCAAACTTTTGTGAGTGTCGCTCTAGTTCAGCGCAGATTACGTTGACATCGACCCTCAACTTCGGTCCATTCATTGAGGCGAAAGCTCAGTTAGCTGCAAAAAAGTTGGGGATTCTTGCTAAGGTGAGACGGTACTTTACGCCTGAACAGCTGCTCAACTTGTATAAAGCGCAAGTTCGGTCATGCATGGAGTACTGCTCTCATCTCTGGGATGGATCTGCCAAATACCAGCTTGATGCACTTGAGTCGATCGACAGACGGGACAAAAGGCTTATTGGCAACGATGCACTGGTCGCCTCAAAGCTCCAGAGCCTCGAACATCGACGCCGAGTTGCCAGCCTGTCAGTTTTTGTGTCGGTTTTTTATCGGTTTCATTTCGAGGAGTGTGCGACGGAACTGAACAATTTTATTCCACCTAGCCCTTTCCATCATCGGACTACAAGACGTACGGCCATGCGCCACCGGTATATGGTGGACATCCCTCCCATACGCACAAAGCGTTTTGCTAATACTTTCATTGTGCGCACAGCTAAGGAGTGGCATTCCCTTCCGGGGTCTTTGTTCCCTGATAGCTACAACCTTGGGGTCTTTAAGTCAAGAGTGAATAGGTTTCTTCTAGGCAAGCGTGCTTCACCGTAGACCACGTCATCGCTTATCATCAGGTGAGATAGTGGTCAAACGCGAGCCTGTAGATTATAAAAAAAGGGCTGCGTTCCGGTCTTTTCGACAAGCGGCCTGTATTTCGGCATAAAGAGCGTTCAGTTCTTGTACACTTGCGCCAAGGGATTTTAACTTTCTGCGGTGTTCAACCATATGCCACGTGTTCGTGAACATCCAGTGTTGGCGCTTTATTGGCCGAGGTTTGGCTGTGATTTTCGTACCAACTCTTTAATGTAGTTTTTGGCATTTTGCCAGAGTGTGTTCGTATGATCATCGTCTTCATCACCTCCAAATATGTAGGGTCTCCCGTTATGTTTTGGTGAAACTTTCCCTGTCCGTAATTGCCATACGGCTGCCTGTCTTTTTGCTAATGGAGTTGCGAAGCTTGATTCTCAGATTACAAACCAGTACTTGATGATCAGAGTGGCAATCAGCTCCTGGCAGAGTATGTGCATTGGTAATCGACCTTCTCCACCTGATTCTAATCATTATGAAATCTATTTGGTTTCTATGTTCTCCATTGGACGGCGTCCAAGTGTAGTCTTCGCGGGTGTTGTTTAAATACCGTGTTCAATATAGTTAGGTTATTGTCGGCTGCGAATTGCATAAGGTCTTTGTACTAGAAACGACAGCGTTCGCCTCTGTCGTTTGAGGACCATAAAGCCCCACAATATTTCGCAGGCCTGAATCCAGTATCGTCGATCCCAATTTTGCGTTAAAATCGTCCAAAGTGATTAATAACTCTCTTGTTGGGATGGCAGCTAAGTTGGCTTCGAGTTGGCTGTAGAAGTCTTCAATTACTTCATCTGAGGCAGCGCTTGTAGGGGCGTACACTTGGATGATATTGAGTGGGGTTGGTGTTGCGCAGAGCTTAATTGATATCAATCTCTCGCTTATAGGATTGTAGCCTAAGACTGACTTGTTCAATCGCTTTGGTATAGCAATGACAACACCTGCGAAGCTGGAGTTTTCATTTCCTGAGAAGTAGAATGTATATTTCTCTGTGTTACGTTGTCCACTTTCCTTCCAATGCGTCTCACTCAGACCCGTGATGTCGGTGTTGCATCGCTCGAGCTCATGGTCTAAGATATGCAGTTTTCCCGCGTCTCGGAGTCCTCTCACATTCCACGTTCCAAGTCTTATGTTACATCGTAGTTGGATCTTCGTTCTTCCAAGAGCATAGTTTCTAAGGGATGCCTGGTCGCCTACTATCCCATGGCCGTTAGCACATTTGACACCCTGATTCCCGGACAAACCTCACCACGCAAACTATAATTTTTGTTGGCCCTTCTCATAACTCTCGTGGGATGAATAATGCAATGGTATCCCGTTGCCTTTTGCACTAGACTTTTAAGGCGTTATTTAGACGCCAGGCCGCTGTAGCCTCTTGCAGCCTGTTGTCCGACTGGGTGTGTGGTTATACCGCCATGGCTCGGTCACCAGAGCCTCGTCAGTTGTCCAGCAGGGAGCACCACGACGGCGTGAGAGCCGCCGCCGTCGGCTATTCATACGAACCACCGACGCGTGCAAGTCAGGTTGACAACTGGGTCGGATGAGATGTTGGTTCCGTTCTCCCCTTACTCCCCTACTTATGTTATAATTGGGGCAAAAGACTTAAACGAATTGACCAAAAACGTAAGTAACAGCCCAGAAATTATCTGCGATTGGTTTACAGCCAATAACCTTATTCTTAATACAAGTAAAACTAACATTATTTTATATAAGACGACAACTCGTAACAATGGCAATATAAATGTACAAATTAAAGAAGACAAGATTGAATTAGTAGACAAAGTTTATTATTTAGGGATAAACATAGACGTGTTTTAAACTGCAAACAGGAGCTGGCTGCTATTGACTCTTCCATTTCATCAGCGTGCTATGCACTAAGGAGCCTTAGAGATATTTTGGATCTAAAGCAATTAAAGGCACGCACTGGTAGAATCTAGAATACAATGAAGCGACATGTTTTGGGGTAATAGCTGTAGTTATAACTCTCAGAAGGCATTTATTTTACAGAAACGTGCCGTAAGGAGTATAGTCAGGATCTCACAATGAGAGTCATGCAGAGAGCACTTTTAAAGAATTGAAAATATTGACAGTACCAAGCCTATACATATTAAGAGTTCTATCTCACTTTGCTTTGTGCCTCTGTCTTGCACGCGAGTCCCAGCATTATTCTGAGAGATGACCGTTTTGCGTGGTTGTGACGCATACTCTGTATTTGTATTTATGTTTTTCCTTTGTTTTTTTATGGTATGCGTCGTGCCTGGCGCAAATAAACGTTTATCTTTCTTTCATTTCTTTCTTTCTTTGCTATGTATATTTATTAGTATGAATCATAAGAGGAACCTAAAATTAAGAAAGCACAAGAAGGAAGGAATTCAAACACAAAATGTCACCAAATTTCAATATAGCTAAACATTGCTACCAATTCCAAGCGGTGAAAATATTTAATAGGTTACCGACTGAGTTAAAGTTATTAATTTATAGTTTGCACTTATTTAAAACTAAATTAAAAGCCTTCTTCTCATAAAAATGTTTATACTCGGTGTCAGAATTTGTGTCAGATAATGATAAATAGATATTAGAAATAGCAGTAACAATTTTTTTTATTAAATTATTTTGACATTATTTATATTTGTTTTTTTTTTGACATAATGATTATTACTTGTGACATAACATTGGATTAATTTGAACATAGATTTAGTTTTTTTGTTGCTACTATATTTATGAATTTGAAAGCACAATGTTTTTGTGACATATTTTGTATTAACTTGACATTATGTTTATTACTTGTGACATATATCGTATTAATTTGAAATAACTGACTATTTTTAGGGTTCCGTAGCCAAATGGCAAAATACGAAACCCTTATGGATTCGTCATTTCTGTCCGTCCGTATGACACAGCCACTTTTTTTCCGAAACTCAGATGGGGTATTCGAAATTCAGAATGACACCCATCTATGGGATAGGTCTTCAAAAATTATATTGAGTTTTTTAATGTGTTTTTTTTTTAAACTGAATAGTTTGCGCGAGAGACTCTTCCAAAGTGGTAAAATGTGTCCCCCCCTGTAACTTCTAAAATAAGAGAATGATAAAACTAAAAAAACTATATGATGTACATTACCATAAAGTAAACTTCCACCGAAAATTGGTCCGAACGAGATCTAGTGAGTAGTTTTTTAGGGTTCCGTACCCGAAGGGTAAAAACGGGACCCTATTACTAAGACTCCGCGATCCGTCTGTCTGTCTGTCTGTCCGTCTGTCACCAGGCTGTATCTCATAAACGGTGATAGCTAGACAGTTGAAATTTTCACAGATGATGTATTTGTGTTGTTGCCGCTATAACTAAAAACAGAATAAAATAAATGTTTAAGTGGGGCTCCCATACAACAAAGGTGATTTTTTTGCCGTTTTTTTCGATAATGGTACGGCAACCTTCGTGCGCGAGTCCGACTCGCACTTGGCCGGTTTTTTTTTAATACGTCATAAATCGTAAACCGCAATTTACCAAGTACGGAACGCTTCGTGCGCGAGTCCGACTCGCACTTGGCCGGTTTTTTTGTGTTAGCAAAATTAGACTCCCTGATGGTGGTCATGCCAGTGTCAGTCACACTAAAAGAAATAACAAGAAAAAACAGGCTTTTTCTTGAGCCAATCCACACCGCTAGTTTATTTTTTGGCAAGTCGGGACTTTGAAACTTTTTGAGTGAAAAAAGCGGGATTCTTTCGTCGAAAGCAGGACATAGTAAAAAAAACGTGTATAATCACAAGTTTTAAATATTTATCTTTTTATTTTAGTTTTAAATTACGTTTACGTGACAATAAATAGCACAAATAGCCATTGAAAATGTATTTTAATAATATATTATATGATATTTTAAATCAGATTTGCCCTATCGTTAGGTAGTTGAGTTTTATTCGTCTTATGAATAAAAAAAACAAAAATTAAAGTCAAAAAAGTTATATTCATTAGAAAAATGTGGTGTTTCAAACATTAGTCTGGGGAGTGACTAATTATAAATATATATAAGAATTATTATAATAATAGAATAATTATTTATAAGAATTACTTATTCATGATATTTCTGTGAAAATACAACTTCTTTTATAGTTTCCTTTTTCTCTATATTAAAGGTGAAGAACTCTGCACAAGATAGCTCTAGATTAAATTGGATGAGTAATTCTGCTTTCATTACATTTAAGGAGCATTTATATTTCGACACCCGAACATTTTAAATTCATCTGGGAGATTTTCCCAAACTTAAGTGGCAGTGGGCAGGGCACATTGCTCGCAGAACGGATGGCCGATGGGGCAGAAAGGTTCTGGAATGGCGACCGCGAATCGGAAGACGATACGTTGGAAGGCCTCCCAACGGCTCTCCCTAGGTGGACCGATGACCTGGTTAAGGTTGCGGGAAGACGCTGGATGTGAGACGCACGGGATCAGTCAATGTGGCGACGCCTGGGGGAGGACTATGTCCAGCAGTGGACGTCTTTCGGCTGAAATGATGATGATGATGACGTTTCAACGCTGAATCACTGGATATGTTAATTCCCCGAAAAGCGGGACTGAGCCTGTCCCGCGCGGGACAGCCCGCCCGACACCATATAAATCGGGACGTCCCGCCAAAATCGGGATACCTGGCAACGCTGATCCACACGTTCGTGTGGGTTCCTCATCCGAGTTCTACCCGCGACGATGGGCAAAATGTCCTCCAGACATGACTACTCGAGGGATTAGCTATAAGTACGTCTTAATCAAACAGCCACCATTATTAAGGCACGCTGTGTTAGTTTAACTTCCAGCTAACAGCGTTAACTCTTGAAAAAAATTTCATCCCGAGAATAGGTTAAAAACTAGTTGAAGTGTTATAGAAAAGTTGCATTTAATAAAAAAGTAGGTTACTATAATAAAGCTACAATATTCTCTGTTATCTCTAAACATTGTTTATAATTACGCAGAACGAGTACAAACAAAAGAATCCAACTTTGTTACACAAATAGTTTCAAAGTATGCACAAGAGAAGTATAAAATGTTCATTGTTCTGCTCGGGTATTAATCAAGTTATCCACAGAGTAGATAATTCCAAGTTATAACTAGCTTCCCTGAAGAATACGCTCTCAGACGCCGGCGGTAATATTTTTTCAGTTTTATTTTCCGATGAAATATTTCATAATCCGTTCATCCAGTGGTCAGTGAAAGGGGGGAAAAGGGGAATACCCCACTCTCTCTCGCCGCGAGTCCATTTAACTAGCTAAGCGCCCGACCCTCCCTGCCTCCCACCTTCCCCCACAGGGTGGGCAACGTCCACGTTTGTTCAGGAAAAAAACAGAAAAATGCTCTCAAACAAAAACACAAATGGAGCGTTCAGCGCGAATCGAAAATTAATTACAGCTTCGGACTGTTGTTTGTATCGGTTCCGTTATACAAAGCTTTGGATATGAAGTCTTTGAAAGCGACTTTGAACATCAACAGTTGAAAATATGTATCTTCTTCTTAGCGTGTCGATGACAAACACTCTTTTTAGTTATATGCCTTGCCTGGCCCAGAATTCAGCCACGGCAACGCCCTCCGCTGACGTAGTCATAAGGTCCTCAGGTGAAAAGACAACAGGACATGCGGCACAAGACGAAAGGTGGGCCATGGTCTGCGGGGAGACGCCGCACAAGCACCGAAGATCGGAACCATCCGAGAACCCCCACCTATGAAGATTGTCTTTGCTGCGGCCAATCTGAGTGCGGAGCCTGTTCAGAGTTTTCCAGGTCGGCCAAGGCAATGCGTGCCCAGGCGAAAGGGTCTCCGATGGCTCTAGGAAATGATCAGGGAGTTTAAATTTCTCTCGCCAAAGATCGCATCTTTCCGTGGTGATGTTTCCAATAGATGGACACACGCAACCAAGAAAACTTTTTCAACTTTTAAGCCTCTGGGGCACCGAGGTGTAGTTGTGCTTTGGGTGGCGCGAGTCACTTTCTTGCTTTGCCCTTTCTATACGACTTCCCATAGTCCTACGCACATCCGGGGGCACGATGCCGATAAGTGGATACAGCAATCGTACCGGAGTCGGTTTAAGGCATCCAGTGGATATTCGGCATGTCTCGTTTAGTGCTGTATCCACTAAGCTCGAGTGGGCGGAACGGCTCCATACTGGACAGGCATATTCACCAGCGGAGAAACAGAGCGCCATTCCAGTAGTTCGCAAGACCCGGGGAGATGCTCCCCATCTAGTGGATGTAAGGCGATGTAGCAGGCTGTTCCTGGCATGCACCTTTCGCTTAACAATCTCACAATTTTGCCTGTAGTTGAGGGACCTGTCCAAAGTGACGCCGAGGTATTTTGGATGGGGACTATGGGTGATTGGTAGCCCCTGCCATGAGACGTTGAGTGTTCGACCCGCTTGTCTGTTACGGAGGTGGAAGGCGCACGACTGCGTTTTTGAGGGGTTTGGTTTCAATGCATTTTCTGTATAATAGTGGCTGAGGTCTGAAAGTGCGACGGAAAGGCTGGTTTCAATCTCCTCAAAATTAGTGGCGTGGCAAGTTAATGCCAGGTCGTCTGCATACAGAAAGCGGGTCGTGTTAGGACTCACCGGTTGGTGGTTGGTGTATATGTAAAACAGCAATGGAGCCAGTACACTGTAATATGTATTACACCTCTCTTTGTGTTTGTTACAGTTACTACTGAAAATGTTGCTTCTATTCAATTAATTAATACAGTCTACGGTATGGGGCTTGCCCATTCATAACCAATGAAAAAGAAAGAAGCTGGATCTCAATTCAACATGTATGTATTTATATTTTTTTATATATGACCACGCATAACTTTTTATAGATCGGTCCGATTTAAAAAAAAAAAAATATTGGAAAATCTATAAGGTCCTTAAAGTTTGCCCCATTTAAATTAGAAAAATAAAATCCACCTCTAAAAATATAAAAACTGGCCAAGTGCGAATCGGACTCGAAGGGTTCCGTACCAATTATAGCAAAAACGGCAAAATAATCACGTTTTTTGTATGGGAGCCCCATTTAAATATTTATTTTATTCTGTTTTTAGTATTCGTTGTTATACGGTTTATACGGTAGTTGTTAGCGGCAACAGAATTACATCATCTGGAAAATTTCAACTGTCTAGCTATCACTGTTCATGAGATACAGCCTGGTGACAGACGGACAAACAGACACAGACAGACAGACAGACGGATCGCGGCGTCTTAGTAATAGGGTCTCGTTTTTAACCTTTGGTTACGGAACCCTAAAAAGGATTTATTGATAAATTGCCCACTGGATTTTCAATTGTGAATCGATTCTGTTGAAATTCATCATCATCATCATTTCAGCCGAAAAACGTCCACAGCTGTACATAGGCCTCCCCCAAGCTTCGCCACACTGATCGGTCCTGTGCGTTTCGCATCCACCGGAAATGTCAATCCACCTGTTGAAATTAAGTAAACTGAAAAGCGAAAAAAATACAAAAAATATCGGATAAATTTATTTTAAAGTTCGCATTTATAGCTGCAGGGAAGCTATAAAAGAATGTAGCTACAAGCGAAGAAGTTTACTACGGGGTTGAACGGTCTGTCGCGGGTTAGAAAAAGCGATTGAAAATCGAAGATTTTTCGAAGCTTTTAATTTTTTAACAGTTTTATTGAGAAGTTCAAATAAATTCCTAGCTAGACTAGCTGTGTTTTCGTAAAATATAAATAACAGTGAACTAATTGGACATTGAATACTATTATTTAGAGTTACTGACATAGCCCGAAGAATTGCCAAACTTAAGTGGCAGTGGGCAGGGCACATTGCTCGCAGAACGGATGGCCGATGGGGAAGAAAGGTTCTGGAGTGGCGACCGCGAACAGGAAGACGTTGCGTTGGAAGGCCTCCCACCAGGTGGGCCGATGACGAATATTGATGGTGAAGGTTGCGGGGATCCGCTGATTGCGTGACGAACGGGACCGGTCAATGTGGCGACGCTTGGAGGAGGCCTATGTCCAGCAGTGGACGTCTTTCGGCTGATATGATGATGATGATGATTTAGAGTTAACTTAAAATTGAAACAGCGCAGTCACTCGCTGCATATTTTATTATAAAGACGAGTGAACTAATTGTGAGATAATTAAACTTGCCATGTCAACATGTTAATACACTCGGTTCCAAAAATAACGGGTCAGTCACATAAACCCGAATATCTCCCGAACTACGTATGCCATCCTAATGAAACGAAGACTGTTCAATTGAGAATTTAATTATACAGATAATAAATAAAATAAAACTTAGTTGCACCCACAATATTAATCTCTAAATTAAAAAAAAACTAAGGTAGTCATATTTTTCTTAAGATTAAATTTTTTTTATGATTGTTTTTTTGCTGTTTTTCATCACTTTCTTCATTTAATACTTTGTATTGCCTCCACGAGCTCTTTTGACAGCTTCCAGGCGATTTGGCATGCTCTACACCAAATTTCGGAGCCGGTGCTGATGAATACCTTCCCATTCCTCCACCAGTGCTTGTTTGAGCTCGGGAAGCGTGATTGGTGGGGGGTTTCGACCTTTCACGCATCTCTGAAGCTCGTCCCAGGCGTGCTCGATGGGGTTTAAGTCCGGGCTTCGCGCTGGCCACTGCATGAGTTCGATACCGACCTCTTCAAGGTAGTCATGTACAATTCTGGCGGTATGGGGACGCGCATTATCATGCATTAATATGCCATGCCGGTCCATCCTGGCCATGAAAGGACCTACATGTTCATTGAGGATCTCTTCCACATACCTCTCTGCATTTAGAGTTCCATTTTGAATGAGTACCAGCTCGGTGCGGGCCTCAGCAGAAATCCCAGCCCAAACTTGTACGGAGCCTCCACCGTACGCCACTTTTTCCTCCACACACGCTTGATGGAAGCGCTCCCCTGGTCTTCTGTACACCAACTGCCTACCATCATGCTTATAAAGCGTGAATTTAGACTCGTCCGTGAACATTACCCTAGACCAATCGTCTAGTGTCCAGTTTAGGTGCTCGCGCACGTATCTCTGTCTTGCAATTCGATATCCCCGTTCCAGTTTGGGGCCATTTGCGGGCCTCAATGGTTTCAAATTTGCTTCAGCAAGACGTCTTCTTACTGTTTGAGCGCTTAAATTGCCACCTCCAAAGCGAATAAAGTGAGTTTTTAGACCAACAGCAGTTTGAAAACGATTTCGGAGCATTGTAGCCACCAGTTGTCTGTCTTCCCTGGCCGTTGTGCATCTTGGTCTGCCATTTCCTGGTCTTCTAAGGTGTGATCATAGTCATTTTTTTAAATTTTGTTTTTCTAATGAAGTTTTTTTCATCAACCAGTTTAAATAATATGCTATTAGAAGCGCAACTAAAAAGTCTTTATTCTGTTTTTTATTTCATTTATCTAACTTTTACAGTTCTGGAGGTATTTCAATTTTTGTGACTGACCCGTAATTTTTGGAACCGAGTGTAGTTCAAACCTTTCACTGCTAATTAAGTCTCGTTTTCATTCACATTCACTATTTTATTGACATACAATTACGTACGTCTGTATTCCCGGAAGGATATGACAGAGGTACCTATAGTACACACTCAATTTAAGGTCCTTACTCCGCTTTAGTGCCGTAAAACGGGTGCTTTCTGAAGCATACTCCTTAGTAACGGCTTGGTTAGAAGGGTTGTTTTTTTTAATTATTTACTCATGTATATATTTGTGAAACACGGCTTTTTGTATGACCACAGATAATATAATACTAGCATACAGATGCCTCATCCCATACAAAGAAACCGTGCCGACGTAACTAGCGTTTTTCTTCTGATTAATCTCGTTATTTTTGTAAGTACATCAATTGCGTTCGATCCCGTTTCACGGCAATAGATGGTGTTAGCAGCGACTTGCAAGTAAAAGGGTTTACTAGGTTCGTGAATATTTTTTTCATTTAATACAGTGAAGGTTCGTTTTAAATTATTTTTTGCACGTTTTTACAGTTTTTTGCACCAAAATGTGTTAAAATGCAAATTTTAACAATCAAGTAGAATGCATCAGAAATTTAAAAATTCGCCATTTTTAAATTTCTAAATGATCCGTTCAAATAATCTTTGAATATACGCCTTAATCAATTTGCTCTTAATGTGTAAGTGTAATAAGGGGAATGCCACAATGTAATTTAAAAGGTACAACAAATGATTAATTATCATGTTTAGGACATGATTTTTACTGGTCACTTTTCTGGAGTTGCAGTGGTTTGGGAATAGTGCGGTGGGATTGTCCCTTTCGCGCCGTATCATGGCCTGAAACAGGGTCGGACGCGCGAGGTCGCCACACACGTCTCAGTCAAGCATGGAGTCTGGATCCGACGGTAATAGCAAGGCATAATGATATATATTTACGTAAACATACATATCTGCATGCCTTGACATAATTACTCGTAACATGGTATGTTAAGAACCTAAAAAATTTATAAGTAGGTACTGTGAGGACGTAGCCAGGTTGCTACGTATTAAAATAAATAAATTTACTTTCATCTGATTTATTTAGGCAATAACGTGCCTACATTCAGGCGACTAATCTAGATAAGACATTCAAGCTTAGCACGCAAAGGTGCACCAAGAGTACACCCACATGTCGCCAGTTGTGTGGTTTTATTAATTTAATGTTTAAGTATCACGATAAGTATCAGAAGAATCAACAAAAATAAACTAAATTTTTGCCCAAACACAAAGTTTGCTTTAACTCCCTAAACTTACAAACACTGGTAGCTAACGCCATCTATGGGTACCACGCCGAACTTTTTAGTGACGGAAAAGCTTGTACTACGAAACAACCTGAAATTAATAAAAAGGTTAACGTAAAGAATGATTACAACAATTTTAGAAGCTAGAATATCGAAAATAAGAAAGATTATGTATTTTACGAAGAAAAAGACACCAAACCTTGCTCATCATTGCAAAATTTTAATTTCACTACTCCTAGAAACTACTGCACACTATTTTGAAAGTTTCCGGGAAGTAATTATCACAAGACGTAGTCTGAGAGACAAAAACCATATCTATGTCCTCAAACTTATAAGCTTTGCATAAGTAACGACTTCGGTGCACCACAAACTTTCATTTTATAATAATAGAATTCATATCATGTTAAGTTGGAATCTCATTGCTATGCTATTGGATATTCATGAGCTGGCTCCTTTGTTACCATTATTTTAAACCTTTTTATTGTTCTCCTCATTCAGAAAGTATTTTTCGGTTCCATTATGCAGATTTGCGATGATTGTTGTTTATTTTGTATAACTGAGGAAACATTTTGAAGAGTTTAAGGAATTGCTTGAGGTATTTTCGTCAAGAGATACGTAACTAAGTATATACATAAAATATGTAAGTATAAACTCAAGCCTTGTTCCCATGGGGATAGGCTAGCTAAAACTATAAGATGGCACTCGCTATGATCCTATCATATTGCTTTTTCTCCTTTTACCGATAATGCTGTCTTATTTGATGCATTTGCTTCAATAGGTTAGTTCACTAAAAATTTGTTTTTTGTCCGTCAGATAGATTTGTAAATTTTCTTTTGACACGTAGACATAAAGTGACGACGATAAAATGCGTTGAAATATCTCGTAACATCATGCCGTTAGTACACTTTATACTGCCTTAGTGATGTCACAAGCCCCCACTTCTGAACTTTGATGCGCTTTAGCTTTGTACATTTTTATTGATTTGGTAAAGCAAAAAAACACGTGTCCAATATTATTTAATAATCTCACTAAATAGAATTATTATTTTTCTACCTAGGAAACATCCCTATTACATAATCAACCTATTATGTTTTCTGTTTCCCACTGCTGAATCCCATACCTCGTCTTTGCGAGAGGAGTGGGCTGTGATCCACGCGGGCCCGTTGCGTGTTGATGAGTTTCACACGTGTTCGAATTCTAGATTTTAGTACATGCCAGTTGCTTCACGATGTTATCATTCACCGTTTAATAATAATTATACTAAAGTGTTTGTAGTGCTACAAAGAGAAGAGAAGTTATTAATTAGTTTTGAACCCACGACCTAAGACACGTAGGTCGGAACCTTTTCCACTGGACCGCCGCTGTTCTTCATTTAATGCAAGATTAATAATGTTGACAGGCTCGTCTGTGGTAGCAGTTTTAAGTTTGCCATGGGTGCCCTGGGCGGGCAGTGTTATGAGCTGTCTCCATTATTATAAATATTATAACTGGCACCTTGTTTGACAGAAAAGTTGAAAGAGAACCGTTTGTCCTGGTATGGTATATGTGATGAGGAGGGACGAACGATTGTTGCTAAAAGAGTTTTGAATATAAATGTGGATGGATGAAGAGGGAGGGGAAGGCCAGGAAAGAAAAGATGGATTTACTGTGTGAGGAGCGAAATGAAAGAAATGGGAGTCAGTGATGGTGTGACGGTGGATAAGACGATCTTCCTTACGAAGAAGAAACTTGTTGCGTCGACTCCAAGTCAAATGCGACAAGGGGAGATGGTGAGTAGAACCCTATTTGTATTAGGCCCTAAACAGACCGGTTTCATTTGAACTATCAGCCAACTGCATTATAGCAGTTTGGTTCAGTTGACCTTCTGCATCAAATATGCTAAGAGGCTGCGCAGGACACTTGTGGTCGTCTATTTATGTAGAGCCTTAAATACACCTGTTATTAATAGTGACGGATCGATAACCTAGTCTCGAGTCGTGTTAATATTCCATTGTGCAACTATCGTTATGCCTCTGTACCTTTAACCTTTCTGTACCCGCGAGTTGGTCTGTGAAACCGACGAATAACACTTTTTCTCTTATACTCATTGATGGCATGTTGCACTTTCTTTTAGCTGTCGGATTTGTTGCTTCGATCTTTTAGGGCGCAAAGTGCGTGTAGCAGGTATAGTAATTAGTCGTATTTGGCGACAATCGGTCTGTGGGACCGACTTGGGTATATGTGAAGCAAGATTTTCTGTGATTTACTGTAACTGACTTTTTTAGGAAATATTTTTTCTGTGTTTTTTGTTCTACATGCAGTTTTAATCCATATTCAAAAGTTTGTAAAAAGGAAAAAAAATATTGCATGCGTATCGTAAACTGTTACGAAAATCTCGCTGTTTTTCAGAGACCGTTACAAAATAGTCTTGCTCAGTAAATGTACTGTATTTTTTTTTATAAAATTTGACGATGTACGTTCAAAATAAAAAATGTTATCAATTTGTCTCATCATTATATAGCCCTGTATGGAAACAAAAAAGTAAAAAATAATAATATTTGAAAGTTATGAACGTCGAAAGTTCCATATTTCAACACTAATTTTAACGAATCTTTGGGTGGTAATAAATACCATAAGAAAAATAAAAATTGCAAAACGGTCACCATACAGGGATAGATTAGTAGTTCAAATAATTTTATTTTGAAAATATACATTTAGTCGTTTTATCATGATATCTAGACTCATAAATCATCATCCATTTCGCTAAAAACTTGCAAAATTGCTAATTCGTACGCGAACTAGCTTCTTACTGCTCATCACAGCATCTATCTCTGCCGCACGTGTTGTTGGTTGATATAGCATGCATTTTAACCCCGCGCACAAAATAATTAATGCTGTCGACTAGTGTAACCTCAAGTTGGTATAACTTATTATTTTACTAGCTTCTGTCCGCCGTTTCACCCGCGTGTAAAGTTTTTTAATATCCCGAGGGTACATTATAGCTTACGTGCTATTCCAGACTATAATCGATCTCTGTGCCAAATTTCATCCAGATCTGTTCACCCGTTCTGGCGTGATTGAGTAACAAACATACATACATCCATCCAAACTTTCGCATTTATAATACTAGCTGCCTCCCGCGGTTCCACCTGCGTGGAATTATTACTTCTTTACAATCATCATCATCATCTGCCTTTTCCCAACTATATTGGGAAAAGGCTATTACTATTATTGCTGTTCGCTATTATCTCTTTACAATATCTTAATTAATTATATAGCCTATGTGTTATTCTGATCTGTAAGTTATTTTACTGTAAAGTTTCGTCATAATCCGTTCAGTAGTTTTTGCATGAAAGAGTAACAAACATCCTCACAAACATTTACATATAATAATTATAGTAGTACTAGCTTCCGCCAGCGGCTTCACCTGCGTGAATGTTGATAACTATCCCAAGGGAACATATTCTCGGGATAAAAAGTATCCTATGTGCTATTCCAGACTATAGTCTATTTATCTATCTATCTCCTGTGCCTAATTACATCCAGATCCGTGCAGCCGTTTGAGCGTAACAAACATAAAAACACACACTCAAACTTTCGTCTTCATAATATTAGTGAGATGATGATAGTAGGAGGACAAGTGTTGCCGCAATCCTAAATAAAATGGGATAAGGACAAGAGATTATTCTATTACATCTTGTATAACATTTTACAAATGAGTATTAATAGAACTTCGAGACGAAATGTATCTTATCGTATAGACGAGGTCATTGGTGCTATAAATAGAGACAAACATACATTAAATTTGATACTACGAATATTATGCACTACATTAAAATATTCACAACTATACTCCATTTGCGATTACATTAGACGTTTAAATTAGCCCATTTTACAGCCCGTTCAACCGATTTTGACTTCTATTGCGTTGGTGATACGACATATAAACACTAAACTGTTTAGTCATACACATAAAAAAATAAAATATACAGTCGAATTGATAACCTTCTCCTTTTTGGGAAGTCTGTTAAAATAGAGCAAGTGTGGAGTTTCTTGTCCGTTCTTCTCCATAACAAGCTACTTTTTCGAATGGACCACATCATATATTTGCCGGGATCCACATTGAGTAGAATTAGCTCATGATTCGTATAACTTCACATAATATAATATTAGTAATACTTTAGGTAACCTACGTGAGGATCTCGTGGGTAAATGATAATAATAATGTCCGCACGGGATCTTCAAGGTTTAGCAACGCTTCGAGGTCGGCCCGTGGGTGGGTGACCTTCTTTACATAGCGAGTTTCCTCCGTGATGCGGCACAGCTCTCCGCACGATCTTCAGCCATCTCTCCCTGTTGGCGGACTGTTTGGCGCAGTCAGAAATGCAGTCTCCAACTGCAAATCCGCAACTGGACACCGCAGCGCATAGGTGATCTCCGCGCGATCTGGTTTCCTCTACATTGCCCTGTACGACCAACCGCTCTATGAAGTCGCCATCCCGTCTAGAGACGCGTTCAAAGTATTGTAGTATGCGCGACTGTACTACGTTCGACAAACGCTGCGTGGTGCTGAGTTGCTGGAGTATGGACACGTTAGTGTACATGTATTTTTTATTATTTTTAATATACACATTTAGTTACTATAAGACTGCTCGTACGTCCGTCACGTCATCGGTCACAGGTCCAGTTGAAAACCAGCGTCGGGCACTAGTTGCCTGACATTTTACTGAACTGGTCCTATTTGGCGCAGCCGTGGGACACACAATGTTACTTTTATATTGTTTGATTGTTTTTATTTTATTTTTGTATTGTTGTTGTTTAGTCTAAGTTTTTCTTTTTTTTATGTTTGTGTTGTGTACTCTGGCTTGTGTCAAATAAATGTGTTTTCTTTCTTTTCTTTTTCTTTTAGTTCGGAAATCCGTAGACAGTCATAGATAGTCACTTCATGTAAAATACTGGTACTCAGCTGCTTCCGGTAAGTCTGGAACCCGACCCCAACACTCCAACACTCGGAAATGCTAGTTAGATTGGATTGGACTTTACGTTACCTACGTAAAATTATTTAAGCATTTATTTATTTGATATCTAATTTTCGCACACAAAAGTCCTGCCGTCATTTATCTATTATAATTATATTAACAGTGACAATAGAAAAATCTATCATAATCATAATCACAATGGAAATTATTGCTACCAAAGTTTTATTTTATTGACGAACTCTTTATTTATTTGTTACTTTATGTACACAAAAGTATAGAGGTGATTTATCTATTAGGTATCTCCAGTGACAATAGCAAATCTATCCTAATTGCAATCACGATGAAATTTATTGCTACCAAAGTTTTATTTTATTGACTAACTCTTTATTTATTTGATACTTTACGCACACAAAAGTACAGAGGTGGTTTATCTATTAGTGACAATAGCAAATCTATCTTAATTGCAATCACGATGAAATTTATTGCTACCAAAGTTTTATTTTATTGACTAACTCTTTATTTATTTGATACTTTATGCACACTAAAGTACAGAGGCGATTTATCTATTAGATATCACCAGTGACAATAGCAAATCAATCCTTATTGCAATCACAAGGGAAAACATGGATACCAAAGTTTTACTTTATTGACTAACTCTTTATTTATTTGATACTTTATGCACACTAAAGTACAGAGGCGATTTATCTATTAGATATCACCAGTGACAATAGCAAATCTATCCTTATTGCAATCACAAGGGAAAATATTGATACCAAAGTTTTACTTTATTGACTAACTCTTTATTTATTTGATACTTTATGCACACTTAAGTACGGAGGCGATTTATCTATTAGATATCACCAGTGACAATAGCAAATCTATCCTTATTGCAATCACGATGAAATTTATTGCTACCAAAGTTTTATTTTATTGACGAACTCTTTATTTATTTGTTACTTTATGTACACAAAAGTATAGAGGTGATTTATCTATTAGGTATCTCCAGTGACAATAGCAAATCTATCCTAATTGCAATCACGATGAAATTTATTGCTACCAAAGTTTTATTTTATTGACTAACTCTTTATTTATTTGATACTTTACGCACACAAAAGTACAGAGGTGGTTTATCTATTAGTGACAATAGCAAATCTATCTTAATTGCAATCACGATGAAATTTATTGCTACCAAAGTTTTATTTTATTGACTAACTCTTTATTTATTTGATACTTTATGCACACTAAAGTACAGAGGCGATTTATCTATTAGATATCACCAGTGACAATAGCAAATCAATCCTTATTGCAATCACAAGGGAAAACATGGATACCAAAGTTTTACTTTATTGACTAACTCTTTATTTATTTGATACTTTATGCACACTAAAGTACAGAGGCGATTTATCTATTAGATATCACCAGTGACAATAGCAAATCTATCCTTATTGCAATCACAAGGGAAAATATTGATACCAAAGTTTTACTTTATTGACTAACTCTTTATTTATTTGATACTTTATGCACACTAAAGTACAGAGGCGATTTATCTATTAGATATCACCAGTGACAATAGCAAATCTATCCTTATTGCAATCACGATGAAATTTATTGCTACCAAAGTTTTATTTTATTGACGAACTCTTTATTTATTTGTTACTTTATGTACACAAAAGTATAGAGGTGATTTATCTATTAGGTATCTCCAGTGACAATAGCAAATCTATCCTAATTGCAATCACGATGAAATTTATTGCTACCAAAGTTTTATTTTATTGACTAACTCTTTATTTATTTGATACTTTACGCACACAAAAGTACAGAGGTGGTTTATCTATTAGTGACAATAGCAAATCTATCTTAATTGCAATCACGATGAAATTTATTGCTACCAAAGTTTTATTTTATTGACTAACTCTTTATTTATTTGATACTTTATGCACACTAAAGTACAGAGGCGATTTATCTATTAGATATCACCAGTGACAATAGCAAATCTATCCTTATTGCAATCACAAGGGAAAATATTGATACCAAAGTTTTACTTTATTGACTAACTCTTTATTTATTTGATACTTTATGCACACTAAAGTACAGAGGCGATTTATCTATTAGATATCACCAGTGACAATAGCAAATCTATCCTTATTGCAATCACAAGGGAAAATATTGATAACAAAGTTTTACTTTATTGACTAACTCTTCATTTATTTGATTCTTTATGCACACTATAGTACAGAGGCGATTTATCTATTAGATATCACCAGTGACAATAGCAAATCTATCCAAATTGCAATCACAATGGATATTATTGCTACCAAAGTTTTATTTTATTGACCAGCTCTTTATTTATTTGATACTTTACGCACACAAAAGTACAGAGGTGGTTTATCTATTAGTGACAATAGCAAATCTATCCTAATTGCAATCACGATGAAATTTATTGCTACCAAAGTTTTATTTTATTGACGAACTCTTTATTTATTTGTTACTTTATGTACACAAAAGTATAGAGGTGATTTATCTATTAGGTATCTCCAGTGACAATAGCAAATCTATCCTAATTGCAATCACGATGAAATTTATTGCTACCAAAGTTTTATTTTATTGACTAACTCTTTATTTATTTGATACTTTACGCACACAAAAGTACAGAGGTGGTTTATCTATTAGTGACAATAGCAAATCTATCTTAATTGCAATCACGATGAAATTTATTGCTTCCAAAGTTTTATTTTATTGACTAACTCTTTATTTATTTGATACTTTACGCACACAAAAGTACAGAGGTGGTTTATCTATTAGTGACAATAGCAAATCTATCTTAATTGCAATCACGATGAAATTTATTGCTTCCAAAGTTTTATTTTATTGACTAACTCTTTATTTATTTGATACTTTATGCACACTAAAGTACAGAGGCGATTTATCTATTAGATATCACCAGTGACAATAGCAAATCTATCCTTATTGCAATCACAAGGGAAAATATTGATAACAAAGTTTTACTTTATTGACTAACTCTTCATTTATTTGATTCTTTATGCACACTAAAGTACAGAGGCGATTTATCTATTAGATATCACCAGTGACAATAGCAAATCTATCCAAATTGCAATCACAATGGATATTATTGCTACCAAAGTTTTATTTTATTGACCAGCTCTTTATTTATTTGATACTTTATGAACACAAAAGTCCAGAGGCGGTTTATCTATTAGATATTACCTGTGACAATAGGAAATCTATCCTAATTGCAATCATAATGGAAGATATTGCTACCAAAGTTTTATTTTATTGACCAGCTAACATAAGCTTCCTTAGATTTTATAATATCGAAGAAAATTACGTTATCAAAGTCCCATTCCTCTTTAACAGTTAAGATTACGATCTTAAAGGGAGAGAAGAGATTTTACCAACCCCTAAATTGGCACTAATTGAAAACGGCTCATAATTTTACGCTCTTTTAATTTCATTTGGATTATGTGGCTGTCTTCAAAATTTAATTATATTTGGAAATCTTTGGGACTACCAAAATATTTGCAGAATTTCTAATTGAACTTAATCTTATGCAGACTACACAATTTTATTGAAACACCATTCAAATTGCAATTATTTTATATTTATAATTAGTATAATTTTTATGTAAAAATATAAATTATGTTCGTAATGAGTGCGAATATTTGAAGATAAGACTTCATACAAAACTGTAGTGCTTGTGATGTTTAAAGTTGTGGTAATCAAATAAACTACTTAGGTATGGACTTGTTCTCGTGAATACGTTGTCAGATTATTTACAAAGGTGTAGAAAAAGCCTGATTAAGCCACAAAATAAATTTATTTCCATAAACATCTAAAAACAAGGAACAACATTGTTTTCGTCTACTTGTCAACGTGTCTACAACAGTGTTTAAAGCTCGCGTGAAAGCATCGTGTGCACTCTAAGTTAGCAGCGCGCGTTCGTAGGACAGGAGTCGGCAGCGCGACTATCTGCAGTACCCCTCGCCCTGCATAAATAACCTGAACGCTTCTGCTATCTTACTCGGCTGCTCCTCGAGCACCATGCCACAGTCAGAGATGCTCAGCCACGACGTCTTAGACGGGTCTAAACGACCATTGAACGTCACCGTATCATCAACATGCGGAGACAAAGCACCCGTCACATTCAGAACGGGCACTTTAATAGAATGCGTGTCCCTCGAAATACTCAGATCCGTCCTGCGCAAGTATGAGTCAATAAACATCGCTAAATTGATCGGGTTGACGTGCGAGAAACTCTCTTTGTAAACCTGCGCTAAGTCGTGGTTTCGGTCATCCGTGCTGCGCCCGAAGTGATGCCACATTAGGTAATCCAACGCGCCCTGTGTCATGCCGCTCGATCGCAACTGTCTTGTGTTTATTTTCTGGTATAACCATTCGGTCCACCCGGCTTGAGTCGATGTACAATTGATAAGGACCAGAGCGTCTACTTTTTGAGGACTAACAACAGCATAACGCGCTAAAATGTTTGCTCCGGCTCCTACTCCAAATCCAATGAAGGATCTTATACCAAAATGTCCCAGAATAAAATCTATTTGGGAAGCCAATGCATCCATGCTGGGATAAGTGTAATCTTCCGGTAGTGTGGGGGCGCCCTCTTCCTGGCCCGGCGCGGTAACGTGATAGATGCAGAACTTGTCCAGTATCGCTCGCATGTCGATGAAGTTGAAGAAGGCCTGGAAGTTGGCTGCATAGTTGAGGCCAAGGTCATGGTAGGTGATTATGGCGTTCTTACTGCGGTCGCCGCGCACGGCCACCAGCAGGTCCCCGCGGGAAGTCCTCACCCTCTCCTCCACGCATGCGCCGTCGTTGTGCAATCGTCTGTTTGATGGGAAATGTAATTGAACGCTTTTCAATTCATCTTCGAAATTGTCTGAAGACATCATATTGAGTAGAGCAATATTCTCGTGGACGTGTGTAGGCATCTTTTTGTTTAAATCGAACGGTACTTTCATCAACGTAAATCCCTCTGTTTACTTGTTACGTATTCACCTTATGCCTGTGTCGATTAAGGTGTCAGGATTTCTTCACTTGTCTTAATTAACGTGTTCCATTAGTCACTGTTAACGATCCTGTGTTTATTACGTGCATACTAATAACACAATGTCCGCCTTACAAACACTAAATGTTTATTATGTCACTTAGTCACAGCATAACCACTATTTTATGTTAAAATCTAAAACTATCTGGCAGTATAATGAACAGACTATGTTATTTTGTTGGAATTATCGCAGGAAATGGTCAATAATGCGTTGACCGGGCGAGCGGCGTGAGTTCCAGTGCGAGGTTGGTTCGGTACTGCTCGGCAATTTCCGTCGGCGTTCGTCAGTACCTTCTCGGTCGCCCGCGGCAGCCCGCGGCTGACTTCACTGCGGTCCGGGGCGCCGCACATGCGCAGCGGGCATATCGAATTTTTTCCAAGCTATTTTATGTTTATTAGTTGGCTATCTACCTTTTACATCTATGAAAATCGATCATTTAAATAGGGGTTCGTGTAACTTAATTAATTCGAGTGTAAAGTTACCCAGTAGGGAATTTCGTCATCACCGCGAATGGACAGCCTGTTTACTATTAAACGATATTGTTATTATTTGAAGACCTTGACACATTTCAGATACGAATCACAATAAAATTATGAATAGGCTTATAATAATATTTGATCAAGTTGGTAGCCACATTTTTAACCGACTTTCGAAAAAGGAGGAGGTTCTATGTTCGACTTCTTGTATGTTTTTTTTTTTTTTTTTTTTTTTGTGTATGTTCACCGATATCTCCGTCAATTTTGGACCGATTTTGAAAATTCTTTTTTTGTTTGAAAGAGTATGTTCCAAAATTGGTCCCATTTTAATTTGGTGAAGATCTGATGAAGAACTTCGAAGATATACAACAGAACTCTTCAATAAATAACGGCAAATCTCTCGGGACTGCCGAAATCGCATGTCTGTTTATTGTTTATACCATTTCATAACATAACATCACGCCAGTATGCTCTTAAGGGGTAAGCAGATCTCTCATTTGATCGGTTTTGTTCAAGTTTCATGATATTCGGGTAATCTATTCTGGCGTTATAGGAAACTTACTAAACAACTTGCCTATTAGGTAGGTGCAAATAAAAAGTGAAAAATAAAAAAAAAAAATTACAAAAAAATACTACCGACTTCCAAATAACAAAACTACAAAGTGAAAAATAACTTTAGGTATTTTTGGAAGTCGGTGTCCATAACGAAAAAAAATGGTACCTACGAAAGACACCGACTTCCAAAAATAAAGTTATTTTTCACTTTGTAGTTTTCTTATTTGGAAGTCGGTAGTATTTTTTTGTAAAAAATTTTTTTATAGGTAAATAAGAATATATGATATGAACCAACTTAACAGGTTTACATCAAAATAAAGGTTGGTTACCTACTTGCCTTTGCCGCTAAAGTATTTAAATGTAGCTTTGGAGCTTTGTTTTTAGGGTTCCGTAACCAAAGGGTAAAAACGGGTCCCTATTACTAAGACTCCACTGTCCGTCTGTCTCCAGGCTGTATCTCATGAACCGTGATAGCTAGACAGTTGAAATTTTTACAAATGATGTATTTTTGTTACCGCTATAACAACAAATACCAAAAACAGAATAAACTAAATATTTAATTGGGGCTGTTTGCAATACAACAAACGTGATTTTTTGCCGTTTTTTGCGATAATGGTACGGAAAGCTTCGTACGCGAGTCCGACTCGCACTTGGCCGGTTTTTTTTGTTCTGCCTACTCTCATAATCGTTTTTTTTTAAATAGATCGAATGTAATATCTATTTTAATGTAGGTCTACCTAAATTGTAACACATTTTTTTACAATATTGCATATTCTATGGACACGGTATTAATGCTCACAGCGATATCTACGAGACATCCTTTGATGAATATTGAAAGATTGAATGAACTTAAAATATAAGTAAAGCAGACTTTTTTTCAATACGATACCGTGGCAACTTTGTACGTACTTTGATACCTGGGGGGTGACCATAAGCTCTTAGAGCGGTATCAATTTGATATCGAGTAAGTGACAGATGTATACAAGTCAGATACATCTGTCCCTTATTCGATCTCAAATTGATACCGCTCTAAGAGCTTATGGTCACCCCCCTGAACATAAGTAGGTTAGGTATTGAAGTAAGCCATAACTGTATCGATTGCCTGTCTTGCCGATAGCCATCGACAGACTATAACTGATTGCTTCGGAAAATACTTCCAATCCACTTTTATTTTCTCCGAAAACAAATAGAGCCAGGGCTTGGTTTAACTTTAGTTTACTTATTATTTATTTATTACAATTATTCTCTGCACTTACATTTTGACTCAACAAATGCAGACAGTCAATAATTTTATAATTACATGTTATATTAATAATTGAATTTTACACAGACAAATCAATTAAGCTTAACCTTTCTAAGAGATTATTGGCTATGTTTGCCCTACATACATGATTGTTGCGTAACTTAAACCGTTTACGCAGCGCACGCAACGGAAGCTCTCAAAAAGGAATATTTTTTCCCGTTTTTGCTACATTTTCCATTTATGCTCCGCTCCTATTAGTCGTAGCGTGATGTTATATAGCTTATAACCTTCCTCGATAAATGGTCTATTCAACACAAACACAAAATTTTTCAATTCCAACCAGTAGTTCCTGAAATTATCGCGTTCAAACAAACAAACAAACAAACTCTTCAGCGTTTTAACATTAGTATAGAAGATAGTATAGATATGTATTTGTCTTTTTATAAACGTAGGTAGGTATTTTATGCATTATTATGTAACTAGTTTCATCTTACTATATAGGTATATATATATATATATATATTGTACACTGGATTACTGCCCTCTATTATGATCTCTATCACTCAAAGGTTTGCTGGAAGAAAATTCCATTTGGAGTTAAGCTCGCCTTTGTACATGAATGTTGTGATCAATTTGTTTAAATGTAATGTCTTGTTGTACAATAAAGAAACCGATTTTGATTAAATTTGTTATGGAAAGTTTGAGACCCTGAAAAGGACATAGAATATTTTTTTCCCGGTAGTGTTTTCCCTTTAGGATCATAAAATACTTTTTACGCGGAGATACCGTAGGCAGAAACTGTTAATCAAAAATGTGATAGTATACCCTAGGTACTTGGAACATAATAATGTACACGAGCAACAAAAAAAAAACAGAAATAGATACATATTTGTTTGTGAAATGAAAACAACACCCTACAAATACAGGTTGGGTAAATATTTAATATTCAAAGTGCAATACCTACAAATGATTAAATGGCACAGCTCAATACCACGTTACTTATAAATTCCCAGTAGACTATAAACAGTAGCGTCACCGGTCACCACGGCGGTGAGGGGTCATCGACTTGCAGTCCGGTATTGTAGCTATTGTGAGGGTGACCTAATACAAGTACCTACAAAGAAAGGGTTGGGGACGGAACTTTATTCAAACACCTTTTAGGTTCCACACAGTTCATATGAATGTGACATGTTTACATGTGTGTGATGTTTGATACTTTACTTTTAACATGTAATTTTAGTAGAATAAAATGTTGATTTGGTCAGTAAAATACCTCACAGTAGGTACTTAAGTCATCGAAACTTGTTTCGTTTCATAAAGAGGCAACAGTCAGTACCCTCAGCAACTTTATTCTTGCTGCACATTAACGATCTGCTAAAACCCGGCACCTTTGGGTATGCAGACGACAGCACTGTTGCTGAGAGATAC
Source organism: Orthosia incerta (assembly GCA_948252205.1). Classification (NCBI taxonomy): domain Eukaryota; kingdom Metazoa; phylum Arthropoda; class Insecta; order Lepidoptera; family Noctuidae; genus Orthosia; species Orthosia incerta. The sequence goes on from OX411747.1 coordinate 15,723,169, forward strand.
TTTTCCAATGCTCGTGCTACCGGACCTCAGATTCGGTCTCTCCGGGAGGCCATGGTGGAGCGCTTGAACCTGTCCTTGCAGGCAGTCTCCGAATGGGGCGATGCCAATCTGGTCAGGTTTAATGCTGCTAAAACCCAGGCGTGTCTTTTTTCCGCTAAAAAGAGCCAATTTCACCCGGCTTCAACTTTCCGAGATGTGACTGAGCCAATAACTGACAATCTTGAGCTTCTTGGCATTACGTTGACATCAACTCTCAATTTTGGCCCATACATTGAGGCAAAGGCTCAGCTGGCTGCAAAAAAGCTGGGGATCCTTGCAAAGGTGAGAAGGTACTTCACGCCAGAACAGCTGTTCAGCTTTTATCAAGCGCAAGGTCGATCATGCATGGAGTACTGTTCTCATCTCTGGGACGGATCTGCCAAATACCAGCTTGATGCACTAGAGTCGATCGAAAAGCGGGCCAAGAGGCTCATCGGCGATGAGGCACTGTTTAAGTCAAAGTTCCAGAGCCTTGAACATCGTCGCCGAGTTGCCAGCTTGTTGGTCTTTTATCGATTACATTTCGAGGAGTGTGCGATGGAAATGCATGATCTAATTCCGCCCAGCCCGTTTCATCATCGGACTACCAGACGAACGGCGATGCGCCATCGGTACATGGTGGACATCCCACCCATACGCACTAAACGTTTTGAGAATACTTTTATTATGCGTACAGCTAAGGAGTGGAATTCCCTGCCGGAGTCTGTGTTGCCCGATAGCTACAATCTAGGGGTCTTTAAGTCAAGATTAATAGGTTACTTCTAGGCAAGCGTGCTCCATCGTCGACCACATCATCGCCTACGATCAGGCGAGATGGTGGTCAAGCGCGAGCCTATACGAGATAAAAAAAAGGTAAAATTATTTGTTTATATTTGTAAAAGTAAGATATCCGATTTTTAATATATACTACACGTTTCAAATAAGTAAGAGCCCGAAGTCGCGCCGTGTTGTTACGTCATAGCTGTCAAACAAACCTAGTGATTAAAGCCCGTTTCTCAGCCGCTTGTTACAGTTCGAATCAGCTGACAATTTGTCAAAAATTATCCAACATTATTGGCATCAATTTATTTCGGTTGGCTACTCTAGCTGGTATTCATTCAATTCATTCACTACTATAAAGTAATCAGTAACTATAAATAAGCACTTCTACTGCTTAACTGGACGTTACGGACAACATTCTGGCTGCCCAATACAAAGGCATGTGTTCACTGATGGTGCTACTTGACTTTTCACGCGCATTTGATTGTATCAACGTCTTAGTGTTAATGTCAAAGTTAAAGTACTATGGTTTTGACGAAAATGCTATCCAGTGGTTTCACAGTTACCTTAGTGACACAAAGCAACTCGTGGAATTACGTTTGGCGGACGGTACCACTTTGACTTCAGCCCTCACTTCTATAGAAAGAGGAGTTCCTCAAGGATCAATTTTGGGTCCGATTCTATTCATTCTTTACTGTGCAGATATAATAAAGTGCCTTATGAAATGCAAATATCACATTTATGCCGACGATGTACAGTAGTATTTGTCTTTCAGACCAGATGATTATGAGTCGGCCATCAGAGACCTAAACGACGATCTAGGAAGAATCGCTGCCTGGTCAGACGAGAACTGTTTGGCATTAAATCCACTGAAAACCAAATATATGTTGTTTGGTACGAGGCAGCAGTTGAGGCAGCTGCCTGCAAGCCTTAGTTTGTTTTTAATGGGGGAGCCTATTGAATGAGTTGATGAGGCGCGGCATCTTGGGTTGTGTATGGACAACAGCCTTAAATTTGAGAAGCACGTAGCCAATTCTGTGAAGAATTGCTTCTATCGCCTAAAACGTCTGTATAAAATGAGGCCTTTCCTATCAGAAAAGCTACGCGAAACCTTTGTTCTGTCAAACCTAAATTACGCTGATACGGTTTACGGCCCACGCTTGCTGGCTCGAACTGATAGACTTATACAAAGAGTCCAAAATTCATGTGCTCGTTTCTGTTACTCAGTTCCCCACAGAAGTCATGTCAACCCCTTTCTATACAAACACTGCTTACTTAAAATGAAGTCGAGGCGTAAGTTGCACCTAGCTTGTCTTCTTTTTGGTGTGATTAAGAAACAGAAACCGAGGTACTTGTACGACAAGCTCAGTTGGATGGCTAGTAGGCGGGAATGCGCGCCCAGGCTTTGTGCCCAATACAAGTTAAGTAACAATTACCAAGGTTAGTATTTGGATGGGTGACCACGTTTTTTTGTTTCGATTGTTTTTGGATGGCTGACCCCGCCAGGGTAAGCAACACTTAGCAAGGTCAGTCTTTGGATGGATGACCGTTTATTTTTGGGTTCTCTTGTATTTAGGTGGGTAACCCCGCCAGGGTAAGCAACACTTAACAAAGTCAGTATTTGGATGGATGACCAGTTTTTTTTTGGATCAGTTGTTTTTGGATGGGTGACCTTGGTAGATGTTATTTAACCTAGAGCGGGGTGACATTAGGATGGAAGGACCAAAATTTTTGTGGTGATGGTCACCCATCCAAAGACTGACCTTGGTAAGTGCGACCTAGCGTTCTCGACTCTCTTCCAAGTGACAGCTCACAGTTTGAGGACATTGACGCGGTCTTACTAATTTTAAACGCATAGTATTTCACTGACGGAAAGCTATATACATCTTTTATCCTGGAAATAAAAACGGAGTCGGTAGGATAGGCCACGACAGCAAAACGGTACGTAAAAAGTTAGTTCTAGTACGAGTAATATTGAAAATGATTGATGATAATGGTAAAATTCCTACTTTGCTTCCCCTTAATTCTGAGAACAGACAGTTTTAAATAAGAATTGAGTGTTTTTTTAACAAGCTTAATAAACAAATATAATAAATGTATGTATGTGTGTTAGATGGGGTTACTCCAATGACCCACAGTGCGATTGCGGAGCCACGTCCCAAACAATGCCTCACCTTTTTTTCTTGCTCTCTGTGCAAAAACACCTGCATCTTAAAATACCTTTGTGAGGCAAATGACAACGCTGTTGGCGTGGCTGAATTCTGGTCAAAATACATTTAATTTTGGAATCATCGATACGACGAAGAAGAAGAATGTAATATGTATATCTCTTGTCACTATAGATCTGTTGAGCCCAAACACGGTAAGGTGTCTTGTCTGTTTGAGGAGATACTATGGCCAACCTCCTTCTTCATCATCAGACCATTATGTTAATTCAGTGTTTTCAAAGTTACATGAGTACGCTAAGTTTTAGCTTAATCTTTTGCCAGGAAGTGCTTGAAATATTAGATTACTAGTTGCTAGACACCCATACGAAAGGATTTACTAATGATAAGCATAAAATATATTATCATAATGTATATTGGCATAACGAAATCCAGGATAATGATCATTACGCATAACAATGACATAAATGATTTGACAAAATATTTATTGCCATAAATACTGTTGGGATAACAATAATGAAGGATATTTTTATAAAGCCTCATGTTATAAACGCAAAATGATATTTACAAGTAATGTTCTACTAATAAAAATAAACATATTCACGGCTCAAGAGTGAACCCAAGGGCCTCCCCCGTGCAGCACCTTAACCTAAATATTATGCCTTAAAAATGTATGTAACACCAAATTATGCCAAAACAAATTACATAAAATGACAGTTATGCTAACCTTTGCATTATTCCAAAGTATTATTATGCCACCGTATTAAAATTCTTATTAATTCACCGTATTAAAAGTATTAAAATTCTTAATTAAACGTTATGCCAAACAATTATTATGCCTTAAAAGTTTATGCTAAGAGAGGGATTCCCATACGAAAACAATGTAATATTATTATAAAGTCTTGTAAGAATTAAAAGACACTACAACAAAAGGTGTTGGTAAGTAAACGACGCCGCTCATTTAAGATACACGAAATCTAATAATGGCCTTGTTTAGTACAAAAGCTGCAATAAACACAAAATCTCTGTGAAAGTGAATGAGTTCGTTAGTGTAGGAGGCCGAGAGGTACGGAGGCAGCTCACGTACGATATCAATCGACCCCACAATTTATCTCAGAGGCTCCAAAAATTTCCTTAGCTTTTTCTTTTATTCAGGGCAGGTATCTGACTTATTATTGTAAGGAAGATGTGGAAATAAAATGTTTGTTCTTTCTGTTTTATTGTAGTACTAGTGCTACCCGCCCTGGCTTTGCTGGGTCGAAATATTTTATAGTATATAACCATCTGGCGTAATGTGCCTTTCAAATGGTGACCGATTTTTTTAATAGGTCTAGTGGTTCCAGAGTTTGGTTTATACGTCTGAACAAACTCACAAAGTTCTCCCTCTTTATTATAATATTACTAGCCAGGAGGCTCATTGGCGACGTTGAACTGGCGGATGCCAAGCTTCATAGCTTGGCTCATCACCGCAAGGTTGCCTGCTTGTCGGTCTTCTACAGACTGTACTTTGGTGAGTGTTCTGAAGAACGCCATGACCTCATCCCACCAGCCCCCTTCTACCATCGGACATCTAGACGCACTGCAAGTTATCATCCTTACCTTGTTGCCAGTCCACCAATTCGCACCAAGCGCTTCCAAACATCTTTCATAATGCGCACAGCGAATGAATGGAACTCGCTACCTGCGTCAGTGTTTCCGAACGCATTCAACCCGAATCTCTTCAAAGTTAGAGTGAACAGGCTTTTTCTGGGTAAGCTCACTCCACCGTCGACTCTGTCTGTGTCACCTTTGAACTAGACTAGAGTCTAGAGCAAACCCATGAAAAATGAAAAATAAATCCAGCGGCTTCGCCCGCGTGAAAAGTGTTTTTTTATCCCAAGGGAACATTATACCGGGATGAAAATACTATGTGCTATTCGAGGATATAATCTATCTCTGTGCCAACTTTAATCGGGATCCGTTCAGCCGTTCTGGAGTGATTGAGTAACAAAGGATGTATGTTTGTCCATCCATCCAAACTTTCGCATTTAAAATATTTATAAGATTTAAAATGTACTGAAAGCATGCCAAGGGGTATTGCGTTACCCAGTTACTGGGTTATGAAGGTCAGATAGGCATTCGCTATATCTAGTTAGACTGAAAGCCACCCCTTTTTCTTTTTGGGTTTTGCAATCATTCAATGGCTTCACCCACTCTGGGTGAAGCGGGAGGGTGTCACTTTTACTGACTAAAATCCACCCGTGTTCTTTCAGTTGCTTGTGCCGGTGCCCCGGTAACTCTCTTTCAAATTTATGCGTAACCCAGACAGGTATCGGCCCTAGCGGACCCCGTCAGTTTTTGCTGATATTTCTTTGAGGCGCTCGTGAAACACTACGCGCCGTCCGCGTCAACTCGGGCTTAGTCTTTACCGGACGGTGAGCTACCCATTATCGCCGTCCGCAAGCCCGCGCCTACGGTGGCCGGGAGTCGGCTTGCGACTGCTAGGGGCTAGGGGCGTGAGGGCGTCTCCATTGCGTATCCCTCACGCGTTTCGCCTCTTCTTTGGTGATTTGGCAGCTGCCCATGCCCTCTCGCTCCTTACTATGGCCTGGACCAGGGCCGACCCTAACATAGTTGGGAAAAACCTAGGCAGATTGATAGATGATACTATTCTTATAGCTTTCATAGACTATTCATCAATAATATAATATGACGAACCATGAGTGAATTAAAAGAGAAGAAATTGTCTTTCGGTAAGTAGATATTATAATAATTAGTAAGAAGAAAGCGTCCGTCAAGTTGGTAGTCTAGCTGACTGTATTTAAAAATACATTGTTTGTCATGGACCAAATAATTAATCAGCACTATGTATAATGCCCGTGCATTATAAATCAAATCAAGTCAAATCGGGCAATGTAATGAATACTGTATATATTTATCACATTGTCTGGTCATTATGAATATTGCTACGTAACGGTTGGGCAATTCTATAATTATGATCAGTGAATTCGTCCAAGATCGAGCGAAGCGAGCTTAGGAACTTAGGGCACTCCGAGTTTATTGCAAGATGAAGTTCACAGACACAGTAGAAAGAATATAGCTAGAATGAAGTATGAAGGAGTGGACAGACACTTCTGTCTGTCCACTCCTTCATACTTCATTCTAGCTTTCTATTCTAGCCTTCGCACAGATGAAACAATGTGGATTTAGACTTTAGATGATAGCGTGATGGTTAAGGTAAGCGCGTCAGCAAAACAAGTAAGGTACTGATAGGCTGTGTGTGTGTGTATCTCCTTCATGTTAGGTTACTTTAGACCCTGCAGACAGAAATAGCACAAATAAATATAATAATTTAAGCAACAATGTCGACGGAGCCGAGCCGCGCGGGGCTCCGTTGGGGTTTGCTTTAATAGTAATCGTACTTACCTATTATATATTAAAATCAATGTCAACATTAAAATAATTAAATAAACACATCGTTTTATTACCCCGCCCAATAAGTGATCATCCAGAAAGCCCGGTCAATTTAATTATTTCAATAGTTTTTTGCCTACTCATATTAGATATTTTTCAAATTGTCTGGGAATTTAAATAATGCCGTATTACTGGGTCCAAAACATATATATTTCATAAAAACATACATTGGCATGTTATTATGTAACATCAGAACACAGTGCACGGTTAAAATTGGCCATATTTACTATGCAGAGGAACCAATTTTAATAGATAAGACCTCAGGAATAAAAGCAACAGACTTTATACTACACTACACGAATTATGTCTCCACGTACATAATTTTTATAGCTACAAAGATAATACTTATCTCCTCAGAACAACAAGGGTAATTAACCGGAAAATATGATAATCTATTTAATTGTGTAAATAATGCTGGCGGTGACATAAAACAAGATTATCATACGTGCGACGAGGTTAATGTCCCGTAAAATTCCTAATATCAACCAGAATCCTAAAGGTTGTTTTCCCACCAGAGATGTGCGAGATAGCCAGACAGTGCGAGATTATGTGGCGGCGTTTTGAAAATGAATGGTCGTTTCCATCAAAACGAGGAGCTTGCGCGGTGAGAGAATGCGTTGCGAAGCTGTGAAACAGTGCTTAGCTGACTAGTGCGAGGGTGTGTATTACTCGGTCCAAATAACTGTGCACCTGGCGCTTTGAGGTCACTCTGACCTTCGACTCTCGCTATTGGTGCACGAGGCCAACGTAAGCGAGGCGTGATTGGGCTCGCATTCCAGCAAGGCGCACTTTTATTTTGACCGAGTAGTAGCGAAGCTGTGAAAGACTGTAGCTGATTGGTGTGCGGATGCGTAGTGGACTCTTTTCAGATGTGCGCACACGCGTCTCTCGCACTCATTCCTCGCTTCCTCACTCGCCTCCCTAGCAAACTTCTCTAGCTGTTTCACTTGTTTATGTATAGCTACCTAATCTAGCTCTACTAGCCCATTTTCCACCAGAGCTGTACTAAGACAGCCTATGTTTGAAATAATTCCATTTGTGGTTTTTTTATCACGAATCACCTACCTATCTCGCACATCCCTGATGAAAAACCACCCTTATAGGCGAGTCGGGAGCACTCCGGTACACTTTACGTCTAGTTTATTAGGTTTTAAAGCAATTTATGAGCTTAATTGCGCTATAGGACACCCTGTTTAATGACTATCGGAGTATCGACGACAGGGAATGTGAACTGCATTGTAAGAGGGTATTTGTGTCATTTACATTGTTGTTGAAAGCTGTTGTGTTGGAACTAACCTTCATTACAGTATACTAGTTTAAGCTAATTATCATCTGAACTAATAACGGGTGGCGCAATATAACGTGCATATTTAAACTACATCAAAATAAAATATCTTACTTGGATATTTAAAGCAAAACTACTGAGCAATTTGTTATTAGTAGCAGTTAATTAAAAAAAAAATACATTCTCCTATAATATCGTTGGCGGCACTACTCCAATCGCGAGCGGAGGTTCGTTAAATTTTTATTCAATAATGCTGGTGTCATTGTAGCCATTTCATTCCGGATATTCTTTTTGAGCTGATCAATATTTCACTTTAGACGCACGGGCCCAGTCAAAGTGGCAACGCTTGTTGGAGGTCTATGTCCAGCAGTGAACTTCATTTGGATGATATGATGATGATTATGATGATGAATGTTTCACTTATCGTTTGAGGTATCCCTACAAAAAAAGTAAAGGGGCGACAAATGATCAAAACAAAACTTGTAACATTACGGAGTACTGACCAAATTTTTTGTTTCGCATTTATTGCTTCAATATCGAAAAGGTTACTATTTTCGTAGAAATATACACGGTTCCCCTTTGGGGTAGGCCAGGAGAGCGAAGACGCGGGCAAAAGTTAGGTGACTAATGAGTCCGATAATGATACAGGATCCGAACCCCTTTGTTAGAACAATGAAACTCCCAAACACAAGAATTTCTCTATAGTGACTTAGGTGTAGTGAACTCGTCATTCCCTAGCATCGGTTGGAATGACAATTCATTTCGAGCTCACGTCACCTCTAAGAATGGACCGGTTGATCGCCAAGAATTGTAAATCATACCTACACTCAAATGTAATTTACGAAATGAAACAGTGTGTTACAACACTTCAATTAAAATAAATTAAGTAGGTATTCTCCCTTTGTAATATCGTGACTAACTTGACATTCCGTAAAACACAAAATAACTTAATTATGTATTACAAATGACTAGCCTCCGTGGTATCCACGTAATAAAATAAGGGACATTCTCATCGGTGACCCCGACCTTGAAAGTTCGGTATTGTTTGTGTACACCTGCCTTTTAAGTTTAAACCAATGACTTGTAAACTATAATTTTACCTTTACGCTATATTTCAAATTTATGATATTTTGAATTAGTAAATTGCTATGAAAGGATTTTGGATGATTTGTTCTTCTGCAGTCAGTCTTGTAATAAATTAGTTTCTTACGTTGATGCGAAAAGTTGTAAGGGAGCTACTACGCGTCATAAGTTGTTCTTGGATAAATAAATAAACATTAAAGATTTCTCGGACCGGCCCCACACTGTAACAGCAATCAGGGATCATATGGTTAAACAAATCTTATTAGCCCAATGATTCCATACTTTTGACTAGCTTTTATCTTTTTAGCTTTGCAAGCCCTAGTCTACATGTGTTCTTAATTTAATTCAAATCCATTTAACTGTCCACTAACCCACCAGTATTTCCCTCCAGTTTTGTACGGCTCTGTTGCTATAGCCAAGACCGAACAATTCAAAAACTTAGATGTTTTCTTAGACTGCAACCTATCTTGGAATGCTCACATTGCAGAAGTAACCGCCCTAAGCAGGAGGGTGTTCTGCTCGTTTCTGTCTCTGAAACGTCTACAGAACAGCCTGCCTTTCTCGACTAAAGTTGCTCTTGCTCAATCTATTCTTCTTTCTCTTCTTGACTCTGCTGATGTTTGCTTTCTTGATGCGACTGAGGAACTTCTTGGTTTGCAGAATTTGTGCATACGCTTAATATTTGGCCACCGAAAGTACGACCATGTGTCGGAATTTCGGACGCGGTGGATGTGGCTGCCTATTCGACAGCGCTTAGATACATGAACATGAATTTCAGTTGAACGTAAATTCCACGACTCATTTTACGCGACTCACAACTCATTAAATTACGTTCGTTTGGCCTCACCCTTAAGCTCGCCTTTATAGATAAGCTGTCCTGCTGTATTTGAATCTCTGTTTTATGTGCAATAAAGAATATGAAATGAAATGAAACTGTTAATTTATTTATTTATTTATTTATTTATTTATTTATTTTATTTTAAAGAAAGCTTACAGACTAATAACAATTTTGTATTTTAATACGATTTATTTGTTGACAATTGCTAATTACAAGCTTCCACATGTATGTTAGCATTAGCGTTTAAATAGTTATTAAACAACCAAGAAGCAGTTCAAGATTATAAATAAGTAAAGGAAAAAAAAAAAAAACAAAAACAATATAGCAGTAATAAAAAAAGAAAAAAAAAACTGTGACAAGTCGCGCTATTTTCCATCTTTAAAGTATTCCCTACTTAGGATGTTTCTAATTTTATGTGAACTGGTGTTATACAAATCAATATCCAGGTGTGGTGGTAAATCATTAAAAGCTTTAACAGCGCGTATGCAGAAAGCGTTGCGCCTGTAGTTTGTAGATGCAGTTGGTGTGTGTAGCAGCGGTCGTTTTCTTAGGCCATTTTGGTTAGTACGCATAAATAATTTACAAAGTAAATCAGGGCAGTCAATTGAGCCGTTTGCGATATTGGCTAGAAAACATATATCATTAATACAACGTCTCGTTTCCAAAGGCAAAAAATGGTAACGCTTACAACGATGGTCGTAATCAATTGAAAATTGTTTTGCTTTAAAATCTAAATACCGCATGAATTTTCTTTGGACAGACTCAATACGAGATTTGTAGACCTCGTATTGAGGATTCCACACTTGAGAAGCGTACTCAAGGTGGCTGCGCACGAAAGAACAGTACAGAACTTTAATGGGTTTCAATGAACGAAAGTCGGAACAATTTCTTATGATAAAGCCTAATGCTTTAGAAGCTTTATTAACAATTGAATCTATGTGGCCGTCAAAAAGAAGTTTGCTGTCATGTAATACGCCAAGATCTCTAATAGTGCTTACTCGAGTAAGTAGCTGGCCATACAACCTATATCCCGGACCAATCACGGAACTTTGACGAGAAAACACTACTTGGTAACACTTTGAGATATTTAGGTGCAATTTATTGTTTTGACAATATAATATGAATCGGTCAAGATCTGACTGAAGTTGCACAGTATCAGATAAAGTCCGCACTAACTTGAGGACCTTCATGTCGTCAGCATATAGTAGAATGTTTGAATTTACGAAGCATTTTTTTATATCCAATATAAATAATGTAAACAATAAAGGCCCCAGGATCGAACCTTGTGGTACTCCGGATGGGACAGAGTTCCATTTGGACGTATAACCACGCAGAACTACAGCCTGGGTCCGATTGTCAATGTAAGATTTGAACCATCGAAATAGGTCACCGTGTATTCCCGCGGTTAGTAACTTCTGAAGAAGTACGCGGTGATCTATACGATCAAAGCATTTGCTGTAGTCTGTGTATATTACATCAACTTGGCATTGGCCATCCATACCACTTGTTATGATTTCATTCGACAATACCAGGTTTGAAGTAGTTGACCGTTTTCTAAGGAAGCCATGCTGTTCATTACTAAATTGACATTGTAAGGCTGAATAGAGCTGTGTGTGGATCACACGTTCTAGGACCTTAGAGAGAAGACATAATTTAGAAATGGGGCGGTAGTTCTCTATATTTGATTTATCACCTTTTTTAAAGATCGGCGTGATGAATGCCGACTTCCATATCTTAGGGACGACGCCCTCTCTCAATGACCGCTCAAATAGCAAGCAAACTGGTTTTAGCAGACTTTTAGCGCAACTAATAATAAAAGTAGGAGGTATCATGTCGGGTCCACCAGACTTAGAGGGATCCAGACCTTTAAGCAGTTTTAGGACCGTGTCCGGACATACGTTAACTGTACCAATATTCACCGAGTTAATGAAAGGAACGTCCACGGTACCAATCAAGTCTGAATCTGAGCTATGTTCTTGAAACGTCGACTGAAAGAATGAAGCAAACAGTTCTGTGATGCCCTCGCCAGTATCTGCAGAAGTGCCCAAATAGTACATTACGTTGGGTAATACGTTACCACTTTTCTTACTTTTTATATACGACCAGAATACTTTCGGGTTCTTAGCAATAGATGTTTCAATTTTATCCATATACGCGTCAAAACATTCCTCTTCCAATCGCTTAGCTCGGCTTCGCAAGATAGTAAAAGAGTGATAGTCAGATATGTTACCGTAATTTTTATATTTTCTATGATATTTGTGTTTTTCCCTTAATATTTTAATTAGCGCACTGCTGAACCAAATAGGATGAGACGACTTTTTAGATGATTTAACGGGAATATGCAAGTCTCTTAGCTCGTACAACTTATCGTAGAAACTACTAACGGCCTGATCCAGGGATCCAGCAGTCAACAACAAACTCCATTCAACACTATCAAGTGCCGATGTAATGGCCGGGTAGTCACCTCTGTGAAACATGTATCTAGTGTTATGACTTTCTAAGAGATTATGAATTTCAGCAAAATTAGCGTTAATTGCCAGTGGTTTGTGATGCGAGTCAACAGGTACTGCTAAAGGGTCACTACACTCATTCACTTTTAATACACCATTTGAAAAAACTAGGTCTAAAAGTCTGCTGTTGACATTACGTACCCTATTCAACTGGGATAAGTTACATGTGTTTATGGTGTCAAAAAAATCGAGAATATGCCGGGATGATATATCCATAGGATATAATTCAAGGTCACCATTGGAACTACACCAATCCACCTCGCCTCCAAAATTAAAATCTCCAGTTACGATAAACGTGTCCATGGGGTGAGTAGTTACCAAATGGTTAAGCCTCTGATGAAAATTTTGTAATTGGACTGTGTATGAGTGACCTACATTTTCTTTACATAAATACACGCTGCATATATGAATATAATAACTTACTGCCGGTCTGGATCTCTTCAAGACAATGGTTACCCAAATATCCTCCGCGGTGGTACGCCAATCACAACGTTCCATAACGGTTAAATAGTTTCTCACAGCGATCAACACTCCACCACCTCGGGTTTGAGCTGTCCTACAATAGTCCCGATCCCGTCGCCACACAATGTATCGTCCATCAAATAACTCACTGCTAGAAATACCATCAGATAACCATGTTTCCGTAAACATAACGACATCGTATGAATTCATACTGACATTACGGTATAAGTTACTCGTTTTCGTGCGCAGACCACGGACGTTTTGGTAGTATATACTAATCATTTTTTAATCATAACAAATACTATGTAGTTAACAAGATTCAAATAATTTAGATGTATTGAATTAAATAAATTACAATTTGTAAGTTCATACGGATAATAAAGTTTAACGGAGGTAGTTAACACAAAAATATAAATTCCTACTACACACACCAATGCACAGTGTTCAAAAACACAGAAATCGGAAACTAAGGCGACCGATGAGTATAGATAAGGAACAAAAGAAACAGAAGCGACGGCGCATTTACAATTAAGACTGATTATTGTATCTAAACAAGTAGACTTTCACATAGATAATATTAATTTTACTTATGCCTAGCTATACTGGATAGCTCGACTCATTCCTAATAGACATATAACTTTGTGAAGAATTCGTCACCAAAAAACCCTGTAACAGATAGCCACCGTGTACCTAACCCCGATATCGGTGCAAATGTGGGTTTTGAACGAGGGGCTAAACAACAATAATATATAGTACATATCACACTAGTGCTATAATTTCATCTACATCTAACCAACTCCTGAGTCCTAAGATACGGACTAGCTATCCAGTTCTAGTTTGGGATTCACTGGCAATTATACCTATGTAATCTAGCTGGACGTAATATTAAAGACATTTAAATTTGTGTGTAACTGCCTAGGTGTACCAGCTATCATCTGGATAATAAAAAAAAAAAAATATAGAATAGAAAATATTTATTCAACACAGACACAACACAAAGCAACAATCACAAAATAATAGAGAAAAATAGTAAAAAAGAACAGAAAGGTTTAATAATTGCGCCCAAACCGAAAGGGTTACCAAACTCATGCATTTGCTAGCGTCAGACAGCGCTGATTTTCAATTGGCACCTCGCTAGTGTCACACGGACGAGGGTAAATTAAATAGATAATTAATTTAATGTTATAATTTTAATATGTAGGTATTTCAATTCTATTTCTATCTAAAATCTAAATAGCCCATAATGACCTGTAAAACGGTCCCTTCAATTATCTATTGCGAATCGATCGGCCTGACTCGCGGACTGTAATACACGCCGCATTCAGCCGGTCCGACCATTGCACTTCAGTTGTTCGAGCCGACAGCGTCAAAGGGAATGCAGTAATCATTAGTTAGTTTAAACCATGATTTTAATTAACATAGTGGTAGTTTGTGTGTCAGCGTTTTTGGTTCAAAATGCGGTGAGTTTTACTTTATATTCGGCATATTTGAATGTCAGCTGAAAAGTTGTGAAGTTTAATTGAATTAGTGCGAATTATGCTGTTATTTTAAACTGAGTTTAAGTGGTCGAATTGAATACTGGTTTTGTGTTTGATTTGAATGTTTATATATTGTTTATGGAAAGATGTTTTATATTCACTTTTATATTCGTTTTTATGTGCTCCACTAAATAGTTGTAGTACCTAAGTATGCATGCCTTAGTCTCTAATCTAAATATTTGTAAGATTAATAAATAAGCGATTGAATAATTATAAATTGACGCAATGCGTATTTCTAACTAGTGCCTGTACCGTAGTAACAAAAACATAACTAATACTTAATTAAACCTACTTACCTACTACTATTAATTGCACCAATATTTGCACGCTTTGTATCTTATAATGCAGACACACCTACAACTGTAATTCGTATTAGATTACTGTAATACATTTATATTAATACGGTGTTGGCCCCTAGAGTAGTGGCTTCCAACATTTTTTGATCTGAGACCACTTTGATTTCTTTGTTGTTAGCAGGAACTAGAAGTCTTAAAGAAAAGTTAAATGTATCTGTATTAATCTAAAATTAAACTTATAATTATCATATACTCTAAATCGGTGTATCCGTAGCATTTTATCGTCTTACAAAAGAAGCCCACTTCTTCTGCCCACATGGGCAGTGGTCCATATTTACATAATTATAGGAACCACTTTCTCCCTGGAATGAGTGTATATGTTACAGTTAAAACCAGTTTTTCGTTAGAACTCGTTTTCACTGGTTAAAACTTGTTTTTACCAAACGCGACTTTGTTAAAACTAGAAATACCTGGTCAAAACTAGAATTTATCACTGACATATTTGATTTTCAGATAAAACTAGTTGTCACTCCAAGCTTTAGTTATCAGGCAATGTAATGAATACTGATTTAAACTTCTATATTTATCACATAGTCTGGTCATTAAGAATATTGCTACGTGACGGTTGGGCTTAGGGCACCCCGACTGGTTACTTTTGACCCTGCAGACAGAAATTCCTATTTCCCGCCGTCGACTTTGCTGCTTAAATAGTAATCGTAAGTACGATTACTATTTAAGCAGCAAAAGCCTATGCCATATTAAAACCAATTTCAACATTAAAATATAACATTACAATAGTGTTTATCACATTGTCTTCTCATATTGGGCATTTAACTGATATTAAATTTTGAGCATTCGTCAATTCTAGTTTTAACAAAGTCATTTAGTAAAAACTTGTTCTAACTAGGGAAAACGCGTTCTATCTAAAAACTGGTTTTAACTGTAACATATACATTATACACATCAATTTTGATTATAAAAAAATATAAGGTTAGGTTCGGTATCTTTATGTATTAATTTATCTTGGTGTACAGTAAAGTTTATATAAATAAATAAAACGACCATTGTTATAGAAAACAACGTTAAAACGTACGTTACGTTAACTTAATCAGTTTGTAGCATCAATGTTTGTTGTGGTTTGTTTTTGCGGACCATATTAGCTCGTACGGACCACAGTTTGGGAACCAATGCCCTAGAGGAATATTGGTAGTAATTATCTGCTAACACCTATTATAGATATTCATACTTTCTCCATTTTTGTTGACAATGAACTTTTCTTTACGGGAACAATACCTGATAAAGCTACATTTGCCTCATCTTCTCATATCTGGTTAAATTTGTGCACCCCTTTATTTTGGAATTTATTATTTACTTTCAATGGCCAACCAAATTAATGCCCTTGATATAGAATTGGATGCCTACCAAGTATCAAAATCATATAAATTACCGTTAGGCGAATGTATATCAAAAATACCGAAGACACAAAGACACTTATCCATGCTTCAACTCAACATTCGCAGCATAAACAAAAATTTTGATAACTTTATAGCTTTCTTACATCTCCTTAAAACTGAGTGTGATATCATCATACTGACAGAGTGCTGGCTAAGATCTGCTGTAATTCCCAAAATGAATGGTTATAATGTACATTACACAAAAAATACAAAAAACCAGAATGATGGGGTGGTTATGTATACTAAGTCTTCATTGCATTGCAGTGTCTCTGAGCCTGATATTAAAGACGCTAACTGTCTTCTTTGCAAAGTTGACAACAATGTTGGCATCGTAGCCCTATATAGGTCACCTTCGTACACCCACATTGATAGTTTTTTAAACAGTCTGGATTCCATTTTAAAACCCCTAACAAAATTTCAACATGTTGCTTTAGTCGGTGATATTAACATTGATATCAAACCTAACAACAATGACAGACATTCGCACGAATACCTCACTTTTACTGCCTCCCATGGTTTATTACCGGCGCACTTATATCCTACAAGAGTAAATAACTGTTTAGATCATATTCTCCTAAAAACCAAACAACCAGGAACATCTATTGTGATAGACTCACCTATTACCGACCATTTACCTGTATTATTGAGTGTCAACCTGGATGCTCCTAAACCCAAACCCACCTGCACTGCTAAAGTTGTTGACATTTCAAACATCCAAAAGGAAATTGAGAGTGCCGATTTCTCCCCAATCCTTTTTTCTAATGACGCTAATGAAGCAGCGCATACCCTAACAACTTTACTGACTCAAATTATCGACACACACACTCGCTTCTCCAAAGTCTCACGAAAAAACCGTAACATCAAGCCCTGGATCACTCCTGGCTTACTACGCTGTATTAGAAACAGGGATAAAATGCATCTAACTCTAAAAGCACAACCAGACAACCCTATCCTTAAAGTAACGTATTTTCGCTATCGCAACTTCTGTAATTCTTTACTACGGAGATTGAAAATAAATTACGAGAAGACTGAGTTTATGAAAAGGAAAAACAATTCCAAAGCAACGTGGGATCTCATTAAATCCATAACTCATTCAAAATCTACTCCCTCACCGCCGAAGGAACTGCTGCACCTTGAACCTGACACACTTTCATCAGCAAACAGAGTCAACAACTACTTTGTCAATTTAGGCAAAGACTTAGCTACAAATATACAGCAGAGTCAGAATGTGCCACCTCACTCTTCAAGTTCAGATTCAACTTCTAACTCAATGTGTGTCCTAGAGACGGACGACTCGGAAGTAGAGCAACTTATAATTAACTTGAAATCAAGTTCTGTAGCTGGAGTCGATGGTATTTCTGGACACATATTGAAGTTAACGCGAAAAATCTTAATCCCCTATATCACCCATATCTGCAATCTTGCGATATCTACCGGTGTTTTCCCAGACACTTTCAAAATTGCTCTAGTCCACCCTATTCATAAGGGAGGGGACAGAGGCAGTGTCAAAAATTATAGACCCATATCTATTTTACCAACCATCTCGAAGATTCTGGAGAAGATATTGAACAACCGTTTGCTTAAATACCTGAATGCTTATCAACTTCTCTCCGAAAACCAATATGGTTTCAGAGCCGGAATTGCAACAGAGGATGCGGTTATTGCATTCTCTGAAAAAGTAACTCAGCTCATGGACGAAAAGCAACGGTGTCTGGGTATATTTCTAGATATTGCAAAAGCTTTTGACACTGTCTCTGCGCCCATACTTCTATCAAAACTGGAACGCATGGGAATTCGTGGTCCTGCACTTAACATTTTTTCTAGTTATCTTGAAAATCGTTTCCAACATGTTAAATTGGATGAGGTGATAAGCGATAAAGCTAAAATAGAATACGGCGTCCCACAAGGAAGCATACTAGGCCCAACCTTGTTCCTCATCTACATTAACGATCTGTGTTCCCTTCCTTTAACAAACTGCTCCATATTTACTTACGCTGATGATACAGCCCTACTCTTTCATGGCAAGGATTGGAATGAAACAGAAAAATATGCTCAGATGGCGCTGGACATTGTCATGAATTGGTTTAACAAAAATTTGTTAACCTTAAATGCGGAAAAAACGAAAATTGTTTCTTTTTCTTTAAATAATAAGACTCAGCCAAATATAACGCCTACTATTAAAGCTCATTCCTGTTCTAGAAACTCCTGCTGTACCTGTCCCTCTCTGACAGCCACATCATGTATAAAATACTTGGGTGTGCAAATTGACAAGAATCTGAACTGGTATAGTCATCTAGATAATCTAGTCACCCGAACGCGCAAACTCATTTCCATCTTTAAGAAACTCCGTGGTTCGGCTGACTCAGAAACACTTATGATGGTCTATTACTCACTCTGTCAGTCTCTTCTCCTGTATTGTTTGCCAGCTTGGGGTGGCGCCTGCAAAACATACTTTCTGAAATTAGAGAGAGCTCAGAGAGCTGTTCTCAAAGTTATGTTATGCAGGCCCTATAGATACTCTACATTGGCACTTTTTAGGGAATGCAGGGTTCTGTCTGTGAGAGGGTTGTATGTGTTACAGTGTGTATTAAGGAAACATCGACTGCCCTTCACAGTAAATACTAAACGTCGCGCAGATATTGTCCTTCCATCAGTTAGTCACAAAACTACCTTCGCTCAACACCAATTCACCTACCTAAGCTATATTTTATATAATAAAATCAATAAGTTTCTCCATATCCACAGTTTGAATTACCACCAATGCAAAATTTCAGTTAAAGAATGGCTGATTGACAAATCGTATGACGAAACCGAAAAACTACTCTTCCCATATGCCTAACACAGATCTCCCCTCATTTCAAGTATATAATAGACACACACTCATACATACTCCCCACTTTCACTTTTACTCACACACACCCCACATACTACACCTACCACAACAAACTCACTCTCACTCTTAACACAATTTTTTATTTTTTATTATTTTTCTTCTCTACTTAATCACATAAATTTTCATTACATTGTTATGTTAGCTATGTTACTGGTGAAAACAGATTTTTGACCTTCTATGTACCCGTATGGAATCACTGGTCCCCAAGTCACAGGCTGTAAACCTAGTTTGGGAACCAGGAGATAATACTTTATGCACATTATGTTGTATCATATTACTGTACCTGTAACTTATGTTAATTAATTATTGGAAATAAACATTTATTATTATTATATATTACCTAGTTGTTTACAGATGTAAGCGAAGCCTGCTGTTCAATAATTGGTAATACTGGGTATTTCACATACCACAATACCTTATACCCCAAAAGGATAAGCAGTGATGTAATATGCCCAAATTTTGCCTGCTTGAAAGTCCCGTATAATTTATTTGGCGAGCCTATTGCCATTAACCGTTTTATCCATTACAGTTTGAGCTGCTACGGAAAAATATCTGATGGTAAAAAAACTTTCGTTTCTCGATTTTTTGACATTGACTTCCAAAATTGAAGTTATGTTTGTATTTTCAAAATGAATTGGTGAAAATACCTAAAAAAACACATACAGTCGAATATAGAACCTCCTTCTTTTTTGAGAAATCGGATCAAAAAGTAATGATACTTTGCTCGGGAATTTAATTAAAACCTCGCGATCAGTTATCATGCAACTACTTTATAATAATACAAGTAATTTAATAAACAATTGTGGTGGTGCTTGATTTTATTCCATTATACAATCACCTAAGTGTTTAAAACCATTTTACCGATTTCTGTTTTAAAAATTAAATACATGGCGAGCTTACGGCTTTGTCTAGATCTACAGGTGTAACGAAAATGTGCGACCACATTTTTTAAAACTGCATCTGCCCATGCATATAAACCACTTTCTACAACATTAAAACAAAAAAAAAATGTATCTCCCATAAAAATTTGACTCTAAATTTCTTGGAGAATGTACCTGTATATTCATGTACCTACATGAGTAGACGCAGTTTTGTGCTGTAATGACGTAACTAAAAAGCTGAAATACAAGTGTAGAACACAATCTACTCAATACATAAGTTTTGGCTGCAGCTTTGCGTACAGTAGATTTTTTCAGTGGAAGACGGCAATAGAATCGTGCCCTTTTAGATAGGGTTTGAATATAATAATATGTTTGTCATGATTTGTTTTTAAAACAACAACTTGCGAAATGTGGGCGTTTTATACCACTCTGTTTACCCCTTCAAACATTACAATCGTAATCTTATGTTATTACTTTATGTTACGCAATACTAAAACAAATACGTTTGTAATCTACGCGGCTTCCATAAATAACCTACACGTCAACGCGTAGACGGTCTACGAGCTTTGCTACGCTTTGTAGCGGTTGGCTACGACATTCGTACGTACGTACAAGATTCCATACAAATGCGCGGCGTAGCAGAGAGACCTACGATTATTATTGGCATAGAATTGCGTGACCACTTCTCATAGAAATAGAAAGTCTTAGAAGTTCGTAGTAATTGTACGTAATAGAAATGGACTCTTACTACAGAAATACAAGTAGGTTACTGTTATTATGTAGGGTAGGTTGTTGTATGTACAATTGTACAGAGCATGCCAAATCGGCCTTCAGGGAATTTATGCCTGACTTGTAACGTATAAGCATAGAGTGACGCCTTTTTCCCAAGGGGTGAGCAGAATCGCACCTTCAACAAATATGTAACTGATGGAGCTTGTGTATTTAGACATAACTCCAGATATGAATATATTATTTAACCTTATTCACCTTCATTTTCCTATACTTAGGTAGGAGAACCGCCAAAATTCCGAATTTTGGCACCTCCCTTCGTCTGCCCCAAAGACAAAGACGCTGTCATAGACAAACCGGATACTACTATCATCACGTGAGTACTATTTTCCTAACATATTATTGGCTATAGTTCTGTACATAGGTCTGTCTGTCCGTTTCAAACCACGCTTATTATAAGTTGAGGACCACTGACACTGGCTTTAGACAGAGTGGCTTTCAATCATTGCAACGATTGCCAAAAAGTGAAGATGATCATGGCCCATCAAAGTATGAATACCGTACCCACGGTGTACAGAAATGAAAAAGTGCTAGGTGTACAGAGAAATATTTACTAGTACCAAAAGACACCGACATCCGAAAATAAAAAGATTTTTTGCTTTATAGTGACTTGTTTTGGAAGTCAGTTTAATTATGTTAAAAGTTTTATTTAAATAATTATGTTTTCTTCGTCGCATGCTAAGTTAGTAACTTTACTACAATGCATGACTGAGAGCCAACGTACATCTTCACAACTTGATCCTAAGTAGCATTCCCAGAAAATCAAACCCTGGAGTCCAACGGAACTTTTAAAAGCGAACAAACTCGTTGGAAGCACTAGGCTACTAATCCTATTAAGTACTATTTATAATACGAAAATCTGAGTGACCGAACGGATTTAAATGTGACTGGGCCCATGAGTAGAGCAAAACATGGATAAGGAAAATATAATTCCTTTTGTATTTTTTTATCTTGGTGTACAATAAAGCATATATAAATAAATAAATAAATAGACAAGAATTTTTTAACAAGTTTTATATTAATGCACTGAAATAAACGCGTGTGCAAAATTACATCTCAATCGAACACCGGGAAGTGGGTCAAATTTAGCTTGCAAGTTTTGATTATAGACACTGGGACAGGTGAAACTAAATCACAGATAATATAATACAAGCATAACTAAATAAAAGTTTGTAAACAAGTTCTTATATTAAAAAATATTGTATACTCGTATTAAAAATGCACTGTTACGAGAAATAAACGTGTGTGCAAAATTACATCTCAATCGAACACCGGGAAGTGGGTCAAAATTAACTTGCAAGTTTTGATTACAGTCACCGGGACAGATGAAACTAAAGCACAGATAATATAATACAAGCATTACTAAATAAAAGCTTATAAACGAGATGTTATTGAAAAAAATCTTTTTTTTAAACAAGCTTTTATATTAAAAAATGCATTGTCACGAGAAACAAAATCGTGTGTCAAATTTCATTTCAATTTAACATCGGAAAGTGGGTCAAAATTAACTTGCGAGTTTTAATTACAGACACCGTATAGGTGACAGTAAATAAAAGCTTGTAAAAACCTTCAACCCTTTAGGAACACTAACGACTTTCATGCGGACAAAGCTGATGGTAAAAGCTAGTCTGTAGAAAATAAGAATATAATAGTAGGTATATTACGCTAAATAATGTCGGAGATGGGTGCCGTGACAGGACAATTACAGGATATAATAAGCTCATCTTATTACTTTCTGTGATTGGAACATAGTCTTTGTTGATATTAATATCTAATTGTGTTTGGTTCGCTCCTTTGTAAATACAATCTTAGCAAGTATATTCGTGGTAAATATAGTGCTAATGTCTCAGTTTACGGCAAATTCTCGGGAAAGACAATTTTTGAGAATAGTAGGTTTTTTCTTGTGCTTATTTATAGAATTTTCATTTGATTTACGAGGATTTTTTTTTAAATATTGTTTTTTGCAAAATATTGGCAACACTGTGCGTTTGACTTTCTACAACCTTAGTTGCTTACCTCATCTTGAGCGCATTAAAGGAATAATAATCAAAATCACAATAGATAGCCATTTGCAGATATTCAGAGACAGACACAATTAAGTATACCGCCGCACACTTTACTATTGACCAACTTGATAATATGGAAATCCAGATTGTGTCAGCCCAAAATATGCTTCGAGCTTAGCCTTCATTAGTTTCTTTAACATCCAGGGTACGCAGGATGACGACTCTGTATGAAGGATGACTCGCAAGATTTAATGTTTTTACCCCCACAGTTTGCAGCACGAGGCCGGTATCCCCGTGGAGTTCCACTGGGCCGTGCGCTGGGACCCACTGGTGGCGCCTACACAACGCGAAACTCTCGCCCTCTGGAACACCGTGAGGGAGCTGGAACTGAAGCTGAATGGGTTCCAGGTGGAACCAAACGTCTTTATTATTGAAAATTCTGAAGTAAAACTTGATTTTTTGTTAGATAAAACGAAATTTACAGTTCTCTAAAACGAATCGTCTTCTTAAACTGGAAATATACGGTGTGGTCAATTAAGTTTAAGCTTAAGTTTTGTATGTGATGGTTATGAATCAAAATTGCTGAAAAAATATTTAATAAGTCAAAATTTCAAAAAAAAAATACAGATGTAAAAGCACATATGCATTTTGCCTTTTATATACAACATAATATGGAATTGACAAACTATTGAATTATGGAATTGAATTGTGTCTTTATATTATGATATATTTTTTCAGCAATTTTGATTCGCAACAATCCACCATCGAGACCATTGTCCACCGAGAGGTTACACACGTTTTCATCATCGACGTTCATTTGATTGCCAGCCACGCATCCGAATAATACCGCTGATATTTTTACGAAGTTAACTTCACATGCGTAGCGTAGCCATGGTTAGCAATGGAACTGCGCCTTTAGATCGAACCAAATGACATAGGACTACGAAACCAATAACGACTACTGATTTCGTAATATGAGCTCAGTAGCTTCTAAAAATGCTATTTTATTGATATACGATTCTCTTTTCTAATAAAATCCAATGTACGCCGTATCATTTCCCTTCCAGCTACTAACTGGAGTAAAATATATCTTCAACGTCACAGCTAAGACCTACAACGATGACGAAGGTACACAGAAGTCGTTCCAGATCGACAACATTAAGGGAGACCCGAAACTGCTCATCGAGGGCCAGTCAGATATGTTCTCCATCGTCCTGATTGGTGGACAGCTAGCATATGCGGATATAGACTTTATGCTGGAAGCTGAAGTTATATCGTGTTACAGGACGCATGATTATTATGTTAGTATTGCTTTTGATTTATTTGTTATTGATATGTTGAAATCCTGACATATAACTTTTGTTTTGCAATTGGTTAAAGCAGATCCCAATAACACATTTTATATTTATAACTTGCGTTATAGAAAGAACAGCTTAACCAAAAAGAATTTTTTTGAGTTTCAAAACTTTTTACAACAAAGCTTTTCTAAAACCTGTTTGGACTCGAACATAGAGAAGCAACTGTAGGTTCTTCTTCTCGAGTCGATGGAAAGGGGTGCATGAAAGGAGCCACCGCAAGGGGCGAGCGCAAATCTTACTGCGATGCCGAATGCCCGGTGCACCCTAGCCATCTAGCCCTCGGTAATGCAGAATCTAGCTCCCAAATTTTCAACATGATGGCAAAACCAAACAGAGGCATGTCCTTGTGTCCTCAAAGCCATGTCCAATAACGGCCCTACTTAGGGCCAAATAACAAAATAAAATTAGCAACAGCAGCAAAACACACATATTTTGATGAAATGGTTTAGCTCGCTGCACGCAAGCTAGGCACTTTTCTGTGCACACATAAAATAACATAAATATTCACATACGGATAAGAAAAAAATATTCAAAGATATAGTGTACCCCATTAATTTTACCCGTAAACACACTTAATGCACTTGTAATCCCATCAGTATCGATTAATCTTTATAAAGCATTAAGTACTTGCACCGCGTACCATCACGGGTGAATGACACCACAGTTTTAACTGAAACCTATCAAGTGCCTTTTGCGCCGTCGTCGTCTATACTATGGTTTCATTGGATGCAATAAAAATCCCTTCACCTCCTCACCCTTAAATCTAACTATCTTCTATATATATATAAAAGAGGACTATTTATGTATGGTCCATATAGACTCTGAAATGGCTGGGCTGATTTTAATGAAATTTTCAGACAATCTTTAGATTGATCCATCAGATACTGTAAAGTTTGGTGGCGATAGGAGCATTTTTTTTTTTAACTTTGAACGTGGGTGAAGCTGCGGTTAGAAGCTAGTAAAAAATAAAAAGTTAACGAAAGTGCATCCAATTTATCTAACCCATGCCAATAAATCAATTTGTTTTAAATTACCATTAAAATTCATCTTCTTAGACGAGATATTCATAACTGTATTTATGTAGCCTTTAACCTCGGGGCGGTTATGAATTCTTGTGTTTATTAAATTAAATTTAGTAGTTGTTACGTAAAAATGAACCAGTTCGCAAAATTAAATGCAGCTGCTACAGTATACTTTGAAATAATGAACTGCAACTTTATAAGTCATTACGGTAGCCAATTAAAATTCTACCAGCAGAATTTAGCAGTACACCAACTTGGCCCACTGATCAATTTTACAGAAAAACTATAAATAGTAGTAGTAGTAGTATGTAGTACTTACCTTAATGACAGACTTTTCCACGTGATATTAAAAAGTGCAATGTTGGTATTGCGCCATATTAATGGTGTTTTTTGACACTTGTTGAGTATAGTTAAAGAAGTGTATGAAACATGGACACTGGATAGCCCGCTGCAAAATTTACTCCAACTAGAGAAGCTCAACATATGTCCTTAACATGCCTGCAACTTGTCGTGAGATATTTTGGCCACATTCCCTGCAGAAGTATCAACAACATGGAACGTCTTATGGTGTCTTCTAATTAGACGCTCAATGGATTAATTGTATTCTAAATGTTTATTATAAAAAATGATTGTATTCTAAATATTGAAATTTTTGTTAATTTGTATGAAATATCGATTTTAAATTCTTATATTGTTAAATAGTGTAATGGGTAGTTTTTTGAGTTACCGTGACCTAATTAAAAGACCTACTGTATCATCAAAAATCACACTAATAAATACTTTGACTTTGAGGTGACTGAAAAAAAAGAGAGTAAAACGCCGAAGCACCACACGGTGGTCAGATCAAATATCAAAGCATCTGGAGACACTTCTAAACGCTGCGCTCCTCCAGACTGCTATTCGCAATAGATGGAGAAATACCGTTGACAAATTGAAACGGAGTCGCGATTCTCAGCAATGAGAGAACGATTAGGAAGAATGTATAAAACTGCACATACTAATGACTATTATGGAGCTTCCAAACTGCAAACCTGGATCTCATTGCTGTTAATACCCCTATGTTTACGACATCTCGTGACGTTATCTTAACTACTTCAGACCTAAAGACTACAACTACAAGAAGCTTTTCTCAATGTATATACGTTATAACTAATTTTCCTTATTCCTCTTTAGTTTGTATGGACTGTGACCAGCGGTGAAGACAATGCAGCCGTGTCAGACGTGAAAGGGTCCCGGTTGGTGATCAGAGCCAATACTCTAACTCCCGGGCAGTCTTATGACGTGCTTTGTCAGGTGTACAAGTATTCCACCGGGGATTATATAACACAGGTACCTAACACGAAGGAGATGACGGGAGCTGAAGTGAGCGAGCAAAGCGAGCGAACAGTCATCTCCTTCGCACCTAACCTGTCCGTGTCGGGGTGCCCTAAGCTCCCGAGCTCGCTTCGCTCGCTCTTGGCAAGGTATGGTAAGGGTCTTGTTGGAAGAATAGAATTTACAAAATAAATCTTTTGACTTTCAATAAAATACTAGCTGGTTTCTTTATCCTTAGGCTCATGATCATAAAAAAGAAGAAGATTTTAGATTTGAAATTCCTTTTATTTTATATTTTTTTTATAATTTTATAGGATCGCGCTTGACCACTATCTCACCTGTTGGTAAGCGATGATGTGGTCGACGGTGAGACACGCTTGCCTAGAAATAATCTATTCACTCTTGACTAAAGACTCCTAGATTGTAGATGTCGGGAAACACAGACTCCGGTAGCGAATTCCTCTCCTTACCTGTACGCATAATAAAAGTATTTCCACAACGTTTCAACGTGTCTTTTTTACTTTGTTTTTTTCTGATTTTGTAAAGCGCCTGAAATGTTAAATCAACAAGTATGCAGACAATCGTCCCACAACCTGATAAGTAAGGGTCAAAGTTCGCTGACGCAGAGTCGAAGCGTTAAACTAAATACCTATTTATCTACATGGCATACTTTTTCTTTCACCACACACACCAGCACACATTCCTATCGAGAGTGTATCGTTGGGGTTATAGAGTTAAAGGTTAACTATGTAAAATTTAAGTACGACCCTGACTCTGCGTCAATGTGCCTTGGCCTCTATACAGACTTTGTCAAAATAGATGGGTTATTTACAAAAACAACACATTTGAATTGAATATTATTTAACAGAAAGCTGGAAACTTAATTTCTCTTTTAATAATCATGACTGATGACACATTTATACATATTATATTAAAAAAACACTGCAGAGTAGGACCTATCTTATTGACTAAATAATATTTTTTTAAATAACTAGCTGTTCCCCGCGGCTTCGCTCCCGTGGACCACCCCACAGAACCCGTTTTCGGGATTCAAAAATAGCCTATGTTACTCAGGAATAAAAAAAATATTGGCACTTCGGCAGTTTTTGTGAAATGTTCATAGTAATTTTGTTTTTGTGAAAAAAAAGCAGTTTATACTCGTACGAATTTTAAAGGAATACGTGTCCATCTAAACTTTTGCGGTCTGTCTATTGTATGCCTTTTGGGATGTGGCGATGAAATTAAACTCATTAAGTAGGGATCCTGGTCGATTTTGTTACTTAATGCTTTAGCATAACAATTTTGTACCTATGTAGTTTTTATAAAAAGTCGGGCCTGATTGCAGGTAAATAAAGAGCACCACGTGAATAATTAAAATAGGGTTATTTGTTTGTGCACAAAAACTACATATAGGTACAAAATTGTATGCAGTTTTTGTAAAATATTTCTGAAGATATGCTGTTCTTGTAAAATACCGTGAAGTTTAAACCCAAATATCACGTTATTTTTGCAAAACATCTATTATATCATTAGATAGCTTAGACAAAAGCGAACACAGTGCTGCCAACAACAACAAAAAGTTGTAAAGAAGTTAGTTACGTAGTTTTTTTTTAAATCCTTCAATGCTTAGTCAAGTGATTTTTTTAATAACGGTCCCCCTAGCCAAGTTACTCAAACGTTTCTTATCGAATCTCTTTCTACAATCGTTAACGCCTACGCCTATTAGTATGGTCTGACCACGTGACTTAAGGTTCAGGTGTGTCATTCCAATACATTGATTCGTTTCTACTAGCGTTATCGATTGTAGATTGCCAACTTGGCTACAAGTTAGTGGTAAGCGATGATGTGGTCGACGGTGAAGGACACTTGCCTAGAAGTAACCTATATTCACTCTTGACTTAATACACCTAGGTTGTATTTATCAGGAAACACAGACTCTGGTAGGGAATTCCTCTCCGTAGCTATAAGCACAATGAAAGTATTTAAAACGCTTTGGTCGTCTATATCGTGTGATCTGTCTTCAGAATAGTCTGCCGTTCCGTGTGCTACATAGACCTCGGGGTGTAAACTTCAACGTCGAGTTGTTGGCGGTATCTTTAAAGACCCCCTTTAAACTGTACACTGATATCAACAAACTGGACTATTTGCACAGGGGTATGATAGTGAGTTCAAATTGTTTATTATCTACCTATTTATTAAAACTTTTTATGTAGGTACTCGTAATTTTACCTGTCCCAGTGCCTGTAATCAAAACTTGCTAGTTAATTTAGACTAACTTTCCGGTGTTTGATTGATATGATATCAGCGCCGAAGATCAGTGTGACTCTAAAACCAGCCTCAAACACTGATCTTCGGAGCTGATAAGCGGTTTTGAATCACCCCGACCGCACAGCGCTGACGGCTATCTGAACGAGCTACGCGCTGACCGACAGCGCCGACGGTCAGTGTGACTCTAAAACCAGCCTTACAAGTTTTTTTATCTTGGAGGGTGTAAAAATATTTAACACAGACCACTATTTTATTGTGTGCACAACAATAAGTTTAAAAGACAATTTAATCTGTTTAAAAAACATCCTCAAGTTAAGTAACATATTGATTGAGTTTATTATTAAAAGTCAATCAACTTTTAAAAAAAAACTTTTAGTATCCTTTTCTAAATTTATCAGATAATTTTAATAATTAATTAACTCTATTTTTCCTTCTTTACTCTTTCCTAAAAATAGCGTTTGCTTGAACTTATTTGCAAAGGAGACGCTGTTCACTCCTGATACAACGCGATCATAGCCGAACACGCGACCGTCGCGAACATTACCTGAAGCAGGCGCATATTAGTAAACATAATACTTTAATTTGTAGATTGCCTGGGAATGTACATTCGGTGGCGAGCCAGTCGATAGATACTACGAGACCGATGACGAAGGAACGTTGTCTTTCCCTTGGGGACTGTCTCACGAGGGCGAGTAAGTTATTGCCTAATTTGTTAAGTAATTGCTTTTTATAATTCACCTAATAGTCTAGTCTAAAGTTTAGATATACTAATTGCTCAGGGTCCACTGAATAGTATTTGCAGGGTCAACTAACTAGTATACTACGCACTGATAAACTATTATATTTGTATGTTTATATATTTAATTGACATATATACAATTGATTATTCTAAAAAAAAACAAACCTATATACAAATAGAAAAGGGAGACGGAAAAGAGCTCATTGTGCATCAAAAAATTCGTCCACATCGATGTCAAGGGGAAAAGTGCCCAGAACGCTGGCAGCATTGCCACGTTGGATGGCAATGCTGATTCTCTGGCCGAAGAAAAGGCCAGCCCTCTGGTCACGTGAAGAGTCGACGAGCTTTGTGCTAATTTCTCGAAAAAGTCGATGCGCACTCGGACCCCATGGACCTAAAGTTTCAACCCCAAACGGCTCAAACATATAACTTCCAATAAGGTTGTTATATTTGCGCCGTTTGAGGTTTTCTGCACCAGCAGCAGCCGCCCCAGCACAGCCCGCCGTGCTAAGAAGATGGGATGGCGCAAGGGTATCGACACATGTTGCATCCCACACCAAAGGCCTACCCACCTTCCAAGGCATTATGGTCATCCCGTCTGGTCTCTTCCCATCGTCGCGTGCCAAGCCATTGGGTTCTAAAACAGCTGGCACCCCGGCGGTGACAAGAGCCCGACGTATGATGTCATTAATGCTGGCGTGCCGTGCTATCCGGCCAGCGCTCCTACTGCAGGATAGGCCATGGTGACCGAGGCGGTCGACTGCTTCACCACATTGACAACGATGTGGAGCTCCGCTAGGAGCACCCAAACGCAGACATGTAGCGATCCGGAAGGTGTTGTCACTCAACATAGTACCTATGTTGAGTGACGGTAGTGCCTGTAGCCAGAGGCCCGACTCCCACTCTCCCACAGCCAGCAGGCGGGCACGCTCAGCAGTATTGGTGGAAGTATTTAAAAGTTTATTCCGTACCAATCTGCAGAGCGGCTCATCCCACTGTCTCTGGGAAGATGGGTTCTCGGGCAACGCCGTATTCGGGCAAGCCACTTTCCAGGCGCACACTGCGTCGGTCGAGCAAGGCACTTCAAGGTCAACCAGAGAAAGGGATAAAAATTTTGTGGTTAACGTTTCAGTGCTGTGGACCGAAGACAGGAACGCCGGTAGGCTTATACTAGAAATTTTGCGGATGCCGAGCCCGCCAAAGCGAATGGGTAGTGTAGCTTGCATCCAGGCTCGATCATCCAAGGCCACATTTAAGATGGATGTCAGAGTGCATCGAATAATTTCGTCAATTTTTTCCAAGAGATGTGGCTGTTTCCATAAAGGGGAAGAGCGGAGAAAATACATAAAAATTTGGTCCAAAACAACAATACCGAATAAGAGTAAAAGCCGAATGAAGGTTAATTTTGGAGAGTCTATCCGAAATATCATTAAAATGGTTAATTTTGCCATCAATGAATGAAGAAAAACTGTCTTCCAAAATTGGGGAACCTAGGAGGTGCAGTGAACTTTTATCTAAAATTTTGATCTCTGGGGCTATTGCATAGAATTTCTGTAGGGTCGGTTGTCTGTCGGTATTGTCACTAAGAAAAATTTCACATTTGGAGTGGTTGAGGTCTAGGCCGATGGATTTAAACTGCTCTTTCAGGAATTTGAAATCTGCTAAAACGGTGTCTACGTCACCTCCTAGTGTGAAAAACTGATAAACTGATAAACTTATTTTATAGCACGTGTATATACCATTATTTAAAATGAATGGATCACTATCTGTTGGTATTGAATAGATTCATGAAAGCTACAATGTTATAGTTTTGAAAAACTTTCGTTTAATATAATATGAAGGATCCACTGCAATTATGAAGAATGTCCTTTGGTTTTTGTGTTTGAGATAATTTGGGTTTTAAAATTTTAAGTTTATAAACAGTGAAAAAAAACTAGGAAAATTCTCATCGTATTATTTCTTTGGAAAATAATAATTCCTCTTTTTTTCATTTTTGTGACGCAGTGCCGAGATAAATATCTTGGGACTGCAAGCGATATTGCTGAGTTTGTAAACAAGATTACTAACTATATAATTATGTCAAGTGACCCAGTGACATTACTCACTTAGATTAAAATTATTTTGGACACTCATCATTATTTGCATTGGACTATTCATGTTGTTTAGTATTTCGATATTCCTACAGTAGTGACTCAGTGTCGGACAAAAGTCATCATCATCATCGGTCGGTCATTTAGAATTTGGTATTATTATTGCTCTTATTAAATTTCTACTCATTTATATCAAAATAT
Organism: Orthosia incerta; assembly: GCA_948252205.1. Classification (NCBI taxonomy): domain Eukaryota; kingdom Metazoa; phylum Arthropoda; class Insecta; order Lepidoptera; family Noctuidae; genus Orthosia; species Orthosia incerta. The sequence goes on from OX411747.1 coordinate 15,754,612, forward strand.
AGAATAGAACTGACTTTATTGTACACCAAAAAAAGAAATATCTTTTATTACAACTTAATACTCAAGCAATATCTACTAGACAACCAGACGATACTTCATTCTATCGATCGCATTTATTTTATTGTATTTTTTTTTATTTATTACAATAAACGTTTAATAAGTATGTGTAATACTGTTATATTTAAGTATATTACGTTTATATTCATAAAACATTTATTTAAACCAATTACTAAAATAAAATTGATGGAGTCATGTCCATGGATTCGATGAATCACTTATGATTGAGCCTTATATAGCACTGTACTCCACGCTAGCAACATTTAAAAAAATAAGGTCATTGGTAGCTGTCAGTTTAGTTTAAGAAATTAAAAAGCACTGTACTTCATAAAAGATAGCTTGATCTCTGCAACATATGTCAAACTGATGTATACGTTATTGTTAGCCTGTCAAGCGCTATTGTTACTGTATTGATACTGACACCTGTCGCAGAGATCAAGCTATCTTTTATGAAGTATACGCATTTCGATCATCACCTTCTCTGGTAGAATGAAACATCTAGGGGTCACTGTAGAGCTTTCTATCATATTTTACGAAATTATATTTATGACGGATAACAGAGTAAATAAAATCTTTTTTAACATAATTATTTTGGCACAGTTACCTAATAAAGTTGACGGTGACTGTAATGGGTCAGGATGTAACCGATCAGGCCATAGTTCGAGCCACTGCTTCAAAACCCAGCCTTCCTGTTATAAATGTAAGTGGATAACATACGAAATTCTAGAGGTAAAACTTCAAACTTCTGTTGGTCCAAACTTTTATTATTTTTATCACATAAATCGACCATGTGAGGAATGTCATGAAAAAAAACCGACATTGTAGCGTGAGTGCGTGACGGTTGATAGGGAAGAATGGAAATAAAACGGGTTGCACTGACCCCAAGTAACATAGTCAAAGGCAGGAAGACGATGAATCGATTTCAGAGATCTTTCTACTCCAAAACACACACACAGCTTGTAATGAGATCATTTTGTTTCTGATTACACCGCAGTAGAAGAAACAAAAGAAAGCAAGAAAAACTGCTTTACGTCCGTCACGTCACAGTCACAGGTCCAGTTGAAAACCAGCGTCGGGCACTAGTTGCCCGACATTTTACTGTACTGGTCCTATTTGGCGCAGCCATCCAGCACATTGTGTGTCCCACACACACAATGTTACATTTATATTGTTTTCTCTGTTTTTATTGTTGTTTAGTTTTAATTTTTCTTTTTTATGTTTATGTTGTGTACTCTAGTGGCTTGTAACAAATAAATGTGTTTTATTTCTTTCTTTTCTTTCTATTTATTTGGCACACGAAATGCAACACGAAAAGTAGAAAGGTACAACTATAAAAAAAGGTTGAATTTAATACGGTTTTATTATGTACTTCACGGCTGCCAGCCGGTTTTATTGTGTACAACTAGTACCTAGTGCCTGACGCTGGTTTACAGATGATCCAAATGTCCCGAATCCTGAATGAGGGCAGTGTAGCCACATTCAAAGCCAACATTAGCGACGTGGTACCGGGGTGCTCCATTACTTGGTACTTTAGGAGCCAACACTGCTTAGTGTCAGAGTTCTCCTCTTCCTTTGACATCTGCGATGATAACAAGGTAAGCATCCTTTATTTATGGCATTTTAATTACGAAACTATATCTTGAATTTATAGCCTGAATAGTGGCCCGCCCCGGCTTTGCGTGGATCATAATAATTTATAGCCTATTACCGTCTGGAATAATATACCTTTCCAATGTTGAAAGATTTTTTCAAATAGGTGTAGTGGTTCCAGAGATGACCTTACACGTCTGAACAAACTCACAAAATTCGGGCTCGCTCTTAATATTATTAGTTAAGATTGATCTAGCTTATTCATAAAAATAAAACGTTAAAGTGCACTGTTCAATAAATTAGCTAAAAATTTGTTTAACGAAGATATTAACTTATTTATTTCAAATGATATTAACTATTTTAAATTTGAATAAAAGAATTCGAAAAAATCATATTGTATCTAAACACTTCTCTTTTGTAATAAAGCTCCGGTAGTTCTTATTCTTCTTCTTCATAGTATATATATCAGTGTTTCTTAACCTGTAGTCCGCGAGTATATTTATGGGAGTCCGCAGTCTCATCTTTGGACCATTTATAATAATAATAATAAATTTATCAATCTATCATTTATCTCGGACCATAATCCATAATGTGTTAGTAATACACTTATGACATGTTAGTAAAATTACATCTATATACATATACATAAAATACATTTTATAATAAATAATTGTACATAAAAAAAAAAAAAAATAGCCAGGGTGTTGAAGGATAATCAACAGAACCCATTTCCAGCATTTTTGGAATTCTTGTCTGTTTATCTATTTATTTGTGCACGCATCACGTGAAATGTGTGAAACCAATGTAGATAACTTTTATACATACAAATTTTGCGTAGCTTGAAGAATTACTTAGTTTTTGTTTCATCGCAATCGGTTCACTCTATCAAAAGTTAGATGAATTTAAAGTAAAGTAAGTAAATTTATCACAACACACGCAATTCAGATACTCGGACAGTTGATCTCGATATTCGATAGACGGAGTTGTGCATTTGATGTCATTATCTGAATGGCGGTGTTAAGATTCTCCGCGAAAGAATGATGACCCTATAAAAATAGTTAGTAGGTAGACAGGAAGGAGTAGGGTAGGGTTGGCAGACAGATGACGGGAGCGAAGCCGCGGTCACTGCTAGTAATTTAATAATGTCATCCTAATAAAAACAATAATCCATACACACAATAAATAACAATTTTTATTTTTTTTATTTTATTATTATCAATAGGCTTGCGCTTGACCACTATCTCACCTGCAAAAAAAACAAACAAATAAACAAATAAATTAACAAATAATCCAATCAGTTCATATATCTATTTCCTGTTGCACTGGAGCCGCCGCTGTGCAAGCGGGTCCAGTACACCAGGAAAGGGAAGTTCGGTTTATCCGCAATAATCTTTAGGATACCGTTTACGCCTCCCCCGCATCCTGTGCATCAGGGATGCTGTCCTATTTTGCATTACCGCCTGAAAACTATCAGTTTTTGCTTCTGCAAACATCTCTGATGCACTACAGAAACGTGGAAGCCCCAACAGTTAATGTCACCAAAAGTCTTGTAATCGCTACTCTTACACACATTTGCAAACCAATTACATACCAATAAACATATCCAGTGATTCAGCGTTGAAACGTAATTTCATAGAATACTCTTTAAGTGATAATACTTTGGGTGAATGTAAAAAAGAATCTATAAGCTAATGCCAGAAGAAGCACTGAAACATTTACTACTTTTCTCAACCACATATCTCTGTGTAAAGGCATTTACTGCTATCGTTTATAATAAAAACAAATATAGAAACAGATTTCAAGTGGAATCCGATTTAAGATTAAAACTTAGTAGTAACATCAACCCAAATATCACTAATATTTTTTATGAACAAGATTCTTTTTTATTTGTTGTAAATAAATGGTACGAAATTTACTGCTGTTTTATTTTTATTAAGGGTCCTTGAAATTGTGCTTGATTTCCTACAGGTCCGTGGACCGAAAAAGGTTAGAATACGCTGGTATAGATTATGCCAAATTATATAAGATTGGATACTAAAGTTCACAACATTCATTTTTGACTCCATTCCAAATATCTACTCAACTATACTTCATAAAAGATAGCTTGATCTCTGCGACACCTGTCAGTATCAGTACAGTAACTTGACTGGCTGACAATAACGCAACAATAACGTATACGTCAGTTTGACATATTTTATTTTATTTTATTTAGCACACCAACAGTACAACTGCTTAAACCATCCAAAAAAGAATACATTTAAAGTGAAAATTACATAGTAATCATACAGGTTATAGGAATGTATGACATTTACAAAATTCAAAAATTAAGACTACAACTAACCTAGGTAATCATTTATCACAATATATCAGTTAAGGGTAATGAGCATTAAGAGCTTCAGTCAAACTCTTAATGCTCATTTTACTTAATAGGGAGTGTCTAAATGTTATGAACTTCATTGAAAAGACATCAACAGGACTGTCCATAGAGATGTAGCAGAGATCAAGCTATCTTTTATGAACGAACATTTCTAGTGATTCGCCGATATTGTAAACACAGTAATATAAAACCAATCTAGAAATTACTGTAATTAGGTGGATATTGTTTTTATTAGCGAGGCATGGGTCTGATGTTAAGTAGGCGCCACTTCGCGTGTCATAAGTACGTCGCGGTCAGCCTTTATCGTGTTTATTTCGTTTTCGTGCCGAACCGGCTTTGTGGAAAGTGGTCGAAGGTGGAAAGCACCTAACTATATTTAATTTATGTTCATTTACATTTTTATTACATAATTTGTGTGTATTTACACTATTTACGGTTGTAAAATGAACATTTGGAAGTCCAAGACGTGGTTTATGAAGTCATATCATAAGCCTTCAATTTTTTTTTAGTCTCCGTGTTAATTACACAATTTAGATTCAATGACTGAAAGATTTTGATGTTTGGAACGCAGGCAAACCAAGGTCCTAATTAGAGCAAAGGTTACTTTTTATCCCGGAAATACTCGATAATGTTCGCTTTCCACGCGGGCAAAACTTGAGTCAAGATATTTTACAGTCAATTAATTGTAATGAGATATGCAATCTATTCAAATGTGATTAAAACAAACTTTAATTTTGGAATAAAGGCCGTACGAGTATAGCATTGACAATCAGGTATTCACTATCAAAATAAAATAAAAGCAGCATTGTCAAAAGACCTCCACGAAGTTTCTTTTGGGAAAAGGGACTAAATGATATCATATATTTAGAGACCAAGGCTACGATGTAAACAACCATTAATAGACATGAGCTCACCTTTTTTCCAAGGACTCTCTTGGGAAAACGGCGTGCATGAATGTACTTTCTATGTCTGAATAAAGAAAATATTATTTATTTGTTCCAAACTGATCGATTGTACGTCTCAACAGCACGGCACACGTATATCGGAGCCAATAAACTTTTATTCCCTCGAAGAAAACTTTCTGAGCGAGCTGACAGATTACACCAATGAGACCATCTGGAAGTCGGTGTCTGCCAATATGGCGGCCAGAGCTGGGCGAGTCAGGGTGGTTGTAGAGTGCCATTGTGTGAAGGAGAACAACTGTACCAGTGAAGGAGAAGTGTACGCTGATGAAATCTTTCAGCTTAACGATAGGCCGGATACTTCGAATAAGCACGTTATGGTGAATTTTGTTGGCAGATTTTTAGTTGGTGTGGTCTATGTATTGTGTTTTTTTTTACTTCATATTTTTATATTCAAGGTGACGCCTGACATCGGTACAGCAATGGAGACATTGTTTCGTATCAGCACGGTTGCTATAGTGGACACTAGCAAACCTCTGCGTTACTCCTTCTTCGTGGATCTGAAAAATAACGACACCTTACTACTGGGGTCGTATCTTGAACACATGGCCATTGAGACTCTGTTGCCCTATATTAGTAAGTATAGGCTTTGTAGCTTGACTGAAGCACACTGCTTCATATATTAATTTTACCTGTCGTCCTTATTAAATTAGGATGCCATCATAGTGTCTTGTTGTAGAATAGCAGTAGAACCAATTAAGTATTATCTGTAAGAACAATATAGAAGGTTTTTGTAAAATAAAATGTAAATATGCAATCTGCCTATATGCGACTTATTTTATGCTGATTAAGCATTTCAAAATAAAGTGCGCTGTTTTGAGTTTTGCTAAAGATTGTATTTAATCCCCGACGGAAATAGAGCGATATTTTTTTTTTGTTTGAAACGTAATTTTATCGAGAGTGTTCTTAAATATGTTTAAGGAAAATTAGTTCATCCGTTCAAAGGTTATGCGCATTTTACACTTTGGATCGGGGTATTTTCACAAGATATCGTGTTGCAATTTCGATGGATTGTCGATCGAAACGTGTCTATACTACTAGATAAAATATGTAGTTTAAAGAGGCAATTGTTTCGGGATTTTAGACCCATAAGACCTTTATTGTAATACCTGTGTTCACGAATAAAGATTGATTGATTGATTGATTTTTTTACTTATATTTTTTATTTTTAATAATGTTTCTTTGTCATCAAATTAGAGAGTACACTCTCTAATTTGATGACAAAGAAACATTATTTTGAAGAATAATGGGTCTTTTAATAGGAATGATAACTAAAAAAATTGTTTGTCCGTCAAGTAGATTAATAAAAATCTAAGACACGTTTCACGATTTTTTTCTTTTGTCACGTAAACAAAAAATGTGATAAATGTTTCACTATTTTTAGAAGTGACGTCATAAGACCTTACGCCTGAATTTTGATGCGGTTTAGCTTTGCAATTTTTTATTGATTTAATAAAGCAAAAACCACTGATGGAAAAAATAGTATAATCATTTAATAGTGTAATAATTATTATTAATTTAAAAAAAATTACTCCACAGAAGGTGGAACTTTCGTCTGGGTAGAAGTATGCGACTCGTTAGGGGCGTGTTCTATTGGCTTGTCGACCATCGTTAGAGTGGCGCCAGGGGAGGCGCGCACCGTGGAGGCGTTGCTCGAGGATGCGCGCGCGCACGTTAGACGCTGCGAGCTCATGGCGCTGCGCCGACTGGCCGTGTCTGCTGTTGTTACTTATACTGTTAGTATTTAAAATTTTACAATCTTCTTTTTCATTATATTCGATTGACTCTAAACTATAGTATAGATTGATTGATCAATGAAAACGTTTTAATTATGTAAGATAATAATGCTAAATAAAATTTACAGCGCAAAACTAAATTCAAAATAGCTCCACGAACGCTGGAGTTTAGTATAAGGTTTAATCCTATACTATTAAACGAGCAATATTTGTATATAATTATATAATCACGATCTCAAAAACGGCTCCAAATATATAGATAAAATTTTCGATATAGGGATTTTCGGGGGTGAAAAATCGATCTAGCAAGATCTCATATCTGGGATAAATCGAAAAAAATATGGTTTTCTCTATTTTCCCGAGCAGTGCTCGGTCCTCCAGTTACTACGTCACTAACCTAAGTGGTCGAGTTATCCGGATAGTCACTAGAGCAGAGAAGTTAGAAACCAATGATAGTATCCATCCTTACTAATGTTATAAATGCGAAGGTAGCTCTGTCTGTCTCACACAGGTATGTCTGTTACGTTTTCATGCTTAAACCGCTGAACCGATTTAGATTAAATTTGGGTATGGATTTGAGATCTTAGGAACAACATAGGATAGGACAGGCATTTTTATCTCAGCAATCATCCTTGACGAGGTGGTGAAAATTTGTATAGTGAGCTATAAATAATTTCTCAAGTAGGTTAGTTGGCATCGCGCAATAATATTGTAAGTGTGAGGGACACTTACAATATTATTGCGCGATATAAAAATTAGGCTATGCCAATTGCTAATGCTACGCAGACGAAGTCGCAAGCAACAGCTACAGAATATATATACTTTATTTGCAACTTAAAAAAACCTAGCTCCAATAATAGCTCGAAATAGCCAGAGTCCTCCCACAACAGTTCACACGTAAGTTACGAAAATCTTCAGTCAAGTATGACTGCGTTCCAGTATTTACTCAAAACGAACACCGTCTTGTTTATTTACACAAGCCGAGTAGTGGAAAAAACTAATGTTTACTTTAGCCGCGCCCTTTCACAACACTGTTGAAGAAAATATAGCGTAGTTGCTACGCCGTAGCCGCAGCTGACGTCACCGCTACGCAATCGTAGCGCTGGCGTAGTAGATAAGATCTGCTACGCAACCACTAACTTTTGAGTGGCTGTTTTTTTATTTGCGGCTTTCGTGTAGTTGTTATAGACTTTTTGTCAAAAAATAAAATTCTTGTAATACATTTTAAAATAATAGCATTTTCAACCACTTGACAAGTTTTTCTTATTTCAAACTTACCGTCCGTTGTTGACGCAGAAGAAATAATTGTCGCGACGGTTATAGACAAGGTACTGACGACGACACGGTTGAATGATGGGCTGCTACGCTGCGTGTCACGGGTTTGATTCTCGCACGGAAAAAAATGTTTGTTGTATGGCCTACCAGATATTTATTTCGGATCTGGGTGTTTGTGTGTGTGAGTTTAAATGTTTGTAAACGCACCTACGATACAGAAGAAATTACTAGTGTGGGGCAGCTAATAAAAAAAAAATACAGGCGGAGGCGTGCGACCACAAGCAATATGTTGACAAGTTTTACGGCAATCGAATTAATGATATTATGGAAGCGCATAAAATACTGGGATAAACGTGAAAGTTTGGATGGATGAATGTAAACTTTCACGTAAAAACTACTGAACAGATTTTGAAGTAACTTTACAGAAATATGAGTTAAACATCAGAATAACTCATAGGCTATAATTTATAAAGATATTGGCAGAAATAGTAATAGCACGTGGGCGGAGCCGCGTGTGTCAGCAAGTACTAAATAATATTGTAAATGCGAAAGTTTGGATGTATATAAAATATGTTACTCAATCACGCCAAAACGGCTGAACGGATTTGTTTGAAATTTGTCACAGAGATAGATTGTACTCTAGAATATTAGCACATAAGCTACTTTTTATCCAGGTATAATTTTTTGTTGGGATGATAAAACACTTTTCACGCGGGTGAAGCCGCTCGCAGAAGCTATACTTCTTATAAGATAGCTTGATCTCTATGACAGCTGTCAGTATCAATACAGTAACAATAGCGCTTGACAGGCTAACAATAACGTATACGTCAGTTTGACATATGTCGCAGAGATCAAGCTATATTTTATGAAGTATAGTGAGTTCATAAATTTTATTAATTCGTTATTCATTTGTTTCAGAATGCCGATCAAGTAGAAGCTCTCTCAGTATTCACGACATCTTTGCTGAACACCTTAGGAGCTATAGAAGAACGTTGTGTTGAAACTAACTATGATGAGTACAACGAGTTCCTTTACTGGCTGCAAGGTGCTGGTATTGATACCACCAAGTTGATGTAGTGTCCCTTGGAAATAATATTTATTTAGCCATCACCAACATGTCTTTTAATGTTCGCACTGCTAGGACATATGCTTCCTTTCTGTGAGAGAGGGAATGGGCCTTAATTCACCATGCGGGCCTAGTGCGAGTTGGTATGTCACACGTCTTAGATTTTTTTCAAAATTTTTCTCACGATGTTTTCTTTCACCGTTTTAGAGCAGTGGTCAAGAAATAATTTACACAAAGTAAAGCGCCTGCCTGGGTTCGAACCTACGACCTACGAAATGTAAGTCGGGGCCGTTACTACTGGGCCACTGTTTGAGAGAGTGTTGTGGCCTTGTGTTAGGTGTGTTTGTAAGTTTAACTTTATCTTAAGGTTTTAAGAATTTTTGCTGGCGTTTCTTAAATCAACTATGTAAATAAATGCAATAACTTGAAACAAGCGTTTCATTTTCTGGTGATCCTAATGTGAGTTCCAGGAAGCAACGCATTTGAATGTAATTTCTTAACAATGTAAATTATTCTATTCTTATTTTAAAAATTAATAATCGGAACGGAGTTTCTTATCAGACGTTACAGTTCTGATTTGTTTGCGGGCTGAAGGACTAGACAGAAAAAAGTCTTACAATGAAAAAAACGACACCAAAAACGGGCACCCTTATTGCAGCGATTTTTGAGGCACTGCTCGATCACCTAGGAAACTAAAACTTTCTTTTTTTCGATTCAGATTTTGAGAATATGCAAAACTATTTGTAATTTTAACGTTTAAATACCCTTTTTTATTAATATAAATAAATATAAATAGTCATTTATGCGTGATAAATTGTGCGAGGCACAGCGTGCTGCATGCAGGATAGTACGAGTACAACCGAAGATCCGAACAAAAGGCAGACGCCGAGGAGAGAGCCGGAGGTGCACGAAGAAAACCGAAGACGTACCAGCGAGTGCTGACTAGACACAACAGTATAACCCAGTTCATTAAAGAAACGAATCTAAAAAGGCGGTGTGATTTAGTAACTTTTGATTCGTTTAATTAGCTATTTTGTTCTGACTCTTTATTTTTATTTAATCATTACTTAAAACAAACACAAAAATATATAGCGAAAGGAACTCCGTTCCAACCGGGTGTCCAGAAAACAATCCTCTCTTTTTTAGGGTTCCGTACCTCATAAGGTAAACCTTTACAAGATCACCCTCTTGTCCGTCTGTCCGTCTGTCACTACCGATTTTCTCAGGAACGGGTGGACCAAGCAAGTTGAAAGATACCGAGTTCTATAGTCCCTATTAGGTGTATAAAAATCAAGGTCCTGAGTCAACAAATTAAACTAAATTTGCCTATATCTATAGGCAAATTTTAATATTCGCGAAAATTTATAAGTACCAAAATTTTCAACTTTTGGTTTTTCCCGTTGACCTAGTTATGTTGGTGAATGTAGCTGTTTGTACGGCACCCTCAGTGCGCGAGTCCGACTCGCACTTGACCGTTTTTTTTTATTTGGTTTGGGTTTGCTCTTGACTCTAGTAAAGGTCAGAGGTGGCAGAGACAAAGTCGACGCTGGAGTATAATAGTAACTATTTGTAACTCCAAAATAGCAGGTAAGTACTTTGGAATTTCCGGCGGTCGAATCTCCAGAGATAAGGAATCGCCTGACAGTACCTAGATACTGTAGCAGAGTTTAAGATTATAAACTTAAGATTATACTGACACGAAATGCTTTGTTTTTAAATCGCTTAAAGTCAATCTTCTTCTTCTTCGTCCTATCGATAATTCCAAAATCATCAATCAATGATCATCAATATATATAATAAATTTGTAGAAAAATCGTTTATGTACATCGAAAATATTTCCCAAAAAAATTGCCAGGGTGATAAAGGATAACCGACAGAACCCATTTCCAGCTTTTTTGGAATTTTTGTCTGTATATCTGTTTGTCTTTTTATTTGTGCACGCATCACGTGAAATGTACGAAACCAATGTACCTATATAACTTTTATTTATAAAAATTGTGTGTATTTTGAAGTATTACTTAGTTTTTGTTTCATCGTAATCGGTTCACTCTATCAAAAGTTAGATGAATTTAAAGTGTTCAAGAAGTAAAATATCACACACACGCAATTCAGATACAGTTGAACTCCATATTCGATAGATGGCGTTGTGCATTTGACGTCATTTTCTGAATGGCGGTGTTAAGATTCTCCGCGGGAGAATTACACTAGTAAAAAAAATTGTAGGTAATGGTATGTAGCAGGGCAAGTAGAATAGGTAGGTAAGTAGGGTGTAAGTAGGTAGTTGACGTTGACGGGAGCTAAGCCGCGGGCACAGCTAGTCTATACTAATATTATAAAGAGGTAATGTTTGTGACGTTGTCGGGGGTAATCTCTGGATCTACAGAACCGATTTTGTAAATGTGTTTATGTGGCTATGATTTATTAAAAAAAAATAGAGATCCTTATGAAAATTGTAATAATGTAACCCAAAGTAGCAAAATGTTGTCTATAATATTCATTCTTTGGCGTACGCCGAGTAAACTATTGATGATACATAAAAATTATGTATGTAGGTACTACATGATTAAAGTACTCATTATTACCTACAAAAAACGTTTGCGAGAGAATATATCTTACTAACATAGTTAAGTCACAATAGCAGCTATTATGTTCTAAATTTTAATTAGATCGCCGGTAGAAACAAAAGTTGGTTACATTCGTATTGTAGTATAATTCTTATTCAAGTAGGGTAGGGTAGGTAGGGTAGGATAGGGTAGGTTGGGTAGGGTAGGTACTACTGTACCTACAGGGTAGGGTAGGTACAGTAGGGTAGGTAGGGTAGGTATGGAAGGAAGGTTGTAGTTAAGTAGGTAGCCAGTTGACGCGAGCGAAGCCGCGGTGGTCAGCTAGTTAAATATAATTTGACAAGAATTCAGCCACGCTAACAGCGTTGGCATTTGCCTCATAAAGGTCTTTTTTAAGGCGCAGGTGTTGTTCCACAGAGAACGCGACAAAAGGTGAGGCATTGTTTGGGATGTGTCTCCGCAATCACACTGTGGCTCATTGGAGTAGGTTGTGCCTGCAGCGACCCACCTGGCTTCGTAATCGGTTAGAGATTTGAAGGTGGGCCAAGCCAGTTGGTGGCCCGCAGGAAGCTTTTTTGCAGGCTCAATATAGTCAGCTGGAGGGGGATGTCTGAGGAGACATAGATTTTTCTTTGCTTGCCTTAACTCGTTGCTCTTAATTCATTTAGTGAACGACAGGAAGCGGTTTAGACTTTTTAATCTACCCCTTGGCTTCTCAACGTTATATAAAGGATGTACCTATTTTGTCTGTCTCTTGCTTGTGCTTCTATGAATAACATGCCACTTCTCTTCGGACATCCGGAGGGGCTATTCCTGCAAGCGGGTATAGTGCAGCATAATATTGTAAGTAGTTTAATTGTTAACGTAGGAGACCCCATACAATGGTGTAGTGTGCCAAACCCGGATGTAAAAGGGTCGCGTGTACAAAGCGAATATTGTACAATGACCGCTAGCAGGCGAATATCGACGCCTCGACAAACGAAAGCTAAATAGATTTGGTAGGAGTGGTGGAACAGTGGGTGTCCAAAGTACTCCTTCATAACGTGTGATCGAATCAAAAATGAAGACATGCGTAAGAGAAACAAGGTTATCGACATAGCCCGAAGAATTGCCAAATTTAGGTGGCAGAGAGCAGGGCACATTACTTACTAGTTATTGATTCCAACTTCACGGTATTAGTTAAATAGTTTTCTACACCCGTTCTAATTTTTATGAACTCAAGCAACACTATAAAAATCCACGTTAGTTTTATATATTACGCAACATAAATGTATTTACTGGAACAAGAGCCCTCGCAGGAACGCTTGTTAGCGATACGACAACTGCAGCGCACCGTAACGACAAAGCAATACGTACCTGCGATACCCGCTCACCTGAGACGGAGAAAGGTATGAGCGACAGCGATTTATACGAGTACATTCTTGTCTGTTTTACTGCGACACATCATAATAGATTTGGCAAAATGGGGTTTGACATACCCTTCAATCCTGTGAGTGCGGTGCCTCTGTGCAGAATATGACACACATACTAGAGTGCCCCAAGTGTCCGTAATCCTGCACTTTAGAGGACCTTATGAACGCTATAGACGCTGCGATTGACGTGGCCACCTACTAAGCTCAAATACTTGAAAAGTTTTCAAGAAAATAAGAAGAACACAAAAGAGCTCCAAAATAAAAACTGGCCAAGTGCAAGACGCAGTCGCACACTGTTGGTTCCGTACAATCAGCTACATTCACCAAAATAATCAAATAACATTAATGAAGTTCATAAACTATGAAGGTACCGAACATTGCTCTAACGATAAATTAACAGAATTGAGGAACAAAATTAACACGGTCAGTTTACCAACTGCAAATAAGTTAATAATCTTTTTTTTATGTAGGTGCAAATTTACGGTTTTCGGAGTTTTTCCACTCCCTAGACAAAGGGTCTTGACAGTCATACGGACAAAGTGATCCTATAAGGGTTCAGTTTTTTTCCTTTTGAGGTAGGGCACCCTAAAACTAACATAAGTCTATAAAGATACAATACAATGAGGGTATTTTAGAATATAATTAACAGTAAATATATACAATACAATAATAAATGTATTGTATTGTATTGTAGTAAAAACTAACAGTAGTAAAAATAAACTTTTTCAAAAAAATACTACCGACTTCCAAATAAAACTACAAAGTGAAAAATAACTTTATTTTTGGAAGAAGGTGTCTTCGTCTTTCGTAGGTTCCAATTTTTTGCGTGATGGACCCGACACCACCCTGGGACTGCCGGTCACCCTCTCGGAAATAGAGCAAGTCACCGGATTTGAGGATCATCGAGTCCTCCCCCTCTCTTCGGACTTCAGATAACCCTATAATACTCCATCGTAACCTGCTCAATTCCTCTTCTCGTTGGTCCGAAGTGTGCACGTGTTGTACGTTTCCAGGTCCTGTCGTCGGTGTTTGTTGGGGTAGCCGGATCTCGTCCGGAGATTCTTAGCACCCCTTGCCATACCGTAACCTCGACCGCTACCATAGTCAACGGTAGGCAGGCTGCCGGGCAATAGGGGCCATCTTTTATTTGTGATATTCATAAATAAAAAATGGCCCCTATTGGGTATATAGGTTTTGCCATAATCCCCACGCTTAGAAGGCGGGTTGGCGATCGCAGTATGGTTGTTACAAATGCACAGAGAACTGCTGCCTATTCTCTAGTTTGTCCTTTAGTCACCTCTTATGACACCCACGGGAAGACATGAGACGGCAAAATTATTTACGTCCTACACCATACGGGACACGTCCGACACCATACGGGATTTAAATGAATATCATATAAATATTAGAAACGAAAAATATGTGAAAATTTTATTTTCTTTGCTTGTTTTTTATCTGTAATGGGTTATTTAAATATAAATATAAGATATAAAAGCTGCTAAATAGCGTAAAAATAGATATAGTTCAAAATCCATTAATTTTTAAATTCTGGCACCTAAAAAAATTTACTACAAATATATCTCAAATTTAAGCAACCCTAAAATACATAATATAGAAGGAAATTTCAATATGTTAGCCAAATTTTGGAAATGGCAAATGTCAGTTATTTATTTGCCTAATATATAGTACTACATTTTTTTAAACTATCTTTTGAGCCGGGGCTGGGTAAATTTTGTATGGGCCGTGATGAGTCTTCTTTATAATAGAAAAGCCCATTTACACTTGGCCCGTCCTGAGAATCGAATTCAGAACCACCACCACGCTCGACATTCACACTTGCAACCGAGGCAGTCACCACATAGGTTAAGTCCACCTTGGTTAAGCCCTTGAGTGTACGGCACTCAACCGGTTAAGAATTACATACATACATAGCAACTATTAGCAAACGCCATTCCCGCGAGTCTTTCATACACGAACCAAACAATAAGAAGAAAAAAACGGAAAAAAAACTCGCAGAAAAAGAGAGAGAGTTGACTGGTAGGACAATGAGTCCATTTTCCTACCAGGGAACAGACGCTTGCATCGTACACCTTGCACCCAGCCCATAATACGCGGTGGTACAAGCTCGCGTCCTCCGTTAACGAACCGATATATACGATCGAAGAAAAAGCTCCTTACGGCCTCCGGCGACGAAACTCGATACTGAAATGCTTATTTATACTGCAAACAAAGTACTGCAGCCGATACACGACGGAGGAATGGATCAACGAACATGGAGTTTATGTTAGAAATGTTTCTTTGTTTTTAAACTTGAGTTAATTCTATCGAACTACATCTTTAAAAGAAGAAGGCACTGGTTTTACATATTTAGAAATATACACTGTTTTATCATCCCAAGGGAACACACTACCAGGATAACAACGTATCCTTTCCACGCTCTCAAACTATCTCCACAAGAAATTTGATCAAAATCTCTTCAGCGCCTTAAACCTGCAAAGGTAAAGTTAGAGTTACTTTCGCATTTATATAATAATATATAGTATGTATAGATCTATAACAACATTGGAATAAAAAGTACCTATGAAACGTACAGTCAGTAATAGCTGTTACTGGACACAAGCCCTGCCGTTAGCTGACCGACTAAAAGTTAGAAGATTTTGAACCTTCTGTAATTAGCAGTAGATAAGTGTTATTCGATACGTATGTGCTTATCGAACTAGAACGACTCGTTCAAGACAGGCAAATATTATAGAATACAGATAAGCCAATTTGATGTTTAATACGTAACGAGGAGCAGTGGTAGCCCTGTGGTAACAGCCCCGACTTACGTGTCGTAGGTCATGAGTTCGAGCCCAGACAGGTGCTTTACCTTGTGTAAATTATTACATCACCACTGCTCTTGAAACGGTGAAGGAAAACATCGTGAGGAAACCGGCATGTCCTAGAACCAAAAATTTGAAGATATGTGACATCCACCAACCCGCACTGGGCACGCGTGATGGATTAATGTCTATTACCTCTCTCACAGAGAAAATGCCTGTGTCCCATCAGTAGGAACATAATAAGGCTGATGATGATGACGTAACGTTAGGGTAGGTGAGTGTTTGAATACTGTTTTGTCACCATAATGGAGTTGTTAATTTCAACAATATTTGTTAATTCGATTTGGTCTAGTGGTCGCATCAGTGAACCTGTGTCAACATGGCTGCGAGTCCAAAACTATCCTTCTACTTCTTGTTGCTTTATGTTTACAATATTCAATTATGTTTTTTTTTGATAATATATTTATTTATATTAAATTAAAGTAGAGGAAAGATCTCGCTCACGGCGACTCGAAGAGCACTGCAGACGTGGATGTGCCCAAAACACGGGTTACGTCAGCGACTGTGGTCTCCGAGAGGGACCTCAAGAATCTAGCCGAAGGCCCACTGGCAGGATCATCCAACGCCAATAAATGGCAAACAGTTCCCTCCAAAAAAAAGACGCTCCCCAAGGTGGTGTCTGCTCCGGCTGACACACCAACAGGCGAGGCTGCCACCGGCGCTAAGCGCAAACGCAGCACGAGGCCAAGAGGCCGTAAAAAACTGATTAAGAACCTGGAACAACCGGCTAGGGCACAGAAGCGTTCGCGTCCCGAGGATTCCGTCACACCGACTGGGGTGAGCAAGAAGAGCAAGCCTGCTCGCTCCCTTATGATTGATGGAACCCTGGGGAGCTACGCCGAAGCGGTCGCGTCGTTCAGGAACAACGAGCTGTGCGTCGCCGTCATGACCGAGCCCTTTATGGACATGACGCAGGAGCAAGCGGAGGGGATCCGTCAAACCATAGAGGACCAGCTCTGGGCAGTTCCTGACCCAGCCATTCCAACCCAAAATACCGCGATCCACTTCAGAGGTCGGGCCCACTACGCTGAAGGCGTCCTCAAGACATGGTGCGAGGACGACTTCACACTAGCCTGGCTCAAGGGGATCATAAACAACACACCGTCCCCGTTACCGGAGACCAGACTCACCGTTCGGCCTCAAGCCGACATACCCAAGAAGGCATTGTGCATGCTGTTTGTCCCCGAGAACAGCGAGGACACTTCAGACCTTCTTGGGATGTTGGCGAGGCAGAACCCTAATCTAAAAATTAACACCTGGACTCTGACACACGCAAAGGTTAGTCAGGAGCCACCGAGTACCTGCCTCTTCTTTCGCGAGTATACTACCTTATGGGTAGTATATACATCCGGTTCCTGAAGGAAGGTGGAACCAAGGAGGATGCCGCTGCGCCATCAACCTCAACGACCTCGACTGCGCCTGAGGCGGAGCTTGGTCCGCCGCTGCCTGGGCGTTCCCCGTCGCCTCTCGT
This sequence comes from Orthosia incerta, assembly GCA_948252205.1. NCBI lineage: Eukaryota > Metazoa > Arthropoda > Insecta > Lepidoptera > Noctuidae > Orthosia > Orthosia incerta. The sequence continues at coordinate 15,772,004 of OX411747.1, forward strand.
GACGGGGACCGCCGGGGAGGCGGTGGAACTGGCGACTTCCATGGCAGCGCTTGAGGTCGACTCAACTGGGGGATCAACACGGGATCCACCCTCGCCCGGACTAACTTCGGACGAGGAATGCTTTCCGCAGGAGGGGGGAAGTAGGGACGAGGATAGCGATCCCGCGGCTACTTTACGCAGAGTGCTGGAGAACCGACAGGAGAAGACCATCGCCCTCATCCAAGAGCCGTGGATTAGAAGTGGCAAAATATGCGGTCTTGCTAACATCGGAGGTAAGTTGCTGCTAGACACCGCCGTAAGTAATCCGCGTACCTGCATAAAGGTCCCTAAACATGTACCTAACCTATTAATTAACGAATTCTGTTCAAGGGACCTGACAGCAACCAGGCTTTTCAGAACCGAACACGAACTCCCGGACATTGTACTAGCCTCGGCATACCTGCCAGGCGACGTGGACGTGCCTCTACCAGAGCTCGCCTTGCTGGTGGTGTACTGTGAAAGGGAGAAACTCGAACTTATCATCGGCACAGATTCCAACGCGCATCACACGCTCTGGGGTAATGTCAAAACCAACAACCGAAGTGAGGAAATGCTTGATTTCATTCTTAGCAATAACCTTGTGCTACTTAACAAGGGTTCTGAACCACGCAAGATCGCAAACAATAATAGACCTAACTTTAGCAACTTTAGGTGTATCCAACTCCATCCAGGACTGGCATGTATCCAGCGAGATATCATGCTCAGACCATAGATGGATCCGTTTTACAATTAATTTCAACTTAACCACACCACAGCCAAGAAGGGTTCCTCGCAACACAGACCATTCGAACTTCGTTAGACTTATAGGTACTGAACTGAGTAAGTTACCCTCTCTTCCGGCTGAAATAACGGTAACCAATATAGACGAACACGTAAACAAAATCACTTCCATCCTGTTATCTAGCTATGAACAGTCGTGTCCCCTCACCATACCCAGGCGAGGAATCAGGCTGTCCTGGTGGAGTCCTGAACTGAGGAGACATCGACACAAACTGAGAAGGCTATTCAACAGAGCTAGGAACACACGGTCACCAGAAGACTGGGATCGTTACATAACAAACCGCAAAATATATAAAAAACTAATTCGCCTCCGAGGTAAAACAAGCTGGAGGCGCTTTTGTACTAACATTGAAAACAACAACCAGGCAATAAGGGTCAAAACTTGTCTTGCTCAAGAGACAGACCTTTCTATAGGATGCCTGAAAAAACCAGATAACACTTACACAACAAAACGACGCAGAGACTAGTGAATTACTCCTAACTACCCACTTCCCGGGCTGCCAGATTGCCACCCAGCAAAGCTGGGAACCGTACAGGGAGAGGGCTACGAGTAGCTTGGACTGGGCGGTGGCGTCAGATGTTATCGACAATGATAAAATAACGTGGGCAATAACAATAACAATAACCAACAATAACCTTCCTGCCATTCAAGGCAGCGGGGATGGACGGTATCTTGCCAGCTCTGCTCGGATGGAGCGGTGGTCTGCTGGCTGATTACCTCGTCAATGTCTTTCGTGCCTGCCTGGCTCACCGCTATATCCCCTTGAAGTGGCGCGAAATAAAAATAATATTTATTCCGAAACCAGGTAGGGGCGACTACACCCATCCCAAATCTTTTAGACCTATAAGCCACTAGAGAGGCTGGGGGACAGGAACCAGGTTTCGATACAAAAACCTCTGCATCCCAACCAACACGCCTACTGTGCAGGCAAATCAACTGAATAGCGCTCCACAGCGTAGTCTCACGCGTAGGAAATGCTCTCAAAAACAAAAACCTAACCCTAGGCGCTTTCATTGATATCGAAGGTGCATTCGACAAAACCAACTTCACTAGCATCGGTCAGGCACTCAACACGCACGGTGTTGCGCCGACGCTCGTAGAGTGGATTAACAACATGCTATAAAACCGTGCTATTCAATTTACTGTGAACACTACCACACGAGGAATCGTGAGTAGGGGCTGCCCACAAGGTGGGGTGCTGTCACCACTTCTGTGGTATCTAGTCGTAAATGAGCTCATTGCAGAGCTCAACGACAGCAGTCTTTACTCGGTAGGATACGCAGATGACATAGCAATTCTAATCTCGGGGAAATTTGAGGGCATCTTATGCGATCTCATGAGAAAGGCCTTCAAAATAATCGAGTGCTGGTGCACAAAGCACGAACTGTCGGTTAACCCCTTAAAAACGGAACTAATAATGTTCACTAACAAACGAAGTTTGGGACTGCATAGGCTTCCAAAACTTTTCAACACAGAATTAACACTTAAAGAGGAGGTCAAGTACTTGGGGGTAATCCTTGATAGCAAATTGCTCTGGAACAAGCATCTTGACTACAAACTCAACAAATGCACAATCGCACTATACCAGTGTAAAAAAATCTTAGGGAAAACATGGGGGCTATCTCCAAGGATTACTCTGTGGCTATACACAGCGGTAATCAGGCCAATGTTAGCTTATGGTCTGGTGGACGAGGACAGAACTCTCAACCACCATCAGCCGACTCCAACGATTCCAGCGACAGGCCTGTTTAGCTATAACTGGCTGCATGAGAACCACCCCAACAGCAGCCATGGAGATAGCCCTACACATAACTCCCCTGGACCTGTTCATACAGCAAGAGGCGGCGCTAGCTGCTATCAGGCTAATGCATCTAGGAATATGGGGCAAAAACCTCACAAGTCCACACGCTAAAATCCTGGACCGGGCGATTGAGTATCAACCTCTCATCTCTGCACCGTGTGATAGAATACAGAAACAACCTATGTTCAACAAAAACTATAACATACGAACAATAGAGGAAGAAAGGGATCAGTCAGGAGCCAACGAAGTGCGAATCTACATAGATGGCTCAAAAACTAATAACGGTTCAGGTGCTGGCGAACACTCCCCTGACCTCAACATTAACTTTCACATACCGCTAGGCATACATATAATTCGATATTTCAATGTGAATGTGTCGCCTTAACACAAGCCGCAAAAACCGTAAAGCGTTTAGGTATCCAGAACTACGGAATCAGATTCCTATCTGATAGTCTGGCTGTGCTCAAAGCTTTAGAAAACAAACTAAAGAACAACAAATTAATCTTTGAGTGCCACCTCGCCCTGGAGAGTATATCAGGATCCAATCGAATCACCCTCCAGTGGATCAAGGGGCACAGTGGATCCCTAGGCAATGATGCCGCTGATGAACTTGCGAGAAGGGGATCCGAGATGTTAGTGCTAGGCCCGTACCCACTTATCCCATTGCCTTTCTCGCAATTTCGTACATGGATTCGTCAAAGATCAACAGAACTACACAATAACAGATGGTCACGGGCAACAGACTGTAGACAGTCAAAAATGGCTTTGCAAACAGTACACCCGCGTTTAACTAAGAAATTCCTCAGCCTGAGTAGAAATAACCTCAAAATAATTATGATAGAAGTACACCCGCGTCTAACTAAGAAATTCCTCAGCCTGAGTAGAAATAACCTCAAAATAAGTAAGGTAGGTAGGTAGGGTCCCCCCGGGTGGCTGCTTGCATTGTCGAGGCGGGGGGGCTCTAGCCATGGCTTGGTCATCCACGGTAAAGCGAAGAGGAACCCGAGGAGAGGCCGCTCCTCAGGCTCTGCTTTTAAGACACAACAGAGGCAACATCGCAACTGCAGCGGGCCGTGATGTCGTATGGGAGCCTGGGAGGCATCGCGGCTGAGAGTAGGAGGCCTCGGCGGGAGAGGAGTGCCGGCGGTATTGCGGTGCGCCGCTCTCCCTACTTTCTGTGGCCTGGCCGGGGTCGGCACCTTCTGATGGAGGACGCGGTGGGGCCGCAGGGGAGGAGGAGTGTTGGTATAGTGAAGGCCGCTCTCTCTATCCCCAGCGGCCAAAAAATGGTAGGTGGTGGGGAAACTGATCTGAACCGTCACAGGTGTCATACTCGGGGTCTGGTGCCCATGTGCTGGTTTGGTCCCTGGGGTGGTCACGGCGTACCATGGTGTTCTGGTGCGCCGGTCCACAGAGGAGGGTCCAGTGACGGACAACCGCGGTGGGTTGGCGGTGAGTGCTAACTAGTGCCCGTGTTTGCCGCCTTAAGTGGCACATGAGGACGGCGTGGAGTTTTAGTGGTTTGGAGTCCCACATAACTACACTATCACCCCGTGGTTGTGCAGTATGCATAAGCATATCACCAAGAACAAAAAATGTTAGGGTAGGTGTGTAGTGTTTGATATGATTATTTTGGCTTAGATGTTTAGGAGATCTGTGGAACAAGCGTTGGTTGCATGTGGCAACATAGCGAGACTGGTAACTGCGCAGTAAAAACATGTCGACTAAAATACAGAGTTTATATAATTAATAACTTGGTGTTTAACTTAAATAAATATTCCAGAGAACCTTATATTGGTCAGAACAGGTAGGGTAGGATAGATAGCTATAAAATACAATAGAAAATAAGCCAAAAATAAAAATGATACGAAAATTTTGAATACTTATTAACCACTGACCTCTAATATACAGTACTTGTATGATAGAGGTCAGTGTTATTAACACACTGTCTACCAGTTTCTGAACGTAATGTTAAACTAAATATTAAGATGTCAAATGTCAATTGTCAATTCTCAAGTTGACAATGACAGCTGCTAGCGAAAATTTAAACATTGAAAAACAGCAAAATCAACTGCAAACTGCAAGACATAAAGGATCAAGGAATGAGAGGAACCACAATAAAGTTATTACAGAGAGACAGGTTCTTAAAACGAGTTATAAATAAAACTGCTAACCAGACCGGACCCACGATAAAATCTATGAAAGTTCGAGTATTATCACTTCTTGGCTGCAAGCCGCTGGGCCCTCTACGCTGATAGCGATGGAGCGGCTTTGATGCATTGAGTGACATAGCCTTTTCACTGACCTGCTCGAAGTAATTGAGGTCATCAAGAAAATGTATTCGATTCCGGGAGCCGTCAGATCTAAGAACGTAAAAAGGCCCAGCTTTGTCCAACAATTGCTCCAAAGAGTATTATAAATTTAATGTCTTTGAATTGCTCTCACGGAGCTTCTCCTGTGCCGACAAGAAGAGCTGATGCCGAAATCTAGTCAGGAACTTGAATCGATCTTTGTCTTTGCAAACCAGACACTACACCTCAGATCGATGTCGCACAACTTGCAAAGAATGGGCATGGGTTTGCTGGCACCTATTGGAATACCCATCTGATGGTTACATCTAATATCAGCAATAATATAATCTTTTAGCTTGATGAGAACACACAACTTTTGCTATCACTTGTGCTGTATCCTCACTCTATCCTCTCTGTTATCCAGGAATGTGCAAAGAAGAATGGCAGCATTGCCACGTTGAATGGCAATGCTGATTCTTTGCACACATAATGAGCCGGCCCTCTGGTCTGGCACAATGTTGAACAGTCGGTGAAAGACCTCCTTAAAAAAAAGACTTGCACTTGGGCTCCATGACCCAAGCATTTGGACCCCAAATGGCTCGAAGACTATAATTACCAATGACTACATATTTGTGCTGCTTGAGGTTCCGGCAACCGCACCAGCAGCACCGGCTCAGCCCGCAGTACTAGGTTGCTAAAATTTGTAACTGGAAACTCTCCCCAGTATTTTTACAAATTTACGAAACTCCGAGATTTCTTTATAAAAATGAAGGTATAATACAAATAAAGCAAATTACATATTTTTGTTTCAGTTGTGTGTATATTCTTTTTTTCACATGGCAACACTGTACCAACAAAACAAATGTTTTTGAAATGACCAACTGAATGTTATGATAACTTTGATTTGTTGAGTAGCCAAAAACATTGGAAGAAAATGAGTAAGTAATTCATTAATAATTTCTTACTGTAAGATAAGTATAACAGTAACTTCTATTCTAGAAGAGAGTAGTATGTTCCTTGCTTTTAATTTAGTTCTGTTGATTATTTTTTCAGTCATGCTAGCAAATGCAAAAGTTTTGGAGCGCCAGTGGGAGATCCTGCTAGCGTTTATGGAGGGGAACATCAACTTTGCCAGGGGATTGGCAGTGCATGACAGTTGCCAGGCAAAGCTGCAATATCAGCTCTGCCTGGTAACCAGCGAGGTGACTGGTTTCACAAAAACTGGCTAGGAGTGGATCAAAGTAAGTGTAATTATTACATGAAAATAGTTTTAATGTTTGTGAGTGTATTGTGAAGTGACAATGCCAAATCAAGCTATACATTTCCAGTTAAAGCTGCCTCTCATTGTTATTTAAAGCTCATCCAAAGAAGTGGGCATTTAAACCTAAGCACTAAATAAGTTAAATTTGACTGGTGGCATACCAATCTTACTAATACTATTAATCCATACTAATATAAATCCGAAAGTTACTGTTGCCGTCGTCTGTTACCTTTCAAGCTTAACCAAAAGCGTGAACCAATAATTTCTCAAGTAAGGCGCACACAATTTAGCACTTCATTAATTGAAATAATGTCGAAAATCATTGGTTCACGAAAAAATCCTTTGCCACGCCGTGCCGTGCCATGCTATCAGACCGCGCTGGCCCTAATTAGGTGTTAATGTTACAGGGTGACTATGTGGCTCCTTGGCCACCACTATCCACGGCGGTGACGGAAGCGGTGGAGGCGCCGGCACAGCAAGGGGCTTCGGTAGAGTCCCTTATCGAGTGTCCGGTTGAGGTCCTATCATCACCGTCGGCGTCCACGCCAGTATCGTCGCTTCTCCTGTCACCGCCGCCAGTGCTCCACCATGTATTTATGATGCGACTCATTCAACTCACGCAAGACGATTTTCTGTTATTACTAATCAAAATAGAATATGTATACAGGGCAGTATATGCCATATACTGAGACACTCTCTCAGAGAGAAATTTAAGGAGATTAATGTACCTTCTCAGTACAATTATGAAAATCATGTATATGTCCATAAAAATATAAAATTGTTTAAAATATACAGTGATATCCATAACATGAATACTAGGAACAAACATAAATTTGTAGTACCTACAACAAGGGTCAAGAAAATAGGCGGCTCGTTTAGATGTCAATGTATGCGCTTTTATAAATGCTTCCAAGCCACGTACAAGATCTAAGCCTTAATAAATTCAAATCATTAATTAAACGAAAGTTGTGCCAGAAAGCGTTTTATACCGTTAAAGATTACGTTGAGGACAAAAAGGCTTGGGATTGAGCAGCTACAATTAATATTTTTTTTATTTTTTTCATCCTGAATTTTGTTTTTTTTGTTTTGGTGTAGCGGCATCGACGCCGCCACTTACGAACTAATGACGTGACGTTACACAAATCCTGCATCGCGCAAGTTAAGTTTTCGGCGCGATTGGAACACATAGAACAATCCGACAATTACCGTTGGGCAGTTGCCCGGACCAGACACAACATCCGTCTGGTCGGAGGATCCTCCCTTGTCTATGGAGGTTTGTTGGACTTTACATCCTGTTCCACATACCTCCAAATATTTTATTGCAATGACGAGAATATTTACTTTTTAAAGTATATTATTTTATTTTAATTACTGTGAATGTGAAGACTATGAAGACCCGAATGTCCTTTCTTTGGTATTGTTCGTCGAATTGTCAAGTTCCTTAAATTCTGAGTTGAGCTTCACGGTTATTGACAAATGCATGCACTGATTGGACAGGTACACTCAATCTGGCTGGTTCTTTCCTCAAAAGACCATTTTAGACATCAATCTACAACTACATGGTCTTCACATGATCTAACTAAGATTTTGCCTGGACTTTAAAAGAGACCTCTGAGTTTGTTTTGGCCTTTCTTCTCAGAATAGTCAGATAGGAAATAACGGCCTCATTTAGTTTTAAAAAACCGGCCAAGTGCGAGTCGGACTCGCGCACGAAGGGTACCGTACCATTATCGCAAAACACGGCAAAAAAATCAAGTTTGTTGTATGGGAGCCCCACTTAAATATTTATTTTATTATGTTTTTAGTATTTGTTGTTATAGCGGCAACAGATATACATCATCTGTGAAAATTTCAACTGTCTAGCTATCACGGTTCATGAGATTCAGCCTGATGACAGACGGACAGACAGATAGACAGACAGACCGAAAGACAGACAGACGGATCGCGGAGTCATTCAACTCGCGCAATAGGGTCCCGTTTTTACCCTTTGGGTACGGAACCCTAAAAATATGATCGACATGTAAAAGTGTTTGTACAAACGAAGTTACAAAAATAAAATCATTATCATTTATTTAATAGACTAGAGACTAGTTTTTTTTAGACTAGAGTCAAGAGCAAACCCATCTATACTATACTATATATTATATATATATTTTATCATCATCATCATATCAGCCGAAAGACGTCCACTGCTGGACATAGGCCTCCCCCAAGCGTCGCCACATTGACCGGTCCCGTGCGTCCCGCAACCAGCGGATTCCTGCAACCTTCACCAGGTCATCGGTCCACCTGGTGGGAGGCCTTCCAACGCAACGTCTTCCGGTTCGCGGTCGCCACTCCAGAACCTTTCTGCCCCATCGGCCATCCGTTCTGCGAGCAATGTGCCCTGCCCACTGCCAATTAAGTTTGGCAATTCTTCGGGCTATGTCGGTAACCCTGGTTCTCTTACGGATCTCAACATTTCTGATTCGATTACGCAAGGCAACGCCGAGCATAGCCCTCTCCATTGCCCTTTGAGTGACTGTAAGCTTTCTGATAAGGCCCATTGTTAGCGACCACGTCTCAGAGCCATATGTCATCACTGGCAACACACACTGGTCATAGACTTTTGTCTTGAGACACTGTGGTAAGTTGGACGAGAAGACACCGCGCAACTTCTCGAACGCTGCCCAGCCGAGTCGGATTCGACGGTTGACCTCTTTCTCGAAAATGGCCCTATCCAACTGGATCGTTTGTCCCAGGTAGACATAGTTGTCCACAACTTCGAGTGTAGAGTCTCCAACCTTGATAGGAATGGGTGTAACATGGACATTCAACATCACCTTGGTTTTGTCCATGTTCATTTTCAGACCCACTCTTTCGGAAGCTCTACTGAGGTCATCGAGCATTGATTGTACTGAGGCTCTCCATGGTCTCAGCCATGACCACTATGTCGTCGGCAAACCGAAGGTGAGTGATGTACTCGCCATTAACGTTAATGCCTAGGCCGCTCCAGTCCAGAACCTTGAATATATCCTCCAGCGCAGCAGTGAACAGTTTCGGAGAAATGACGTCTCCCTGTCTCACGCCACGCTGGAGAAGGACTGGTTCCGAGGTCTGATCCTGAAGACGGACTGACATGGTGGCGTTTCTGTACAGTCACTTCAACACCTCAATGTACCGGTAGTCGATCTGGCACCGTTGGAGAGACTGCAGTACAGCCCAAGTATCGATCGAATCGAAGGCTTTCTCGTAGTCCACAAACGCTAAACAGAGAGGCAGGTTGTACTCTTCGGTCTTCTGTATAACCTGCCGCAGCGTATGTATGTGATCTACGGTGCTAAAGCCTTTTCGGAATCCGGCTTGTTCGGGAGGCTGGAAGTCGTCAAACCTGCGCGCGAGACGATTCGTGATGACTCTTGAAAACAACTTGTAAACATGGCTAAGAAGTGAGATGGGCCTATAGTTCTTCAGCCGGGCATTGTCGCCCTTCTTGAAGAAGAGTACCACCACACCCCTGCACCATGCCTGTGGCGTTTTGCCCTCTAGTATGACGGAATCAAACAGCTTCTGAAGGGCCTTAAGGACCGGTTTTCCACCCGCCTTCAGGAGTTCAGCAGTGATTCCGTCATCACCCGGCGCCTTGTTGTTTTTAAGCTGTTTCAGAGCCATCCTAATCTCGTACAGGCTGACATCCGGGATATCTTCGGTATAGTGTCGGGTCAATCTAGCTCTTGGGTCGTTTGCTAGATTCGCAATGGGTTTACTGGTTGACGTGTACAACTGCTCATAGAATCTCTCGATCTCCCTCAGAAGCTCCGGTTTGGTGGAAACGATTCTGCCATCATCGGTCTTCAGTTTTGTGAGCTGGCTCTGCCCAATAGACAGATCCCTTGCAAATACCTTGGAGCCCTTATTCCGCTCAATCGCATCTTTAATACTTTCAGTATTAAAGCGGCGGAGGTCGCTTTTCAAGGACTTTGAGATCCGTCTATTTAGCTGCCGGTATTTCACCGCATCGTCTGAAGACTGCAGGATCATCTCACGCCTCTCCTTCATTAGCTTTAGAGTTGGATCAGAGAGCTTTTTGTTTCTATCTGTACGGCAGGTCTTGAAAAACTTAGACCTGACCGTATGGACAGCTTCCACGAACCCATCGCTGTAATCGTCCACGGAGCTCCCTAGGCACTCGAAACGATTCTGGAGTTCGTGCTGAAAGGTTTCGGGGTTTTGGATCTGGATCTGTGCTGGATGGAGCGTGGACTTCATCAGTCGAGACCTTCAAACCTATATTTTATATTTATAATATAATAATAATAATATATAATAATAAGCTGAAGAGTTTGTTTGTTTGTTTGTTTGAACGCGCTAATCTCAGGAACTACTGGTTGGAATTGAAAACTTTTTTTGTGTTGGATAGTCCATTTATCGAGGAAGGTTATAGGCTATATAACATCACGCTACAACCAATAGGAGCCGAGCATAAATGAAAAATGTTGCAGAAACTGGAAAATATATTCCTTTTTGAGAGCTTTCGTTGCGTGCCCTGCGTAAACGGTTTAAGTTACGCAAATACCATGTATGATGGAATTGTTCCTCTTTAAAAGTTCAAAAAAAAAGTCCGCGACAGCATATGTCTATCTTTTAAGATTGACTCACAATAGCAGCTTTTATGTTCTAAATTTTAATTAGATCGCCGCCGCCAGTAGAAACAAAAGTTTACAGGTTACATTCGTATAGTAGTAAGGGTAGGTAGGGTAGGATAGGTAGAGTAGGGTATGTAATGGGAAATAAAAAAATTAGGGTAGGAGTTAGGAGGTAGGTAGGTAGGTAGCCAGTTGACGGGAGCGAAGCCGCAGGGGTCAGCTAGTCTCAAATAAATATAAAAAAAAAATATATATAGGGCAAATAAATATATTTTTAATATATATTTGTTTTGAATGACATAGCATGATACTTATTCCATTGGCGGATTAAACATTTATTTTATTTTTCAAGGAATTCGACGTGGTCCGTGCTGTGGAGACCATATTTGTATTACCTATTTGTTTTGTTAAGCTTTATTATGACTAAAACATTGTTACATTTTTGTATTTCAAAATATCTATAAAATCAAAATTAAATTATGTTTTCAGACAATCGGGTGACGCCTCCTGCACCCCAGCCATCGAGATGGAGGAACGGCGGATAGATATTGAGCGCATGAGTGCGGAAGCCCTGCAGGGCCTTAACAGGGCTCAGCAGGAAATGGCTGGCAATTTGCTGGGTATGAAGAATCATTGCATAGGCAATGTAAGGATAGGAAAAGAAGTGAGTTTTTCACGTGGGAATCGATGGCCTTTTCCGAAACCATGAGAAATATCGAAAAACACCCCACATGGAAGCCTAAGATGGCCAGAGACTGCTTTCGAGTGTTATTAATATAATAAATAAATTAAAGTAAATATTATAAAATAACAAATTCTTTCTGTGAACTTTTTATTGTGTTTGGCTGTGTGGCTCATTTTCTTTGCCTTAAGGGCCCGGCGAAGCATGAATTGTCCATACAAACGTAATACCTATATCATTTGTAAGTTGAGTTTATTTCCACCATATTATGCTGATATTCGGCTTTAGACAGTATTTATCTAGGTTCGTACGTCTTTATTTTTTCAAAATACTTACCTAAAATGAAGTTAGAGCGAATGCCATTTCGTACATTTTTACAGCGTAAATGACATGTTTTCTTATTGATTTTTCTGTATTATAAAAAACAATATCTATAATATTGTCATAGCAGGAACATAGCTCATATTGTCAAGTTACAAATAATTTAAAAAGTAATTTAAAAACATTAAGTTTTCATTCATAAATTTTGGTATTACGGAACACATCAAATTAATCATACTTTTTCAATAGCTAGTATTGCTGTCGCGTCAAGCAAATGTCAATGTGTGCGTAGTCGTACTGCTAACGTGCATCGTTCGTACGGGGTTTGTTCGGGGCACTTCGGGTGTGCTTCGGGAATGTTTCACTGTATGTTGTATTATTTGTGGTTTGTCGATTACTTTACTTACTGTGCTGTAAGTGCGTATTTATTTATTTTCTAAATTGTACTTATTGTAATATTTCTGACACTATTGACCTATTCTATGAATTTGCATTTAGATTTGCCTTGTGATTTGAACTTTGTTATTGAGTAATCTACTTTCTTACGAACTGCGTTGTTTACGGACTGTTATTACGATTTGGTTTGGTTGCCGACATGGACATTGGACTCCTAACGTTGGGATGTTTTTCACAGTTTCCCAATGACATAATAAAATAAGTTACATAAATAGTACCTATATGTTCTACCTTAGTACCTATATATTTTATAAATTAGTATTTACCTACCTATCTACCAACTTACGAAGCTTTGTTTTTTTGTTTTTTATTCATGTCATGAATGAGACAATGCGGGCGTAGGTAATTATCTCAAGGACACCGCTAAGACTTACCTACACTGCATTTTTAGGGTCCCGTTTTTAAGGGTAAAAACGGGACCCTATTACTAAGACTCCGCGATCCGTCTGTCTGTCCGTCTGTCACCAGGCTGTATCTCATGAACCGTGATAGCTAGAGAGTTGAAATTTTCACAGATGATGTATTTCTGTTGCCGCTATAACAACAAATACTAAAAATATAATAAAATAAATATTTAAGTGGGGCTCCCATACAACAAACTTGTTTTTTTTGCCGTTTTTGCGATAATGGTACGGAACCCTTCGTGCGCGTGTCCGACTCGCACTTGGCCGGTTTTTTACTTACCTATTGTTAGTTAGTTAGTACGTTAGTTCGGCTCACCCAGGGTAGGGTGACCATACGATCGGATTTGCCTGCACAACCGCGGCTTTATGCCCTTGCTCCAGTTTGGAACGTTTTTTGTAAAATTCCTATTACAAAAAATCCAAAGTCGTTCTAGTTTATTGAATTTAATTATTCTGGGCTTTTTTTCTGGCCTTCGGTGACCCTTACCCTGGGGAGGCAGTTCCAATAAACTTTGATAACTGGCTGGCTAATCGACTTCATAATAAAATCTAAATCTTTATAATTTTAAACTCTCGCTGATATGTATTTTATGCAATTTTTTATATGAGAGAAAAAAAATATTGGCCGTGTTTTGCATGTTGTTTCTGCGTATTTATTGTATTAGCTGTAATTTTTCCTAAGATTAATAAAACAAAATAAAATTTTAAGTACTTACCTATAAACTAAAAAGCAATGCGTACATAAACTAAAATACTACTATTACTTACGTTTTATTGCGGTAGATTATCATCTTATGAATGGTACGTACCTACTGCAGATTACCTATTTACACATATTATTATACCTACAAGCAAAATCTTCTAAATCAGCGAGTTTTGTGTGGATCTTTGACACTAAGTTTTCTGATTATCATTATTGTATTTTTTTATTTCGTTCAGTCGATCATTTATGGTTACCCTACCTACACGACTTTATCACGTTTCGATTTATATTTTTAGGTTTCCGTACCCAAAGGGTAAAAACGGGACCCTATTACTAAGACTCCGCGATCCGTCTATCTGTCTGTCCAACCGTCTGTCACCAGGCTGTATCTCATGAACCGTGATAGCTAGAGAGTTGAAATGTTCACAGATGATGTATTTCTGTTGCCGCTATAACAACAAATACTAAAAACAGAATAAAATAAATATGTGGGGCTCCCATACAACAAACGTGATTTTTTTGCCATTTTTTACGATAATGGTACGCAACTCTAAGTGCGCGAGTCCAACTCGCACTTGGCCGGTTTTTTAAACAGATGAATGATGATCTATAAAGTAAGAACATAACAAAATAAATGTTTATTCAAAATCCGTGTTTTTATTTTAATATTCTTAGCTGGGAACACTGTTATTTATCTGTACTTATGCGTAAACAGGCATAAATGATTGGAATATTAGTCTTTTACTAATACTTTGCCTAAGTAACGCTTGTATTATTTTACTTGCTTTCATTATTTATTATAATAATACATATTTGAGATTTATTAAAAGGAATACCTACATAAATAAGACAAAAGAACGCTAACGGCGGCACCGTTCGCGTCGGCCGGCTTTCCCCCAAGACTCAAGACGCTTTGCTTGCATAAACGATGTACCTACTTATTTATTCAAGAACACCAATATTATAAACTTTCAACATTGCTTTACAAAAGTACCCATTTGGAAAGGTACGCATGACGTATCTGTTAGATTCTCTCTATAGATACAAAGACAAGCGATAGCTAGCTATCCTAAACTTGAGATATTGTAAAGAAATTTCGTAAAAACGCATTACTAGTCTGTACATTTACCAACGATTCCCCAAAGTAGTCAACAAAAAAAGCAAATAATGAACATACCTAAATAATAATATTCTAAATGCTTTCGAGTCGTTAGGACGATTAGGAAGCTATCTATCGCGGCGCTGTGCGCAGCCGTGTGTGTGCGAGTATCTACCCGCGCACACACACAGCGTCGCGTGTGCGTGCAAACTGAGATAGCAATACTCCGAATGAATTTTTCACTCGCCTCGAATTGCATTTGCGAGCTTAGTTCGCCGCGTTCTTAATATAGATACATTTATAAGTAGATACGTTACTGCACTTGTGCACAAAAATCGATTTTGCGCAGCCTATATCCTGCACAAATAAGCTCGGTCTGTAACAATTAATAAAGGTAAAGCAGCCAAGGCAACTTCGTTACAGTACTTTATGAATGACGTGACAAACGCCCGCATTAAGGTTACAGTAGTCGAAAATTCTACCATACAAACGTAGTCTAGGGATTATGCCACTGTTTGACGAAGTACGTACAAAATAAAAAGTGATATCAATTTGTCTTATCATTGTCTAGCCCTGTATGGAAACAAAAAAAGTAAAAAAAGAAAATATTTGAAAGTTATGAGCGTCGAAAGTTCCACATTTTGACACTAATTTTAACGCATTTTAGGGCGCAAATAAATACCATAAGAAGACGGTAAATTACAAAACATCCACCATACAGGGATAGATTAGTAGTTTAACGTTTTTTCATGATATCCAGACTCCCAAAGGACTGTTTATAAAATTTCGCGCACTCGGTTTCGTCCTAAATCATTATCCATTTCGCTACAAATTTTCAAAGGTGTGTATTCGTACGCGAACTAGCTTCCTACTGCTCATCACAGCATTTATCTCTTCCGCACGTGTTGTCGGTTGATGTAAAATGCATTTAACCCCGCGCACAAAATTGTTTTTTTTTGTTGTGTTTCATATTGTTAGGAGACGGATCTTAAGAAAAAAAAATTAAGAAAAAAATTGGTACTTGCCTACATAGGTAGGTTAGGTATGTAGGTAGGGTAGGGTAGGTAGGGTGGCGTAAGTAGAGGTAGGGTAGGTATTTTTTTAAAATACTTATCCCGCTCAACAAAGTTGGCGCCTATTCTGTGCAAATTCTTTCATTCCATTCCTCTTTCATGCCTCTCGTACTTTCATTCATCATACTAATTTTTCTTCTTGCTTACATCTCTTGTATACGGTGGGTGGGAATAATCCCACTTTCTTTGATTATTTAAAAGGCAGTTTTATTTATTTAAAATTGGGTCAAAGACAAAAAGTGCATACACGGTTTACAAAAAAATTACAAATGTGCAAGAAGTGCTGTTAATAAATACAATGTGCATAAGTGCTTTTATCACAATCAGAATATATCACAGGGAAAAAGATATAACTAGTGCCTTACAAATAGGGATGAGAAGCACAACAGTGCTTTTCATCATACAGACAATCTGTTGTTGCTAGGTACTACCCCCGTGCACCGTTCGTCATTGCAGTTTTGTGCGTGCTATTCTATGCTTCTTACAAATATTCTTATAATACTAGTGAAGCATAGTGCCGCTTCAGCTTCGGTTTCGTGCAATGACGGTGGAGGCCACATTAACACAGTACGCCAGGTACTTTTCCCTGTGTTGCTTACTCATGAGCCCATGCAGGCTCTCCTTCGTCAGTCTACTGTCCAGCTCACATCCGAGTTGGTAGCGTTCCCTGATAAATAACGGGCAATCTACTAGTATGTGCTGGACAGTCTCTGCCTCGCCTGGATCGCAGACGCACGATAGGCTATCCTTACACTTGAAGCGTTTCAAGTATTCAGAGAACCCGCCGTGCCCCGTCAAAACCTGCGTGAGAACACCTGTGGGCCGTACCTGTTGTACGCGCCTGCTCATATTTTGAGAGCAATTCATTAGTTGTGTGTTTTGCGTCTACAGCCATTTTTTTTTATCCAATATTGTGAAGGTAGTTTTTTTTTGCTAAGAAAAATTACCACTCATCTTTTCGGCTCCGCTAAAGAAACTTGTAATTAATCAATATTATAGGGATTTCAATTCATCTATGAGTTTTCTTGAAGAAATTCCAATCTTGTGCGTAAAAACCTGTTTTATAATACGGAAAGCCGCTATGGCTTCCGGAAGAAACATTTTCGTCACAGAGGCTGTCTCGCCCGACACATATCTTCGGTTCCATTCATTAAGCGATTCCAAACGGATCTGTCGCTTGATAAATGACACCGGACACTGGTCGTAGTCCGGCTTTCTCCGTAACGACAATGCTGCCATCTTTGCCAACTCGTCCGCTCGCTCATTCCCCGGCAGGCCCGCGTGGGCCTTGATCCAGAACAAAGACACAGCTTTGCTCTGGCCCAGGGCTTGAGCCAAATTGGCGCGCGCGTGAACTGCCAGGGGATGGAGAGCCATGGCTTGCAAGCGTCTGCAATGCTGACATTGAGTCACTGTACAAACCATAACTTGTGTCTTGCCGCGTGAGGATCACGTCCTTCGCTTTGCAGATGGTTTCCGCCTGGTAGACTGTGCAGTACGCGGCTAAACTAAGTTTGAGGTTCCGGACTTCGCCTTCCTTATCTCAAATGGATAATGCGGCTCCGACCTTCTCCTCAATCTTGCTGCCGTCGGTGAAGATTCGCACCGCCTGCACATTGTTACTGTCTAGCAACTGTTGGTCTGCCAGGCACATGAACTCCAGGGGCATCTGTGTAGCTGGATGAGGAACCTCTGCAAACCTTACCGCACTTTCGATCTCCTTATCTCCTGGCACATACTGGGATGACCCTCTCCTCGCTTCATACAGGGCGGCTGCCTCCTGTATGCGCAGATCTAGAGGTAGTATTCCGGACAGTACCAGCGCCGAGTTCAGGGAGACAGTACGGTAAGATTTACAGATCTTCTGGACGAATCCTCGTTGGACCGGGCCTAGCTTCTTCCGTATTCCCAGCTTCTTCGTTGCGGGAGCCCAGGCTGCGGCCGCGTACGTTATTATGGACTCAATCATAGCAGTGTAGATTGTGTGTATGATCTGTGCGTCCAATCCCCAACTCACTTTAGTGGCGCGGGACAGCTGCTTATAAATGTTAGCTGCCCTCCTGCAGACGTTTGCGGTGTGCTCGTTGAAGGTGAGCTTCTCGTCTATGGTTAGACCCAACAACTTCATCTTCTTAACCATACCAATTTCGCCCCCGGCCATGCTCAGCCTTGCGCTTTTTTTTTCCCAGGACATTATCCGAGACCTTTGGGACTCATCTTTATTCAAGGTCAATTTGTACATAATTATTATTATCTATGAAATTTAATGTCTATTACATTGCGAGTTTCTAAAGACTTATTTTAACTAATTATACAGCGTGTTTTTAATGATATCTTATTTCTATATAGCTATAAGTTCTATCATTCTTTTTGCTTCCGACTGTATATCACCATATACGGTTTTGAGCATTGATGTTAAATTTTTTATTTGTTTGTATTGACTGTTTTCTGTGCTATGTTGGAACAGTATTCAATAAATGTAGTGCTGTATTTTTTGTCACTTAAAAGTGTATTAAAATTCTTTGGCTTAATGTCAATTCCTAGCTTTTGTTCTATATGATATCTTTCTAGGCCATATACCGGGCAGTTAGTTAGTACGTGGATCGCTGTCTCATCTTCGTCAGGGTCACAAGGGCATGATGGGTTTTCCTTGGAATCTGTTCAGGTATTCTGAAAACCCACCATGTCCTGTCATAAGTTGGGTGATTAATCCTGTCTTAGCTTTCTGATGGTTTTGTAAGCTTCGACAGCGTCCGGGAAGAATATTGTTGTGGTCGCGGCTGTTTGACCCATCCTGTACCTCCGTTTCTATTCGGCAAGCGAATCCTTTCGGATTTGCCGCTTGACGAATGAAACCGGACACTGGTCGTAATCCGGCCTCTTCTTGAGGTTTAGCGCAGCTTTTTTTGCCGAATGGTCGGCTCTCTCATTCCCCTCCAGTCCCGCGTGCGCCTTAATCCAAAACAAAGTCACATGCTTGTTTTGGATTTTGCTTTTTCGCAGGTTTTCCCTGGTTTCGACTGCGAGGGGGTGAGAGGAGCGGTGGTTTGCGACCGTTTCCAGTGACGATCGTGAGTCACTGAATATGCCAAAATTGGGCAGCTGGATCAAGGGCTTCCAGAAAGCGGTACTCCTGGACACAAACGTATCGTTAGGAGGTTCCTCTCTCAGGAGCCCTGACCACCGTTAGCTTCAACCCTGTTCCCGATACCGGTGGGCTACTATTTTTTTATATTTTTTAATGTTTAGGGCACCTACTGTGAAGTTCGTTCCTTGAGAGAGGCTATGGTGGAGCGGACAGATTTGTCCTTAAGCCTTGTCTCCCAGTGGGGTGATGACAATCTGGTCTCCTTTAACGCCACCAAAACACAGGCGTGTCTTTTTACCGCTAAAAGGAGTATTTTCGATCTAACTCCTACTTTTCGGGGTGCGTCTGTTCCTGTAACTGATCGGCTCGAGCTCTTAGGCATGGAGTTGACATCCAGTCTCAACTTCGGCGCCTCCGTTGAGTACAAAGCCCAAATTGCGGCCAAAAAACTAGGCATCCTTTATAGGGTGAGTCTTTTGAGAGTGAAGCGATACTTTACGCTTTTAATTTTATACAAAGCGCAAGTCCGATCTTGCATGGAGTATTGCAGTCACCTTCGGGAAGGCTCAGCTAAGTATCAGCTTGCCACGCTTGACTTAGTGGAACGCAGAGCCAAGAGGCTCATTGGCGACGTTGAACTGGTGGATGCCAAGCTGAAGCTTGGCTCATCGCCGCAAGGTTGCCTGCTTGTCGGTCTTCTGCTGACTGTACTTCGGTGAGTGTGCTCAAGAACTCCACGACCTGATCACACCAACGCCCTTCTACAATCGGACATCTAGACGCACTGCAAGTTACCATACATACCTTGTTGCTATTCCACCAATACGTACCAAGCGCTTCCAAACATCCTTCATAATGCGCACAGCGAATGAATGGAACTCACTACCTGCGTCTGTGTTTCCGAATACATTCAATCTCTTCAAAGTTAGAGTGAACAGACTTCTTCTGGGTAAGCTCGCTCCATCGTCGACTGTCTCTGTCCCCATATAGCACTTTTTGGTAGCCGTAACCAAACAATTCGACACTTTCGCGTCGACACTGATTTGTTCTAGAAACATTTTTTGGTCGGTGAATCGTCTTAGTTACGTCACTGCGACAAAAAATGGGGAACAGTCGACACAGTAACATTTGGTTTTAAAGTTACGTTGCTGTGTGGTAACATTGTTCTTAGTCTGCAACCACTTCTCAGAAATCATTCATTCGTTCATTCGTTCGCTTTTTGTTCTGCGACGTGAAGTTTAAAAATAATAAGAACTAATAAGAAGAAAGAAAACATCAAACAGCCATAATTGTTTGTCAATGTAAATTTTTATTCATACAATTAATTAGTATTTATAGTTCAAATATAAATGGGAAAAGAATTTCACTGTGTAGTTTGTCCAAATAGTTTCAAATTTATCGATGCGCCATCCTAAAATTGTAATTTATCCTATGTAAATAATAGTTTTTACTAACAAGTCTGACAAGTACAGAGCTTGGAAGCTTTTGCTATAATAGATTTAATACTAACTATATGATATGGAACCAAAAATTAACCATAAAATCATTGATTTTAATATATCAATGCATAAAATTGGTAAATAACAAACAAATATATTTTTATTTAGAGAAAATATTCTAGTAACAACTGGTCAGCAAGTTACTAGATTGTGTCGACCTATGTCGACATGAAACCAGAAGTAGTTATAAAGTTACCGAATTCACAAAATGGTTTATCGTTTGCAGCGATTCTCAAATGTTCGACGAGAACAAGACGATCGATTTAAAACATGAGACTAAAATGATGAATGTAAGTTCTGACGATCTACTTCAAGTTTTCGAACAAAATGCGGAGTGCAGCAAAAGTACAAACAGCGATTAGACTAGTCATTTATTTAAGATTTTATTGATATTATTCAAGTTAATTCAAATTAATAATGGTGAAAGGTATAATGGTATCGCATGCAGAAGACAGTCAGCTGCAGCAAACGCTGACGCCATCAAATATTTCATCGAAAATTTTTAGTTGTTTTGTTCTCATTGCCAGATGCAAGTACCCATGATTTAAACAACTTTATGTATCGGACCAACTTCCAACTCTAAAAAAAATCAGCTGTACCATACATTTTTTATTTATTTATTTATATATGCTTTATTGTACACCAAGATAAAAATACAAAAAGAGACATTAAAAATTAAACAAACATACAACAGGCGGCCTTATCGCGTTCTGCGATCTCTTCCAGGCAACCTTGAATGGATAGAGATAGCCTGGACACGATATGGGGTTGCACTTGGTGCAAATTTCAAATTATAATTATTACTAATTACAATTAGGTACTAAAAACAAACTACAAAAATAGATACTTAAATACATACATACATCTAACTACACAAACAGGAAACAAATACAGCTTATACAAGGACAGGATCACAGAGACAAGTAATGTTCCTTTATAAGTTTTTTAAAGACAGGCAACGACTGAGCATGTTTTATTGGGTCAGGCAATGCATTCCACAAACGAGCAGCCTGGACAGTGAATGATTTATCCAAAAAAACTGTGGAATGCATAGGCATTTTAAGTCGCAAGTTTTCTGATGACCTAAGAGACCTCGTGTGGGAATCGCAGATAAACTGAAAACGATTCTTGAGGTAAAGAGGCGTGGAAGGAGTAAAGAGCACATTGTACAAAACAGAAAGAATATGAGCATTCCGGCGAAGGCGAATTGGTAACCACTTGAGCTTTACACGGAATTCGGAAACATGGTCATATTTGCGCAAACCAAATATGAACCTTATACAAACATTTTGAAGTCGCTCAAGTTTATCGAGTTGTTCTTGAGTAAGGTCAAGATAGCTGGCATCAGCATAATCAAGGATGGGAAGAAGAAGAGATTGTGCAAGCGCAATCCTGGTGGCAGTCGGAAGAAAATTACGCAGTCTCCTCAAAACTGCAGCAGATGCAAACAACTTGCGGCTAACTTCCTGCAGTTGGGCTGTCCATGAAAAGTTTTTGTCGATGAATATCCCCAAGTTTTTAACTTTCTCACTCAATGTAATAACTGAATTATCAAAAAGAACTTGGGGAAGAGACGTCCAGTCGATCTTTGAAACCATTCTAGAACTGCCCACTACAATAACCTGCGTCTTAATAGGGTTGACCATAAGCCCATACCTCTTGCTCCAATCACAAATGCGAGCCAGATCAAGGTTTATGGTTACGATAGCCTCGGACAGCTTTCCGAGGGGTGCCCGCGTGTACAACTGTAGATCGTCTGCATAAAGATGGTAGGAAGAAATAAGTTCATTGGAGATTGAGTTTATAAAAACTGCGAAAAGTAAAGGGGATAAAACGCCACCCTGTGGTACCCCGGCAGAAGTACTGCACCAGGAACACAAGTTCTCTCCGATACATATACGTTGCCGGCGTTACATTATATATTATTATTGGTTTAATATGTATTAGAATTTTGTATGAAACAGCAGATTCTTTTACAAGTAGAATAGTGGGTTCTATACAAAAAAATATTTATATTCATGGGTAGGTTCATCTGGCGTAGGGAATAAAACAACTAACATTTTTCGGTAAAATTTGTGATGGCTGCTACGATGGAATTATACCTATATAATTAAAAGTTTTGTAATTATGTTAAAAATATTTAATTGACGAGTTACGTTTGTATGTTTTTTTATGGTATTTTGTGTTAATTTTTTAATAAGATTTAACTGATTGTTTGAGAGTTAAAAACTGTAATATTTTTATTGGAACGAAGTTCCTTATCGCGCGTTGTGAAAGGGGGCTAGACGGAAAAAAATCTCACGAAAAGTTGTCACGACACTTTTTGCATTATAGTAGCACTATAGTAAGCTATTGTAAGCTGTGCGGCTTGCGCATGCTTCTCTGTCTGTCTCTCTCTCTCTCTTATAGAAAGCAAGCCAGATATTTTCATTACCCATACATATATACATATATATATATATATATAAGGGGATTGGACTGAAGTGAGCGAGCAAAGCGAGCGAACTCAGCTTTATATATATATATATGTGTATACATATATATACCTATACACATATACATGCTATATATATTGGGTAATGAAAATACCTAGCCGTTACTAAGGAGTATGCTTTAGAAAGTTGCCGTTTTACGGCACTAAAGCGTATGTAGGACCTTAACAGTAGTAAATACTTTTTCACCCGTATCCAACAAACTTTCGTATTTGACAAGAGGATACATTTGTTTGGATTTGTGGTACTTGATTCTTAGATTTGACAATTCCTTTATGCGATTCGCTACTTGCGCTAAGGGTTGGTCGCCTTTTCGTAAAAGGTTTTTAATTCGAAACAACATACTTTCTAATGGATATGCACTTA
Source organism: Orthosia incerta (assembly GCA_948252205.1). Classification (NCBI taxonomy): domain Eukaryota; kingdom Metazoa; phylum Arthropoda; class Insecta; order Lepidoptera; family Noctuidae; genus Orthosia; species Orthosia incerta. The sequence goes on from OX411747.1 coordinate 15,794,985, forward strand.
AAGAAGGTAGAGAGCCGAACCTTGAGACATCATTTACAATATGACATAGATTATGAATATTACTGCTCACAGAGACATGACTGTAAATTTCTGCGAATATTTCGATGTAATCAACAAAAAGTTTTTCAGCTATTTGCCGGTATGATACATACACATCAGAATAACAAATAGTGGTGGCACAGAACAATGTTAAAAAATGATGATATACTTCACATGATCTGTGTTCTGTAGCACTACTGGACCAAAGTATAACAAAAAGTTTTTAAATTCAGCACCTTTCCAAAAGTGGATGGTATCTAATTCTCTCAGTCTTCCTTGTTGTATTTCAGATGGAGTATTACAATTCATTGCCAAGTGTATCTGAGTCACATTCTTCAGGTTCTGGTGCGATACTGCTGGTATCTAGCCCCTCACTGAGATCACATAGAAGAGGTCACAACTGATTGAACGTTTGACACTTCGGCATTTGGTCCACCGGCACTAGGGAGTTTGGGACTATCTTCTTGATTTTTAAATGATGAAGACGATGCATTTGGTTTGCCTGGAAGATATTAATTCTGAATTTTAATGCTGGCCTAAACATAAGTTATTAATAAAAATACGCACCAAAATTTAGTTTCAAACAATTTAATTTTAAAACAAATTCAAATATATGCTTGTGTACGTGCGCTCTATTAATTGGCTTCTATTATTTATGTCCAATGATTTTATTACATATTATGATCATTAGACAAAAATATACCTAGGCAAAGATCTATTTGATCATATAGGCTGCGATTAAAATTTATTTCAGGTGGATAACAGTTTAGCACTTTCTTACATGAAAATATAATGGATGTAGTTAATTTTAATAAAATTTCAAGTAAACAATATAAGATTTCGTATAACAAACACAATAAAAAAAAAAAAAACAAATAAATAAATTTAATATCTGTAATTATCTGAAAAATTATGTACTTACTTGGAGATAGATTTTGTGGAACCAATAATTTGTTTACTTTTCTGTAGAAAGTAGATGTGAGACGGAATCGTTTCGGATTTTTGCTCATTTTCAACTGCAATCATTTGATAATTTGTCGAAACAGTTTGAGAAACAGTGTCATATAGTGACTTTTTTATTCACATTTTAGCAAAATATTATCTAGTAATAATGACGTAACATTACGACAGCCCGTGTAAATATAAATTTTATGTTATTATTCTAGTAACATGGTGACCACACCGCTACTACACATTTTTACTCGATTATACGCATGTTACAAACTGAGCACTAAGTGTTTAAAAATAAGTCTACACAAATGATTACGTAACGTGTGAACACAAAGACTACATATAGTTACTGAAATGTTTCCCGGTCAAATTGTGTGCGAACTATTACCACACATAGATACCAAAACCCCACACAGTCACCATGTTTCGAAGCAGTTACGAAACTGCGACACGTTGTAACTGCTTTGATGATTATGTGACCGAAAAATGCTGTATGGGTCACCTCTGACCTAGACGAGAGTCAAGAGCAAACCCATCTCAAATAAAAAAAAAAAAAACTAAGTGTGTAAAATTTGCCTTGCCGAATGTCAAAAGTTATGATTGTGACATTATTTTAAACAACTAGCTGTCCCACGCGGCTTCGCTCCCGTCAACTGGCTACGTACTGTAGGGGGGTAGACAGAGGTGTACCGGCAATGAAACATATATTGGTTTTAATTATTATATTTTAGCTAATATGAGCCTGCCTTCAGGCGAACAATCTCGGTCTATTCTAATATAATTTTTATATAAACATGACAAGCGTTCTTATTTTAACTACCTTGCAAAACTAGTTATCTACTGCCAGTCTTACTAAGGCAAATAGGTTGCCTTCTTAGGTAGAGTCCTCACATGAGCTACGCCCCTAAGAATAGACGCGCAGAGTCATACGAGGTGCTTCTAATCCAAGTTTTGAAAGGTAACATCAATCCTACCTTATACTAACCCGAGCATTTACCTAACGGAGGAATCACATTTACAATCGAGGTACGACCCTTAGGCCTTTGCCACACTAGACGGAAATTCCGTCGCCGAACTTCCGCGGCGGAACGCCAATACATGTTATTGCATATAAAATACAAATAGCGGGCACACTACGCGGAAGATCGGTCGTTCCGTCGCGGACGATCCGTCGCTCGGAGCGGACCGCTCACTCGCTCGCGTCTGCTCGGTCGTCCGCGCACCGATCTTCCGTCAGCGTAAGATCGGCAACGTCGCATTACAGGTATTTGTATGCATCGCGCCACATTCAGCGGATAACTCGCAGTGACGACGCACGCACAAGATGTTTGACACTGAACGATTTATTATCGAAGTGCAAAATAGAGTTTGCCTTTGGGACTCTAGAGAAAAGCCGGATAGAACTGCACAACAGCAATACATCAAATGATTGTATGGACATACGATAATATTCGAATGCTTTATCTGGATTAAGTCTTAGTTGCATATACAGGGTATGGAATTGCCCAATTTCTAGTCGAAGAGTATTTAAGGGATGAACCCAATATTTACTCTTTCTTCTTCTAATGCCTCATAAATAGCTATCACTTATATCGGATCCATCACGAATGCACGACCACACCGTATAAGCGCAGGCAGCCGACTGATGATCTGCCACTGAATATTCAGTGTGGCTGGTACCGTATAGAACGGATTGACCGCCGCGGAAGTTCGGCGACGGAATTTCCGTCTAGTGTGGCAAAGGCCAAGGGGAAGGCTTAAGTCATGACAAACGAGTTATTGGATAATCCAATATAAATATTTAGCTGATATATGTATAAGCATTAATAAATCAATGCAGTCATGCCTGAACCTCCTTGACCAAAACCTCCGAAAAGGGATCAAGGCGTCCTCCCGACACTAACAAAATGATGCGTCAACTCACATCGACCCGGATGGGGTTTATATTTCTAAAAATTCGGATATGATACAATTTTTCGATCTCGTGCGTTTATCAGGCCAGAGAAGGAAAGGCTGGATCGCATCGAATTCAAATCCTATCCATAGAACTTGCACCAGGATTTAAATTGATAAATATATTTATATATTTTTTTTTTTATCAAACAACAGCCATCAACTGGACCAATGATGTCAACTCGACACCCTTTGCAAAGGCTATGCCCCGTTAGCAAAGTCGGTTTCAGTTATGACTAATACCTAAAGGAACCCACTGGGTTATACTATTATCCTGGTTTGAGCCTATGTAGCCCTAATCACTGAACACATAACCACACATTTCTTCGATGCGTAGCTAATGTTGCCAGCCTCTTCTTCACCCAGCGGCATACAATCCATCAGCATATGCAAAAGAGAAAATTTTATTAATTGGAGATAATATCGATACTATTTTGAAAAGTCGACAAACTATCGATACATTTTCCTACTCCCCCATCCCTATTAGCTTTAGTGAATCAAATTGACAGTTGACATTCCTATTCCATCTTTTTTTTATTCCTATTCCTCGGAAACCTGAATAACCTTAACCTATTCTTATCTATTTAAACCTATCTCTTATTCTACTCCAACATTAAAAAGGTTTTAATCTATTTACATGTACTATCTCTCTAACTCGTCTACTATTTTTTTTATTACATAATTTACATCAGATAATCTATCTATTCGATACGGGCCTTTATATACATTTTTTTTTATTTTTTTTTTATTTTATAGTCTTTTAGTCATTCGGCATAATTATTCTCAATTTAGCTTTTCTATCATATCGCGTGTTTCTGTTTAATCTGTGCCTTTTTTTAATTATCTATGGCACAACGTGTCAAACTATTCCTTAGCTCATGACATTCTACATAATCAATCATGTCGATATTATTTCTTTTTATCTGGAATGGACCCTATAACTCCACATAACTATTCTGTATCTAAGGTCCGGCCTAACTAATCTGTGGCTATAGAGTATAAACAAAATTCTAATGTAATGAACACTGTGCTTTATTGTGTTGTTTATAGCACTATGTGTCGAACCAATTTCATAATGACCACTAAGCTTTACTTTTGACAAGGTTTTGACACTTGTGCTTTTTATATTATCTGTGGCACTATGTGTCAAACCATTTCTTAAACTGACAACTATGCTTTTTATCATTTATTTGCCTTATGGGCTTATAAATAAATATTTCTTATTAATATTTTACTATTTCAGACTTAGTCCTTATGGATTTGTATTTGAGACTTTGTCTGCTATTTCAAAAGCTAATCCTATTTTACAAATAAAGACAAGACCGAAGAGTATTTAATTTCACCAACACATATACAGATAAATCATTAAAATAATAAATTGCTTTAAGTTTCTATCGATGCCCAGCGCGCATCGGATATTCCTTCTAGTTTGGATCCTATTCATTTGCTCGACATGAAAAGAAAACATTGGTTAATAAAGCACAAAATATAAGACATCACAACAATCACATCATGTTACCTAACAAATTATTTACACAATAATAATGAATTGTTTACTACACTTTATACCTAATCTTCTTTCTATAAAATTTCCAAAACTTGCATTTTACGAGTTCTATTTGTTTATCGGGAACATAATGCAAATATTCTAATGCTAAATTAATTATTGCTAAATTAATTAATTATTATACTTGTCGCATCAAGGCTGGCCAATAGATGTAAACCATCGGGAAGTCAGGACGCATTTCCCTTAGGTTAAGACATCGTGTGTGGGCAGGTCGGTGGGTACAATCGTGCAAATGAAATCACATAAGTTATTCGATACACTGGGTTTATTCAAATAGACACAAGTTACACTTCTGCTTACTAATATTACGGATCGACACTGATTCTACGACGTCTTAGCTCTACGCAAAGAAAATTTTTACTCTAGCTCTACGGCTGCCAGTACTCAACTGACTCAAATGCTCTATTCTGCACCGCGCTAGTGCTTATAAAAGCGCGCCAATGCGCAGTTGCTCTTGATTGCCGCTAGGGGCGTGCTTGTGATTTGACTTTACGTCCATACTATTGACTAAACCCGACACGGCCATCCTGCGAGACAGGCGTCCTCGTCTGTTTCTCATCGTCTGTCAAACATAATACGTTCGATAGACTGAATTACTCGACACCTTAAGCTTGCTCATCATCATCAAATCCTTTTGACATCAACATCGACTGGTACATGACCCGCTGGCATCTGCCCTAACCTACCTTGTGCATACTTGTAGGTTCCAAGCGTACCTATTTAAAGCTTTCGGTGTATAACGATCACCGTCCTGTCATAATCACCTATCGTGTACCTAATACAGGGCCTATTTAGTTTTCGAACCAGAGATTCCCACACAATACTTCATTAGAAAAAGGTCCAACGATCAAAAAGTTCAACAACTAAACAAAGTTATTGTAAAAATTCTGTTACTCTTTACCATAATTCAAAGGCAATGTACACTCGACTCATGAAACTTCTTCGTTGACCCATCGCCACATGTTACTCACGAGGTGCGGTCCAAAGTTCTGAGTATGACAAGTGTAAAAGCCATCTGATTTGGTCTCACTACCACTGTCATCAACTATGAAGTCTAATTCTCAAGGAACTTGGTGATCGAGGATCCTTCTTACTAGATTCGTTCTTTTTACTCAAAGATATTGGAGCATACCGACTGTTAATATGAGGGTTACAATTAAGCCTGATAATATTTGCGTGTTAATAACTCGTGTAAAGGAGCTTCACGAATTAACTCAGATCAATATCGTTAAAATCAAATGATCAACAGTAACCCTTCCCCCACTATCGCACACTAACTCAGTTTTCATGTAAGGAAAACGATCGCGAGATCTACTGCTATCATAATATTACTTTGAAAGTAAGCAAGTGAATTCAGATCTGAAGACGGTGGTTGTAAATCGTTACGCAACATAACATCTGTTTCGAATACACGCAAATGACCAGTACCGTTACCAACTAGATACAATTGCCTTCGCCCAACGACTTTACTAACTCGCTTTGCCACTGAAAATGACTAGTTGTTAAGTCACTTTAGATAGCTCATCTTCATCATCTGCCTAGCCTTTTTTTTCCCAACTATATTGGGGTCGGCTGCCAATCTTACCGGATTCAGCTAAGTGCCAGTGTTTTACATGGAGCGACTGCCTATCTGACCTCCACAACCCAGTAACTGGGTAACCCGGGACCCATTGGCAAGACTGGTGTCAGATCTCAACTACCCGGAACGACTGTCAAAGATCTTCAAATAACAGCCGGGACCAACGGCTTAACGTGCTTTCCGAGGCACGGAGGAAACTCGGTATGTTGAAATGGTTACCCATCCACGGACCGACCTCGTCAAGCATTGCTTAACCTTGATGATCGACCCGTGCGGCTGTTATTATTTAGCCACGAGCTCATCTTCTTATGGGATATTAAATCCTAAAGTTCGTACTGAACCAAATGTCGAAACTACCGCCAATAGGAAACAAATTAACTACTTGCTTTTTACTAAGCGTGTCTTAATTACCTAGTGATAGTGCTAGATATACGGTGCGACTGATTTAGTGGTCAAACATGAACACTCCTAAAACTCGAAATAGCATCTCTTCACTAGAGAACCTTCGACACCACTATCGAAATAACATGGAAGCGCCTCACCGAGTATTCCATTCCAAACTTGCGCGCGCTCGTAAAGTTCACCTTCGAACTGCTAGTCTGCCTTCGGTCTCAACCTCTCAGATGTTGACAGTCGACCTTCGCTTTCAGCATTTGAACCGCTAGCCTGCAGCAGATGCTCCACTTCGACGTAATATGGTATCTGAAACGTGAAAAACATTACGAGAGCATATGTTCACAGTTATTACTATACACAGCTTTGATGGAAATTAACCGGTGCAGTAAACTAAACCGGCTCAGCATAATGGGTTATTGTGGACATGAACCACACATTACAGTGTCCCATGTGCCCAGGTAGGTAGATATGTGGGCTTTATAGAATCCAATGAATGCCATAGCACTTTAAGTCTCAATTTCTAGGCCTGGTAAGGTTTACCACCTTTTAGACAGTCTGGCCTTCCGACGACCACAAAAGAAGAATACCATGCTTCTTCTCAAACTTAGTTAATTCTCACTACATAAAACTATCGCACTACAAAAGTAATCAAAATATTTCGTTTGGAATTATCATAATTTCCAGAATGATGTGTTCGGTACGGCATTGCTACTATATGGCTCTAAAGTACGAACAACAATAGTCAGCTAAGGACCATTACCAGTGACAGTAGAATATTAACACTTCAGCAACACTAAAACTTGCTCAGTGACAACTAACATGAAATTACGACCTGTCACGGGCTGCCCCGACGATACACTGACCGCCATACCGTACACAAAACCAGAATACTGAATAATGAACACTCTTGGCCATAGTCATAACAAAATGAAAACGACTCACCAGATTGGCATAAAGATCAGAGTGTATGGACCATTTCACACGTCCATACGCGCCTCCTTGACCTGTTCAGCTCCTTGGTTGTTGCTAGCCTCCTTATTGCTCCGCTCCAGACTGGTTTTTCATCATTTAAAACTGAGGGTAGTCGCAACTGACAACACGATTTTTTTTTGCAAGAATGTAACCGACATTTTCACTAGCTTTGTTTTTACGTGTGATCTCATTAGCACGATCGAATCCCAATTCCGATGTCGCATCAAGGCTGGCCAATAGATGTAAACCATCGGGAAGTCAGGACGCATTTCCCTTAGGTTAAGACATCGTGTGTGGGCAGGTCGGTGGGTACAATCGTGCAAATGAAATCACATAAGTTATTCGATACACTGGGTTTATTCAAATAGACACAAGTTACACTTCTGCTTACTAATATTACGGATCGACACTGATTCTACGACGTCTTAGCTCTACGGCTGCCAGTACTCAACTGACACAAATGCTCTATTCTGCACCGCGCTAGTGCTTATAAAAGCGCGCCAATGCGCAGTTGCTCTTGATTGCCGCTAGGGGCGTGCTTGTGATTTGACTTTACGTCCATACTATTGACTAAACCCGACATACTTTTTTTTTAATCTGTAGGCTCGCGTTTGGCCACTATCTCGCCTGATGTTAAGCGATGACATGGTCTACGGTGAAGCACGCTTGCCTAGAAGAAACCTATTCACTCTTGACTTAAAGACCCCAAGGTTGTAGCAATCAGGGAAAAAAGACTCCGGAAGGGAATTCCACTCCTTAGCTGTGCGCACAATGAAAGTATTAGCAAAACGTTTTGTGCGTATGGGAGGGATGTCCACCATGTACCGATGGCACATGGCCGTACGTCTTGTAGTCCGATGATAGAAAGGGCTAGGCGGAATCAAATTGTGCTGTTCCGTCGCACACTCCCCGAAATGTAACCGATAAAAACCGACAGGCTGGCAACTCGGCGTCGATGTTCGAGGCTCTGGAGCTTAGTGGCGACCAGTGCATCGTTGCCAATAAGCCTTTTTGCCCGTCTGTCAATAGACTCAAGTGCATCAAGCTGGTATTTGGCAGATCCATCCCAGAGGTGAGAGCAGTACTCCATGCATGACCGAACTTGCGCTTTATACAAGTTGAGCACCTGGTCAGGCGTGAAGTACCGTCTCACCTTAGCAAGAATCCCCAACTTTTTTGCAGCTTTCTGAGCTTTCGCCTCAATGAATGGACCGAAGTTGAGGGTCGATGTCAACATAACACCGAGAAGTTCGAGATGGTCCGTTAACGGCACGGTTACACCACGGCAAGATGGAGCCATAACCATTCGAATGGAGCGATCCCTCAGGAAGTCCGCAATCCAATCACACAGACCACTAGCCAGACCGAAGGAAGGAAGCAAAACAGGGTCTGGCACGAAAGCCTCATTGGCAATGCACTTTTCCAGTCTCTATCGAAAGGCGATATAGGCGTGTCAAGATCGGAGACAATTCAGGCGCACAGGTTTTAAGTACAATTGCTGGTATCCCGTCGGGGCCACTCGCTTTTTTCACATCAAGGCTACGCAGAACCCTACGGATATCCTTTTGATGGATGCGAATGTCCGACATACTCGTCACACATCCATCAGGAGAAGGAAGAGGCCACGCGCCATCAGAATTCAGATGCTTTCGAATTCTGATGGCGCGTGGAGATTCCGCAAAAAGGGAGGCAAACAAGTTTGCCTTCTCCTCAGCGGAGTGGGCCAGTGACCCGTCAGGTTTCAGCAGTGGTGGCAGTGAGGGGCGACAGAACTTTTGATTCGACCGACTTAGCCAGGGACCAAAACGCTTTGCTACCCGCTGGGTATGAAGCAAGTTTGTTCCCGATTCTGCTAATGTGGTCAAACCGTGCTCTTCGCATCACCTTTTTGCAGGACTTGGCAGCCGTGTTAAAGGCTCTCTTCTTGCTCGCCTTGCGCGTTCGAGCGTCGACCCATGCCTGGTAGGCCTTGTGTTTAACCGCGTTGGCGTGGTTACACTCGGCTCCAAACCATGGTCGATCGACGTTAGACATTGCTACGTCAGAGAATGGAATATAGTACTCCATCCCCCGACGCAACACATTAGTTACAGCGTCAGCGCACGACGATGGATCGTCCGAAGAGAAGCAAGTGGGCTGCCAAGGAAAAAAGATCGCATCCCATCCCAGTGCCTCCTGGGCTGGGATCGGGCGGGGAGTAGACGGACACAGACTTCACCAGACAGTGGTCGGAACTTCCCAAAGGTGAATATATCGTCAATGAGTATCGGTCTGGATCTGTTGTCAGCAGAAGGTCCAAGCAATTGGCTGTGTGCGAATCAACATCTGGCACCCTCGTTGCCCCCTAGACCAGCTGGGTGAGATTTAGCGCTAGCGCAAGTTTGCGCGTCTCTCGTTCAGCATGTGTCATCAGTGCGCTGGTCGGTGTCGAAAAACGGAAAACAATGGGTACAAAAGACACCGACTTCGGAAAAGAAAGTTATTTTTTGCTTTGTAATTTTTTGTTTAGGAAGTCGGTTTGATTTTTTGTTAATTAATTGTTTGTTTTACTCTAGACGCTTTTATGTGCACGTCTTTTTACATCGTTCTCACATATATTATGTATTTTTCCAACAAGAATCATGTAACCAAATACTTGTAAAACACTTTTTATTTTAAAAGAGTAAGTGTGGAGTTTCTTGTCCGTTTTTCTCCATTACAAGCTACATTTCCGAATGGATGGTAAAATCAATTATTATTACTTTTAAATTTAATTTTTTGTGACGTTCAAATGTGCCGCTTAATCGTTAACATTCATAGTAAGTTCATTTAAATTAAATGCGTGTTGCTGCTGAGGTTGGCCTGTTCTCATAGACACGTCACTGTTTTGATTTTGGGGTTTTAATACCTGGTGAAGATTTGATTCAGCCTGTTGCGGTGGTTTGTAACCGAATGGTTGCGGTGGTTTATATCTTAACTTTGGGGGTGATCTGTAGCTAAACGGTTGAGGTGGCTCATAGCCAAATTGTTGTGGTGGTCTATAACCGAACTGTTGAGGCGACCTATTTCCAAACTGTTGCAGTTGCAAATACTGTGTTACTTATGTATTTTGAGGAGTATTCTCATTAAATTTAGACTGAAAAGGTAATTCCCCACTGCTTGGGTCGATGACCTTTGAACTTTACCATGAATGCGGTTACGCTTATATTGATCTAAGAAGTTGACTTCTTAAAGTACGATGCCAGCTTCTAAGGTTGTAGGCGATTTAAGCCTAACGATACGCACCATATTTTCAGGAAAGTTATACAAAAATACATTTAGAGCCGTATTGTTGTAGATAACTGACTTAGCACGTCCTAATTCCATATCACCAATTGTATCCACCTTCGACATTAATAACGAGCGAACATTTTGGATTCTATTACAAAAGTCTAAAAAGCTTTCACCTGAATTATTCTTTAAAGATTCTAATTCAATATTAATACACGCTTCACTAAGGGGGTCTCCAAAATTCATTCAATCAGCAATTGCAATGCGGACCATGTAACAATATCTTCACGTTTCGATAATGGCGCCGCTGCATCCTCTTTCAATCTACTCGTTAAAACTTTAAAAACAAAGATTCTGTTCCACACTGCCCTTTAATCGATCAACCACGTACTGATATACAGTGGGATTCATTGAACAATTTCGTTGGGTATTGGTTGAACTGCAAATGTTGTGGGCGTCGTCATGATTACAGTACCTATAGAGTAATGAACTGTTCAGAGGCTGCAGCACGCTTTAAAAAAATTCTATTACCACACTAAAAATACAACAATCGCACAATTACAAATCACTATAATAATCGATATACTGGATAAATTTGGAAAATAAAATTTGTAAAACTTCTAGAAAAAGATTTTGTAAAAAATAGTTTTTTCTTAAAAGTTACTTACTACTTTTCATTGAATTTACAGTGAATACAGTTTATTTTATTCAATTCAATCAAGATTAGAAAATTATACTTAACCCAAAATAAATGTATACTCTCTAACATAACACTACTCTATGTTCTGAGAATTGAACAGAGATAAGACCATATAATTTCATACAGAGTTATTAACTAAAGACTAAATAATCACTAAACACTGCTAAAATTAGCAAGTTTCAATCTCAAAAATAACATTTAAAACTTATGAAAAATATAGGAGGATTAGGGGAACATAGGATTGGCGAAATCATTTACTCACTCACCAATCTCCCGAGAGACTCCCATACTCGATGATTTCTGCACACACGCCATTCAAAAGAATATTTCTTTGGTTCGAAGGATTTCCTCTGCTTGCGTAGATTTACGCCTAATTTTTCTAATCGAATTTGGAGGACGGAATCTCACGAAAATAAAAAACGTACCTACTGCCCATTAGGAGGTGACTTATTTCTAATTACAATACGTACATGGCTTATCCGGTGGACATAGACCGCTGAGCTTGCAAAAGATATCTAGTTGCTAGAATGGAGCCATATAATGTAGGTACATAGCTTAATATACGGCGAGGTGTATCCATTACCTAATTGAGTTTCTTTCTAATTTTTGTAACCGACTTTTGAAAAAGGAGGAGGTTCTATGTACGACTTCTTGTATGTTGGGACTGCTGCAATTGCATGTCTGTTTGTTGTTTATACCATTTCATAACATAACATCACGCCAGTACGCTCTTAAGGGGTAAGCAGATCTCTCATTTGATCGGTTTTGTTAAAGTTCATGATATTCGGGTAATCTATTCTGGCGTTATAAGAAACTTACTAAACAACTCGCCCATTAGGTTAGGTAGGTACAACTAAAAAGTGAAAAATAAAAACGGACGGACTTCCAAAAATAAAGGTTTTTATCACTTTGTAGTTTTCGTATTTGGAAGTCGGTAGTATTTTTTTGTAAAAAAGTTTTTTTTTATTGTAATTATTATATTTTTTGTATTATACTTACTTACTTTAAATCTTACTAGGTAGGTAACTACCGTTTATTACTCTCATAGGTAATCATTTAATAATGATGTTTCGTCTAATTCAAAAATATATGTAAGTAGCTAAGTACATATGTAAGTAGATATCCTAGCCTAGGAAACTAACTACAGCCTAGCCTAGGAAACTAACTACAGCCTAGCCTAGGAAACTAGCTACTAGTTAGGGTTCCGTACTCAAAGGGTAAAAACGGGACCCTATTACTAAGACTCCGCGGTCTGTCTGTACGTCTGTCACCAGGCTGTATCTCATGAACCGTGAATAGCTAGGCAGTTGAAATTTTCACAGATATGATGTGTTTCTGTTGCCGCTATAACAACAAATACTAAAAACAGAATAAAATAAATATTTAAGTGGGGCTCCCATACAACAAACGTGATTTTTTGTCGTTTTTTGCGACACTGGTACGGAACCCTTAGTGCGCGAGAGCGACTTGCACTTTGCCGGTTTTTTTTTAACGCGAGCGTAGTTAGGTCACTCATTTCTCACTTTGTCACCCTATCCACTTATTTATTTATTAATCCAGGTATTTTACTCGGTGGAAAAAGCTAAATACCTACCTAATAAAAAAAGAAACAAATTACGTACTAGTAGGTAAAGTATATACATTTTTAGGGTTCCGTAGCCAAATGGCAAAAAACGGAACCCTTTTGGATTCGGCATGTCTGTTTGTCTGTCTGCCCGTCCGTATGTCACAGCCACTTTTTTTCCGAAACTATAAGAGCTATGCTGTTGAAACTTGGTAAGTAGATGTATTCTGTGAACCGCATTAAGATTTTCACACAAAAATAGAAAAAAAAAAAATATTTGAATCTCAAAATTTTTTTTTCATCCATAGATACCCCACACGTATGGGACGTGTGGGGTATCTATGGATAGGTCTTCAAAAATGCCATTGAGGTTTCTAATATATTTTTTTCTAAACTGAATAGTTTGCCCGAGAGACACTTCCAAAGTGGTAAAATGTGTTCCCCCCCCCCTGTAAGTTCTAAAATAAGAGAATGATAAAACTAAAAAAAATATATGACTTACATTACCATGTAAACTTTCACCGAAAATTGGTTTGAACGAGATCTAGTTAGTAGTTTTTTTTTAATACGTCATACATAAATCGTAAACCGCAATTTATCAAGTACGGAACCCTTCGTGCGCGAGTCCGACTCGCACTTGGCCGGGTTTTTTATAGTTTTGCCTGCCGGCGATTCCATATAGGTAATTTAATTTTTTTTATCTCTGGGTGCGGACTCATAACTTGTTTATCTGCAAAAAACGGACTGTCTTTTACCTACTGATAAGAAAATATCAACTGTTTACAGCGTCAAGCTATTTTATTTTACTGGCAGATAACATATTATTATGTTTCACTCTTGGAAATTCCGAGTTACGGGTCAGTAATAACAATTCTAAGGTTAATCGATAATTAACTTATCATCAACTTTTATAGAAGAATTCAAATAACCAAAAACAGCACAATATAGTCTAGAATTGCTCTCTGCCATATTGATTAAGTAAGTATTTGTACATAATTCAATCAATTATTCACAAATCGCACGATTACTGCTTACAAAACCATCACACCGTTCGTGACTGCGACTGTTGTGTATAGAGTGTTGGCTGAACTCGAGGCGTGTAGGTATGACTCGCGTTCCGACCGTTTGTATCAAGATAGAATACTGTTAAATATCTTTACCATGCTATCGTTGTCAATATCAGCCGGCGTACTTATGACTTCTGTATTTGCAACGCTACCGCCCGGACTATCTTGTTTACCATTTTTTGTCCTTATTATATGTGCATAACTTCAGCTTCCTCATATGTGATATAAAAATTCTATCTATGCCAATAATAAAGGCATAATAGCAGCAATCAAAGTTCCGAGTCTTAATTTAGGTGCCACAAAAACTTCGTTAATATGAGTCGTTTAGTATGTGTTAGCTGGAGTGACGTCATCCCAGCTTCCTCATTCAATACAGGCAAACCAGTGAGGTTAGGGTTTTGGACTATAGTCAAAAAAATAAGGCATAATAGCTGCACATGGAAGGAAAGAACTGAACGATAATACTTAAAAAGTGATGAAACTATGATAAAAAAACGTGTGTGTAAGCTGGAGTGACGTCACCCCAGCTGCCATGTCATATCTTCCGAACAAAAGAAGATATGATTATGTACCATAGCTCAAAAATTTAGGCAGAATAGCAGCCATTGGCAGGAAAAATTTCAGACCTCTGGTCTAAATACTCTATAAGTTATTAAACCGACAAATATGTGTAAGCTGGAGTGACGGCACCCCAGCTGCTCATGTCATATCTTCCGAACGAAAGAAGATATGATTATGTATTATAGCTTAAAACATAAGAAATTAAAGCTGCCACAGGCAGCAAAATTTTCAAATCTCTAGTTCTTGTATCGGTAGTTTTTATTTGGAAGTCGGTAGTATTTTTTTGCAAAAAACTTTTTTTCTATTGTGTCTGTAATTACGCCGGACGAGTACAGCGGCACTTTTGAACGTCAAAAATTTAAATGTAATAATAATTGATTCTACCGTCCATTCGGAAAAGTAGCTTATTTTAGCTTATATTATGGAGAAGAACATACACGAAAACCCACACTCATACCCTCACACCCCCATACTCTTTTAAAAAAAGTGCTTTACAAGTATTTGGTTACATCATTCAACTATGTAAAATGACACGTAAAAGCGTCTGGAGTAAAACAAACAATAAAAATACAATAAATATGTAATTAAAAACAGGCCGAGGCAGCTAAGTTATGACCAATCCTAACTGATAGCGCCCGTTCACGAATATGACACATGGATCGGCACCACTCAGCTCAACCATCATGAAGGGAACCGAATGATCCAACACATGTTCCACCATCAGAGATACATTAGAGAGAGCATGCCACACTATCAACTGCCAGGGCACACTCAAGTCAACGAACGACATATAGATACAGTAAATGGTAGATTTACAGTTGGTATATCAGTTCTCTCAGTCCATCCAAAGGTTGTCTGGTAGATATCGCTGTCAGCGATAAGACCGCCTTTGTACCCGTATAATTAAGATTTCTTATAAAATAGATGTGTAATTTTATGGTGTACAATAAAGTATATTCTATTCTATTCTACATAGTACTCACATATGTGCTGTGCAGTTATATAATACTAAAATAAATTGAGTTTATACAACACAAATATATTCATACAGTCTTCAGCGGGTCCAACAATACTTCAGAACTTTTCTGCTTATCACTTGTTTTTGCGCCCTAGTGGCTGTGGAGCAGGACTAGCGTGAGCCAAGCATTTTTATCAGCGATGTAATCCCCCAACTTATAATATGCCTGCCTGCATAGTGTGCGTTTTACACAAGTTTCTAGCATTTATTGTGACATTTTATGCAGTACCCCATAAAAAATGACGCTACTTTAGCCAGCCTGAAACCTGGTTGAATTGATAGGTCCCTAATTCTAGTAAAACCATCATGTATGTCGCTGTTTTTACTCAAAAGATTTAAATTCTTTCTAACTTACATACAGCTGCAGAGAAACCTCACCCCCTAGAAATGTATAAAAAGCAACATCCATGGACAGGAGTCTATACTAGAAACTGTTAAGATATTCTAACTAGAAATAAAAAAAACTGACGGCGCTCATCAAGCGACCGCTAGATAATATCCATCGTATCCTACCTATTGATACGTGGAAAACTTCCAAACGTGTTCCACAAACATTATTGGCATTCTACTGTTGTGTTGTAGTGTTGTCATCGTATAGTCTATTTCATTTCTCTCACGACCTTAATACTTGACTTAAAATAACAATACAATTGTCTCGATTAAGTGACTTTTTAAAAGTTAATATAATCGTCCTTTGGGAACAAAATCAAAGTTTAAAGTGTATTGCTCGAGAATTAAATATCGACGTAAGTGTAATCTAAAATAAATAGTAGTTCTAAAAACTAAAAAACACGCTTTAATGGTAAATTGAACTAAAAAGTCGCTAATCCTGAAGATCTTGGTAATGCTAATGGGACAAACAAATTAAACGCGCACGGTAGAATCAACTTTTATTACTTGTAAATTTTAATTTTTGTTTGACTTTCAAAAGTACTTTGACTTTGACTAAATTATTGCATTGTCATAGGTCCTTGATAGGTGTGAAAAGTATCAAATCAATCCGACGTTTTGAAGTGCGTGAAAATCACGTTCAAAGATTCCGTTACATTGATACATAGTTACATAGATACATACCAAGCTAATAAAAGCGTGTTAATAAAAGGAATTTATCAAAAAATCTAACTTTTTAATTTACTTCCATATAGAGAAACACAGTTCGTTTATGAGTGCGATGGTATCAAGAAAGTAAGAAACTGGTGAAGTGTAGTGTAACAGCCAAAGTCTACGTCTTGCTTACACAAATCAATCCATCCGTAATCCTGATATTGTGAATAGCTAAACCACGGATTCTTTTACAACCACCCGATTCCTTCCCAAAAACGACTCTACGTATCAATATGCAATACGGAAAGTCGGTTTTGAGAAAGAATCGATTCTTTTGCTTTGGATAATATTCTTACGCAATTCGGCTGCTGGTGCTATGACATGGCATTTAGCTACCCACTGTCCGAAGACATTTACATGCAGCTGGGATCCATAATTATAAACCTGGCAAAAAAAAACTAACCGAAGCTCATCGTCAAGCCAGGATAAGATTTGCAACCATTGCAATTTGTTTTAATAAAATGGTAGGTAAATGGAACGAGATCAAGATTAGAAGAAGTTTAGAAAACTAGCTGTTGCCCGCGGCTTCGCTCCCGTGGACCACCCACAGGACCCATTTTCGGGAATAAAAAATAGCCTATGTCACTCAGTAATAATGTAGCTTTCTATAGGTGAAAGAATTTTTCAAATCGGTCCAGTAGTTTCGGAGCCGATTCGGTACAAACAATCAAACAAAAAAATCTTTCCTCTTATTAATATTATTATTATATAGTATAGATAAAGGTTATCCTCTCCGTTATTAGTATAGGTCCCCACAAGTTACAGTTAAGTTTAAAGTTAATTGTTTTTAGTGAACAGTTTTAAAAAAATCTCGAGAGATGTTGTTCAGTCTATTTCAAACATGAGTAACATTGTTCTCTTGTGAAATCTTCAAAACTAAATTATGTTTTTTTAGTAAATAAATATTTGTTAATCTAAATTGGGTTACTATATCAATTAATATCTTATGATTAATAAATAATACTACGGTATATAAGTGTTCAAATACCTTACTGAAAACCGGCAACACGGATACTGGTTTGTAATTATTTGTGTCTTTACTGTCCCTGGATTTAAAAAGGGGTATATATAACCTTACTATGTTTTGATAGATCCGGAGAGACTCCTTGATCTACATACAAGTTAAAAATGTATGCTAAGTACGGCGTTATAGTCTGAATAATGGAGGTACAAACTTTGAAGGACTTTGATCTTGATTTGCTTAAAAGCTTTTATTACTGTTATTGGGTTTATATGTGATAAGTTAAATTCAGTCGTTCAAAGACGTCAGCATCTAATATTTGTTCAAAAACTTTGACAGGCGTTTGATATTTGACCTCGTTTATTCCCTTGAGCGCTAATTTGCAGACAATAGAAAACAATTGTTTAAATTACCATATGGACATGATAATGATATTTCCCTTTTAGCGCTCAAGCGTATAATGTTTTCCCTTCGTTTCTGGAAATTATTTTATGCAGAAGGCATGTCGTATAGGACGGTTCGCGTTTACGCCAACAGGGTTCCTGGGTTTTCAACTTCAGCTCTTCTGTACCTTTGTAATGGTTCATCACCATTGTTATCCCTCACATTCATCGTTGTTCCGGACCTCAAACACTTCATCTCGACCTGGAATATCACGTGGTATAATATTTTGTCAGACATCATCTTCATTGCCTTCTTCTTTATACGTCAGAACACTCGGGTCGGGAAGGATGGCCACTATATCGTAACTGACATCAGTATCGATCTCTCCATTCAACATATTTCCGATAGCTGCCTCCAACCCTCGGTTCTCATTTGCGACATCAAACGATCGTTTAGTCACTGTTTACGCCAAAACAAAACTGCAATAAAATAATAAAGAAAAGTTACCCATTAGCCTATTGGACCCAAATGGGGACACCATACTAAATTACCTACCTACGCTCGTTGTCAAATATTAGAAAACACTCAACAAAATCTTGGTTACAAAAAAATACAACCGACTTCCAAATAAAAAAAACACAACAAAGTGAAAAATAACTTCAATTTTGGAAGTCGTTGTTCCTGTTTTCGTTTGTTGACACCGCCTTTAGTGGTACATAATGAACAAGTTTTATAGTAAGGCCCACAGTGATGCCAGAATTGATTACTCGAATAAAAGGTAACTTGAACATAACCGGTGGAATAAGAGTGTACCAGGGTGAACACATCTGCGTACCTATTTACAGCAGATTGGCGTGATGGTATGTTATGAAATGGTGTAAACAATAAACACACATGCGATTACAGCAATCTCGAAAGATTTACCGTCATTTATTGAAGAGTTCTGTTGTATATCTGCGAAGTTCTTCATAAGATCTTTACCAAATTCAAATGGGACCATTTCGGAATAAACTTCTTTCGAACAAAAAAAAACTTTTGCAGACTGTTTATACATGACGGAGTAATGCCCGAACATACCTACATAAAAAATATATATATATATATTTTTTTTTTTTTTGAAAAAAAACGTTGCCCCACACTAGGAATTTCTCCTGTATCGTGGATGCGTTTACAAACATATTAACTCACATACACAAACACCCAGAGCCGGAACAACTATTTGTAGATCATACAAATAATTGTTCCGTGCGGGAATCTAAATCTAAACAAGCTTACGCTTTGAGTCACAAGAAAACCACAAGAGGTTGTCCGCAAGGCGGAGTGCTGTTACCATTATTGTGGTGCTTGGTTGTAGGCTATTTACCAAACTTAATACCAAACCATTCTACACAGTAGGCTATCCAGATGACATAGCTATAATGGTGTAGAAATTATAAAACATACCACTATGTATGTTAGCGACATCTGGTTTCCTTTTGCCAAATGAGTTCGATTATTTGTATCACTACTTGATTGTTTGGTAATTTTGGTACTAGATGGCGCTGACATATGTATGGCATTGATGAACGTATAAATAAAATATATCCTATTTGTGTGAAATCATTTAATTCAATAAACACACAAATTCAACATACAAAATAATAAATTATTAAATTCTTTTCAAATTAGTTAGATAAAGGATACTTTAGAAAATGCGTCTATGGTTTAAAATAAAACGTTCAGGGTCTGTGGTTGACATGACTGCCGGTTCTTTTACAAGGGGGCACTTGAGGTCACTGGCACCTGTGAGAGTAATAACCTAAAATATAAAACCGAAAATAAATACTCTTGATAATGGGAAGGACAAGGCTGGCTAGCGTCAAAATGAAAGGAACAATCGTTCAGTGGGCGCTGGCTCCAAATGTCTCCTTAGGAGTATCCTAGATTATAAATAAATTAAATATATAATGGTCAACTAGCAGATATAGCTACAGCAAGGTTTCGAACACTCCTGATGATATAATTTACCAAAGTTTGAAGACAGCTACAAAGGATAACGGTACTGTTTGAGAAATCATATCTCTAGTATTGTGAACTGATGGTAAAATGTGTTCCTTCTGAAAGTGAGTTGTTTATATCTATATTTTTGAACATCTACAAATCGTGATAACGGACTGTATGCTCGAAGAATTAAATTAGTTGACCAAACTGTGTGACTTTTACTTGAATCAACTTTATGTTAAATAATCCCTGCTATAGTCTCATGCAGAACACCTACCCCTGAGCACGGTGGTGAGCAAGGGTGAAAAGTCTACCTTACAATTGTACGCCCAACGTGTAGCATGAGGTTTGATTGAAGTACTTAACTACTTGTTTTGTGTCTAGAATAACTTTAATACTTAAGTACTTAACCAAACTATAGGTTAACTTCAATATTGTTTAATTAAAATCATAAAATAACAAAACATTAACTTTATATAAAATTTTAAAGTGCGGTTATAGTCACATTTTTTACTTAAAAACTATAACCTTTTCACTAATGAATGTTTTGTTAAACTTAACATAAATTACTCTAATTTAACATAGTTATTATAACTGTTAATTAGATATATATACATATATGAAACAAACAATTGTTTTGTTCAACATGCATAAAGCATTTCTTTAAACTAAAAAAACAAAACACCAACATTATATAAAAATTTAAAAGTGGGGTTATAGTCACATGTTTTATAGTTAAAACTATATACCTTTTGACCAATTAATGTTTTGTTTTACTGATAGTTAGTTTTGAATATTTAGAACAAAAAGTGTTTTTTGTTCAACATGCATAAAGCAACTTTGTTTAACTATCTTCATAAAGAAGAACTTAATAAACATGTACTTAAATGTTTTTATATATGTCAACAGATCTTAAAGCAACTGGAGACGTGGATTGCAAGCAGTGTCGTCTCCTGTGTAGTCTGTATTGGATTTGAAGCATCAAACTAATGAATTAACCCGCACATACATTGTCGGATGAGGTACACATGTGTTCGGAAACCTGTTGCTGAGCTGTTGTATTTAAATAAAGAATAAAATTCAGGAGGTACTGTTACAATTATACGTATCGTAGCTCGCTTTTAAAATCACTGAATGGACGATTTTGGATTGGAGAAGATGTGCAACCAGTGCCCAAAAAAGGCAACCGTGCAGACCCTGCCAATTACCGTCCGATCGCCATTACCTCTATTCTGTGCAAAGTTATGGAAAGGGTACTGAACAGAAAGTTGCTGACCTACCTTGAAGACAACAATCTCCTCAGTGACCGTCAATATGGCTTTCGCCGGGGACGGTCAACTGGCGATCTTCTTGTGTATGTCACGCACTGCTGGGGCGAAGCCATCGAGAGACACGGCGAAGCACTTGCTGTATCGCTTGATATCTCGAAGGCCTTCGACAGGGTCTGGCACGCGAGTCTGCTCAGTAAGCTTTCTGCTTATGGCATCCCCGCTGGTTTTTGTAGCTGGATATCAGACTTCCTTAGCGAACGGTCGATCCGAGTAGTCATTGACGGCTGCTCCTCAGACCTTATGGCTATTGATGCCGGAGTTCCTCAGGGGTCTGTTCTCTCTGCAACTCTTTTCCTGCTGCACATCAATGACCTACTTCAGCCTGGTATTGTTGGGTACGCAGATGACAGTACTGTTTCAGAGAGATACTTGTCCAGCGCAAAAACCAGCATGGATGAAGTTCGTTCCTTGAGGGAGGCTATGGTTGAGCGGACAGATTTGACCTTAAGCCTTGTCTCCCAGTGGGGTGATGACAATCTGGTCTCTTTTAACGCCACCAAAACACAGGCGTGTCTTTTTACCGCCAAAAGGAGTCTGTTCGATCAGACGCCTACTTTTCGGGGTGCGTCTGTTCCTGTGACTGATCGGCTCGAGCTCCTAGGCATGGAGTTGACATCCAGTCTCAACTTCGGCTCCTCCATTGAGAACAAAGCCCAAATCGCGGCCAAAAAACTGGGCATCCTAAATAAAGTGAAGCGATACTTTACGCCTGGACAGCTTTTAACCCTATACAAAGCACTAGTCCGATCCTGCATGGAGTATTGCAGCCACCTTTGGGATGGTTCAGCTAAGTATCAGCTTGCCGCGCTTGACTCAGTGGAACGCAGAGCCAAGAGGCTCATTGGCAACGTGGAACTGGTGGACGCCAAGCTTCACAGCTTGGCTCATCGCCGCAAAGTTGCCTGCTTGTCGGTCTTCTACAGACTGTACTTCGGTGAGTGTGCTCAGGAACTCCACGACCTCATCCCACCAGCCCCCTTCTACCATCGGACATCTAGACGCACTGCAAGTTATCATCCTTACCTTGTTGCCATTCCACCAATTCGAACCAAGCGCTTCCAAACATCCTTTATAATGCGCACAGCGAATGAGTGGAACTCACTGCCTGCGTCTGTGTTTCCGAACGCATTCAACCCGAATCTCTTCAAAGTTAGAGTGAACAGGCTACTTCTGGGTAAGCTCACTCCATCGTAGACTCTGTCTCTGTCACCTATGACCTAGACTAGAGTCAAGAGCAAACCCATTACAAATAAAAAAAAAAAAAAAAAATCACTTACTGAGAATTTCTCACATGATTATTTTCAAAATAAAGTATTTATACTAAAATAAATATAACTAAATTTCTAAATTCTCTTGGAAGATATTGATGCTAAGAGAAGTTGTGGGACATCTATATATCTATTTAATGATGATCTCACTGGCGCCCCATCTTAAAATAAATAAAATAAAATATTTCAAACAATTTGTAGTGGCTTATTAGGATGTTTTTACTGTGACAATTAAAAGAAACACAATTAAATAGTAAATTCTGAGGATCATAGTAGCTATGTTATGTTGATTTCTTCCTATACGGAAGCAACAAGCACCTACTATGGTTAAAATACTAGTGCTTTTTGTACACAAAATACCTAAATTTGTACATGTGAACAATGCATAAGATTATTAGGTTTTTTTTTTTCGGTGTCAACTAAAAGAAACACAATGTGGTATTATACTCTGTTCATTATGGTAAATATGTTATGTTGTTTCCTATACGGAATGCAACAAACAATGCTGTAATGAAATATAAGTGTTTCTTGTACACAGAATGCCTGAAGCTGTCCATGTCAACAATGGTCCTCAATTGATTTACATACAAGACAAGACAAAGATATTTTATTTCAAGTAGGCCACCAAGCGGCACTTTTGAACGTTCGGTTTACAAATAATAATAGTTGATTCTACCGTGCATTTGGAAAGTAGCTTGTAATGGAGAAGAATGCACAAGAAACTCCATACTTACTCTTTAAAAAAAAAAACTTTTTACAATATTTAGGTACATAAGTACATACCTTGATGAATGAAATTGAGTTTATACAATACAAATATATTTATACAGTCTTCAGAAGGTCCAACAATAATTCAAAACAATAATGTTCTGCATATCACTTGTTTTTGCGCCCTAGTGGCTGTGGAGCAGGACTAGCATTTAGCCAAGCATTTTTATCATTGATGTAATCCCCCAACTTATAATATGCCAGCCTGCATAGTGTGCGTTTTATACAAGTTTTAAACTTCGTCTCATTCAGTTCAAGAATGTGGGGAGGAATTTTATTGTAACATTTTGTACAGTACCCCATGAAAGATGAGGCTACTTTAGCCAGTCTGAAACCTGGTTGAACTAATTGGTCCCTATTTCTAGTAACATAATTATGTCTGTCGCCGTTTTTACTAAAAAGATGTAAATTCTTTCTTACGTACATGATGTTTTCATAAATATATTGACAAGGAACCGTCATGATGTTAATGTCCTTAAACAGTTCCCTTAGAGAATCGCTCCGGCGAAGATTGTATATCGCTCTGATGGCTCGTTTTTGCAGAATAAAAATTGACTCAATGTCTGCAGCCCTTCCCCATAGTAAGATACCGTAAGACATTATACTATGAAAATAACTAAAATAGACCAGTCTGGCGGTATCCACATCCGTCAACCGACGAATCTTTCCAACAGCATAAGCCGCCGAACTCAGCCGCCCCGCAAGGGATACCAAATGAGGACCCCATTGCAACCTTGAGTCCAGCGTGATCCCCAGGAAAACCGTTTTATCGACGAATTCTAGCTTCTCCTTGTTTAATATAATGTCACAATCAGTACTTTTGACATTCGGCAAGGAAAATTTTACGCACTTGGTTTTTTTACCATTTAAAACTAAATTATTGGCAGTGAACCAATCCTGAACCTGCCGTAGCGCGTTATTTACGTCGTCAACCTGACAAGTACGTCTATTTATTTTAAAAATTAAAGATGTGTCATCAGCAAATAACACCATGTTAAGTTTGTTTTCCAATAAACGGGGTAAATCGTTTATGTATACTAAAAATAAGAAAGGACCTAAAATTGAGCCCTGGGGTACCCCCATTTTAACGTTTAACCCGGACGAATTCACACCGTTTATTTGAACTAATTGCTGTCTATCATTCAAATAAGATTTAACTAAACTTAACGCTGGTTGACCTAGCCCGTAATGCTCAAGTTTCAGAAGTAATGTTTCATGATTAACGCAATCAAACGCCTTCGACAGGTCGCAGAAGATACCTATGGCATCCTGCGAATCTTCCCAAGCATCAAAGATGTGTTTTAATAGAGCGACACCAGCGACAGTTGTACAACGTCCTCTGGTGAAACCATACTGTCTATCATGCAAGATGTTATTCGTATTAAAATGAATGAGCATTTGATTTAGCATTATCCTCTCAAATACCTTGCTGAAAACCGGCAACACGGATACTGGTCTATAATTATTTGTGTCTTTACTGTCCCCGGATTTAAAAAGTGGTATAACCTTACTATATTTCATTAGATCCGGAAAAACTCCTTGATCCACACACAAATTGAAAATCAACGCTAAGTACGGCGCTATAGTCTGAATAATGGAGGTACAAGCTTTGATGGACATTCCCCACAGATCTTCAGTCGGTTCGATCTTGATTTGCTTAAAAGCTTTTATTACTGTCATGGGGTTTATATGTGAAAAATTAAATACAATCCGGCAAGATACATTAATTTAAAGTATGAGACTGCTAGTTAATAATCATTGTTGTGTTAATGGTTTAATATTTGCACCAATTCAATAATGGAGGTGCAAATATTTAATTAAGAAAGGGATGAATGAATGCTGGTAGGGTATAAGGATTTTTTCAAAATTCATTCGTTCGTACAATCATTTATAGGTTATGTATGTATATGGAAGTATGAAAGGTAACACAATAATGCAAAAACTTAGTAGTATTCTCATTATAATCTTAACTTAAATAGACATTTACTGAAATCTAAACAGCGAATAGGTGCTCAATGTAATGCTTTTCATATTGTTATGGGGTATTTACTTTCTGTTGCGAATCTTAACTTGATTGGGTATGACCCTATATCTATACAACGGATGGGTACTTAATGTGACGTTTGCTATTTTAAAAAACAACGTTGCTCTTCATTATGAATCTTAACTTGATGTGGTACTTGCCTACATTTGTTTGTTTACATTTGATCAACAACTTGGTACTTAATATAACACTTGCTTTGTTATAATGGCAGTGTTCCCTGTTGTTGTAAAAACTTAGCTTGATTAGACATTTACAGTGTAGACACACTTAAATAAAATATGGGTTAATCTTTTGGATTATAACCCGACTCTTAAACATATAAAATAGCAGCGTTTTACCTGAAATAAAACGCATATTAAAATACTTACCTCACTGGAAGCTTTATATTGAGAGAGCATATCCGTTTCCGTCGATTTCTTACCAGTTTTAGGTGCTTATGATGCCTACTCAGTGGCGCCACCTGGTGTCCGATTGCCATTTTAGTTTCATAAAATATGGCGAGATGTTTTTCGTTCATTGGCTCAATATAACCAGGCAGAAGTTAACTTAAAGCTTCCAGTGAGGTAAGTATTTTAATATGCGTTTTATTTCAGGTAAAACGCTGCTATTAAACTACTTGACCGTCACTGGAAGCTTTATATTGAGACCTGTTTGTTATCGCCTGGTGTCGCCACTGATAACGCCAATGTGATAGGAAATTATATTTTAAAACAACAAATAAGTCATCAGAAAGTATATTTATTTCATATGAGAAACGGTAGGTTCATACATATTTATTTATAAATATTGCATGAATATTTTGGTAAACACAAAGAATACAATAACAAAAATATTTAACTAAAAAACTATATCTCAACAATTAAACAATATAATCAGTTTTAGCTAATTAATAGGATTAAACAATTGTGTAACATTTACATTTGAATCAACAATTCTTACGACTTCTCTTCTGTAGAAATTCTGGAATGTATTAGCCGATTGCCAATTTCCTCGGGATAGTATTTCGTCAATGGGATGATTTTCGAGCCAACTCTTCGAGGCTACTGCAGATCGTGTACTTCCTGGAGTTGCTGTGATGCCAGCTTCATTGAATAGGGTTTTCACCCAGCCGGCGATGACCGTGCGCGAAGCAGGCTTTGCCGTACCTCTAACTGTAATAAACAGATTAAATGATTTTGTAGCATTACGTCTTTCGTTTAATAATTGTATGGTTCTTTCTATCCAGAATATAGGATTTAGGTTACGATTGTCGGGATTCACAAGAATTTTCCACCCGGACTGTCTGTGATTACTGCTATCTGTTTTTGAACCAAATTCAGGCCAAAATATAAGACTATCATCTGATCTAATATAATGATCAGGATCAACTCTAAGCAGCGTTAAGTCATGTATGCGTCTACCTGAGCAAAGCAGTAACATAATTGCAGTATGGCGTGATATTTGAAAGAGATTGTTTAGGTCTACAGTGTAATTAGTTAGAAAGGTAATCAATTTACTAACATCCCAAACTGGTGGTTTAGAGGACTTGGGATTTTCTAAAGCAATAGATTTTAAAATATGTTTTACAAGAACATGTGAACTTAATTGACTTGAACTTTCAACGTTACACAAAGTGGAAACGACAGATTTATGTAAAAGAATTGTATTATATGATAATTTATGAATTAAATGCAAATCAGATAAAAATTGGGCTAGTTGCGTACCTGTAGGATTATTAGTGTCGACCTTTTTGGATTGACACCAAGAGATCCAACGTTTCCAAGCCACCTCATAAGTTTTCAAGGTAGACTTTCGCCAGGAATTTTTGAGTAATAACTGTTGTTCAGCGGTCCATGTTTCTATCGCCTTGGACCACCCCCACATTTCCAGACTTGGAGGATGATTTCCTCCACTTGTGGTGGTGGAAGACCCGTCGATGTGTCGACCAGGTGCATCTGTAAGTTTTTTAGAGTTAGAGGTGGTACCAGTGCTCGGGCTTTGAGGTCTGCACGCCAAAATACCTTTTCCCATCGAGGTACTACTATTAAAAATATTCCTGTTGATTGATTGAGGTGTGTTAGGACTTTTGGGATTAAGAACGGAGGTGGGAACACCCATGCGAGTGGATAGTTCCATGGGACACTGAATGCATCGTGAAATAGTGCTTGACGATCTCTCAGGTCCCGAGATACATAATTGTACACCACATGTGCTGTCGCCGAGGCAAACAAGTCTATTATTGGGATTCCCCATTTTGCAAACACTATTTCTGTGCAGGCTGGCATTAGGTGCCATTCCGGAGTTTGGCGAAAGCGCGACAAGTGATCGGCATGATTGTTGTACTTGCCCGGAAGGTGGTGTATGTTGAAGTGTATTTGAAATTGGTCCAGTAAATTCAGTATTTGATAGGTTAGTTCTATGAGAGGTAATGATTTCGTACCTCCTTCGTTCCGTAGATAACTGACGACAGTCCTGTTGTCGCATTGTATCAGGATCGAGCTGTTGCTCAGAAGGCGAGCGTTGTCTTGAAGGGCGCGAAATATGGCCAGCATTTCTTTTTGGTTGCAGTGTAGTGCTTGTTCCTCTTGCGACCAAGTGCCTGATACAGCTAGATTGTCGAGTTGTGCTCCCCAACCCTGATCTGATGCATCTGTCGTCAGGAAGTTTACAGGCGGTGGGTAATGCAGTGGTGTTGATGACTGACAATTCAGACTCCACCATTCCAGTTCTTTTCGAACATTTTGCGGTAGTGGGTAGAATTTCGACGAGAGGTCTGGCAGAGCGTTCATGAACATTAATAATTGCCGGTGATTGAGCCGACCTCGAGGAATGACATAGCTGGCAAAGTTCAGGAGTCCTATTATTCTCTGCAATTCTTTTAGAGTTATTACTCCTCGCTCTAGAACGTGACTCACTTTTTTGATCAATGATAAAGTCTTCTCTTTTGGCAGGGATTTTAAATTGTCCCAGGGACTCCATAATATTCCTAAATATATTATAGTCTTTTGGGGACAAAGAACAGATTTCTCGAAATTTACTTGCCAACCAAGATTTTGTAATGTTTTTACTGTGAGCTCGACATGATCTCGAAGAACGTGGGCATTTTGATGTACTATTAAATAGTCGTCGAGGTATACGACGATTCGGATGTTCCAGCGTTCGCGTAATATTTGAGCAATCCAATTTGTTAGTATGGAAAAGGTTTTGGGTGCCGTGCTCAAACCGAACGGAAGGCAGGTCATTTCTTATAGTTCTTGGTTGTATACAAGGCGAAGGAAGCGCCTGTGGGACTTTGAAATTTTCAAGTGGAAATATGCCTGCGATAGATCCACTTTGCACATCCAGTCTTGTGGTTGCAGAAAGTCCGGAATGCGATACATGTTTATTAAGCGAAATGGTTGGGTCTTTACAAATTCGTTTAACGCTTTTAGGTTGAATATGGGACGGGCTGATCCGTCGGGTTTCGGTACCAAGAATAGAGGGGAAATGAAACTCGGTGAGAGCTGAACCGCTTTTAGAATACCCTGAGCTTTCATTTTCTTTATAATTGCAGACATTAGTTTTGAAGCAGGTGTTTGAAACGGACCATTGATTATATCTGGATATACTAGAGGAGGTTTGTGGATAAATGGTATGCGATACCCTTGAATTAATTTTAGAACAATTTCTGGCGCCCCCATTTCCTTCCATTGAGAGAGGTAGTGTGCTAACTGACCTCTGTTACTTCCACGATCGGGCCGCGAGCCTCGGTTGTGAAATGAACCTCTTCTGTTGGCATATTGGTCAGATTGAAAAGATGATCTTGAATGACCTTGGGCTTTGTTTGTGTAATTGGAACGAAAATATCCACCCCGCGAGGGTGAGTTGTCACAGGCATGCATGTGCATAGGTAGGCCTGGTTCGGGACAAAAATTTTGAGTTTCACGCGATGAAACTGCTGGTCTGTGTACGCTCTGCCCCCGCGAGGGGCGGCGATTGAATTGATTAGATCTAAGTTGAAGATCAGTTTTTGACGGCCAAAAAGCTTTGCGGACACCGCCTGCCTTTTCTAATGCAGCCGTGAACGATTCAGGATTAAATAAATAAGTTGAAGATGGGGGGATTTTGTTTATAGATGCTTTAACTAATGGATCTCGAATTTGGCTAGTAATTGTCTCTCGGCGCATTTCTATACTTTCGGCTCGATGGCCACAAACTAATTGTAACAGGTCTGAAGAGATTTTGTGCAATTCACCTTTTTGAAATAACTCGTCTACCTTCCCGTTTAAATTATCAAAATTAACTGTTGTATTTTTAGCCCAGAAAAGGAGATGACGAATAGCCTCTTGTAACGATTCTTTTTGTTTTAGGATACAAAAAGTAATTGCTGCATATGATTTATCAGCAAGTGCCAAGTGACGTAAGGTATCATATATTTTTACCTCTTCATTTGTTTCTAAGTCTACGAAACCTGGGGTGTGACTATAGAGCTTTTGAGTATCAGAATATCTTACTTCAGACCAAGATGTGCTACCTAAACGCTGGACATCTATTAGCATTTTCAAAAAACTATCTGGGGTTTTCGGAACTGAAGGTTCCTTAAGCTTTGTCTCGATATCAAAGGTGAAGTCTAAATTTGTTAAGTTTTCGCCTTCAATATCAGGGGACTGTTCGTCAATATTATGCTGGGCATATAGTTCTCCACTGACCCCAGAACAAATTGATGCCCCATCATGGCTAGGAGTATGCATATTATTTGATAAACATAACTGGCGTAGCTCACCGACTTCTTTTATTAATTTATCCAATATCGGGTTGGACCGTTTATTTTTCTTTCGGCGTGCGCGGCGCGACCGCTTGCCACGTTTTGGACAAGACGAGCTTGAAGAGCTACTGCTAGTCGTGCTGCTGCTAGAGCAGCTGAGCTTCCTTTTCCGTGACATTCCACTAGGGCCAGCCACAGTTTGTGGATCGACAGCCGAAACATATACGTGGTCATCCATTATCACAATAAAGTCACGTTAGATATACGTATCAAAATAAATATTTTAGGCACTCACAATAGAATCTTAAGACACTAAACTTACAAGAAATAACTTGTAAATAAAGAAAAGCCAGTTCAAAATGTATGATCACTTACTTTTATAAAGTAGGGTACTTACAGTTTTTCTTCAAAAATGGCCTACAATAAACCAGCACTATATTTTTAAAACATAAATAAATTACCAGTTAAATAAATTCAATAATTTATTGACTGATAAATAATTTATAAAGCTTAGTAGTGATCCGAACGGAACAAACCGTTAAAAGTATGATCACGTACTTTTTTATAACATATTGATATTGACTTACGTAATTAAGAATACAGAACATAAGAAAAATATAGTGCGATTTTAGTCATCGGTCGTGTACCGATGCGTACAAGTTGCTTCGACGGAGAACGAAACGCCAATGAACGAAAAACATCTCGCCATATTTTATGAAACTAAAATGGCAATCGGACACCAGGTGGCGCCACTGAGTAGGCATCATAAGCACCTAAAACTGGTAAGAAATCGACGGAAACGGATATGTTCTCTCAATATAAAGCTTCCAGTGACGGTCAAGTAGTTTAATACTTATTTGCTCAATGAATCATACATTGATTTTAATGTACTAAAATCCTTAGTAAATCAAGCATTAACTTTAATCAAATTGGATAAAGGCTTGACTTATAAATAAGCAGACTGCTTGGCAATTGTGTTGTGATAGATGTATGTTATTCATTGCTATCTGTTTTGTGACAATAGGGAACATTACTGCCAATTGCTCCCGCCAGATGGCGCTTGACGGCTCTGAGTAAACAAAAACATAACAACATGGCGTCTACTACTGTTTGTGGTTACCGAACTCTTTTTTACTGTTTTTAAGATAACTTGTGTTCAAAAACCAATTAATAATATTGGGGAAGTTAGTTAGCTTCATTTTTCTTTCACTATTTGTTTTATATTTTGTATACATAAACTGCGAAATTTTGTCGCTGGACTTTGACAGTTTGGTTTTTTTTTTAGTGATGTGTCCGATATATCTAAACGTAACTTATATCGGATATGTGTTAGATATCATATCATATCGATATCAAAATAACCGATATTACAAAAGCTGGATCTAATAAAAACCTTACTAGCGTGTGAGAACGAATAATTCAAAACTTTTTTAAGTTTGTACCGTAACAATGCGAAAACGTACGAACTACGAACAAAACGCAAACTCCACAAACGTTAGGAACCATATGCGCTACCTATCTTTCTAAGTATTATTTTGTGTTCGTTGTTAGTTTGCTCACAGAGAGGAGGCCTGTGTCCCAGCAGTGGGATCATTAATAGGCTGATGATGTGATGTTAGTTTGCTCATCTACATAACATTTTAACTTTTGCAAACTGTACTACTGATATAGATATCTGAAAACCGTTTTGGATATCGATATGAAAACACATACATAACCGTTTGCGCAAAAAACCGAAAACGCACTTCTTTTTTTTTTTTTCTTTTTTTTTTTAAAAACGTTGCCCCACACTAGGAATTACTTCCTGTATCGTGGGTGCGTACAAACATATAAACTCACATACACAACACACCCAGAGCCGGAACAACTATCTGTAGGTCATACAAATATTTATTCCGTGCGGGAATCGAACCCGCGACACGCAGCACAGCAGTCAATCGCTCAACCACTGCGCCAACCGTGCGCCCAACTAGTTCCTTCTCTAGTTTGTTTACGCAGAAACCTGTGGCGCCATCTGAGCGCAGCTTTGTAGATAGTTCCCTATTGCTGAGTATGTCAAATTAGCTTTGGATGAGAACAATTAAGATTTTTTTCTCTGTTAGTTTAACTGGACATAGTACATTGTCCTTTGTCTTAATGTTTAGTACATTTTGTACTTAAAAACTTTTAAATTTGATAAATAAGTTTTGAACTTATTTCTTTTTAGAAAACTTAATGAAGGTAGTTCTAATATAAATTATTTTTGACTACCTCAATACCTGTCAAGGAATATGGTAATTTCATAATGTGCATTGATATTGATGGTAATTAAATTAAAAAATTGTTTCACAATTTTGGGAAAGGAGGTATTGTAGCAATTATAAAACATACCACTATGTATGTTAGCGACATCTGGTTTCCTTTTGCCAAACGAGTTCGATTATTTGTATCACTACTTGATTGTTTGGTAATTTAGGTACTAGATGGCGCTGACATATGTATGGCATAGATGAACGTATAAATAAAATATATCCTATTTGTGTGAAATCATTTAATTCAATAAACACACAAATTCAACATACAAAATAATAAATTATTAAATTCTTTTCAAATGTTAAGTTACATAAAGGATACTTTAGAAAATGCGTCTATGCGTCGTTTAAAATAAAACGTTAAGGGTCTGTGGCACTGACCTCTAATATACAAGTACGCTGGACTTCATATTATCGATGACAAAATTAAGACATTTGATTTTCGCCATTTTGGCGCTGATAGCAACGTGACTTAACGTGAGATTCCATGGAACTAATATTAGAGATGGGACATAGCCTTCGGTATAAAATACGTGAGAATCTGAGAATAATTTAATACGTAAGAGAAAAAGAAAATCCCAATTATTTTAATTGAGATTCATTTCTAAGTAATAGAAAACTTGCTGTAAAGGTTAACTGAAAAATACTTTCAATCAGATTGCAAGCTATAAACTAGTGGATAGCGTGCTACTAAAGTTATAGCGCATTACTGTCAGATCTGTGAGATTTAAATATGGGGATAGGCTAACAACTTATCCTTAAAACTAGTATATTTGAGCAAGTATCTGCTCGCTCAAGTATACTAGTTATATTAGTTAATACTTACATTTACAATAGTTTGGATTCACTCGGTTGGAACATCATTCATGCAAATATTTGCGTACGAATGAGATGGATAATAATTTACAACGGACATATTTCTCGCTCTCATCGCTGAGATCCTGTCTCTGTGGTGTTAAGGTGCAAATAAGAGTGACATCGCATTCCAGCGACGCGACGTGAAGACATATATCAGTTTTCAACTCTGTTTCAGATGCAGATATAAATTGTTTGACTTAAAAACATTTGTTAATACAATTATAATTATCATGATATTATTCCAGAATTAATTCCAGACAGGAACGAGGTGATTGATTCAAGAAGAGAGAGGCCTGTGCTCAGCAGTGGGCGAAGTCGGACTGTGGATGATCATGATGATGATTCCAGAATTTAGTATTACACATTGCTTTTTAACATATTATTACTGATTATTAGGCATTCATATAACATTCATCACTAATACCAATATGAGATATTTAGTTGCAACATATTATGAGAAGTCAATACAGTAGATGAGTGATACGCCTTGCCAAGTCTACTATTTTGATATTAGTGTAATTTAAAAATATTACTAATACTCATATACTCGTATTAGTTAAAATAATATGATATTTCCAGGGGAATATATTAGTATTACCTAATCTTTAGAAATATCGGGATTAACCTATCTCTAAATGTGTCAATTTTAGTTCCTGAGAACCTCGAGTGAGGCGCTTTGATTCGGCACAAAAATCAACTGTCATTTCTTCTAATATGTTTAGTCCAGCGTACTTTTATGATAGAGGTCAGTGGTCTGTGGTTGACATGACTGTCGATTCTTTTACAAGGGGGCACTTGAAGTCACTGGCACCTGTGAGAGTAATAACCTAAAATAAAACCGAAAATAAATACTCTTGATAATGGGAAGGACAAGGCTGGCTAGCGTCAAAATGAAAGGAACAATCGTTCAGTGGGCGCTGGCTCCAAATGTCTCCTTAGGAGTATCCTAGATTATAAATAAATTAAATATATAATGGTCAACTAGCAGATATAACTACAGCAAGGTTTCGAACACTCCTGATGATATAATTTACCAAAGTTTGAAGACAGCTACACAGGATAACGGTACTGTTTGAGAAATAATATCTCTAGTATTGTGAATTGATGGTAAAATGTGTTCCTTTTGAAAGTGAGTTGTTTATACCTATAATGGGTGAGTCCACAATTGCCATGTGGAAGCCTTTATGTTTCAAGTTTGTGCATACGTGATCGAGAATAGTCTTTGTGGAAGTAGTTTAACGTGTGCAGTGGTTGTCGCTGATATGGTTAATAATTTCGTAGCCAAATTCTTGTACGGCAGTTCTATACCGTTTGCTGCTGCTATTTTTTGTTAATAGGTCGATGTTAAAATCACCAAAGACAAGAGCTCGCTTTTTGCTAACCAACTGTGATGAGTACACTTCAAGAAACTCCTTTATGTTGGTTGTTCCAGGGTTGTAGACTAAACCTATGCTCAGTGCATATTTTTCTAGACTTACCCAAAGGTAGTTTATACCTCCAGTGTAGGTTTCTTCGTTCACACTATGATTAATATTATTATGCACATATATGGAAACCCCACCGCCTCTTGAGTCTGTTCTGAGATTATAATAATGTGTGTAGTTAGGTAGTTGAAATGATTCTGCATCCTCTTTTGATCTTAACCATGTTTCCGTGAGTAGGATAACATGGGTTGTGTTATCGATCGATTGTAAGGAACATTTCAGTTCGTCAAATTTTCCTCGCCTGCGTAGACTTCTCGCATTTGCGTAAAACAAATTTAAGGTAGATTTTGATGTATATAGATCCTGGTAGGTGTGACACAGTTGATAGGTAATAGTTTCGTTGGTTTGGTTTTGCAAGACAGGCGAGATTAGGGATTGCGGTTTTTTGAAGGCATTTCTACGATCTTTGGAGTGCCGCTAATATACTTGATAATCAGATCCTTTTCCCCGTTTTCTTTGCGTCGAGCCAACTCTTGGCTCATTTCTTTCATTATATTCTTCTGAGTAGGGGTCTGATCTGAGTATAATTTGATGCTGCTTGGTACTTTATTATTATTCTGCAATATTTCCTTTGCTTCCTGAGAGCTTTTAAAGCATAACTTCAGCGGACGATTATTCCCAAGATTTATTTACCAAGTCCCATAGCCTTGACAATCTTAGGAATTTCCAGAACTACATTTTGCAGGACAGCTTGAGCAGCGTTCACATCTGCAGTTTGACGTGCAAAGCTATCCGACAGCGTCTGCTCTGTCAGGCCTACCATTATGACATGTTTACTTCTATTATTCCTTTCCTGGAGTTCAGAAATAATTTTTTCACCAGCAAAAATATCAGATGTGCTAGGTTTTGAAGTGGTAGATTTGATATTTTCGATTTCAACTTCAAGCGTAGATATTTTCGATTCCGTTTTGGCGCAGTTTTGTTGAAGTACTGAGATTTTTTCTGTCATGTTTTTGTGTTCTGCCAACAATTTGTTGGTTGAGCTTTTAATATTTATTTATTTATTTATAAGCACACCAACAGCACTGTCACTTACAATTCAAATAAAATAATATATAAAATCGGCATTTCAGTAACCATGCAAATAACAGGTATGCATGACATTGACACAATGAATATTTGAGACAAAGTAAAAATAAAAAGTGTGTCTAGTAGACCTTTATCTAGAACACTACAAAAACAAAACAAATTGAGCTATATAGACGTACATTGCTCGCACTGTTTATATAGGGAACGTCTGTATGAAGCGAAACTCATAGAGAAAACATCGATAGGGTAATCCGTCAAGTTGGACCTTTCATTATAAATCCTTGCCATACGTGTTAGGGGGCTATTAAAGGTAGTATTTAAGGTAGATGTAGGCAATTGAAAAATGCGATGATGTCGATTGCTACGTTGGCTAGTCCTAAAGCTTAAATAGTTTATCAATTGCGCATCTATGGAACCTTTTATAATTTTGTGCAGTATAAGTAAGTCAGAATTGATCCGACTATCCTTTAAGCTAATCATCTTATAGTGCCGTAACCTATCATTGTAATCAGGTATAGCTTTTCGGATCCCATTCTTGACACATAGATACCTAACAAAACGGGCCTGAACTGATTCAACATTATTAATATAACTTGAGTAATAGGGAGATCAAATAGTGGAACAATACTCCAAGTTGCTCCTCACCTGTGCGTTAAAAAGTAGAATAATGCTACTAAAATTACGGAAAGGTTTTGACATGCGGATTATAAAGCCAAGCATTCTTTTAGCCTTAGCAACTATAGTATCTACATGATCACGGAAGGAGAGGGATGCATCAAAGAGTACACCAAGATCACGGATGACTGATACTCTGCTCAGTATTGATCCATCTATATGATAATTAAATTTAATGTAATTCATATCATTTATCTGATCTTTCATTGTAGAAATGTCATCACGCATCGGTTTCAAGTTTGTTTGAAGTATTGAGATCATCTCCGCCCGAAAGTCATTGAGTGCAGTTAACACATCTCAGCATTCTCTGTCTTTCCTTTTCCGGCAGCTAACATTGTTGTAATCTTATTTAATTATTTAACAATATTCTGTAAATCATACATAAAAATCAGCGTACAGACTTTTAGAAAAGTGAGTAATGTTTTTGCGTAACCTTAGGGCTCCCACACATAACTGCGATGCGATGCGGTATCTATATATTTAGTACGTGCGAGCTCGCAGATATTTGCGATGCGTTGCGAATTCGTTGCCTGTAAATTGGCTGTCAGTCTAAGCTAGCAAGTGTAGATACGTTAAAAGTAATAAAAACTAGGTACCCAAACATTTTGTTTAGAAAGAATTAAGAAACGTCTGGGAGCACTGGGATCTTGGACAATAACTAAAGGTGCTCTCTCTTGGAGTATTTTCCTCGAGCATTACATCATTGAGGGAGGAGAACCGAGCATTACAGTGCACAACCTGTAATGTTATTGATTCGAGCATTACATTGGTGAGGGAAGAGAACCGAGCATTACAGTGCGCAACTTGATAATGCAATGTGTAATATTTTGATAAAACTTGTAACATCAATGCGCAGAGCGTATGTAATTATTATTGTGCTTGTATTTCGTCCGTTTCGAAATAATTCACGGCACCAATATCGTTTCTTCTGTTTTTTTCTTAAATAACAGTATCGAATTAATATTGCTTCGCTCAGCACAACGACCGCTTCGTCTGACATTGTGGAATCAACTAAATGATCAAAATCGAATCGAATGTTACATTAAAGGCGAACGGTTTAGGTGAGGACCTTAAGGGTACACTAGTCGACGGCGCGAACTATTTTGTGCGCGGGGTTATATCAACCGAATACGCCCAGATTTTAGAATAAAATCTTTATAAAATCGAATATTGGTCTTTAAAAAAATAAAACTTACAAAATGTTCGTTATCAAATTGTCTATCCATTAGTGTTAGTATAAAAAATAATTAATGAACACTTTACGAGGAGATACATGCTATCAATAATTATTTCACATTTTTATGGTTTTGTTGGAAGGAGATTAATGACACATATACCTCTTTAAAAAAAAAGTGTACTACAATTTTAGTATCAACATTATGTAGAAATTTAATGATATTTCTTTTTAAATAAAGAGTAGATAGCTCTTAAAAACTGCACAAAATTCCTTCGGTCCCAGCTGCCCGTGAAATACTTTCATGCTAGCTAGTACGTATCTAAAAAAATAAAATAAAAAAGCCTTATATTTCTTACTAAATATTATCTGCTACGAGTATTATGTTTAAACTTATACCTTATATTTATAGATATATATTTTACGAATATGAAGGCGAAGGCCTCCTCTAGAGTACGTATCTTAGCTTCGCTAAAATAATGTGGGTCTGGAGACTTTCAGAGTTGAGGGCCCTGGTGCATGGCGCGTCCTCGGTGGCAGATTTGGTCGGCAGCGAGAAATATAGGCAAAGGATCGGATAGTGGTCAAACGCAAGCCTATAGATTAGATATAAAAATATTTTAACAAGTGCTCTGTTTTGGTTCTGCTCAATTCCAGGCCAATACTTTTCATTGTCATGACACCTCTAATCTGCTCTGATACTCGTACATACACCATAAAACGAAAACTTCAGTAGGCACAAATTTCAATTCGGGTACATTTGGGTAGGTACTGCACATTGCCGCGTTTATTTCCTGATATCAAGAACTCGGGCATTCCCTATTTTTTTTGTGGTGTGAGTCATCCCAGCAAAATGTTATCTCCTAACGAACAGTTTCCGACTCTACTCCACCCATAGTATTAAGTTCTTGTAAAATATAAGATATGTGTTATTTGGGTTTTTGTTGTACAATAAATTAAATTCATAAAAAAAAAACACAGGAAGATCGCGCCTTGCTATAAAGACTGCTACTATCTTCTGTTATAATGCACTAGCTTCTGCCAGCGGCTTCGCCCGCGTACAAAAGTAAAAAAAAAAAGCTCCTATCACCACCAAACTTTACAGGATTATCCGCTGGGTCAATCTAAAGATTGTCGGAAATTTTCTTTTCTATAAGGATCATACATACACACTTTCTCTTTTATATATATGTGTAGATAGAAGATTGTTGTTTAAACAGCCCACAGGTGGCATACGACCACGGCTATCCTCTAATAATATTTTCTTGTTTCACACTTTTCAAAGCGCGATATTTTTGTAGTTTTTTAGTAGTCAGGTTTTAGTTTGTAACCTTATTTTTTATTTATGTTATTTTGGGGTTTTTAATAAAAAGAGCATTGCCGCTTTTAGCTTCACCATTATTGGAAACAAAACTATACGCAATTATCAATTGAATGCAAGCAAAACAACGAGTAAAATCTAGTAATATTAATATTTTTAAATGTGCTAATTAAGCCCTTTTATTTGATACCCAACACGGCCCCTTCACAATATTTATTTATAACTTTATGTCCATGTATACTTATGTGTACAAGTTTATTAAAGTCATTCTATTCAATATTTTGGCCTCGTCGTAGTCGGGTAAAAAGTGCTTGGTGTCACAACCACACAATAACTTGACTCACACTAATCACTGAACAGTACCGAAGTCCCGAGTTTCGAGGCTTGTTATCAGAGGCATTAATATGACGTGGCCGTATTGTTATTTACCAGTATTTTTAATCGGACTTTTTTATGGTTTTGTTTCTATATTAATTATTACAGTCTACATAATGTATATTGTTAATAAATAAATGACTTATGACTTATCATGGTTCCACTGTGAGGGATGGGGCTATAGGTACAATACAGATAACACTATTCCTTTTTACAACGGCATCATGACGTCATAGAATGGCTCCAGGAAGGACATGCATTAGTGCCTACATAGCCACCCTAAATTCCCTCCCACGTATTTGTGATTGCGATAAGCGTTTTAGAGTATGAGTCTGTCATGTCTGGCCATCAGTCGCGTCGGAATTATAGTTGTGGTCGCACAGTTGGTGCTGCAGCGTGTAACTCTGCATCAGTCGCTCGTCTCGCTCCGTGGACATGTCGCGCATCTGTCTACTCGCGCTCGCCGCGCTACTAACGTGCGCATGCGCTGCCGAAGGTACGGTATGTGAAGGTGGAGCTGCTGGTTGTCACAAATGACATGGATATTTGTGACGTTGTTTTGGGTGTTTATAAAGTTAAAAGAAGATCAGAATAGTTCGCTTGTTGGATCTTTAAATATTTCAAGTACCGTATTAAACATTATAGCGTAGTGCTTTTAAAGTCCAGTTTTAGATACTTACAGGAAATTCTACTTTAGAAGCACACATTATAACAAGGTTATTTGTTTTATTTTCTCATTGCAAGTATTAGTTTATAGTATTTATGTGGTTAGTAAAAAACTTAGATAGAAAGGATTTTTCTGAAAAAATATTTATTGACAAACACTAACAATGATCCGCTGACAATCAAGAGATGGTACCTAGATCCTGAGGGTAAACCTGCTGCCATTGCTGATGAAGAGAACGCTGCCATAGCTGAAGACAGGAACGCTGCCACTGCAGTGACCGGAGAGCTGGGTAAACCGCTGCATGTACGCTGCTTAGAGTCGCAGAACCCGACACTCTATGTGGCTTGGTACCGCGGCCCCGGGAAAGCCACGTTCCTGCGCACCGGCTCTGTATACAAAATGGGAAGAGACACCCTCCTTATCAGAAGCTTGGCTATCGAAACTCTCGGACAATACACATGCCAAGCGCATAACTCGGCAGGCGTGGAACCGCCAAGGAAGTTCGAAGTGCGAGCGTTACCATATAGAGACAGCTCGCCTGACGAAGAGCCCGCCATTAAAAACAAGTGTCTCCATCCCAGTATCTCGGTGTACCAACCACGAGACACAGCGGCGTCCGGACTGGAGACGACGACCATCAACACGTCAACCACTACTGACGCTCTTGGAGTTATGGGCACTGGTGAGATAAACTTTATTTAATAACTCTTTTAGTTATTCTGTTGTCTTAGTAGGACTGTAATGCAAGCAAATCATCTAAAGGAAATTCTGGTGTTGGTACAAACAGTATGCGGGTATGAACCGAGTTTCTGACTCAAGCTGGGTGCCTTATTTGGTAGGAGTCCGACATTACAATAGTTTCACTTATTTTCCACACGGACAAAGAACGACTCCAGTCCACACGGACAGAGACTTCAGTAATTATAAGTAATCACGCCATGCTAATTTGTTTCTAGATAAGCCGGAGGTGGCAGCTTTTGAAAGTGATACAGCTATATTACCCTGCCTGTTTAATAGTACGATGTTGCATAGAGATCCACCGCTGAAGATAACCTGGAAGATCGGGGAACTTAAGGTACTTACTAACTGCCAATTAAAATGAGTTTCTAAATGTTTTCAATTAGGTATAGGAAATCTGTTTTTCAACCTGTTCTCGGATATTGTTCATGCATTTCAAGCTAGTAGCTTGCTTTGGTTATTTTGTCAGAATCTTTTTATTACCCAATTACGGCGAAGCAAAAGGGAGGGTTATGTTTTTGATCGGCATGTGTGTATGTATGTGTATATTTTCGTCTGTTCTCTCATAACTTACATAATTATAAATTAATAAATTATACATCAGCACTTTTTAGAACATAAGCAAATTATTGTAAATTTTGTACTTTAAGAAATAAATAAACGATTTTATTATTATTATTATATTATTATTATTATTTTATTAACTTATAAACTACTTATCATAATTTGACAAATGAGTTGTCGTTTAAAGCGTCTTGTTTGTCCGCTGGTTATAGGCGACGTGACGTCAAATTAAATTGAACAGGGCGCCTCTCTAAAATCATCTCTAAAATGCCAGGGGGCATTACGGGGGTTTTTTTTTTCACCCTTCTCCATCATGTGTTCATCAACAGGCATTTTAAAATGAAGGTAGGGTTTAGTACATCATATTTTTGTTAAGCTTACCGTTTGCGAGACTTATCCCCTCAAAGTCATGAAAACTAAATTTTTATCCGACTACGGAATCGCAAAGTGTTTGTTGGTCGTTATGTAAGTACGTATGTATGCATTTATGTTCATTTGTTCCCTCAGGCTCTGCAAAACCCCAAAATACTATAAAAATAAGTTCAAAAACTAAAACCGGACTTGTTACGGCTACACGCTAATCCAGGCAAAGAATCCATATCCCTGACATGTTCCTTTCCTATTTCAAATTTGCCGCGCATCGCCACGCCGTCGCCCTGTCAACTGAACTGTCAGAACGAGAGAGAAAACCTCATTGGCGCCAAAGAAAGAACGCTTCTTGTCAAATACAATATGGGTTTTTAG
The DNA here is from genome assembly GCA_948252205.1 of Orthosia incerta. Taxonomy (NCBI): domain Eukaryota; kingdom Metazoa; phylum Arthropoda; class Insecta; order Lepidoptera; family Noctuidae; genus Orthosia; species Orthosia incerta. The sequence continues at coordinate 15,837,084 of OX411747.1, forward strand.
TTTCTTCCACAGAGAAACTTATGTTTCTTCCAAGCGCGCGCGAGTGTTCGTTGTGGGTGATTCTAGTGGAGACCTTCGTGAAAAGGATAGATAAACAAAGACTTTATCGCCGGCGGGCGCGGTGAGTCCTTCTTTATCCTGGTGGTGGCCCGACGGTTCCCTCGCTCATTAAGCGTAGTTAAATTTACGTTGCGCGATGTCTACGTTGTAGAATCAGCCTTTCTTCGCGAGTATCTAACACGACGAAAAATCACGTTCTAAAAACTGTAAAACAAGTCAATATTCCTGTTTTACCGTGGTCGTTTGCCACCCGACTATTGAAAAATCACGATAAAAAGTGTAAAACAAGAAAACATTCCTTTAAATTTACCGTGGTAGTAAACCACCTACCGTAACAAAACAATACATTCTGCAAAGTATCATATGACCTCGGCACATTTACAAGAATGTTTTTTTGTTTTACAGTTTTTAGAGCGTGATTTTTCAGTAGTCGGGTTTCAGTTTTTGAACTTATTTTTTATTCAACAACATGAAACCATGATGAAGAGTGATATTAATCCTTGTAGCGCAAACTCATCGATTTGTGCACTATTCTGCCGACCCTAAAATACGGTCCCCAAACGGTGCTCAAACCAATGCACTACGGTATTTAAAAATATAAGTAAAATTTGATCTACCAAATTACTTTTCGTTTTCATTATAATTCTAAAAAAATAATTATCACCCACTAGATCGAAACCAACACGGGCCGCTACAGGCTGACGTCGGACGGCGCGCTGGAGATCGTCTCTCTGTACCGCAAAGACACCGGCGTCTACAACTGCGTCGCCGACAACGGCCTCGAAAATTTCACGCAGGAGATACACCTCATCGTCAAAGGTGAGTGCGGCTGAAGGATGATGACAGCTTGGGAAGGAGATAGTTGCTGTCAAAAACATATTACAGATTGCATCCAATCTTATGAATGCGAAAGTGTATATTTGTTACTTCTTACGTCTAAACCACTGAACGGATGTTGATGAAACCTACCACAAGATCACTTTATGACCTGAATATAGTTTTAATTCCGGTACTAAGTTCCCTTGGGATAAGAAAACACTTTTCACTCGATCGAAGCCGCCGGCTGACATAAGCTATATTGAAAATGTGGTTCCACATAATATTATTTAAAATCTTCAAATAACATTCCGCATAAAATTTAAAATTTGCCGCTCTATTGTCTGATATCTCAATAGCAACCCACGCATAGGAATATTGTTATCGCTATGCAAATAAGTAAAACCTATTAGGAAACTTTTTCATCATCATCATCATCATAATTATCAGCCGAAAGACGTCCACTGCTGGACATAGGCCTCCCCCAAGCGTCGCCACATTGACCGGTCCCGTGCGTTTCGCATCCAGCGGATCCCCGCAACCTTCACCAAGTCATCGGTACACCTGGTGGGAGGCCTACTTATGTCTGTTATGTCGGTAACCATGGTTTTCTTTCGGATCTCTTCATTTCTGATTCAATCACGCAAGGAAACTCCGAGCATAGCCGTCTCCATTGCCCTTTAGGCAAGGTAAGCTTTCTGATGAGGCCCATTGTGAACGACCACTTCCAGAGCCATCGGTCATCACTGGCAACATACACTGGTCATAGACTTTTGTCTTGAGACACTGTTAGGAAACTTATAAATAAGCAATACGGGCAGCGTTCTGCAAAGCAAAGTATAATATTCACAGCGGATCTTTGTGCCTCTGAAGTTGGCTCTGTCAACTATTACGCAAGAAACAGTTTAACTGCATAGAGTAAGCGAGATAGGATGATAAGACAAACGTAAGCAATTGAAAGAGACAGTTATACAATGCTATATTCACTTTCAATATTGACACAAAATTAGCTACTGCACAGGCTGTTGCAGCCGAATTCAGAGCCACAAAGATCTTTTGTGAATATTATAACAATGTTTTTTTTCTGCTTTGATAACGAAACTAATGAATCCGAAGAAATCAATTATCCGGAAATAAAGGAAGAATCAAGAAATAAAGAAAGTCGAACAATCAAGTTCGTACTAGCAGAGGACACCTCTGACTTGCTACCTATCAAACTACCAGCATACTCGCGGGAGCACGTTGTGTAGACCTTTACTTGTACTTTTAGTAAAACCATATATGTCCGATATGACCCCACTTTGATAATCAAAAGATGATAAAGGACCAAATGCATGGTACTTACATGCATAATATCTGTACGGGGCGGACGTGATCGCTTGAGATAGATAGGGATTTGGGAGGTTGTAAGGCTCCTGCTCCAAGCGCGTTGATGCCCTTGCACCTATGTTCAGTTGTCGATAGGAAATCAGGAACCCAGGAGTTGATTGAGGGCCGCTAGGTGTTCGTAGGTGAAGGTCTGATGTGCAGGAAATAAAATACTTGATTCTTCTTAACGAGTTGCGATGTTTTTAGAGGTTTTTCGTTACGGAAAGCTGCGTGGATTTGACTTGTGTAATATAATGACTACCAAATGGACTGCACGCTTGCGCACTATTCAACCACCAAACTTTACCGTAACGAGTGCCTCGAACTTGCGCACACGCCGAATTTTATTTACAACATTTTTTCTTTACATAATTAAGCTATAAACCGACAGAACCTCCCCTATCCCTGACGGTTCAGACAGTATCATATATGGTTGGATGCGCCCTAGAATGGCCCATCTAAAGAACTTTCTCTTTCTTTCTTTTTTTCAACCAGGTTCCTAGCTACTTTCCCTGGAGATCCAGGAAGAATGGCGAATTAAGGTAAATTCTGACGATTTTGAGACTTAGAAGCTATTTTCTTCTAAACTAGACAATTCTAGTACTAGGTTACTACGTGGGTCTTGAAGCCCTTCTATAAGGCTATAGAATTACACTACTTCTATAGCTACATCTATATCTTCCAGGCGCGTAGGTGCCTGGAAGTGCCAGATCGAACGAAAAGTACTAACTTTTAACATTAAAAGTTATTTTGTATTCAGACTATCTGAGGAATCTCCACCCACCATGTATCATTTGGTAGCCCTCGTGACAGGCTGCCCTGTGATAGTACTTTGGTGGACGTAGCCTTAACCCTCAAAGCAGAATTCACCCCGAAGTGGTCGGTGCAACAAGAAATCTGTGGGACCCCGCGGTCTTTCAGGAAGGTTATCTCCCCAACCACTAGAAATACTTACTTACAGAAAAGTGGTTGGGAAGCCAGAGAACTGGGGCATCGAATGGTGGTACTCTGATGGGTGTACCACTAGCCCTTCTAGTGCTTTAGGTGCCAGGAAGCGGCGAAATAGGGAAAAGCGCGTGTTGTTCCACAGCTTTAATGAGCTTGTGTTTGTTGTGTTTGTGATCGTGTGTGCTTTTAAAGTCCAGTTTTAGATACTTACAGGAAATTCTACTTTAGAAGCACACATTATAACAAGGTTATTTGTTTTATTTTCTCATTGCAAGTATTAGTTTATAGTATTTATGTGGTTAGTAAAAAACTTAGATAGAAAGGATTTTTCTGAAAAAATATTTATTGACAAACACTAACAATGATCCGCTAACAATCAAGAGATTGTACCTAGATCCTGAGGGTAAACCTGCTGCCATTGCTGATGAAGAGAACGCTGCCATAGCTGAAGACAGGAACGCTGCCACTGCAGTGACCGGAGAGCTGGGTAAACCGCTGCATGTACGCTGCTTAGAGTCGCAGAACCCGACACTCTATGTGGCTTGGTACCGCGGCCCCGGGAAAGCCACGTTCCTGCGCACCGGCTCTGTATACAAAATGGGAAGAGACACCCTCCTTATCAGAAGCTTGGCTATCGAAACTCTCGGACAATACACATGCCAAGCGCATAACTCGGCAGGCGTGGAACCGCCAAGGAAGTTCGAAGTGCGAGCGTTACCATATAGAGACAGCTCGCCTGACGAAGAGCCCGCCATTAAAAACAAGTGTCTCCATCCCAGTATCTCGGTGTACCAACCACGAGACACAGCGGCGTCCGGACTGGAGACGACGACCATCAACACGTCAACCACTACTGACGCTCTTGGAGTTATGGGCACTGGTGAGATAAACTTTATTTAATAACTCTTTTAGTTATTCTGTTGTCTTAGTAGGACTGTAATGCAAGCAAATCATCTAAAGGAAATTCTGGTGTTGGTACAAACAGTATGCGGGTATGAACCGAGTTTCTGACTCAAGCTGGGTGCCTTATTTGGTAGGAGTCCGACATTACAATAGTTTCACTTATTTTCCACACGGACAAAGAACGACTCCAGTCCACACGGACAGAGACTTCAGTAATTATAAGTAATCACGCCATGCTAATTTGTTTCTAGATAAGCCGGAGGTGGCAGCTTTTGAAAGTGATACAGCTATATTACCCTGCCTGTTTAATAGTACGATGTTGCATAGAGATCCACCGCTGAAGATAACCTGGAAGATCGGGGAACTTAAGGTACTTACTAACTGCCAATTAAAATGAGTTTCTAAATGTTTTCAATTAGGTATAGGAAATCTGTTTTTCAACCTGTTCTCGGATATTGTTCATGCATTTCAAGCTAGTAGCTTGCTTTGGTTATTTTGTCAGAATCTTTTTATTACCCAATTACGGCGAAGCAAAAGGGAGGGTTATGTTTTTGATCGGCATGTGTGTATGTATGTGTATATTTTCGTCTGTTCTCTCATAACTTATAAACTACTTATCATAATTTGACAAATGAGTTGTCGTTTAAAGCGTCTTGTTTGTCCGCTGGTTATAGGCGACGTGACGTCAAATTAAATTGAACAGGGCGCCTCTCTAAAATCATCTCTAAAATGCCAGGGGGCATTACGGGGGTTTTTTTTTCACCCTTCTCCATCATGTGTTCATCAACAGGCATTTTAAAATGAAGGTAGGGTTTAGTACATCAAGACAAGACAAGACAAGACAAAGATATTTTATTTCAAGTAGGCCACCAAGCGGCACTTTTGAACGTTAAAATAATAATAATTGATTCTACCGTGCATTCGGAAAGTAGCTTGTAATGGAGAAGAATGCACAAGAAACTCCATACTTACTCTTTTAAAAAAAAAAAAAAATACAATATTTAGGTACATAAGTACATACCTTGATGAATGAAATTGAGTTTATACAATTACAAATATACTTATACAGTCTTCAGAAGGTCCAACAATAATTCAAAACAATAATGTTCCGCATATCACTTGTTTTTGCGGCCTAGTGGCTGTGGAGCTGGACTAGCATTTAGCCAAGCATTTTTATCAGTGATGTAATCCCCCAACTTATAATATGCCAGCCTGCATAGTGTGCGTTTTATGCAAGTTTTAAATTTCGTCTCATTCAGTTCAAGAATGTGAGGAGGAATTTTATTGTAACATTTTGTACAGTACCCCATGAAAGATGAGGCTACTTTAGCCAGTCTGAAACCTGGTTGAACTAATTGGTCCCTATTTCTAGTAACATAATCATGTCTGTCACCGTTTTTACTAAAAAGATGTAAATTCTTTCTCACGTACATGATGTTTTCATAAATATATTGACAAGGAACCGTCATGATGTTAATGTCCTTAAACAGTTCCCTTAGAGAATCGCGCCGGCGAAGATTGTATATCGCTCTGATGGCTCGTTTTTGCAGAATAAAAATTGACTCAATGTCTGCAGCCCTTCCCCATAGTAAGATACCGTAAGACATTATACTATGAAAATAACTAAAATAGACTAGTCTGGCGGTATCCACATCCGTTAACCGACGAATCTTTCCAACAGCATAAGCCGCCGAACTCAGCCGCCCCGCAAGGGATACCAAATGAGGACCCCATTGCAACCCCGAGTCCAGCGTGATCCCCAGGAAAACCGTTTTATCGACGAATTCTAGCTTCTCCTTGTTTAATATAATGTCACAATCAGTACTTTTGACATTCGGCAAGGAAAATTTTACGCACTTGGTTTTTTTACCATTTAAAACTAAATTATTGGCAGTGAACCAATCCTGAACCTGCCGTAGCGCGTTATTTACGTCGTCAACCTGACAAGTACGTCTATTTATTTTAAAAATTAAAGATGTGTCATCAGCAAATAACACCATGTTAAGTTTGTTTTCCAATAAACGGGGTAAATCGTTAATGTACACTAAAAATAAGAAAGGACCTAAAATTGAGCCCTGGGGTACACCCATTTTAACGTTTAACCCGGACGAATTCACACCGTTTATTTGAACTAATTGCTGTCTATCATTCAAATAAGATTTAACCAAACTTAACGCTGATTGACCTAGCCCGTAATGCTCAAGTTTCAGAAGTAATGTTTCATGATTAACGCAATCAAACGCCTTCGACAGGTCGCAGAAGATACCTATGGCATCCTGCGAATCTTCCCACGCATCAAAGATGTGTTTTAATAGAGCGACACCAGCGTCAGTTGTACAACGTCCTCTGGTGAAACCATACTGTCTATCATGCAAGATGTTATTCGTATTAAAATGAATGAGCATTTGATTTAGCATTATCCTCTCAAAAACCTTGCTGAAAACCGGCAACCCGGATACTGGTCTATAATTATTTGTGTCTTTACTGTCCCCGGATTTAAAAAGTGGTATAACCTTACTATATTTCATTAGATCCGGAAAAACGCCTTGATCCACACACAAATTGAAAATCAACGCTAAGTACGGCGCTATAGTCTGAATTATGGAGGTACAAGCTTTGATGGACATTCCCCACAGATCTTCAGTCGGTTTGATCTTGATTTGCTTAAAAGCTTTTATTACTGTCATGGGGTTTATATGTGAAAAGTTAAATACAATCGGGCAGGCTGAAACGTTCGCGTTTAATAATCCAAAAGCAAGCGAGGGCGAAGAATTTAAAGTTTCAGTAGTTTTAATTGGGATGTTGGTAAAGAAATTAACAAATTCTTGCGCAACTTTTTTGTTATCTCTAATAAGTCCGTGTGTGGTCTCAAGCGTGTAATCACTACTATTTCTTTTATTCCTATTCGTTTCATTGTTTATAATCTTCCAAACCGTCTTGATTTTATTTTCTGCTAATTTAACCTTATTGCTAATGTACAAGACCTTAGCTGCCTTGCAAGTATTTTTAAAAATTCTTGAGTAAGTAGCAACATACTTATTAAACGTTTCAGTGTTAATACAGGGCTTAAGGCCATATAGCTCGTAAAGTCTTTCCCTACTTTTTCTAAGTCCTGTAGTCGCCCAGTCACTGAATAAAAACTTAGGGCATATAGTTTTAGTTTTCTTCTTAAAAGTGTTATTGAACTCTTTTTGAACCACTGAGAAAACTTCATCATACAAAATATTACCATCATTCACTGTGAGGTCCTGGTTGCTTAACTTACTGATTAAAGTGCTGTTAAATTTATTTAATTTACCGGATGTTATTGGTCTTGATTGAATCTGCACTTGTTTTATTAGCATAATGGACTCAAAGGCTACCAGTAGCCCACTATGATCCGAAGGCAGATAATTTATAATGGCCTTGTCCAAGTAGTTGCAGCTACAAAAAACATTATCAATACATGTAGCAGAAGTCAGTGTAGTTCGGGTTGGTTCCATAAACACATGTGACAAATTAAATGATTTAAAGAGATTTACTAACCTACTGCTGTCTGAATTATCTTCTAGAATATTAATATTAAAGTCACCACAGACAATTATTAGTTTATTACCCATTGCAAGTTTTGCCAAAACATCTTCCATCACTGACTCGAATATAGAGTAGTTCTTATAATTAGGGGGTCTGTAAACGCACACTATGACATGCTTATCCAGCTCAACACAGGACAGTTCAACACTATGTTCAACTGATAGGTCTACTATATCTTTACGAGGTTTTGATTTAATACCATTTTTAATTAATATAAGTGAACCCCCACGCAACATAATATTTCTGTTAAAACAACTGCCCACAGTATAATTTTCATAATTGATTAACATTGCATAATCTTTCAGCCAATGCTCAGTGAAACAAACAATTTCATACTTAGATTTTTCTAAAAACAGTTCGATTTCCAATTCCTTCGAAGAAAAACCCTGAATATTCTGATGGAATAATTTCAGAGAATTCTGCTCAGACCTTTTTTTCAAATTAAATTTTTGCGAGCAAGAAGGTACCTTTTTGATGGTGGATATACTCGTAACTACTCCGTTATTGGTACCCTCCCTTGTCCTATCAACTAGTTTAAAGAATAAATATTAATAGCATTTTTGCTAACGTTATTCAAGGTATTGACCATATTTAAATTAGTACTATTACTAATATCAATAATAACTGGATACTTCGACATACTACTTATGTCTGAGTTTATTGTATAAGATAATAGCCGAGCTATTTGATGTCTTACCCTAAGAGGCAGATACAAAGTATCGCCTGTCGACTTTAATTTACCAACAAAAATGTTGATGTCAAAAAAAACTAGTTTATCACTATAGTGACTCACAAGAAAGTGCAGATGCTTATTAAGCATGTGAATGTGATTATTTTGTCTAATTGACAATTTATCCAAGTAAGGGAAGGCACACAAAATAATTTTATTGTAATTTAACTTTAACATCTCTTTTACACACTCAGTGATGTCATCTTTTTTTACTTTTATACTGTTACCTACAAAAACAGTTATTTTGGTATCTGGTTTGTATATATTCTTTGTCACAGATTCCATTATTTGCTTGTATGATGACCCGGGCATGCAATAATTAAAAGTGGAATGACTCTGATTGCCATTCATTAATTTACCTAAACCTTTTCCAACACCATCCGAAAACATAACCGAATGAAAACCTTCTTTTCTATGACTAGATGAAAAGCCAGTACTTTCAGGCCGGTCTAATTGAGGCAAATCCTGTGCTACATTAGAACCGTCTTGTGCGAAGACAGTGTCTTGAGACACCCTCCCAGCTTGGATCGGGTCCTCCGCAGCATCAGGCTGGACTGCAATTTGATTTGAAACTGTCTGGCAGTTACATTGACACATCACTAACTCATTTGCGGCCAAAATGTGTTCTTTAATTTGTAATTTTGAATTTACATATTTATTGTAAAGAGAACTAAGTCTGTTCTCAAGTACCTGGATTTCTGTCTGTAAGCGGTGTGTGTCTATCTCATAGATATTTTTGCTGTCTTCTAATTTAATTTGGTAATTATTTAATTTATTAACTAGGTCAACACGTTCTTTCCTGAGTGGAATATTTTTAATAAAGAATTTGTGTTGTTTCCTAAACTTGTTACAATTTCTAATTATTTTATTTAGTTTTGCATATTTTTTGAGTTTGTTATGACTAACTTTGGAACAATTTACAAAAACATCATATTTTTGTTAAGCTTACCGTTTGCGAGACTTATCCCCTCAAAGTCATGAAAACTAAATTTTTATCCGACTACGGAATCGCAAAGTGTTTGTTGGTCGTTATGTAAGTACGTATGTATGCATTTATGTTCATTTGTTCCCTCAGGCTCTGCAAAACCCCAAAATACTATAAAAATAAGTTCAAAAACTAAAACCGGACTTGTTACGGCTACACGCTAATCCAGGCAAAGAATCCATATCCCTGACATGTTCCTTTCCTATTTCAAATTTGCCGCGCATCGCCACGCCGTCGCCCTGTCAACTGAACTGTCAGAACGAGAGAGAAAACCTCATTGGCGCCAAAGAAAGAACGCTTCTTGTCAAATACAATATGGGTTTTTAGTTTCTTCCACAGAGAAACTTATGTTTCTTTCAAGCGCGCGCGAGTGTTCGTTGTGGGTGATTCTAGTGGAGACCTTCGTGAAAAGGATAGATAAACAAAGACTTTATCGCCGGCGGGCGCGGTGAGTCCTTCTTTATCCTGGTGGTGGCCCGACGGTTCCCTCGCTCATTAAGCGTAGTTAAATTTACGTTGCGCGATGTCTACGTTGTAGAATCAGCCTTTCTTCGCGAGTATCTAACACGACGAAAAATCACGTTCTAAAAACTGTAAAACAAGTCAATATTCCTGTTTTACCGTGGTCGTTTGCCACCCGACTATTGAAAAATCACGATAAAAAGTGTAAAACAAGAAAACATTCCTTTAAATTTACCGTGGTAGTAAACCACCTACCGTAACAAAACAATACATTCTGCAAAGTATCATATGACCTCGGCACATTTACAAGAATGTTTTTTTGTTTTACAGTTTTTAGAGCGTGATTTTTCAGTAGTCGGGTTTCAGTTTTTGAACTTATTTTTTATTCAACAACATGAAACCATGATGAAGAGTGATATTAATCCTTGTAGCGCAAACTCATCGATTTGTGCACTATTCTGCCGACCCTAAAATACGGTCCCCAAACGGTGCTCAAACCAATGCACTACGGTATTTAAAAATATAAGTAAAATTTGATCTACCAAATTACTTTTCGTTTTCATTATAATTCTAAAAAAATAATTATCACCCACTAGATCGAAACCAACACGGGCCGCTACAGGCTGACGTCGGACGGCGCGCTGGAGATCGTCTCTCTGTACCGCAAAGACACCGGCGTCTACAACTGCGTCGCCGATAACGGCCTCGAAAATTTCACGCAGGAGATACACCTCATCGTCAAAGGTGAGTGCGGCTGAAGGATGATGACAGCTTGGGAAGGAGATAGTTGCTGTCAAAAACATATTACAGATTGCATCCAATCTTATGAATGCGAAAGTGTATATTTGTTACTTCTTACGTCTAAACCACTGAACGGATGTTGATGAAACCTACCACAAGATCACTTTATGACCTGAATATAGTTTTAATTCCGGTACTAAGTTCCCTTGGGATAAGAAAACACTTTTCACTCGATCGAAGCCGCCGGCTGACATAAGCTATATTGAAAATGTGGTTCCACATAATATTATTTAAAATCTTCAAATAACATTCCGCATAAAATTTAAAATTTGCCGCTCTATTGTCTGATATCTCAATAGCAACCCACGCATAGGAATATTGTTATCGCTATGCAAATAAGTAAAACCTATTAGGAAACTTTTTCATCATCATCATCATCATAATTATCAGCCGAAAGACGTCCACTGCTGGACATAGGCCTCCCCCAAGCGTCGCCACATTGACCGGTCCCGTGCGTTTCGCATCCAGCGGATCCCCGCAACCTTCACCAAGTCATCGGTACACCTGGTGGGAGGCCTACTTATGTCTGTTATGTCGGTAACCATGGTTTTCTTTCGGATCTCTTCATTTCTGATTCAATCACGCAAGGAAACTCCGAGCATAGCCGTCTCCATTGCCCTTTAGGCAAGGTAAGCTTTCTGATGAGGCCCATTGTGAACGACCACTTCCAGAGCCATCGGTCATCACTGGCAACATACACTGGTCATAGACTTTTGTCTTGAGACACTGTTAGGAAACTTATAAATAAGCAATACGGGCAGCGTTCTGCAAAGCAAAGTATAATATTCACAGCGGATCTTTGTGCCTCTGAAGTTGGCTCTGTCAACTATTACGCAAGAAACAGTTTAACTGCATAGAGTAAGCGAGATAGGATGATAAGACAAACGTAAGCAATTGAAAGAGACAGTTATACAATGCTATATTCACTTTCAATATTGACACAAAATTAGCTACTGCACAGGCTGTTGCAGCCGAATTCAGAGCCACAAAGATCTTTTGTGAATATTATAACAATGTTTTTTTTCTGCTTTGATAACGAAACTAATGAATCCGAAGAAATCAATTATCCGGAAATAAAGGAAGAATCAAGAAATAAAGAAAGTCGAACAATCAAGTTCGTACTAGCAGAGGACACCTCTGACTTGCTACCTATCAAACTACCAGCATACTCGCGGGAGCACGTTGTGTAGACCTTTACTTGTACTTTTAGTAAAACCATATATGTCCGATATGACCCCACTTTGATAATCAAAAGATGATAAAGGACCAAATGCATGGTACTTACATGCATAATATCTGTACGGGGCGGACGTGATCGCTTGAGATAGATAGGGATTTGGGAGGTTGTAAGGCTCCTGCTCCAAGCGCGTTGATGCCCTTGCACCTATGTTCAGTTGTCGATAGGAAATCAGGAACCCAGGAGTTGATTGAGGGCCGCTAGGTGTTCGTAGGTGAAGGTCTGATGTGCAGGAAATAAAATACTTGATTCTTCTTAACGAGTTGCGATGTTTTTAGAGGTTTTTCGTTACGGAAAGCTGCGTGGATTTGACTTGTGTAATATAATGACTACCAAATGGACTGCACGCTTGCGCACTATTCAACCACCAAACTTTACCGTAACGAGTGCCTCGAACTTGCGCACACGCCGAATTTTATTTACAACATTTTTTCTTTACATAATTAAGCTATAAACCGACAGAACCTCCCCTATCCCTGACGGTTCAGACAGTATCATATATGGTTGGATGCGCCCTAGAATGGCCCATCTAAAGAACTTTCTCTTTCTTTCTTTTTTTCAACCAGGTTCCTAGCTACTTTCCCTGGAGATCCAGGAAGAATGGCGAATTAAGGTAAATTCTGACGATTTTGAGACTTAGAAGCTATTTTCTTCTAAACTAGACAATTCTAGTACTAGGTTACTACGTGGGTCTTGAAGCCCTTCTATAAGGCTATAGAATTACACTACTTCTATAGCTACATCTATATCTTCCAGGCGCGTAGGTGCCTGGAAGTGCCAGATCGAACGAAAAGTACTAACTTTTAACATTAAAAGTTATTTTGTATTCAGACTATCTGAGGAATCTCCACCCACCATGTATCATTTGGTAGCCCTCGTGACAGGCTGCCCTGTGATAGTACTTTGGTGGACGTAGCCTTAACCCTCAAAGCAGAATTCACCCCGAAGTGGTCGGTGCAACAAGAAATCTGTGGGACCCCGCGGTCTTTCAGGAAGGTTATCTCCCCAACCACTAGAAATACTTACTTACAGAAAAGTGGTTGGGAAGCCAGAGAACTGGGGCATCGAATGGTGGTACTCTGATGGGTGTACCACTAGCCCTTCTAGTGCTTTAGGTTCCAGGAAGCGGCGAAATAGGGAAAAGCGCGTGTTGTTCCACAGCTTTAATGAGCTTGTGTCTTCAAGCGAACCACATATCGGCAATGTGTGATGACCCGATCCAGGCGCCTGTCTGCAGGCTGCCGAAGGTAATGCCTCTGATGGCATATCAGCAACACTTCAGGCACCAAGTGTGTATGAAGGCGGTGAGCCCGCTGACAGACGCTTAGAAACGTCTATCGTGGTTCATACAAACACATTATCTCACGTAAATAGTGTTAATGTAATAGAATTACATGAGCGCTATCTAGTTATAGGGCTTAGGCAGAATTCTAGGTTACCTAGAAGCACTAGACTGCGAATAACTAGTTTTCTAAGTGTTTACTTGAGGAAATTTGTGTGTATACTCACCTTTTTAGGGTGAAATTCTGTTATCCCTGGCTATGTACTGTTATTATGTATTGTTTTTCAGTCAATTTTGAGACTACTAATGTGTGTAAATGTGTCTACAAACTAATGTGTGTAAGGTAAATAATACGATTGGTGCGTGAGCATGTCGCACACGGCGCTACGAGCGACCCTGATTTTTTGAGGGGGTTAAAACGAAAATAAATAATTTTATTTACCTATGCTATTACATGAACTACTTAAGTATTTCATATATAACGCTAGTACATAAGCTATAACGTTTATATATAAGCTACGTGACGCCTCGTCGCGAACAATATCTCCTTAATTTAAACATTAGTATGTACATAAGCGGATATCCTTATCACCTGTAAAACTAAGTTTGTGAAGTACCTAGGTATTGTTTTGCGACGTTTAGGATTAACAAGCGCAGTAATATAATGTACTAGCTTCTGCCCGCGGCTTCGCCCGCAATCAAAGTTAAAAAAAAATGCGCCGATCGCCACCAAACTTTATAGGATTACCCGCTGCGTCAATCTAAAGATTCTCTGAAAATTAAAATAATATCGGTCCAGCCGTTTCGGCGTCTATAAGGATCATACATACTTTCTCTTTTATATATATAGAAGATAGATAGATAGAAGATAGTTGGATAATTGTCTGTCAAAAATGGTAGCATTTTTATTTTGACGGAGAATTCAAGTCATATAAAAGAGATATTATAGTGGCAAAAATTTAAACAAGTATGCTTAGATGGTCACGTTGAGAGGATGAATAAAAGGCGACTCATTTTCCGTACATTAAATTTGTAAATTGTGTGCGCTTGAGATTATATTATGTTTGAGTACCAAGTAACGTACCTACTTGCTCTTATGAATTAACAACGAAGAAATGTATAAAACTTAGTCAATCAAAATATCTTTACAGAAGATCCGTGCTCACTACCTCCGGAACAAGGCAACTGCTTCTTGGATGTTCAACAATGGTACTACGACCCATCGCGCGTCCAATGCCACCCATTCAAATACACCGGCTGTAGCGGCAACGACAACAGGTGACTGTCAACTATTTATTATACGCATTCCTCGTCTCTTCTTAACAATATGCTTTATTTTTACAAGCAATGGAGATCCTTCACAAGTAAAACATTTTCTACCCTAATGAAATTGTGGTTATATTTTGGAATGTCCATTTTTTGCGTAGATTCCAGACTCAGCGTGACTGTGAGGTTCGCTGCAAGCGTCCTCCACCAATCACCACCACTGTGGCGACTCCTCCACAGGTACAACTAACCCCCTATTTAAAAATAATTATGATAACTTCTAGATCTAGTGGTCACAAAGTTTAAGCCTTTTTTAGATGGAATGAAACGCTTCATTTTAGTTGTAATTAAAATTTCGCCACTTAAGTAAATTATAATGTTTTCTTGCAGCAACTGGGAGAGCCAGCGTGTAAGACTCCAAGCTCGTTAACGCCATGTGGCAACAAAGTGACAGTGTTCTATTACGACTCCGAAAGAGGGCAGTGCCTCGTAAGTTACTTCGGAGGCTGCGGACACCCCAACAGCTACAGCTCGGAGGAGGAGTGCGAGAGGCGCTGTGGAGCCTTCCGCGGAATAGGTGGGACAAATAGTCTTTTACGTGATCTGTTGGAAATGGAATAAATTATATAATTTAAGCCCGAAACTGGTTGTCTATAAGATTGCAGACAATAACCCAGCTTACCTAGCACGCACAGCGACCATGTCCTCATGCTCCCGCTTCTTGTGCGCAGACGTGTGCGGCGCGCGCCTGGACCCCGGCCCCTGCCGCGCCTCCATCCCCAAGATCTACTGGAACGCGCTGTCGGGCAGCTGTCAGCCGTACGCGTACGGTGGCTGTGCGGGCGGACCTAACCGGTTCTCCAGTGTCGAGGACTGCATGAATGTCTGCGGGGACATCGGACCTGGTGCGTACTGTTACATTTCTCGTTTTGGTTCTGTGCTTCCCTCACACACTTTATTCTTTAAATTTCTTCATTACTAATATACTCTTATTAAACAAAACACAAATATCTAAACTTAATTTAAGCGAAGCATGAGTGTAATTAAACAAGCTTCCTCGCTAGTAGAGTAGTAGAGGCTAGCTAACCCCTGTGTACGCCGCGCCGCAGAGCGCGCTGCCCCACCAGGGCGGCGGGGCAGCGCGCAATGTAGGTACTGTGATATTACAATAATTTTTGTTTCGATGTTGTATGATACGTGGTTGTTTTGTGAAGTAATTCATGCATCTGACGTTACGTATTCGTTATTGAATGCCGTTTTTAATACACCGAACTCCTCAATAGCTTACAGCAGCCATATCGAGTTCAGGCTTGTTAGATTTGTCTTGACAAACACTTTTTAGTGCTGCTGGACAAGTGAGTCAAATCATGGGAAGAATTAGACTGTTCTAATTTAAAAGGCTGACGGTTATACAACAATGACTCATTAAATGTAATGAACTGACTCTGAAGACTCATGTGTAACATGTGACTTCACTGGTGAAAAATAAATATAAAATAATGGTAAAAACATTTTTTTTAAATAAGCTTTTATTTAAATACTCTTAAAAGAAAACTATAAACTTGAAATTAAATTAATTCAATCTATTACCTACTCGTAATACAAATTTATATTATGAACGTGTCGTGAGATTTTTCTTTATGAAATATATTATTTCTGATTTACTTCCATCAAGATTTCTTTCCGACATTCTTCAATAAAGATACCTTTTTATATGACTTGGTTCTTTCTGGCCAATGGTCGACAAAACTACATTGCATATTGTGTAATGTGATAGCCCAGCATCAGGGAAATCTCGCAACAAGCTTTATATCCCATAAACATCGATATTAATAATTGAAATATCTTTAATTTAATTTCAGACTGCACTCCGTACCAACAAGAGTGCGAGGCGCTTGACTGCCAGTATGGCGTTGCGAGGTTAACGCAGCATGTATGCCAGAGGTTTGTAGACGGTTTAAAGGAGATCAAGATCAACCACTTTCTGTGGAGCTTTGGTACCTTCTTTGTATAGCAGGTACCGACGCTGTACAGCAACAAAACTTATTTCAATATAAACCTTACTGCCGCACTCAGAAACATTTAACGGTTACTTAAACCGCTCCTTAGAATAGATTTTGCACTAAAAATAAATACTAAGGACCGTCTTAAGTAACCGTTAACGACTCTGAGTGCGGCAGTTAATGTACAAGAAAACTCACAGAATTAACTTACTTTTACAAGAGGGATTGTTTAGATATCTTGATTAATTAATATCAATACAAAATGAATTTCGTTACTTATTAAGAACAACTTACTGCAGAACCTATTTTTTAATATCCAATTTGGTTGATCTCCTTTCCTGATTTTTCTACACACCTTACAATACGTTTGAATTATAAAATTGTCATTTCCCATTTAGATGTACATGTGTAGTAGACCCATGCGTCAGAGCAAATTGCCAGTTGAACCAGCGATGCGTGGCCGTAGCAATAAGAGACCCTGGCTCCCAAGAACCGATTTACTCCGCCAGATGTGACTTTGGTCACTCAATCACCTAATTTTTTTTTACCTTCATTGCCTAGCATAAACGGAAAAAACACAACTTGTATAAAATTACATGGCAGGTATGTAGTTGAAAACTTACTTGGATGTGAAAAAGAAAACATGCATTTTTTCCTGGGAAAGTCCTGGAAGGCTTGTTTTCTAATGTCCGCGGTTTGGCGCTTCTAATGGCGCTGGTCATTGAAGTTAGCATTTCGAAGTATAACCGTTTGGAAAATAAAGTGAAATGACCTTAAAATTCGGTTTTAATACCAGAATTTGTAACATTTCAATTCTCCTCTATCCGTATACTAAATCAAAGCTAATTTAACAGACATATTCCAATGCGACGATTACGTGGCCAACTGTTCTTGCCTCCGCTGTGAGACTTGGTGCATCTTCGGTCAAGCTAATTAATTGTGTCTACTCTCTTAGTAATTCTAACATAAAATGCATTGCGATCTTATGGATAAGAATATGAGGCCTTTGTCTCAGATGGTTTAAAAGCTACAAACATGATTCGAAAGCAGTACACTAAAGTTAACTCTTTCACCAGTGAACAACTCTACATTGACTTCGGAGTTCCTCAGGGCAGTGTACTTGGTCCCATGCTTTTTTAATGATAAATTATCACAATGTTTGACTTCTCTGTGAAAAACACTAACCTTACAAGATGACATGTTTATTTTTTTACGGAAAACCTAACGTTGGCAGTCTTATAGTTTCAAACCCTTTAGAACAATTCAAAATCAAAATATATCACTGTTCGTCTAGCAATTCTGCTTTTGTACTACTGTGTGTGTGTACTACTCATACCTAGCTGTTGGTCATATTTTAAACTATTCAGATTGTGTATACATAAGTTTAAACCTATTTAACTGTTGACAGTATTACCTGGATAACATCTCAATCATTTTCTAATTTTACTTTCTATATTATTACACTTGTTCATGACAGATGCAAATGCAAAGAGTATCCATGTGAGAGGAAGTCGTGTGCATCCGGCGAGCGTTGTGTGGTACTTCAGTACCTGATCGGCCTAGACCTAGAGCCCCAGTTTACAGCAAAATGCAGATCTAGTAAGTCCTATTGCATTTTAGTACAAAAATAAAATAAATAGATACTTCAATGAATCGTTTCGTCTCAGTTGTGAAGCCAGGCGCCTGTCCCGTGGACGAGACGACTACGAACGAAGTGTCGTGCCGCCGCGAGTGTGCGGACGATGCCGACTGCCGAGGACTGGGCAAGTGCTGCCGACGAGGATGCAGCGACATATGCCTGGTGCCAGTCGAGCAGACCAGCCCACATCCACTTCTCACTACGACCATAGCAACAAGTAAGAACGTTCAAAGCATCCATTGCAAAAAGCTTCCGATCCCTGTTCTCTGATATCTTCAATTTCTGTTCTAAGTTACGAGCGAGCCTATAGGACAAATCAAATTGCTGTTAAAAGTGTGGTCCTTTGAGCCCTTACATGGAAAGGGAAGTGAACTTCAAATGTTATCAAGAGGACTACAATTGAGTTTAAAATTTAGTCACCATCGGCTATGGAAGTAGTACATTAATTTTATTTTATTTATTTATTCGTTTAACCTTGCACTGGAACGCCTTGCAACAATTACACCAAAGAAGTACAAACTAAAAGACTAGGTATCCCCGCGATGTTTTCATTCCCGGTTTTGACCCTACGAGCTCAAGCACGAGAGGTGAGGATTCAGTCACTGGGCCACCAAGACATTATTATTCCTATCCGTCCTAAGGGTTTTTGGTTTATTGACAGAGGAACTAGTGATTGCAGCAAACATTTCGATTATAGATTCCAAAATGGACACTATTTTAGGGTTCCGAAGTCAATAAGGAACCCTTATAGTTTCGCTCTGTCCGTCTGTCCGTCCGCAGCTTAGCTCAGAGAATCTACTAGAAAGCTATAATTTGGTATGGATATACATATTAATAATTCCGACTACCGGTCAATGTGGCGACGCTTGGGAGAGGCCTATGTCCAGCAGTGGACGTCTTTCGGCTGATATGATGATATGATGAATTCCGACTAAGTTGTAAAATAAAATCATGAAAAATATGTTTTTATGGGCTTGCTCCTATAGACGTAAAGTGGGAATGGATTTTTTTTCTCATTTATCCCATGGTGTGGGGTATCATTGGATAGGACATTAAAAATATTATGGGTTTGTTAAGACCATTTTTCGATTCAGAGATCCGTTTGTTTATCCGTTTTTTCATTTATGTTAGAGACAAGTGTCCCCCCCCCCCCTGCCAGCGAAATGATTGCTCTTGATTATGTGAAAAAAATCACGGCGTAGTAAATATAACGAAATTATAAGAAAAACTATCACAGTAGGATTTACAAGTTGACGAGTAATAGTCGACTTGGATTAGTAGAAATTTTGTACAAATGCCATTGAAAAATTACTTAAATGAATTTGTTAGCTGTATAAAACAGAGTAAATATATGCTTATGAACCATGTCAAAATATACAAAAATAAAATCATTGCAGGCTTTACAAGTTTACGAGTAATAGTCGACCAACTTATAAAATGTATTTGGATCAGTAGAAATTTTATACAAATGATATTGAAAAATTACTTAAATAACGTTGTTAGCTGTGTAAAACAGATAGTAAATATATGCTTATGAACCATGTAAATATATACAAAAATAAAATCATAACATCCTTAATAATAATGATTTCTAAATTAATAATGTTTAGGCTCGAATAACGCATTGGAGTGGCCGGAGTCGTTGGCTGTACCGGTCCGTAGTCCATACGGCACATGCGCGCGGGAGAGTCTATTTTGTGTTAGTGCATAAGTATTTTCGACGTTTTTATTCTAAAGTCAAATTAGATTCGATTGCCAAGCAAATTACTTATTTTCTTTTGTCGATATCCATCTAGTCAATATTCGACCCGAATACAAATTGAGTAGCGTAAAACTTTCATGAACGAAATGGTGAATACAGCAGATTAGAGGTGAATACACACGAAATTTTTCAAATTCCTAAAGAGAAATAAACAAGGAGCGTGCGCGCAGGTATCCAGGAACGAACCATTCCCGTGGCTCTAACGCGCGCTCGTAACGGCTCCTTTCGCAATTCGCACCCGCGGTGGTACTCAAATATATAATATTTTTCTAACTTCAGTTGCGAAGTTGGATTTTATAACTCCTTCTTCAGTTACCAGTTAGTAACACCGTACACCACACCGTACACACCGTACACCGTACACCGTATACCACATTATCCCGTAAGGTTACACTAGTCGAAAACTCTTCCATACAAACGTAGTCTAGGGATTATTCCACTGTTTGACGATGTACGTTCAAAATAAAAAGTGATATCAATTTGTCTCATCATTATCCAGCCCTGTATAGAAGCAAACAAGTAAAAAAAGAAAATATTTGAAAGTTATGAGCGTCGAAAGTTCCACATTTCGACACTAATTTTAACGCATTTTTGGGCGCGAATAAATACCATAAGAAGACGTAAAATTGCAAAACGGCCTCCATACAGAGATAGATTAGTAGTTCAACAATGCAAATAATTTTATTTTGAATTGATGCGTTGTGTGCCACTGAAACCGTTTGATTGTTTATGTAAGAACAACAAAACCCTCTTCTAAGTCTGCATTATTATGCAACTTCGGAACCCTATTACTGCGCGTGGCCCGACACGCACTTGGCCGGTTTTTTGGTATGGAGTATCGATTATATTTTTTTGCTGTCGATTAAAACAGTTTGGCTTCTGTGCCTATGACATAGGACATAGAAAATAATAAATTTATTTAATTAAAATTATATTATATTATTATTTTTTAATTATTTAATTATATTCAATTTGTTAACAAAGTATTTTATATTAGGATAAGAATAATTTCATTTAAAAAAAACAATCACAAAAATATATTTTAGGAGTAGTAGTACAATTTCTTAAATAATGGTATTGTTAGTGATTTGTAAACTATAACTAAAATTTTACAACTGCGAAATAAACAGGCATTTCTATGTTTGTTTGCGACCTGCCCGATTTAGGTCTTTTCAAACCTGTGTTTCAGGCCATCACTTTTATTTTAATTTAATATTACACAGGCGCTAAAACTGAAACCAGTTTTCAAATCGGTAATCTGAAAGTTTCGTCGCAGCAATCACTACAGAGTTATAGAGCGAGATCCCAGAGCCCTCAGACGTTTCTAAATCCTTTCTTAAAAAAAAAAAACAACATTGGTCCACTATTGACGGAGATATCGGTGAACATACATAAAAAACAAACATAAAGTCGAACATAGAACCTCCTCCTTTTTGGTAAGTTGGTTAAAAATACGTAGGATTCAGTAGCGTTTATTTGTACTTTGAACGTTCGCATACTTGCTAAATCGGGCCGAAGCGACGGCCAATTTACAGGTCAGAGATCAGAAACGTCTGGGTTCTCTAGGATC
The DNA here is from genome assembly GCA_948252205.1 of Orthosia incerta. Lineage (NCBI taxonomy): Eukaryota > Metazoa > Arthropoda > Insecta > Lepidoptera > Noctuidae > Orthosia > Orthosia incerta. Next base: position 15,858,489 of record OX411747.1, read on the forward strand.
TTGGAACACTAGTTCTATCTGTTAAAAATAATAACTCTTTGGGCGGAATGTAATATGCACGTTTTTTTGTTAGATGAGCCAGCACCACCCATAGCGTTGCCACCACACGAGCCGGAGGTGGCGGTAACTGAAGGAGGCACAGCCACACTGCGCTGTCTGTTCCAAGGCAACCCACCGCCCAAGATTACGTGGTTCGGAGAGGTATGTATCAAATACTACAATTGAAGCGTATTTTCTCTTAATCTGGCATATCCAAATTTTGCTAGCCAACAAATTCTTCCAGAATTCCATCACAATTATATAGCAAGTTTAGGTTATTAAAAAAAATTCTCAATCCCTTTAACGACTTTCACTGAATGTGATAAAGAATAAAGGAGATTGCCCATTTTTTAAAGGGAACTTGGGCCCCATAAAAAAAAGTTGTACCTTGATGATGATGATTTTTGTTGTATATTTTAGAAAAATAATGTATATTCATAATTAGCAATTTTTGTGTTTTAGAAATTAAACCTTATCTATATCTTTATTGATATTGAACTTTGAAATTTGTATGCACCATAATAGGTGCATACATATGTCAAAGTGAAGTAACCTGATCTGCTGTTATCCGTGAATATAAAGTTTAGGACACGAATAGAAAAAGCTCAAAAATAAATCCGATTTTTGAATAATATTTAAATCGCCACCCACCCACCCTCATAAGGGGCCTGTGTGTGTGCAATCTCCTTTTTCCACTACCTTGTCTGTTATGTAACACATTGTCTACGAAATTCGTTTCGAAATATAAACATTTAGACACAAGATTATAAAATAAAAATTAAAAAAAAACAAAATTACATAATAACAGTTACGAAATGACTTTTGTATGGAGATTTGATATCATTATGAAATTGGCAGAATGACACTGAACCTGTTACCTCTCGAAAAAGCGCGAGTTGATTTTGTATTGTCTGTGATTTTTAGTCTGAACGTTTCTAATAAATTGTTGTAGGAACTTATTTGCATTTAATTAAGTAAGCTCATCAGGTAGTGGAAAAAGAATCGTTCGTGTATCGCATAAAAAGGCTTTATTTTAAAACGAGCGTTGCAGCCAATTTCGACGTGAGCCGAATGCGAACGTCGAAATGTCGTCGTCTCTACTTTTCATGCTCGACACGAAATGTACTATATGTTCGTACTTCCTCTGTAAGAGACTATTGCCCTGAGAGGGATTTGGTACTTTTTATGAAACACAACAAACAAACAGACACACATTCCAAACAGATCGACGGCAACTCGGGCCGCTACAGGATGACGACGGACGGTGCGCTGGAGATCGTCTCTCTGCACCGCAACGATACCGGTGTCTACATTTGTGTGGCCGATAATGGCGTCGGAGTGGCCGTGCAGCAGATACACCTGGTCGTCAATGGTGAGTGCGGCTGAAGCACGATGGTAGCTTGGGGATTGGGCTGGTAAAAGGCGTTAGTTGCTGTGAACTTCTGTTATATTTATATTGGGAGAACGATATTTTTCTGCGTTACTGAACGTAAAGAGTTGAAGCAAAGAAGAGAAGAACAAAAGAAGTTGGTGGTTCCGTACAATTCTATTAGATTTTTCAAATTCTGTCTTAGATTGCCTTGATGGCATATAGTCAATATATTTAAAAGAGCCTACCTACAGTTTGTATTAAGATTCTCAGCAACTTACGTCTTTTGAGACATTAGAACTTGCATTTAAGAATATGAAGTAGTTTGGGGTTTTTCAGTAGTTAGAGGTATTTGTTTTTATAAGTTCAGAACATTAATTGATTGCCTTTCCTGTTTATTTGTCTTTTAAACTAACTGTTCTTTTTCCTTACTAAATATTGAGTTTAATTCTTTTGGAGAACATGCAGCTTTGTGTGTGGTTTTTAGTCATTACTAGCGACCCGCCCCGGCTTCATACGAGATAAATTATATACAGAAACCTTCCTCAATTATAGCTCTTTCTATTTGTAAAAACCGCATCAAAATCCGTTGCGTAGATTAGGAGGAGTTAACGGATATAAAGACAGACGCGGAAAGCGACTTTGTTTTATACTACTACTAGCTGACCCGCGGGGCTTCGCGCCCGTCAACTGGGTACCCTGCCTATCCAGTCTACCCTGCCTACCCAGCCTAACCTGCCTACCCTGCCACCTTGCCTATCATGCCTACCCTGCCTACCCTGCCTACCCTGCCTACCCTGCCTAACCTGCCTACCCTGCCTAACCTGCAAACCCTGCCTTCCCTACGTAACCTGCGTTCCCTATCTAACCTGCCTACCCTGTCTACACTGCCTACACTGGCTACCCTGCTTACCCTGCCTACCCTGCCAACACTGCCTACCCTGCCTAGCCTGCCTACCCTGAATACCATGCCTACCCTGCCTACCCTGCCTACCCTACCTACTCTACCTACCCTACCTATCCTACCCTACCTACGTACCTAATAATTTTTATCTATCATCAATAGTTTTTTTATCTATCATCAGTTAGTTTTTAATCATCAATAGTTCCATTTTATTTCACATTCTGTATTTTCCATTTTTAGGTACAATCACAATAAAAACTTTGTAACAGATTTTGTTCCACACATAATTCAACTTGTGGATGACAATATAATAGTACCTTATCTTTGGTGGATAACCAAAATCTGCTTTGATTTTATGAGTTGTTCTAGTGAACGCCATAGGGCAATATACGCTTTAGAGGGTTGGCACATCCGTTTAAATAAAAGGGTAGGAAGAACTAATTTATCCTTTTTCATACATTTTCTGAAAAAAGAGGCATCATATTTTTTTTATTAGCCTTTACTGTCCCACTGCTGGGCAAAGGCCTTCATATTATTTAAAGATAATAACAAATTGTCAAATACATACGGAGCAAAGGAAAAGGCGATCCAACTTTATATTGAATGATGATGCCAAAATCGAAAAAAACATTGATGATTTTTTTTAAAGCACAATATCACTTGAAGAATGTATAAATAAATTATAATATATTGGTTATAGGAACAGTATTGACTCGTGAAACAAAAAAACTTCTTAAAAAAACAGGTTTTTTGTTATTTCAGAAAATGTTTGAATGAGAATGAATTGTTTTCACCCAACTTTTTATACATGTACATACGTAGTATATATTTTTTTCTAGACCTTTTTCTATTTCTTTCTTTGATTAATTTGCTGATATAAATGGTTTTGATTTTAAGTTATTATCTGATGAAAAAAAGATCTGTTTGTATCGAACTGTACTCATTCGGTAAATTTTGGTGTTAGGACAATAAACAATTAAGAAACCTAAGAATTCGTAAAATATATAAGAATTTGAAAAAAAAAAAATAGGTAAAATAATGTTGCATATTTTAAAGAATTCGTAAATAAATAATGTGAAAATCGCGAATTTGGATTTTGGCGCGAACAGCGTAAAAAGTCTAAATTTTTTATTGATAAACAGTATAGTGTAGTTTTTTTTTTTAAGAATAAAATTGAGCATTAAACAAAATTGGAAAATAGGCGCTTATTAATATGAAACAGGTCATAGATATAATAGTATGTACAACGAAAACATACGAAATCTATGGAACAGATACCTAAATATGAGTTATAAATATATATTAGCAATTATGATTACTAATACTAAAAAAATAACAATAATAAATGTATATCTTGTATTAGATTAAATTACCGTGGTGCGCATATGAAATCACTATCTATACTATACTTTATAATATTACTAGCTACTACCCGTGGCTTCGCTCGCGTAAAACGTAGAAAATAAAAAAACACAGAGTAATAGTACAAAAATAGTGTATTTTGCGTAACATTAAATGCAGTACTAATTTAATTTTTGAGTGTAAGCACCGAGTTGTATTTTTAATAACTTAGTTTAACACAGTCGTGTAGACAATATTTTAAGTTTTACCATCTTTTGCTAAAAACCCTGGCATAACTACCTGTTTATCAATACCGAATGAAGTCATTTGGAATCATGTATTATATTTTCCTGTTCTGCTAAAAACACGGCGCGATTCTTCGTTGTCATACAAAAGCAAAGACTTGAGTGGTTTTCCTGGCTCACCAAGGCGATTCATCATTGTCATACAAAAGCAAACACTTGAGTGGTTCTTCTGGCTCACCAAGCGTTGGAACTGAAACTTTACCACCAGAGCAACACATACCCAGTGTCTCATCATTCCATTTGAGTGCTTCACAATATCTACATTTTTTATCAATGCTCTCTTTGAGAACTAATCGATGGTTAGTGTAATCAATCAATGTGTCATAATCAAACGCAGCGTTGTGGAACGACTGCCATGTATTTCTTGCAAACGTACGTCTCATTTCAGACTGCCATTGAGCTCGTAAAATACGCCGTATTTGGGATTTTTCAGGCGTCTCAGCAGCTATCGATGACGCGTGACGCTCGGCATCTGCGAGTTGGGAGCCCGAGTCTAGTCGAAAGTTTCAGCAGCTCTTTCAGTTGCAGCATCTGCGAGTTGGCGATCCTGAGTCTGGTTGAAAGTTTCAGCAGCTCTTTCAGTTGCGTGACGCTCAGCATCTGCGAGTTGGCGATCCTGAATCTGATCAAAAGTCTCAGCAGCTCTTTCTGTTGCGTGACGCTCGGCATCTGCGAGCTGGCAAGCCTAAGTCTGATCGAAAGTCTCATCAGCTCTTTGGGTTGAGTGACGTTCAGAATCTAAAATTAGACGGGATTGAGTCTGCTCCTCCGTTTCTTGGCTTCTAGCTACTCTTGCTGTTCGAGCTCTGCTAGAGCTACGGCTCAGATGATATTTACGCTTGCAAGGCATATTCACAGCATAAAAATACCCCGCTAATAAAATAAGCAGTAGAATATTTGATAGTTTTTCTTAAATTACCACTTTCACGGACACTGACATGAAGTTGCCTTTTTCAAACTGACATTAAAATCTTTCATAAACAATTATATACTGCCTACAGCCGAATAAAAAGGTCGCCATAATAAGAAGTTTCATATTATTTTCATATTTTATAACTACCTCACCTCATTTGTCCAGCACCGTGTTTTATACAAAAAAGTAGCTTATGTCCATCCTAGGGTCTCATGCTCTCATCTGCATACCAAATTTAATCTAAATCGGTTCAGTGGTTTAAGCCATAATAAGAAGTTTCATACAAAACTAACCCATACCCCCATTTCTTTCCCTTTGTATTTTATGCAAAAAAAAGTAGCCTAAATCCTGCCCAGGGTCTCAAACTATTTTCACACCAAATTTCAACTAAGTCGCTTCAGCAGTTTGAGCTATAATAAGAAGCTTCATTCAAAATTAACCCCCCTCCCATTTCTCCCCCTTCGCGTTTTTTGCAAAAAAAAGTAGCCTATGTCCGTTCCAAGATCTCAATCTATCTTATTACCAAATTTCATTTAAATCGGTTGAGCGGTTTAAGCGTGAAAAGGTAACAGACAGACAGACAAACAGAGTTACTTTCGCGTTTATAATATTATAGTATGGATGTAGTGATTTTGGCAAATTAATTGAAATATAGTCATTCTGCTCTTCAACACAATTAAAGAAACATGAATTTAAGGATTTACTGAATTTCTTGCCTTTACGGGGGAAAAAGGGGTTGTTAAAGTTTGTGTGAAAACTAAATTGTTTATTATAAAAATTTCTTGGAATTTAGTATTTATGCTCTTCAATACAATTAAAGAAACATGAATTTAAGGATTTTCTGAAATTCTGCCCTAAAAGGGGTAAAAAGGGGTGTTAAACTTTAACACCACAACGTACGTTTATTTGCATGAAGTATTAAACACACCATAATTTAAGGATTATTTGAATTTAATCCCTTAAAGGGTAAAAAGGGATGTTAAAGTTTATGTGAATGAATACTGGATTTGCTCGGGGGGAAACAGTTTTCATAACTCGAGTAACACTGATACCCTCTGACTATGTCTTTGAGTTTAAACGATTACAATTCCTCTTAAGGTCTGCAATGACCTTAAATAAATTTCAAGGTCAGTCATTAAGGGTGGTAGGCATAGATTTAAGGCAAGACTGCTTCCGACACGGGCAATTTTACGTTCTGTCCCAGACTCAGCACTAACAGCCTGGTTATTTTGACACCGAAAAAACACCAATATGATATACAAAGAAGAGTTTACTTAAATTCTAACTTCTTGATGACAACTTTTTTTGTGTAAGCTAATTAGAGTACCCTATATATAGAATGTACAGGATGGCGCAAAACTCATCACTCTATCGGAAGATGCTTTAATTTTTGCAAATGGCGGAAACAATCAATTCTGTTTCGATATTTGTGAAGTAAACAGATGCAAAATATAGCGAAGGGGTCTGTCAGACTCCTACTGACTAAAAATCACCCCGGTGTTCCTCTTTCACCTACGCTGGGCCAAATCATCATGAGCAAGCTCTGTGAATATGTGAATAAGCTAAATTATCACCTCCGTGGCACCGAAAATCCTCGTATAATCCAGACGAGAGTCATTAACACCCGCTCAAAGTTACTGCATGGTGTATGTTTTACGCTGAATGCGTCATCGGGCCGCTAAACCACTACTGTGGTCGACGAGGTCACAGAGTCATAATCAACATATTTCACTATCCTTAAAAGCAATAAATTTGAACTAGAGTACATAATGGTTCCAACAGGATAATGCAACGGCGGTGCTTACTGAACGAGCCGCAACCGAAATTCACCAGTAAGATCGCCTTATGTAACTGTTCCAGACTTCTTTTTGTGGGTTTTTTTAAGTCACGAGTCTAAGTCAACAAGTCTTAGACTCTTGAAGCCCTCAAAGATAATATCCGCCGGAAGTTCTGGCAAATGCCATACACGGGCCCGAATGTTAATCAACTCTGGCGAAGCGACGGCCACTTAGCCGTATCATTTTTTCGACTAAATGGAAAATAAATTAAGACACCAAATAAATATTATCCAAAAGCAGAAACAAAGTTTTTAATTCATAAAAAAAAAATATAGCCAAAGAACATCTGGTGATAACTTTTGCGCCACCCTGTATTCATTTTCTATCGTGTCGGTAGTAGGTTTCAGAAATTGAGAGCAAAGTGGTCTTCCAATATTTGTATCTCTCTGTGGAAATCGATCCTACTAAACCTCCGGTATGAAAGTATAAAATAGCTCTATCTATTAGAACAGGAAGGCAGTGCAGTTTATGCTCATTTTTTATATCAATTTACACCTAAATTTTTATAATTTGATAAAATAATAATGTTGAGCAAATTTTGTGGTCTACGCGAACAAAGACGCGGGCGAAAAACTATGTTTGGATAATAATTTGCAATATCCCACCAGAACTACAAAAAACGAAACAGCCAATATCGTGTAGTCCACACAGGCGAAGCTGCGGGCGGAAAGCTAGTAAATATATAGGAGATAGATTATTGTCTGACAAAAATGGTTGCATTTTTATTTTGACGGAGAATTCAAGTCATATAAAAGAGATATTATAGTGACGAAAATTTAAACAAGTATGCTTAGATGGTGACGTTGAGAGGATGAATAACAGGCGACTCATTTTCCGTACATAAAATTTGTAGATTGTGTTTTTTTCCAAAATAGAGATTATATTGTTGTATGTTTGAGTACCAAGTTACGTACCTTCTTGCTCTTATAAATTAACAACAAAGAAATGTTTAAAACTTAGTCAATCAAAATATGTTTACAGATGATCCGTGCTCACTACCTCCGGAACAAGGCAACTGCTTCTTGGATGTTCAACAATGGTACTACGACCCATCGCGCGACCAATGCCACCCATTCCAATACACCGGCTGTAGCGGAAACGATAACAGGTGACTGTCAACTATTTATTATACCTCGTCTTTTCTTAACAAGATGCTTTATTTTTACAAGCAATGGAGATCCTTCACAAGTAAAACATTTTCTACCCCAATGAAATTGTGGTTATATTATGGAATCCCCATTTTTTGCGTAGATTCCAGACTCAGCGTGACTGTGAGGCTCGCTGCAAGCGTCCTCCACCAATCACCACCACTGTGGCGACTCCTCCACAGGTACAACTAACCCCCTATTTAAAAATAACTATGATAACTTCTAGATCTAGTATTCAAAAAGTTTACCTTTTTTAGATGGAACGAAACGCTTTATTGTATTTTGTAATAAAAATTTCGCCACTTAAGAAAATGAAAATGTTTTCTTGCAGCAACTGGGAGAGCCAGAGTGTAAAACTCCAAGCTCGTTAACGCCATGTGGCAACAACGTGACAGTGTTCTATTACGACTCCGAAAGAGGGCAGTGCCTCGTAAGTTACTTCGGAAGCTGCGGACACCCCAACAACTACAGCTCGGAGGAGGAGTGCGAGAGGCGCTGCGGAGCCTTCCACGGAACAGGTGGGACAAATGGGCTTTTACGTGATCTGTTGGAAATGGAATAAATTATATAATTTTGGTCCGAAACTGGTCGTCTATAAGAAGCCGGGTCAGCTAGTATCCCATAAATATCGATATTAATCATTCAAATATCTTTAATTTCATTTCAGACTGCACTACGTACCAACAAGAGTGCGAGGCGCTTGACTGCCGTTATGGCGTTGAGAGGTTTACGCAGGATGTATGCCAGAGGTTTGTAGACGGATTAAAAGAGATCAAGATCAACCACTTTCTGTGGAGCTTTGGTACCTTCTTTGTATAGCAGGTACCGATGTTGTACAGCAACAAAACTTATTTCAATATAAACCTTAATGTACAAGAAAACTCACAGAATTAACTTGCTTTTACAAGTGGGATTGTTTAGATAACTTGAATCAGTTCAGATCTAGGACGGCTCTTTTCTGTAATTAATATCAATACAAAATGAATTTCGTTACTTATTAAGAACAACTTACTGCAGAACCTATTTTTTTATATCCAATTTGGTTGATCTCCTTTCCTGATTTTTCTTCGCACCTTACAATACGTTTGAATTATAAAATTGTCATTTCCCATTTAGATGTACATGTGTAGTAGACCCATGCGTCAGAGCAAATTGCCAGATGAACGAGCGATGCGTGGCCGTAGCAATAAGAGATCCTGGCTCCCAAAAACCGATTTACTCCGCCAGATGTGTCTTAGGTAACTTATCACCTTATTTTTTTAGCTTCATTGCCTAGCATAGTTTGGGACATAAAGTGAAATGACCTTAAAATTCGGTTTTAATTCCAGAATTTGTAACATTTTAACTCTTTTCTATCCGTATACTACATCAATGCTAATTTAGCAGATCCAAACGACATATTCCATTGTGACGATTACGTGGCCAACTGTTCTCGCCTCCGCTGTGAGTACGGCATACAGCGCTCGCAAATGCCCGACGGCTGCGAGAAGTGCTCGTGCGTGCAGGTTGTGATCGACTGCGAGGCGCTCACGCAGGAGTGCAACGATCTCAAGTGCAACTACGGCATTGAGAGGACCTTCGGTTCTGACGGCTGTGAGAGGTAATAATTATTAACACTAAAGGTACTTAAAGAGCTGACACTTTTTCAGCTCATAGTATGTATACTCAAAGTCGAACCAAGTTTTCTGTACCTAAGTGAAATAGTTTTGAAGTCATGAGAGTTATATCCATTAGATAATCACTTTCCAATATTAGCTTGCGAGATATTGGTAAATTTTATCCAGTTTATGCCACTTACTTCATGACATCGATTCTTCTGTCAAAACTACAAGATATAAGCATAAGATAGCACTTTGTTTTAACCTCGCTCATATTACCTAATCTTCGATAGCCAATTTGGCGGCCGAACTAATAGCTCAACTGAAGATGCTACAAGTAAAGATAACTTGCTGCATCTTCGATCAAGCTAATTAATTGTGTCTACTCTCTTAGTAACTCTAACATAAAATGCATTGCGATCTTGCCAAGGAATTCGATACAGTTTCGAATAGCCTTCTCCTTGAGAAACTAGAATGGATAAGAATATGAGGCCTTTGTCTTAGATGGTTTAAAAGCTACAAAAATGATTCGAAAGCAGTACACTAAAGTTAGCACTTTCACTAGTGAACAACTCCACATTGACTTCGGAGTTCCTCAGGTCAGTGAACTTGGTCCCATGCTTTTTTAATGATAAATTATAACTACGTTTGACTTCTCTGTGAAAAACACTAACCTTACAAGATGACAGCTTTATATTTTACGGAAAACCTAACGTTGGCAGTCTTAAGGCAATCAAAGTTTCAAACCCTTCAGAACAATTCAAAATCAAAATATATCACTGTTCGTCTAGCAATTCTGCTTTTGTACTACTGTGTGTGTGTACTACTCATACCTAGCTGTTGGTCATATTTTAAGCTATTCATATTGTGTATACTTAGGTTTGAACCTATTTAACTGTTGACAGTATTACCTGGATAACATCTCAATCATTTTCTAATTTTACTTTCTATATTATTACACTTGTTCATGACAGATGCAAATGCAAAGAGTATCCATGTGAGAGGAAGTCATGTGCATCCGGCGAGCGTTGTGTGGTACTTCAGTACCTGAACGGCCTAGACCTAGAGCCCCAGTTTACAGCAAAATGCAGATCTAGTAAGTCCTATTGCATTTTAGTACAAAAATATGATTTTTGTAGCTTCGGTATCTTAAATTATGCTAAAAATCTACCTACCTACTTCTTCTTCCACGCTAAAAAACTTGGAAAAAGAAGTAGTGCTAGCATGTATATGCTTTTAAATTCGTTATTGTAAAACACTCTTACTTTGAGATACTTCAATGAATCGTTTCATCTCAGTTGTGAAGCCAGGCGCCTGTCCCGTGGACGAGACGACTACGAACGAAGTGTCGTGCCGCCGCGAGTGTGCGGACGATGCCGACTGCCGAGGACTGGGCAAGTGCTGCCGACGAGGATGCAGCGACATATGCCTGGTGCCAGTCGAGCAGACCAGCCCACATCCACTTCTCACTACGACCATAGCAACAAGTAAGAACGTTCAAAGCATCCATTGCAAAAAGCTTCCGATCCCTGTTCTCTGATATCTTCAATTTCTGTTCTAAGTTACGAGCGAGCCTATAGGACAAATTGCTGTTAAAAGTGTGGTCCTTTGAGCCCTAACATGGAAAGGGAAGTAAATTTCAAATGTTATCAAGAGGACTACAATTGAGTTTAAAATTTAGTCACCATCGGCTATGGAAGTAGTATATTAATTTTATTTTATATATTTATTCGTTTAACCTTGCAATGGAACGCCTTGCAGCAATTACACCAATGGAGCACAAACTAAAAGTCTAGGTATACCCGCGATGTTTTCATTCCCTGTTTTGATCCTACGAGCTCAAGCACGAGAGGTGAGGATTCAGCCACTGGGCCACCAAGACATTATTATTCCTATCCGTCCAAAGGGTTTTTGGTTTATTGACAGAGGAACTAGTGATTGCAGCAAACATTTCGATTATAGATTCGATTATGGACACTTTTTTGGTACGTAGTATCGATTATATTTTTTTGCTGTTGATTAAAACAGGTTGGCTTTTGTGCCTATGTATCAAATTATTAAATTCAATTTGATAACAAAGTGTTTTATATTTAGAATAAGAATAATTTTATTTAAAAAGTAAAAACATTAACAAAAATGTACTTTAGGTGTTGTAGTACAATTTCTAAAACAATGGTATTATTAGTGATTTGGAAACTATAACTAAAATATAACAACTGCGAGATAAACAGGCATTTCTATGGTTGTTTGCGACCTGCCCGATTTAGGTCCTTTCAAACCTGTGTTCCAGGCCATCACTTTTATTTTAAGGCGCAAGTATGCCCCAATGGCCTTGAGGATCCCGGCGAAGCTAAACTAACACACCGGCTTGGCTCACGCACACATAGTGCGCACGGACTGTGATCAAAGAATATGCGCGGACGCAGAGATGCGACTAGCTCGGTGGTATTTTGCCTACGATTCCGTAAATAAATTTTACTAGACATATTTTTTTATTACATTAAATATGTAGGTCAAGTCATACAAAATAGTTTAGATTAACCTCTTGATTACCGGAAATGCAGATTACGGCATTCAACCAGTTAAAACCTACTTCCGTACAGATGTTTTAAGTTATTATATTTGTAAATATATATACTAAGTAGGCAATTTAAAAATAATTATCTTAAAAAAACAACTCAAACTGGAATGGTAACAATAAAGCATAAAGTAAAATACATTTGTCTAGTTAAATCCGCTTTCAAATTATTTTTACCATGAGCGATTCAGCTTTTAACAGTTACATTTTCATCCCACTCTCAAAACTTTAGAAATGATTTCGAGCATTTTCTTGAAAATAGAGTTCCTCATTTGCGTAGATTTAGAAAGTGAATAGTTCCGTAGTCGTACAAATATTTACGGAGGAACAGGTACAGGATTGATTTTATCAACAATTATTTCACCAAGTTTGTATTTCATAGAATTTCTCGAAAAATTGTAATAAGTATAGTTAGTTCTGTGGTTGTTACTAGAAACATCCCATTCCTCACAAACGAAACACATTAATCGCGTAAAATCAAATATCAGCATCTTTTAAATAATGGGATACAAAGAAAAGTACTGGTAACGCCAACACTGATTAGATAGATTCACTCTTATAATATGAGGCAGTTTGTATTTCCCGCTCCTTTCCCCAACCCATACATGCAGCGCTTTAACATCATTCAAGAACGTGAACAGAAGAACGAGGGAGCTAGAACTGACAGTTCAGTTCGACGAAAATATTGCACATGGACGTACGTGTGTAACAGATCTCTCGAACCACCCCGCACCGCATGACGAGCCCTTTCGTCTGATCATCCGCGAAGAGACGAGGATCATCACCTCTCTCTGTAATATTCAATGCATTCCCGCTCCGCCAAACGCATCCTTGTGTTTGATTACCCAGTGTAATAAGAAATAAACTATATTCAAATATGGTCGCGCGACCCGCGTAGTGATACTCGGCTGTGTGATTATTGAAGGAGATTGGATCCTGCTGGCTGGCCCCAGGTGAGTGCTGCATGTCCCTATCTTCCTCTCTTTTCCGCCTCGACTTTTGTCACTGCCGATTCACTATAATTAACACGTCCGCTCGTATCGAAGGTTGGTTCTGATACTTTTTCAGGACCGAATTATTGTTGGCGTGACCATATTTGTGGTCCTTCGTACCGGGTTTCTGATTCTTTTTAATACTAGAACCCTCCAGCCGCTCTTATTAGGATTTAATAGACCCTTATAGGAGAAACATCCATAGATCTACCCCATTGTAGTATACCGCGTAGATCAACATTGCGCTGATCTTTCTCAGAAATAAGTATTTATTCATCGAGATAAACATATTAACTCAATAACTAATCAATATTGTAGTACATAAATAACGCTAACTTTGAATAAATTCGAATTTTAATTTTGTAAAATTGTAATATTAAACTACCCTCAAATTAAATTGTTATCTTGCTGTGTAGTATGAAATGTTAAAAGGTCTTAAAAGTTCGACATATTTGATTTGACATTCGTATTTATTCGGTCATTCATTCATTCATAACTTTCAAGTTGTTCATTCATTCGTTAACTCTCAAGTTGTTCATTCAAGTTGCATTCTATAGTTCATTATTAACCGAACAAAGTAGGAAGCCGTTTTCCGCTTATTCTTTACGCAAAATAGTAACCTACTTAATTTCATCGTATTATTGTGATTCACTAAACCTCAGATCAGCTGCTTGTTTACAATAGATTGATTGAATTTATAAACTTCGTTATGCCTAAACAAGCTAAGAAAACTTGTGATGTGGGCTCTGATTATGATGATGCGGAAGATGCACGGTTACTTATGTTACAAGCTAAACGCGAAACCATCTTTGAAATTGTTCAAAAGATTTACGATCTTTCTTCGAACACCGATCTAAGGGAAAGTTTTCTTGACGAATCCTCACAAATAGATTCATTGCACGATGAGTTCAAACGGGTTCTGGACGAATATAATAATCGTTTATTGACATCTAACCCAGCCGCTAAGCCTGACTATAGGAGTCTCATGGCTTTCGAGTCTCTGTATGGTAGGATAAAGCGAGTGCAGTCACAGTACTCGCCACATAGCGATAGTGTTCCGCACAAGTCTAAACCTAGACTCCCGCCGATTGAATTAGTCCAGTTTTCTGGTGACATTCGCTCATGGCCACTTTTTTATGCCAGTTTTAAATCGACCGTACACGACAATCCATCTCTCACTGACGCCGATAGATTGTATTATCTATTGGGGAAGCTAACCGGTAAAGCCCAGTCTGTGTGCGCCGGGATATCTCCATGTCCGGAAAATTATAGTCTGTTGTTACAAACGCTCATTGATAAGTATGACGACAAGCGTATGTTGGTTTCTACGTATTTAAATCAAATGTTTGAGTTCAAAACTTTACAATGCGCTTCAGCAACCAACTTTGATTTATTTACTGAGAAATTTAGCAGCGCAGTCGCCGCTTTAAAAAACCTTAAAATGGATAACCTTACCGATTTAATTCTGATTCATATCGCCTTACAGAAAATAGACCTTGAAACCGTCCGCGCGTTTGAAATTAAATACTCAACAAAAATACCTACCTTTGATAACTTAGTCGAATTTATTTCAAATCGAGCCAAAGTGTTAGAACGTACTGAGCCAACTTCTTCAAGTAATAAGCGTCCGGTTAACTCTAATCGGCGCTTAAATAACTCTTCGCCACCGAAGTGTCAAACATATTTAAGCACAACGGTTGAACCCGCGGGCAAGTGCCTATGCGCTAATATTGTGCATCAACATTTATTCAAGTGCGCCGATTTTAATGGAATGACTCCACAACAGCGTTATAAGTGTGTGAAGGATAGCAATGCGTGTATTAACTGCCTTAGTTTAAAACATCGAGTCGCTAATTGCTCGTCTAAGTCAAATTGTCGCGTTTGCAAATTAAATCACCACACATTGTTACACTTCAACGCACAAGCAACTCCCGTTAATCAGCCGGTCGAGCCCACCGCTGCGGCGCCCCCCACCTGCGCGCCCGCACCTATCTCTCCGGACCTAGCCGCATCTGCGTCACGGTCAGATGTTACGCTGTTTGCATCTGTTGATTCCCGATTGCATCATTGTTCGAGTAATGAACTCACACATAACAAGCAGTCCACGACTGTTTTGTTATCAACCGCTGAAGTCGTTGCCTACGATTCTAAAGGGAATCCACACATAATTCGCGCGCTTCTAGATTCCGCCTCACAAAGCGATTTTATCACTATCGAGTGTTGTGAGCGTTTAGGTATTCAACCTCAAAACATGAACCGTACTGTTGTAAAGGGGTTCGGTGGGGCTGAGAAGGTAGTTAACACTAGTCCGATTGATATTAAATTATATTCGCGATTCGACAACAAAATTAATTTTGATATTTCGCTACTTGTTGTTGATCAGATAACGGACTTACTGCCTACCTCTTTGATAAATACCAGTGATTTATCACATCTACATAATATACCGCTAGTCGACGAATCGTATGGTGTGCCTAGTAAGATAGACGCTTTAATAGGTGCTTCTCTTTTCCCGCATTTACTTCTCCCCGACGTTGTTCACAATCGTGACACGTCGGTGCCGCGCGCTTTGTGTACTGTTTTCGGATACGTAATTATGGGCTCCGCGCCTACGTTACCAATGCATCAAATCGCCCAGGACCTGACATGTTGCCTCGCTCAGGAGCCTGTCGCTATTGACTCATTAGTCAGGCGTATTTGGGAGCTCGAGGAGCTTCCCTCCGCACCGCCCATTCAACACCCCTCTGATGTTGAATGTGAATTATTTTATAAGTCCACGACAACCCGCGATCCCGTTAGTGGTAGGTACACTGTAGCACTGCCATTCAACGAGGATGTTTATTCCCTCGGGAATTCCTTTGATAATGCCCGCAAGCGTTTCATATGCCTTGAAAGAAAGCTAGAAGCTTCGCCTAAACTTAGGTCTGCATATGATGACGTAATAAAAGATATATTTCGAAAGATTAAATTTCTCCTGCGTCGTACGATCCCCGCGACCCAACACCCATATACGTCATACCGCATCACGGGGTCGTACGCGAAAATAAAACAACGACTAAGCTGCGCGTGGTTCTAGACGCCAGCGCATCTACTTCTGGTGGCCGGCCATCGTTGAATGGTATTCTGCACTCAGGTCCGAATTTGCAAGGCGACTTGTTTACAATATTATTAAATTTCCGCTTACACGCGATCGCATTGACCGCGGACTGTCGCCAGCAGTTCTTACAGATTACCATGCGAGAAGCTGACAGACGTTATCAATGTTTTCTTTATCGCCTTACTCCACAAGACCCACTACAATTGTATAGGTTTAACCGCGTCTGCTTCGGTTTAAAATCAAGCCCTTACCATGCATTGCGCACTGTGAGACAATTAGTCGAAGATGATGGCGCGCGCTATCCTCTCGCTAGCAAGTTCGCGTCTCCGTCGCTTTTCATGGACGATCTCGCCTTCTCGATTCCCACGGAACAAGAAGCGATATCTGCGTCATGACAATTGATTGACCTATTCAAAGGAGCTCAGTGGGATCTCGTAAAATGGAACAGTAACAGTCGTGCTGTGCTAGATAATCTTCCCGCTTCGCACAAACTCCCTACGGAGGTTGAGTTTGATAAGACCATGCAGCATAAAATACTAGGCCTGCATTGGTGTATTGATGATGACGTATTTTATTTTAAAATTACGGTTCCCGCAGATGTGAGGTGCACAAAACGCTCCATCCTTTCTACAGTCGCCCGACTGTGGGATATAATGGGCTTCGTGGCCCCCGCAGTCGTTTATGCTAAGCTACTGATCCAACAGCTTTGGCATCTTAATTTCGATTGGGATGACACCCCACCGCTACACATTTTTAAAATGTGGAAGCAGTTCTGCGACGAGTTACCAGCTCTTAACAATATACGCATTCCGCGTCATGTAGGCGTTTCTAACAACTGCACTCTCACTCTCTTATCCTTTTCGGACGCAAGTGAACATGCTTACGGTGCCGTTGTATACGCTCATGTGACCGCCGCCTCAGGTCTGTCCAGCTTGTCTGCGCAAAATCCAAGGTCGCTCCTACCAAGCCTCTGTCTATAGCACGCTTAGAGCTCTGCGGCGCGCTTCTCATGTCAAAACTGTTACGCATAGTTTATGAAAATTACTCGCATCATCTTCCAATCAAGGTATTCGCTTTCACTGACTCTAAGATCGTGTTATATTGGGTCAAAAGTTCACCATCTCGGTGGCAAACCTTTGTAGCAAACCGCGTTGTTCAGATTACGGAAAACATCTCTGCTGACAACTTCTACCACGTCGCGGGGACTGAAAATCCCGCAGACGTTCTCTCACGTGGCATTACGCCTCAAAAATTAACCACGCACCCTCTGTGGCTCCACGGGCCCCAGTGGGCTACATTGGATCCTTCTGAGTGGCCTCTCAAGCCTCTTGACGACCAATTTACTCCGCCTACTATTGAACAAAAAATTCATACACACGCTGTGTACTCGCCTGTAAAGCATTGTGCTTTATATAATCTCGCTAACCGCATCTCCTCATGGAGTAAAATTCTTCGTATAACTGTATACGTTTGTAAATTCGCAAAATTGATACCCCACCGCGACACTATTGCAGTGTCTGCTGATGAATTAAATTTCGCTGAAAATAAATTTCTTCGCGCCCTGAAAAGGCAACACTTTGTGGAGGATTATTCTAATATTAAGAATAATCAATCTTGTTCGCAGGTTCTCAATCGCTTGAGGCATTTCATTGAAAACGGTCTGATCCTCGTAGGAGGCCGACTCGTTAACTCCGCACTGGATTATGCTCAAAAGCATCCAGTTATTTTACCGCGCAATGATCCCGTCGTAAACTTGATCATTGATTTCTATCATGTAAAGTATTTACATGCGGGACCAGAATTATTGATGTTGCTTCTTCGACAGAAGTTCTGGATCTTGTCTGCACGCCGCATTGTGAGACAGCGCGTCCACATGTGTAATACGTGTTTTCGTTTAAGGCCGCGTCCAACTTATCCGCTGATGGCCGACTTACCTGACTACCGCACGCGTCAGGTCACTAAAGCTTTCACGCACGTAGGCTGCGATTATGCTGGTCCTCTGCCGTACGTTCCTGTCCGCCGTCGTGGCGTCCGCAGTGCGAAGGCCTACCTGTGCATTTTCACATGTCTAACGACTCGTGCCATGCACGTTGAAGTCGCCACGGACCTCAGCACTCCCAGTTTTCTTGCCGCGCTGAAGAGGTTTCTCGCCCGCCGAGGACCGATTCAGATCATGTACTGGTACATGTTTTAAGGGGGCTAACTCTTACTTCCGCGATTTGTAAAAGTTTCTCAAAACTGTGTATCGCCCAAAGTTGGAGGAAGAGTACGCTGAGAGTCGGATAGCTTGGAAATTTATCTGTCCCAACTCTCCACACTTCGGAGGCGCTTGGGAAAGTGTCGTGAAGGTCGTGAAAATGCATCTGTTCCGAGTGGTCGGACAGCAGGTTCTATCATACGAAGAACTAGAAAGAAAGAAAACTAGAAAGAGTGTCTCCTAAACTCACGCCCGCTGGCAGTACTGAGTTCCGACCCCGCAGAGCCCACGGCCCTTACGCCAAGCCATTTTTTGCATACCACGCCTCTATTTTCTTTACCCGCGCTTGAAGTCAACTCTGATCCTGTCAGTTTACTTCATCGACACTCGCTACTGGACAAGTTAGTCCAGTCGTTTTGGAGTCGTTGGAAGATGGAATATCTACACGGTCTACAGATTAAGCAGAAGTGGAACACACCGTCGCTTCCTATCACAGCAGGAGCCGTGGTTGTCGTGATGAATGATAACTCACCGCCCCTATCCTGGCTGTTGGCTATTGTGGAGAACGTCCACCCGTCTAAAGATGGCGTCGTGCGCGTCTGTACAGTTAGGACCGCCAGGGGAACTTACCTGCGCCCGGTCGTTCGTTTGTGACCTCTTCCAAGACAAAAGTTAATAAAACCGCATTTCGCATTTAGTTTAAGTTAGTAATACCGCATCGCTTTAGTTTGTAACGTAAGTTATTAGCTTACCCGCTTGGCCGTGACTCTATGGGACTACATATCTCACCGCGCGCATTGAGCGCTCCTAGAGTCATAGTAATGCTTTTCTCTCTCTCGTCTTATTGTCGCTTCTTTAATGGTGACCCATTAAGGGGGGTGGAAATGGTAACGCCAACACTGATTAGATAGATTCACTCTTATAATATGAGGCAGTTTGTATTTCCCGCTCCTTTCCCCAACCCATACATGCAGCGCTTTAACATCATTCAAGAACGTGAACAAAAGAACGAGGGAGCTAGAACTGACAGTTCAGTTCGACGAAAATTTCGCACATGGACGTACTTGTGTAACAGATCTCTCGAACCACCCCGCACCGCATGACGAGCCCTTTCGTCTGATCATCCGCGAAGAGACGAGGATCATCACCTCTCTCTGTAATATTCAATACATTCCCGCTCCGCCAAACGCATCCTTGTGTTTGATTACCCAGTGTAATAAGAAATAAACTATATTCAAATAATAATATGGTCGCGCGACCCGCGTAGTGATACTCGGCTGTGTGATTGTTGAAGGAGATTGGATCCTGCTGGCTGGCCCCAGGTGAGTGCTGCATGTCCCTTCTCTTCCTCTCTTTTCCGCCTCGACTTTTGTCACTGCCGATTCACTATAATTAACACGTCCGCTCGTATCGAAGGTTGGTTCTGATACTTTTTCAGGACCGAATTATTGTTGGCGTGACCAAGTACCACACATGCTGAAGTGCATTTTGTTGCATGCATCCATGAAAACAGGTGTGTGACGTATTATTGGATCCCATAATTAAAATATTATAATGTTTCTAAGTGACTTTTATAAGTCAATGGTTGTGAGATATGGGTTGTTTTCGGTTACAACCCTAAAGATAACTTTGTTATTCACAATTTTATCGAGAAATTCAATGAAATACAAACTTACTTTTGTGATTGATAAAAACCAATAATGTACATATTTTTGCAATGTCAGGACGGTATGGAAGAAGAAAACGTGTTGCGCCTAATCCAATTAACATGGGATAAGGGCAGGAAGATGATGATGTCAGAGCTAACAGTTTCCTACACAATACCTTCGCTATACGGTTACAAATCAAACACAGCTCATTCTAAAACTCAATAAATTATAATTCTCTTTCTCATTTCAGCTCTGCTAAAACTCGTATAATATTATCCGTTTTTTGCTTCTTATTCTGCTCTTCATTTGAATCTTCTTTGATTTCCTGTGTTGTGCTTTGTTCTTGATTAACTGGTTCACCTGTGGTAAATTATGTCAATTTTAATACTTAATTGTTAGAAATTATTTAAACAAGGTCTTTTTCTCAAAAACTGAGATTACGCACTATAAAACTTTTTGAAAGTGTTTTACTGGAAGAGTATTACACAAAAAATTTGAGGCTCCTATCAGCTTGAAAATTTTACACACTTGCGACAAATCCGTTGCGTGGTTTGGAATAGCACCCTAATTGCATAAGTGTTTTTTTTTTTTCAAATACTCTTTAAATAATAAAGTATTGCCAAAAAATATTGGACTCTTTCAAAAAGAATATCTTCACCAATGAAAACGTCTAATAATTTTTGGCAATACCTAATTATATAAAGAGAATTTGTCATACTCTTTTATGGGGTCAAACACTTTGCCTTGCCGAATTCACTTACGCAATTAGGCTGCAGGGCTACCAGACCAGATACGATCGCGGGCCAATACAATTCACTGAATAGATTGGAGGGCCGCACAAACAAATACCTAATAAAAGTTAATCATTTAAGTAATATCATACTATTTAAAACATTTTAGTTCATTTATTTGGGATACCATAAAAGTAAAACAATGTAATTTTACCAAAATACCAAAACAAAATTGCGTAAATGTGGTAAATTAGAAAGAAGCCGCGAGCCGCGCAAGTGTTAGCCGCCGGCCGCATGCGGCCCGTGCTTTGGACAGCCCTGGTTTAGAAGAATTTAGCGGAAAAACAGAAATGACGTCGACAGACTTTGTTTTGTACTATTTATAAATATGAATAAAACAAGTGACTATTTACCTACCGCTATCATGTTATTTCTACTACTAGTATTATATACTATTAAAATTTACCTGAATAGAATTAAGAATTAGTCGGATTATGGCCTTTCGATTTCTTTTGTTTCTTTTTAAATTATTTCTAGATTTGCGGGAACAATTTCATAAAAACTTAATATCAATTATGACATAAAATTAGTAAACAGTCGTGGAAATGTGTATTTTTTTTTATGTAAGTGCAATTATAAAGTAAACATTAAACATTCTATTTTACATCAGATAATAAAAAAGTTAGTATATATATAGTACTTTGACAATATGTAGGTATAATAAGTAATTAGGTACTTACAAAACAAGGTGCATTTTCTTAGCTGCAACATGCATTTCTGTACTGCATTTTTCTTGATTTACTTGGTCTTGGCATTACTATAAATTTTCATGATGCACAATATAAACAGTCTAGAAATATAAAGCATCAATAAAGAGTACAGTCAGTACACGCGTACGCGCACTATCATGTTGGGTTCTCTGCGTCGAGCTAGTCTATGAACGCACACTAATACACAAACTTAGTAAATATTTGCACTAACACGTACGAATGCGCTTAGTCGGACGATAGCTCGGTGGAGCAGCGAGCGACACAGCCTTGCCGTGCCAATGCTAACGCGCGACTGTCTTTGCCCCTGTAGAGAGCTAGAATATATACATTGGACCTTACTTTGCAAGACTTTCTTCGCAAAATTTTGATTGATTTAAAAAAACATAGTACAATCTAAAGAACCTTTTACTACCAATCTGTCTACCTAAAAATATTTTTAAATATCATAGCCGTTTTGGAGGAGTTTCCAAAAGTTGCGAAAGAATATCGTGTTGTTAATTATTTTTTTATAGCAAAACGATTATTTACACGTAAAAACCTTGTGTACCAAATAATGTACATGAGTCACTAATTTTTTTTGTTTTTTTCAAACCCTTTAACCTAGCCGTTACGAAGTAGTATGCTTTAGAAAGTAACCGTTTTACGGCACTAAAGCGCATGTTGGCCCTTAATTTAATATTACACAGGCGCTAAAACTGAAACCTGTTTTCGAATCGATAATCTGAAAGTTTCGTCGCAGTAAGCACTATAGAGTTATAGAGCAAGATCGAAGATATCTTCAATAAAAAAAAAAAACATAATTGGTCCACAAGTGACGGAGATATCGGTGAACATACATAAAAAAAACAAACATAGAATCTCCTCCTTTTTGGTAAGTTGGATAAAAAATACGTGGGATTCAGTAGCGTTTATTTGTACTTTGAACTACTATGCGTACATACTTGCTAAATCGGGCCAATGCGACGGCCATTTTACAGGTGGCAGGTGCTAAGGGATCAAAAACGTCTGGGTTCTCTAGGATCTTGGAACACTTCTATCTGTCATAAAATAATAACTCTTTGGACGGAATATAATATGCACGTTTTTTTGTTAGATGAGCCAGCACCACCCATAGCGTTGCCACCACACGAGCCGGAGGTGGCGGTAACTGAAGGAGGCATAGCCACACTGCGCTGTCTTTTCCACGGCAACCCACCGCCCAAGATCACGTGGTTCGGAGAGGTTACCGTACGTATTAAATACTACAATTGAAGGGTATTTTCTCTTAATTTGGCAACTCCAATTTTTTCTAGCCAACAAATCCTTCCATCACAATTTTATAGCAATTTTAGGTTTTTTTAAAATGTTCGCAATGCCTGTAACGACTTTCACTAAATGTGATAAAGCCGAACAACTACCAATAAAAGAGATTGCCCGTTTTGAAAGGGAACTTGGGCCCCTTGGCCCCCCCCTAAAATTGTTTTACCTTGATGATTTTTGTTGTATATTGTAAAAAATCAATGTATATTCATAATTAGAAATATTTTTTTATTTATCCAGGTGCACGAGATTTTTGTGTTTTAGAAATAAAACCTTATCTATATCTTATTGATATTGAACTTGAAATTTGTATGCACCTTAATAGGTGCATACAAATGTCAAAGTGAAGTAACCTGATCTGCTGTTATACGTGCATATAAAGTTTAGGACACGAATGGAAAAAGCTCAAAAATAAATCCGATTTTTTTAATAATATTTAAATCGCCACCCACCATACCTCATAAGGGGCTTGTGTGTGCAATCTCCTTTTTCCACTACCTTGTCTTTTTTTTATGTAACACATTGCCTACGAAATTCGTTTCGAAATATGAACATTTAGTTACAAGATTAAAAAAAATACAAAATTACATAATAACAGTTACGAAATGACTTTTGTATGGAGTTTTGATATCATTATGTAATTGGCAGAATGATACTGAAACTGTTACCTCTGTTAACTCGTGGCTTTTAGTCTGAACGTTTCTAATAAATTGTTGTTGGAACTTATTTGCATTTAATTAAGTAAGCTCATCAGGTGGTAGAAAAAGAATGGTTCGTGTCTCGCATAAAAAGGCTTTACTTCATGAGCGATGCAGCCAATTTCGAAAGCTACATGCGAGTCTCGACTTTTTATGCTCGACACGTAATGTACTATATGTTCGTACTTCCTCTGTAAGAGACTTTTGCCCTGAGAGGGTTTTGTTATTTTTTTATGAAACACAACATACACATTCCAAACAGATCGACGGCAACGCGGGCCGCTACAGGTTGACGACGGACGGCGCGCTGGAGATCGTCGATCTGCACCGCAACGATACTGGTGTCTACAATTGCGTGGCCGATAATGGCGTCGGAGTGGCCATGCAGCAGATACACCTGGTCGTCAATGGTGAGTGCGGCTGAAGTACGATGGTAGCTTGGGGATTGGGCTGGTAAAAGGCGTTAGTTGCTGTGGACTTCTGTTATATTTATATTGGGAGAACGATAGTTTGCTGCGTTAGAGAACAAAAAGAGATGAAGCGAAGGAGAAAAAAAAAGAAAAAAAGAAGTTGGTGGTTCCTGTATAATTTTATAAGATTTTTTAAATTCCGTCTTAGATTGCTTTGAAGGCATATAGTAAATATATTTAAAATATCCTACCTACAGTTTGTATCAAGATCCTCAGCAACTTGCGACTTTCGAGACATTAGAATTTGCATTTAATAATGTGAAGTAGTTTTGGGTTTTTCTGTAGTTAGAGGTATATGGTTTTATTAGTTTAAAATATTAATTGATTGCCTTTCCTTTTTATCTGTCTTTCAAACTAACTGTTCTTTTTCCTTACTAAATATTGAGTTTAATTCTTTTGGAGAACACGCAGCTTTGTGTGTGTTTTTAAGTCATAACTAGCGACCCGCTCCAGCTTCACAAGAGATAAATTATATACAGGAACCTTCCTCAATTGTAGCTCTTTCTATTTGTAAAAACTGCATCAAAATCCGTTGCGTGGATGAGAAGTAATTAACGGATATACAGACAGACGCGGCAAGCGACTTTATGTTATACTACTACGTTGTGATTTTGGCACATTTAACTTAAGAAATAAAGTGTGTAAGTAAGTGTCAGTTCATCTTCGACGTAATACAAGGCGATTTGGTTTTTAGCAACCCCGAAAACCATGAAAATTACACCCATGATGTGGAGAATGTGCATGCGATTTAGGAAATTATCTCCAAAGTTCAAAAACCATAAGATATATGCAATTGGAAAGAGCTTCCTTTTTAAGAAAGTAGCGTAGTGCATTCGGAAAGTAGCTTGTTATGGAGAAGAACGCACAAGAAACTCCATACTTACTCTTTTAATAAAATAAGTTTTAACAATATTTAGGCACATAAGTACATACATTAATAAATTCATATATGTGTGGACAATGCATCCAGAATAGCACTACACACTATACTACGTACAGGTATAAAGTATTAAAAGTACTCACACATGTAGTGTGCAGTTATATAATAGGTACTAGAAAAACATTAAAATCCGAAACAGTATAGTTATGACCAATCCCAACTGACGGCGTCCGTTCACGAACATGACGCATGAATCGGCACCATCCAGCTCAACCATCATGAAGGGAACCGAATGATCCAACACACGCGCCACCATCAGAGACATTCGAGAGCATGACACACTCAACAGCTGCCAGGGCACACACAAGTCAACGAACGACACATAGGTACAGTAAATGGTAGATTTACAGTTGGGTACATAGTACTCACACAAGTGCTGTGCAGTTATAATACTAAAAGAAATTGAGTTTATACAATACAAATATATTCATAAAGTCTTCAGCAGGTCCAAAAATACTTCAAAAGAATAATGTTCTGCATATCACTTGTTTTTGCGCCCTAGTGGTTTTGGAGCAGGACTGGCATTGAGCCAAGTATTTTTAACAGTGATATAATCCCCCAACTTATAATATGCCTGCCTGCATAGTGTGCGCTTTATACAAGTTTTTCACATTCAGTTCTAGAATGTGGGGAGGAATTTTATTGTAACTTTTTGTACAGTACCCCATGAAAGATAAGGCTACTTTAGGCAGTCTGAAACCTGGTTGAACTAATTGGTCCCTATTTCTAGTAATGTAATTATGTCCGTCTCCGTTTACTAAAAAGATGTAAATTCTTTCTCACGTACCTACATGATGTTTTCATAAATATATTGACAAGGAACCGTCATGATGTTAATGTCCTTAAACAGTTTCCTTAGAGAACTGCGCTGGCGAAGATTGTATATCGCTCTGATGGCTCGTTTATGCAGAATAAAAATTGACTCAATGTCTGCAGCTCTGCCCCATCGCCGCCCATTGTGTCGCCCAGTGTAATGTTTTCTTCGTGTATACTTTCTGTAACTTACATGGTGTACATAATAAAGAGTATTCTATTCTATACTATGAAAGTAACTAAAATAGACCAGCCTCGCGGTATCTACATCAGCAAATTGACGAATTTTTCTAACAGCATAAGCTGCCGAACTTAGAGCCACTCTGCAAGTGATATTAAATAAGGACGCCATTGTAACCTTGAGTCTAGCGTGATCCCCAGGAAAACCGTTTTATTGACGAATTCTAGCTTCTCCTTGTTTAATATAATGTCACAATCAGTACATTTGGCAAGGAAAATTTTACGCGTTTGGTTTTTTTAGCATTTAAAACTAAATTATTGACAGAGAACCAATCCTGAAACTGCCGTAGTGCGTTATTTACGACGTCAACCTGACAAGTACGTCTATTTATTAAAAAAAAATAAAGATGTGTCATCAGCAAATTTCACCATGTTTAGTTTGTTTTTCAATAAACGGGGTAAATCGTTTATGTATATTAAAAACTAGCTGTTCCCCTCGGCTTCGCTCCCGTGGACACGGGTCTACGGGAGCGAAGCCGCGCTAACGGTAGCGGGATTAAAAAATAGCCTATGTTACTCAAGAATAATGTAGCTTTCTATTGCTGAAAGATTTATTAAAATCTGCCCAGTAGTTTCGGAGCCTATTCGGTACAAACAAACATACAAAAATATCTTTCCTCTTTATAATATTAGGTATAAATAAATAAGGACCTAAAATTGAGCCCTGGGGTACCCCCATTTTCACGTTTAACCCCGACGAATTCACACCGTGTACTTGAACTAATTGCTGTCTATCATTCAAATAAGATTTTACCAAACTTAACGCTTCTTGACCTAGCCCGTAATGCTCAAGTTTCAGAAGTTATGTTTCATGATTAACGCAAACGCAAACGCCTTCTACAGGCCGCTGAAGATACCTATGGCATCTTGTGCCTCTTCCCACGCATTAAAGATGTGTTTTAATAGGGTGACACCAGCGTCAGTTGTACAACGTCCTTTAGTGAAACCATACTGTTTTTCATGCAAGATGTTATTCGTATTAAAATGAATGAGCATTTGATTTAGCATTATCTTTTCAAATATCTTGCTGAAATCCGGCAATACGGATACTGGTCTATAATTATTTGAGTCTTTACTGTCCCCGGATTTAAAAAGTGGTATAACCTTACTATATTTCATAATATCCGGAAAGACTCCTTAATCTACACACAAATTGAAAATTAAAGCTACATGGGGTACATACCAATGGGGTACACTCCTACGGAGAGTGTACCCCATTCCGATACCCTACACGTGGTCCCCGGGTGGTGCAAATCAGGTGACACAAACTGGTGGTAGGCTTCGGCCGAAGGCTTGCAACCACCCACCGGGCAAAGACGTACCGCCAAGCGGCTTAGCCGTGTTCCGGTACGATGCTCGGTGTAGCCACAAGAGGAGTTGGGTCGAGATAGCTGTTCCACTGCAGGCTGACCAGCCTGGCGCGTGCTGGTATGGACGCATCGGGAGACTGGTCGCGGAGGATAGCGGGATCCGAGGCACGGTGCGCCGCTGGCCGACCGCAGGTAGTTGGGGGCCCAAGTAGTGTGCCAGCCACACATGAAAGGCTGCCCAGCCAACTGTCGAAAAATCCCGGAGTGGGCCATCGTGTTGGTTGGCGACCAGATGGGGAGGGCCCAATGGACATTCCGGGGGGACTCGGGCGTCCCCGCAGTCTCCGGACTAGTGCCCCAATGATGCTGTCCTTTCAGTGCGGGTCTGAAGGTAAGCAGCGTGGAACCTCGTCTCACTTCCAACTCCTCTCCTCCATTCACTCTTTTATTACTCGTAATGCCAAGGAAAAGAAATAATAGATTTTAACAGCGGCTGCACTCCCTCCCCCTCAAAGTGCACCTCACCAACATTCGAGGTCTGCACTCAAATCTCTCCGCAGTCCACTACCACCTGGAGACTGAGAAACCAGCGCTGTTTTTTCTTACGGAGACGCAGATAGCGAGTCTGTCAGACACGTCGTACCTATCTTAGCCAGGGTTTACCCTGGAGCACAATTATAAACTGCGCGCGGGTGTGTGTATGTACGCCCGTGACGACACTTGCTATCGGCGTCTCCGTAACCTTGAGGACTCGAGATTTTCAACGCTGTGGGCTCTAGTGGACACAGGTCTGGATAAAATTATCTACACCTGTGTCTACCGCTCGCACAGCGGAGATCAGAAGACATCCAGGCTCACAGAGTACCTCAGTGAGGCGGCTGATGCGGCACAGCAACGGTACCCTTCCGCCCAATTAGTGTTACTGGGGGACTTTAATGCCCACCATCAGGAGTGGCTCTTCCCATACCAGTGCACTGACCATGCTGGACGGGAGATTGCGGCGGTAAGGCCCCTCTTTGAGGAGTGGCTTGAGAGGCGTCACGGCGTCCTCACCTTCCGCCTAACACAGGTCCTCACCGGACACGGCTGTTTCGGGAGGTTCCTGTTCAAGGCGGGAGGAAACGCCCGGGTGTCACCATTGTGTGGACCGCTCGGAGGACACGATGGAGCATACGGTGGAGATCTGCCCTGCTTGGGCGGAGCACCGCCGTGTCCTCATGGAGGCGATCGGCGGTGGCGACCTCTCGCGTCCGTCCCTGGTCCAGGCCATGGTACGGAGCGAGAGGGCATGGGAAGCTGTCTCCTCCTTCTGCGAAGCAGTAATGCTCGCAAAGGAGGAGGCAGAACGCGTGAGGGAGACGCAAAGGAGACGCCCTCACGCCCCTAGGCACCGCAGGAGACGCCCCGGGCGTCGGGAGTCGCGAGCCGATTCCCGGCCACCGTAGGCGCGGGCTTGCGGACGGAGAGTAATGGGTAGCTCGCCGTCCGATAAGGACCAAGCCCGAGTTTACGGCGCGTAGTGTTCCACGCGCGCCTCAAAGAGATGTCAGCAAAGTGACGGGGTCCGATAGGGCCGATGCCTGTCTGGGTCGCGGATAAATTTGAAAGAGAGTTACCGCGGCCCTGGCACAAGCAACTGAAGGAACACGGGTGGGTTTTAGTCAGTAAAAGTCTGACATGCCCTCCCGCTTCACCCAGAGCGGGAGATGTCATCGGATGATTTCCCACCCAAAAAAAAAAAAAAGACAAGTTACTCTGTGTCGATAAGTTCACCCTTGGGTAGTTCCGACCACTGTTTGGTGAAGTCTGTGTCCGTCTATTCCCCGCCCGATCCCAGCCCAAGAGGCACCCGGCGGGTTTGGCGGTACAGGTCAGCAGATTGGGATGGCATGCGTTTTTTCTTCGCTTGCTATCCCTGGCAGCCTACTTGCTTTTCTGCGGCTGATCCTTTGTCGTGCGCGGACGCCGTTACTGATGTGTTGCGTCAGGGAATGGAGTACTACATTCCGTTCTCTGACATAACGATTTCCAGCGTTGACCGGCCATGGTTTGGCGCCGATTGTCATCGCGCCGACGCGCTTAAACATGAGGCGTACCTGGCATGGGTCGACGCTCGATCGCGTAAAGCGAGTGACGTGGGTCAGAAGAAGAAAGCCTACAACAAGGCTGCCAAGTCCTGCAAGAAGGTATTGCGTGGGGCTCGATTCGACGACATTGGCCGAATAGGGGCCAAACTTGCTTCTTACCCAGCAGGTAGTAAAGCGTTTTGGTCCCTGGCGGTCGAGTCGAACTTCTGCCGTCCCTCACTACCACCACTGCTGAAACCCGATGGGTCACTGGCTCATACCGCTGAGGAGAAGGCAAATCTGTTTGCCTCGCTTTTTGCGGAATCTTCACGTCTCAATCCTGGTGATTCGCGGCCCCCTCCTTCTCCTGATGGGTGCGAGTCGAGTATGTCGGACATTCGCATCCATCCAAAGGACGTCCGTAGGGTGCTGCGCAACCTCGATGTGAACAAGGTTAACGGCCCTGACGGCATACCAGCTAAAGTTCTAAGAACCTGTGCGCCTGAACTGTCTCCGATCTTGACACGCCTATTCCACCTTTTATATGAGACTGGAACGTACAGCCCGTGCCCAAGAAGGGCAGTCGAGCTGACCCGGCCAACTACAGACCCATCTCTGTAACATCCATACTCTGTAAGAGTATGGAGCGTGTACTTAACACTAAGCTCCTGGCATACCTAGAAACTATCGATATCCTTAGCGACCGCCAATACGGCTTTCGCCGAAATCGGTCTACTGGGGATCTTCTAGCGTATGCCATTCACATATGGAGTGAGGCCATCGAGAGGCATGGGGAAGCGCTTGCCGTCTCCCTCGACATCTCGAAGGCTTTCGATAGGGTCTGGCACGAAAGCCTTATTGGTAAGCTTCCTTCATTCGGTTTACCCGGTGGTCTGTGTGATTGGATTGCAGACTTCCTGAGAGATCGGTCCATTCGAGTGGTTATCGATGGCTGCTCGTCGGACCAATTGGATATTAATGCCGGGGTCCCTCAGGGGTCCATACTCACAGCAACATTGTTCTTGTTGCACATAAACGATCTGCTGAAGATCTATCAACTTTCCGTGATGTAACCGTGCCAATAACGGAACATTTATTTATTTTGGGGTGGAATGGGATCTACCTCCTAGCGGTCCACCCCGGGCAACGGCACCACGGGCTTGCCTGTGGTACGGCTGAACGATCCCACTTAGCGGTGGTAGGCTCCGCAAGGGGCCGCCTGGCTCGCGACCACCATCCCACCGGAGTCCGGCGCCAAGTAGCTTGCTGTATTCCGTCGGTGTGTGGGAGTGCCAGTGCCTTTGGGGGAGAAGGAGGTTGTCAGTTGCGCTGTTCAGAACCGGTCTTGGTCTCTGAGAATAACTTGCCGGGTAGCTCATTCTGGAGGGTAGCGGGATCCGAAGCACGGTGCCAGCCGTTGGCCGACCGCAGTCAGTAGGGGGCCCAAGTAGCACACCAGCCACGTGCCAAAGGCTGCCCCGCCAACTCGCGTAAAATCCCGGTATGCTCCACCGTGCCAGCTGGCGACTGGATGGGAGGACCCGGTGGCCATATCCGGGGGGGTTCGGGCGTCCCCGCAGTCTCCAAATGAGTGCCCCATAGGTTGAGTTAGTTTTAGTGGTCCACTTGGTTATCTGAGCAGCGCTTCGATAGTTCAACTTTTTCCCCAGCAACTCTAACAAAATGACCAAAGCAAAGAAAAGAAATAAGGTTAAACAACGGCTGCACTTCCTCCCACTTAAAGTGCACCTCATTAACATCAGGGGGTTGCACTCCAACCTTGATCCGGTCCACCACCACCTAGAGACCGAGAAGCCGCACCTGTTTTTCCTAACGGAGACGAAGATAACAACCCCGTCGGACGTGGCGTACCTCAACTACCCGGGTTACTATCTTGAACACAAGTTCAAGAAGCAAGCTGGGGTCTGTGTGTACGTCCGCGATGACATCTGTTGTCGTCGTCTCCGTTGCTTTGAGAAATCGGGTTTTTCTGCCATATGGCTACTTGTGGACACAGGCGTGGAGAAATCTATCTACGTCGGCGTATACCGATTACATAGCGGTGACCATGAGTCAACAGCGCTTTTTAATAGCCTTGTGGAGTCGACTGATTTAGCCCAGCAACGATACCCAACAGCGAAGCTTGTTTTTCTGGGGGACT
Organism: Orthosia incerta; assembly: GCA_948252205.1. Lineage (NCBI taxonomy): Eukaryota > Metazoa > Arthropoda > Insecta > Lepidoptera > Noctuidae > Orthosia > Orthosia incerta. Next base: position 15,889,955 of record OX411747.1, read on the forward strand.
TCAACGCCCATCATAAGGAGTGGCTGTTCCCGTACCAGAAAACCGACCATGCTGGGTTGGAGGCGCGCAAGTTTGCTTTAACGCTAGATCTTACCCAGCTGGTGAATGTGGCAACGCGGGTACCGGATGTAGACGGCCATACACCCAATTGTTTGGACCTCCTGCTGACAACTGATCCGGGCAGTCATTCAGTATCGGTCTCAGCCCCGCTGGGAACGTCTGACCACTGTCTGGTGAAATCGGTTTCGACCTGCTCTCCTCCAGATGAGAGTCCTAGAGGCACGAGGCGAGTATGGCGATACGAGTCAGCAGACTGGGATGAGATGCGGCACTTTTTTGCGTCCTATCCTTGGCGGCATGTGTGCTTCTCCTCGGGTGACCCCTCGTGCTGTGCTGACGTGGTTGCGGACGTGATTCGGCAGGGAATGGAGTATTTTATTCCATTCTCCGACATCCCGCTCGGTCGCAAATCCCGGCCTTGGTATAATGCAGAATGCGCCCACGCTGAGGTTCGAAAAGAGTCTGCCTACCAAGCCTGGGTCAAGGTCCGCAGCCGCAAAATTAGAGCACGTAGGGTTCGCGCGAGGAAAAGAGCCTTTAATTCTGCCGCCAAGCTCTGCAAGCGGGTTCTGCGTCGGGCACGTTTTGACCATATTGGACGTATCGGGGCCAAGCTGGTATCGCACCCTCCGGGTTGTAAACAGTTTTGGTCCCTGTCTAAAGCGGTTGAAACTAATTTCTGTCGTCCCACTTTACCTCCAATGCTGAAACCTGATGGGTCGCTGGCTCACTCTGCAAGTGAGAAAGCAAATTTATTTGCGTCTCTCTTTGCAAGCAATTCACGTCTGGATGCTGGCTCTAAGCAACCACCTAATATACCTCATTGTGACTCTTCGATGCCGGAGATCGCAGTTCACACTAAAGAGGTTCGGAGAGTACTGTGCAGCCTAGACGTGAACAAGGCGAGCGGGCCTGATGGCATTCCAGCGAGAGTATTGAGGCAGTGTGCGCCTGAACTGTCTCCTGTATTGACACGCTTGTTCCGCCTCTCTCTTAAAAAAAGAACGGTGCCGAAATCCTGGAAGCTTGCAAATGTACAACCAGTACCCAAGAAGGGCGACCGTGCAGACCCTGCCCACTACCGTCCGATAGCCATTACCTCAATACTATGTAAGGTTATGGAAAGGGTACTGAACAGTAAGTTGCTGACCTACCTTGAAGACAATGAGCTCCTCAGTGACCGTCAATATGGCTTTCGCCGGGGACGGTCAACTGGCGATCTTCTTGTGTTTGTCACGCACTGCTGGGGCGAAGCCATCGAGAATCACGGCGAAGCACTTGCCGTATCGATCGATATCTCGAAGGCCTTTGACAGGGTCTGGCACGCTAGTCTACTCAGCAAGCTTCCTGCTTATGGCATCCCAGCCGGTTTTTGCAGCTGGATATCAGACTTCCTCAGTGAACGGTCGATCCGAGTAGTCGTTGACGGCTGCTCCTCTGACCTTATGGCTATTAATGCCGGTGTTCCTCAGGGGTCTGTTCTCTCTGCAACTCTTTTCCTGCTGCACATCAATGACCTACTTCTGCCTGGTATTGTTGGGTACGCAGATGACAGTACTGTTTCAGAGAGATACATGTCCAGCGCAAAAACCGGCGGGGATAAAGTTCGTTCCTTGAGAGAGGCTATGGTGGAGCGTACTGATTTGACCTTAAGTCTTGTCTCCCGTTGGGGTGACGACAATCTGGTCTCTTTTAACGCCACCAAAACACAGGCATGTCTTTTTACCGCAAAAAGGACTAGTTTCATTCAAACGCCTACTTTTCGGGGTGCATCTGTTCCTGTTACTGATCGGCTCGAGCTCCTTGGCATGGAGTTGACATCCAGTCTCAACTTCGGCGCCTCCATTGAGTACAAAGCCCAAATTGCGGCAAAGAAACTGGGCGTCCTAAACAGAGTGAAGCGATACTTTACGCCTGGACAGCTATTAACTCTTTACAAAGCGCAAGTCCGATCCTGCATGGAGTATTGCAGCCACCTCTGGGATGGCTCAGCTAAATATCAGCTTGCCGCGCTTGACTCGGTGGAACGCAGAGCTAAGAGACTAATTGGCGACGTCAAACTGGTGGATGCCAAGCTTCACAGCTTAGCTCATCGCCGTAAGGTTGCCTGCTTGTCGGTATTCTACAGACTGTATTTTGGCGAATGTGCTCATGAACTCCACGACCTCATCCCACCGGCCCCCTTCTACCATCGGACATCTAGACGCACTGCAAGTTACCATCCTCACCTAGTTGCTATTCCACCAATTCGCACCAAGCGCTTCCAAACATCCTTCATAATGCGCACTGCAAAGGAGTGGAACTCACTGCCTGCGTCTGTGTTTCCGAACGCATACAACCCGAATCTCTTCAAAGTTAGAGTGAACAGGCTACTTCTGGGTAAGCTCACTCCATCGTCGACTTTGTCTCTGTCACCTCTGACCTAGACTAGAGTCAAGAGCAAACCCATCTCAAATAAAAAAAAATAAAAAATCATCTCGAGCTTCTTGGCGTTACGTTGACATCGACTCTCAATTTTGGGCCATACATTGAGGCAAAGGCTCAGCTGGCTGCCAAAAAGTTGGGGATCCTTGCGAAGGTGAGAAGATACTTCACGCCGGAACAGCTGCTCAACTTGTATCAAGCGCAAGTTCAATGCATGGAGTACTGTTCTCATCTCTGGGACGGATCTGCCAATTACCAGCTTGATGCACTAGAGTCGATCGAAAAGCGGGCCAAGAAACTCATCGGTAATGAGGCACTGGTCAAGTCAAAGCTCCAGAGCCTTGAACATCGTCGCCGAGTTGCCAGTTTGTCGGTATTTTATCGGTTACATTTCGGGGAGTGTGCGATGAAATTACATGATTTAATTCCGCCCAGCCCGTCTCATCATCGGACTACCAGACGTACGGCGATGCGTCATCGGTACATGGTGGACATCCCACCCTTACGCACAAAACGTTTTGGGGACACTTTTATTATGCGTACCGCTAAAGAGTGGAATTCCCTGCCGAATTCTGTGTTTCCCGATAGCTACAATCTATGGGTCTTGAAGTCAAGAGTGAATGGGTTTCTTCTAGGCAAGCGTGCTCTATTGTCGACCACATCATCGCTTACCATCAGGTGAGATAGTGGTCAAGCGCAAGCCTATAGATAATAATAATAAAAAAAAAACAAGGCCTATGGCCATATAGCTCGTAAAGTCATTACCTACTTTTTCTAAGTCCTGTAGCCGCCCAGTCACTAAATAAAAACTAAGGACATATAGTCCTAGTTTTCTTTTTAAAAGTGCTATTGAACTCTTTTTGAACAACTGAAAAAACTTCATCATACAAATTACCATCTTTCACTGTGAGGTCCTGATAGCTTAACTTACTGATTAAAGTGCTGTTAAATTTATTTAATTTACTGGATTTTATTAGTCTGGATTCAATCTGCACTTGTTGTATTATCATAATAGATTCAAAGACCATCAGTAGCCTACTATAATCCGAAGGCAGATAATTTATAATGGCCTTTTCCAAGTAATTACAGCAACAAAAAACATTATCAATACATGTAGCAGAAGTCAGTGTAGTTCGGGTTAGTTGCATTTATTTATTTGTTTATGTACACACAAAATATTTAACAGAGAAAAGAAGGAATATAGATAGAAGAGCACAAAGGTACTGCTTATTTCAATAAAAATTTCTTCCAGCAGACCTGCGACCGGAAAGTTGGATGATAGACAAAGACACAGTGTGTAGAAAGAAATAAGGAAACTTAAAATAGACAATAATACCTTAACTACATATATAAAAGATAACATACATAAACACATGTGACAAATTAAATGTTTTAAAGAGATTTAATAACCTACTGCTATCTGAATTATCTTCTAGAATATTAATAATAAAGTTACCACAGACAATTACTAGTTTATTAACCATTGCAAGTTATGCAAAAACATCTTCCATCACTGACTCGAATATAGAGTAGTTCTTATAATTAGGGTGTCTGTAAACGCACACTATGACATGTTGTTTGCGCCGCGCAAAATGTCTATCTCCGAAGGTTTGTAAAACGTTGGATCAGCTAAAGTTACATTATCGGGGAGGCCTAATTTCTTAACATGTACTTCACCATTAGGTAAGTTGCCAGTCACCTTCGGAATAACAAAACAATTCATATTTTTTGTGAATAAGTTAGTGCGTGATTTAATGTTCACCTGACACCGCTCTGTTATAGGACAAGCAACTCCGTTAATGCCTGATACGTTTAATATATCTATACATTCAGTTGAAAGGCCTAACTTCTCTTTAAGGCTCCTCGTGATGAATGACGACTGGCTGCCAGTATCTAGCAACGCGCGAGCAAGGTAAGTAGTTTTATTCTGTTTATTAATGACTTCTACCTTTGCAGTACACAGGAGGACTTGTCCGGAGGAGACCGCAGCTAAGCTAACAGGTAGACTAGAAGACTCGCAATAGTCGGTAAGTATTTTGTTTGTGTCACCTTTGTGTAATAAACACAAAGTTTTCACACGTTTTCTTACAGGAACGACAAGACCCCTTTAAACTACACTGGACGTTGAAATGTCCACTTCGTAAACAATTTGTACACAAATTGTGTTTTGAAGCCTCGCCTAATCTGTCCTCAACACTCAACGCTCTAAACTTTTTGCATTGGTGCACGAGATGAGGCTGATCACAAATGGGACAGGTTCTGTAATGCTGCGAGTCCTTGTCATTTGTGAAGGTAGCAAAAGACTTAGTGGTCCTGCTTTCTTTGTTCTTATTATTACCTTGGGTAGATTTCTAAATTGCGACAGCTAGCAGTTTCTAAAACATTAGCCCTCAACATCAGCCTATTAATGTTCCCACTGCTGGGACACAGGCCTTCTCTCTGTGAGAGGGAATGGGCCGTAATCCACCACGCGGGCCCAGTGCGGGTTGGTGGATGTCACATGTCTTCAAATTTTTGGTTCTAGGACATGCCGGTTTCCTCACGATGTTTTCCTTCACCGTTTTGAGAAAGAAACATTAGCCCTATTTTCTTTAAAACTTCTAAAATCATATAAAGTGGGTAGGTTAGACAATCTGCCTTTGTACTCTTCCCACTTGTTGCTAGTCCTAGGATCTAGCTTAGCTGACGCCAAGAATATCATCAGCGGGTCCCAATTCTCGGTAGAAACGTCCAACGTATTTAAAGCATTTAAGTTTTTAGACACCTGATCAATTAAATACCGCAAAGCCTTGAAATATTCTTTCAATTAATTTTTTTTTCTTTTAATTTTCTTTCTTTCTTTTTGTATAATATTACCGTTAACTAATGAATTCAAGTGATTATTGATCAGAATATTTTTATTGTTGTATCGATTGCACAATGTGTCCCAAGCAAGCTCATAACTCCTCGCGACAAACTCCAACGATCTAATTACGACACTGGCACCCGATTGTAAAGAATTTCGTAAATAGTGAAATTTATTGATGGGCGCAATCGAGTCGTTGTCATGGATAAGGGTTTTAAAAGTTTCCCTAAATTCAAGCCATTTTGCATAACTACCATCAAAAGTGGGTAGATTAATAATTGGAAGCCGAATTGAATCATTATTATGACCATGACAACAGCCCGTGTTTGCTCCATTAGACGCGTGACTTTCTTTATTTTTGGTTGAAAACAAATCGACCAAATCTTGAGCAAAAGCTATTTGTGTAAAAAACTCAGTTTCGGTAATATCTCGTTCTGAAATCTGTTCATCCAAATTATCAGAATATTCTTCAATGTCTGCTTGTACGCGATCAAAGTTAGACATTAATTCTTTTAATTGATTTAACCTTAAAGAAATTTCTTTTATCTCCAAGTTCGATACCCTAGTAATGTCAGAAATTTTATATTTTTCCATAAAATTTTTCAAAACTGTTAGCCGACTTCGAAACCCCGCACGCTTTTTAATTAATGATTTTAAATAATCTTTTACATCGGGTTTACCGGTCGAATCTATTTTTAATAGTGGAAGCGGACTTTTAACTTTCGTGGTCGATTCCCTTTCAGCCATTTTAATAAATGAGTGGGGCAAAATAAAAATTAAACACAAATAAATTAACAAACAATCCAACCGACAGTAGTTCAAACCACACAGCCGCTGCCGAGCCCGTCAACCGGGAGCAGCGCACGAGAAAACCGGCGCGGCGCGGTGGTTGAGTGCAGGCCCAGGCGCCGAGCGCGCCAACACACCGGCAGCGCTGGTGGAACACACGCGCGAGAGCTCGGAGGCGTCACCGACACAGCGCGGGCACCGGGCGACACCCGCTCGAGCACGAATGTAGGGTCGGTAGAAGTTCGTAGAATTTTCTAAAACTGCATAAGAAATAAGTTGGTTATTTACAAATTTTATATTTTAAACGGGGTAGGTGATTTTATTCAAATTTAACAAAAGAATTTTACTTTTAAATAAATTAATTTTACGTATTTGGTTTATTATCTACACAATTATTGATTGATAAATGTATAGCGAAAGAAATAGTCGCAAAACAATAGAGAGTAGGATAGAAAAAAAACTTTTTTACAAAAAAATACTACTGACTTCCAAATAAGAAAACTACAAAGTGAAAAATAACTTTATTTTTGGAAGTCGGTGTCTTTCGTAGGTACCATTTTTTTGCGTTATGGACACCGACTTCCAAAAATAAAGTTATTTTTCACTTTGTAGTTTTCTTATTTGGAAGTCGGTAGTATTTTTTTGTAAAAAAGTTTTTTTATTTTTCACTTTTTAGTTGTACCTACCTAATAGGCAAGTTGTTTAGTTAGTTTCCTATAACGCCAGAATAGATTACCCAAATATCATGTAACTTGAACAAAACCGATCAAATGAGAGATCTGCTTACCCCTTAAGAGCGTACTGGCGTGATGTTATGTTATGAAATGGTCTAAACAATAAACAGACATGCGATTGCAGCAGTCCCGAGAGTTTTGCCGCTATTTATTGAAGAGTTCTGTTGTATATCTTCGAAGTTCTTCATCAGATCTTCACCAAATTAAAATGGGACCAATTTCGGAACAAACTCTTTCAAACAAAAAAGATTTTTTTAAATCGGTCCACAATTGACGGAGATATCGGTGAACATACACAAAAAAAAAAAAAAACATACAAGAAGTCGAACATAGAACCTCCTCCTTTTTCGAAAGTCGGTTAATAAAAGCTAGATGCAAACTAGGTAAGCTAGGTTCAGCAAAGGCGTTGGAAAAGTACCTTGGTAATGTAATTAGGTAGGTACTTTCAACAAAATGATTTTTGCAAAATAGGCTGCAAAATAAATGGAAAATGGAGTGTGAACGTGAATCGGCCGGCCTGTATTGATAATTAATAATTTTCTACTTGAATATATTACGATAGCTGTCTATTAAGCGTGAATTACCGTTTACATAACGAGTACTAGGAAGATACGCGATAAGCTAGATACCTTCTGACACTTTGATCGGTTAGCATTCACTTAGCACAGCAAATGGAAGTTGGAAAATAGTAAGTAGGTATGTGGAAATATTGGAAGGAATAAAGGAACGGGCTTACTCCCTTTTGGTGTTGACCTCTGATGCTCTGCACGCCCTCGAAGTCCTGTCACGGTCGCCACTTATGCTCGGGCGAAGTCCAAACACAGAATTTGGTTAGGTATTGGTTATATTTGCTTAGTTTTAAGTATAGGTTTACAAGGTTTTATAGGTACATTGGTCGTTCACACTGGCGGTCGGTGGCCGATAGCCGGCGCGCGCGCCGGTCTGCTGTGGCGACGGCGATCCCCTCTCGGTGGTGGCACCCCCGCGCCCGGAATCGGTTTGCGGCGCAAACACATGTTTATCCTGCTCAACACAGGACAGTTCAACACTATGTTCAACTGATAGATCTAATATATCTTTAAGAGGATTTGATTTAACACCATTTTTAATTAATATAAGTGAACCCCCACGCAACATAAAATTTCTGTTAAAACAACTGCCCATAGTATAATTTTCATAATTGATTAGCATTGCATAATCTTTCAACCAATGCTCAGTGTAACAAACAATTTCAAACATTGTTTTTTTCTAAAAACAGTTCGATTTACAATTGCTTCGAAGAAAAACCCTGAATATTCTGATGGAATAATTTCAGAGAATTCTGCTCAGACCTTTTTTTGAAATTATTTTTTTGCGAGCAAGAAGGTACCTTCTTAATCCAGCATTAAGAAGGTACCTTCTTGCATATACTTGCAACTATTCCGTTATTGGTGCCTTCCGCCTTGTCCTATCAACTAGTTTAAAGAATAAATATTAATATCATTTTTGCTAACGGTATCCAAGGTATTGACTGTTGGTTATTATCTATGATAGACCAACGGTTCAGCATCATCATCATCATTTCAGCCGAAAGACGTCCACTGCTGGACATAGGCCTCCCCCAGGCGTCGCCACATTAACTGATCCCGTGCGTCTCGCATCCAGCGCCTTCCCGCAACCTTAACCAGGTCATCGGTCCACCTAATGGGAGGCCTTCCAACGTATCGTCTTCCGGTTCGCGGTCGCCATTCCAGAACTTTTCGGCCCCATCGGCCATCCGTTCTGCGAGCAATGTGCCCTGCCCACTGCCACTTAAGTTTGGCAATTCTTCGGGCTATGTCGGTAACTTTGATTCTCCTGAGGATATCATAATTTCTGACGTGATCACGCAAGGAAATGCCAAGCATAGCCCTCTCCATTGCCCTTTGTGTGACTTTAAGCTTTTTGATAACGCCCATTGTGAGCGACCCCGTCTCGGTCCCATAGGTAATCACTGGCAACACACACTGGTTATAGTCTTTTGTCTTGAGACACTGTGGTAAATTGGACGAGAAGATACCACGCAACTTCCCGAACGCCGCCGCCCAGCCGAGTCGGATTCGACGGTTGACCTCTTTCTCGAAGTTGGACCTACCCAACTGGACCGTTTGTCCCAGGTAGACATAATCGTCTACAACTTCGTGTGTAGAGTCTCCGATCTTGATAGAATTGTATTACATGGGCATTCACCTTGGTTTTGTCCATGTTCATTTTAAGACCCAATCTTTCGGAAGCTCTACTGAGGCAGTGGTGTCTCATCTCATACAAAGAAACCGTGCCGACGTTCTATACTGTTTATTCTGATTATTTTTGGACATCGATCGCGATCGGTTCCGTTCCGTTACATTCACCGGATATAGATGGCGATCAATCTATCGCCGTGGAACGGAACCGAACGATTGCATTTACAAAAAATAATCGGTATAATCAGATGACGAACGCTAGTTACGTCGGCACGGTTTCTTTGTATGGGATGAGGCATCTGTATGCTAGTATTATATGGCTAGTATTTAAACGAGCGAAAAAAAATTCAAATTAAAGGTGTAAAAAATACTGAATATGGCTTACTGAAATACTAAGTGGGCGACAAACGGTGGGCGAAAACAAATGTTTAAAACAGCGACTTGAAAATATAAGTTTGTCGACAGGGCTCCTTTTTCTGTCTGCAAGGTCTAAAGTAACCTAACATGAAGGAGATGACGGGAGCTAAGTTCGCTCGCTTTGCTCGCTCACTTCAGCTCCCGTCATCCCCTTCGAACCTAACCTATCCGTGTCGGGGTGCCCTAAGTTCCCGAGCTCGCTTCGCTCGCTCTTGGACACGAATAAACCCGAACTCCCGCACTGCACAGTGATGTCGCCTCGATAGTTGTTCAGCTATTTTCAACATAATAATATTCTAAAATAGAAAAAATAGAAACCCAAATACAATTAAAGTATGTAACAATATTATTACCGCAGCTCACAAAAATCTCCTAAAAGGTATTACTCAAATCGGATAAATAGTTACTTACTTAGTATAATAGTCGCCCATTCAGTATATTTTTCCCTCGGTTAATAATTTCCCGTATTATATTATCTGTGACTGAGGTCAACGAGCATTTTACTGAGGCTCTCCATGGTCTCAGCCATGACCACTATGTCGTCGGCAAACCGAAGGTGAGTGATGTAATCGCCATTAACGTTGATGCCAAGCCCCCTCCAGTCCAGAACCTTGAAGATATCCTCCAGCGCAGCAGTGAACAGTTTCGGCAGCACAAGAGATTTATTCCGATAATATATCTTTAGAAATACAGACACTTCATACATTTTACAGGCTAGCGGACGATATTAGATACCGGTAACCGGATACACACACCAACCAAGATATTACTATAGATTAGTTATACCCGCTGACATTCTCGATAACGGTTTGGTCATTAGATAAATTACTTTATATTAATAAAGTTGTATCAACAACAACACTTTCCCATAAAACAAAACCGTCTAACAATATATCCATAATTACAAAACTTTCAAACTTAGCTGTTTATGAATTTATTAAATTTAAGTACAGTAGGTAAAGAATGACAGTCTCAATTACATAACTTTCAAACTTAAGCTGTTTATGAATTTATTAAATTTAAGTACACAGATTGGTTTTGTTAACACATCAGCTATCATATCTTCTGAAGGACAGTTCTTGTTCTTTATCGTGTCGATGATTTCATTTTTAGATTTTAATTTAGACAGTTTTTATACATAATATACCTTCATTAACAATTTGGCGAGTAAAAATATGTCGCACATCGATGTGTTTCGTATTAGCATGAAACAATGCGTTTTTACACAACATCTGTGCTGATTGATAGTCATTAAACATAATTATTACTATATTTTTGTTACCAATACATTCATGAAGTAAGGAGCATATGAACAATGATTGTTTACATGCGTCAGATATAGCCATATACTCCGCCTCAGTACTACTAAGAGCAATTGTATTTGCTTCCGGCTCTCCCATGAAACAACATTACTACCAAGTTTGAATACATACCCTGTGTATGATTTTCTATCAATAGGATTTCTAGCCCAGTCAGCATCGACAAAGGCTGTGTTCCAATCCACTACATTGGAATATTAGACTTTAATCTATAGTACCCTTTATGTATCTTAAAACGCGTTTTGCTGCTTTCCAATGAGATTCATCAAAACAATTGTTGAATTGGCTCAGCATGCTCACTGCATTTGCTATGTCTGGACGCGTACAAACTGTAATATACATAAGCCAACCAAATAAATTTCTATATTCGTATTTACCTATTTCTTCCTCATTTTAATGAGCTTCAATCCCGACTCCATGGGTGTCTTTGCTGGTATGCAATTATCCATATTGAACTTTTTCAAAAAAGTATCAATAAAGCTACTTTGATCTAATGATATAATTCCATTTTTTTCGTTGGATACGCATTCCCAGGATATATCGACCTGGTCCAAATTCTTTCATTTTGAACTCTGCCATCAGTTTCTACTTTATTTCACCTCCCCCTCCTTAGTACATAAAGTAAACAATAATCTGTCATCGACATATAATGTCAATATATTTAATTTACCTTTAATATGTTTGACATAAACACAAGCTTCAGACGTACATTTCTGGCAATGTAGCTTCTCTGTTAGAACATGGTTGATCTTCTCGTACCATGATTTCGCAGACTGCCATAAACTGCTTTATTTAGTTTTTAAACTTTGTCCTCATTACCTTTGATCTTGTATCCTTCTGGCTGCTCCATGAATACGTTCTCCTGAAGATCACCATTTAGAAACGCTGTAGTCACGTCCATGTGGTCTATTTCCATATTGTTCTGTGCAGCTATAGCTAAAATTAATCTCGCGCGATACAGGATTTGTGTGACGTCTTTAGTTCGTTTGGCATCTCAGTTCCAGTCTGCGTTAGATTCAGGGTCGCTGCCCCAGTTCCTAACAACAGGAATAACCCACCTGCTCTATAAATCGGGTAGTACTGGGGAACCTAAAAATAATAGACCGATACGTGTTAACCGACGGTCTATAAAGATCTAACATCCATTCTGAGAGCGAAAATTAATCAACATAATGACAATAACGCCATCATGTCTGCTTCTCAGAATTGACGTAGGAACGGGTCCCGCGGAACTAAGGAGCTGCTCCTCATAGACATTGCCATTAGTCTACAGGTTCGCCGTACCCGCAAGGATCTGGCGACATGTTGGATAGATTACAAGAAGGCATATGACTCAGTGCCACATACATGGCTCATGAGGGTGCTGGAGTTGTATAAAATTGATGCAACACTGCGCACCTTCCTGACGTCATGTATGGGCCAGTGGAGGACGGTCTTTCACTATCCACGATGTCGACAGATTCAGGAAAACAGTGAACCTATAAGGATTGAGCGTGGTATATTTCAGGGCGACACAGAGGACTCAGAAGTCCTCTGTGGTTTTGAACCCCTGAACCATTTCAGTACACTGCTGGAGGGTTCGGGCCTGGGCTATCGGTTGAGAAGAGGTGGTCAGGTCATATCTCACCTCCTTTACATGGATGATCTGAAGCTCTTTGCCCCCAACAACTTGCAACTGATGAAGCTACTGAAGGTGACAGAAACCTTCAGTGTCGCCATCAGGATGGAATTTGGTGTGGACAAATGTGCAGTCATGCGTGTAAAGCGAGGGGAGATTATGGAATCCGTGGGAATACAACTCTCGAATTCCATATACCTTCGATCCCTTTCCTCAAACGAAACTTACAAGTATTTGGGTATGCGCTAGCGGCGAGCCAGCAGAAGGCGGCCTCATTTGCTGCCACCACGGCTGCCGTGGCCAAACCGGGTTCGTCGGGACAGGCCAATCGTGGGGCCATGGCAAAACCTGCTAAGTTGGCCCCGGCGAAACCGGTAAAATCGGCACCCAAAAGGAGCGGAGTGGCTGCACAGACAGCGAGAGCCTCAGCCCGGGTGGCGAGTCGGCCGCCTCAATCTTTGTCACCCCCTGAATCACCTGCGGCCGACGCTGAATGGCAAGTGGCTGGAGAGAAGAGGAAGGCGAGCAAGGCAGCAAGGGCGGCCAAAAGGAAGGCGAGGCGGCAGCGGCGCAAGAAGCCAAGCGTCGCGGCTAGGCTCCACGCCCCGAAATCCGCAGCTGTAGTGATAACTCTCCAACCGGCAGCGGAAAAGAAGGGCGTGTCCTACCGCGACTTGCTCGCCAAAGCGAGGGCGGCGGTGAACCTGGAGGAGCTCGGCGTCGCCGAGGGCATCCGTGTGAGGGTCACCGCGACTGGGGCCCGGATGCTGGAAGTTCCCGGTGCCGCCAGTGGGCCGACCGCTGACGCTCTGGCCGAAAGGCTTAAAGCTGCCTTAAATGCGGACGAGGCCCGAGTCTCCAGGCCCACCAAGTGCGCTGACATGCGCATTTTGGGCCTGGATGATTCTGTGACGGAGAAAGAGGTGGTGGCCGCCATCGCTAGGACTGGGGGGTGCTCTGCCGAGCAGGTGAGAGCGGGCGCCATACGTCCTGACGTCACCGGGATGTGGGCCATTACGGTGAGCTGCCCCGTCTCGGCGGCCCAAAAAATAGCCGGGGAGGGTCGTAGGCTCTTGGTGGGGTGGGTTTCCGCGCAGGTGAAGCTACTGGAACCCAGGCCTCTGAGGTGCTTCCGCTGCCTTGTGGGCCACCATGTGGGAGCAAAATGCACCTCGGAGGTTGACCGAAGCAACCACTGCTTCCGCTGTGGGCAACCTGGTCACAAGGCCGGCTCTTGCAATGCCACGCCGCACTGCTTCGTATGTGCGGCAGCTGGCAAGCCGGCCGATCACCGGGCTGGGAGCAAGACCTGCGCTCCATCCGCCAAGTCTAGAGGTAGAGGCAAGCCCTCAACCGTCGCCGTCACCACCGCAACTGCAGCCGCCGCCACTGCTGCTGCCGATGCCGCTCCTACAGCTGTCATCGCTGCCGAAGCCACCGCGGCAGGACCCAAACAAGGGACACAGGAGGAGGCGGATATGGAGTGCCAATAATGGCCCTATTACGCCTCCTCCAGGCGAACATCAACCACTGCGCTGCTGCTCAGGATCTGCTGCTCCAGAGCATGGCGCAGTGGTCGATTAACATCGCCGTGGTCGCTGAGCCGTACTTCGTCCCGCCCAGGGATGACTGGGTGGAGGACCTGAGCGGCTCAGTGACCCTAATTTCGTCAGCCGCCGCCGGTACCCCGTCCCTCGAGGGTGTCAAGAGGGGACAGGGTTGCGTGGCAGCACGGTTCGGAGAGATTGCCGTGGTGGGGGTATACTTCTCTCCGAACCGAACTCTCGCCGAGTTCCACAACTCCCTTGCGGAGTTGAGAATCGTCGTCGTCGGGTACCGCTCCCTCCCTGTGCTTGTCCTCGGGGACTTCAATGCCAAGAATGTGGCTTGGGGTTCCCGGTATACGGACACACGGGGCAGGATGGTGGAGGACTGGGCTCTGGAGACAGGCCTGGTCGTCCTAAACCAGGGTTCTGTCCCCACGTGTGTGCGGATGCAGGGCGAATCGGTGGTGGACATTTCGTTCGCCAGCGTCGCTCTGTCACCACGTGTCATCGACTGGCGCGTCATGGAGGAGGTGGAGACCTATTCCGACCACCGGTATATCCAGTTCGACGTCTCCGCCCAGGCCTCGAGCGTGCCGGTCCGACAGACCCCGAGTGGTCCGCGGTGGGCGCTGAAGCAGCTGGACCGGGAGCTACTCCTGGAAGCCTCGATCGTGCAGGCCTGGGTGCCATCACCGGACAGGCCTGCTGATATCAACGACGAAGCGGAGTGGTTCCGGGAGGCCATGTCCGAGATAAGTGACGTGGCAATGCCCCGGGTCCAGCGAGGACACGCCCGGCGCCAGGTGTACTGGTGGTCGCCGGATCTTACGGCTCTGCGCCAGGCGTGCGTTGCTGCGCGGCGCCGGTACACCAGGCACCGCAGGCTCCGCAACCGTCCCCCGGATACGGAAGCCATTGAGGCGGAGCTATACGAGAGGTACAGAGCGGCGAGGACCGCCCTCCGAGCGGAAATCAAGCGGGCTAAGGGATTGGCCGCGAGGAGTCGCTGGGGACCCTGAACAGGGATCCGTGGGGACGCCCCTACAAAATGGTGCGGGATAAACTCCGCCCATGGGCTCCCCCACTGACGCAGAGTCTCCGGCCGCAGCTCGTAGAGGACGTGGTGAGCGCTCTGTTCCCTTCGCGAGGGGAACATACTCCCCCGCCCATGGCTCCGCCTCCTGCGGTGCCCAATGCGGACCACACCGCCGACGACGATGAAGCTTCGGAGGTGACCGAGGCAGAGCTGAGAGTGGCGGTACGCAGGCTGAATGCCAAAAATACCGCCCCAGGACCCGACGGCTTACCTGGAAAAGCCTGGGTTCTGGCCTTGGAGGCTCTCGGGCCTCGACTAAGGGGGCTCTTTAGCGCATGCTTGGAGAGGGGCCAGTACCCTCTTCGTTGGAAGACGGGGAAACTGGTCCTCATCAAGAAGCCGGGGCGCCCTGCGGACTCTCCGTCCGCTTACCGGCCCATCGTGCTGCTCGATGAGGTGGGCAAGCTCTTTGAAAGAGTCATTGCAGACCGCCTCGTTGGGCAGCTGGTGCGGGTGGGGCCGGATCTGGCGGAAAGCCAGTTTGGTTTCCGCAGGGGTCGCTCTACGGTGGACGCCATCATGCGCGTGCGAGCCCTCACGACGGGGGATGCAGTGGCCCGGGGTGGAGTCGTCTTGGCGGTGTCCCTAGACATCGCCAATGCCTTCAACACCATGCCATGGAGCTGCATCAGGGAGGCACTCCAGTATCACCGGATGCCACCCTACCTCTGTCGCGTAGTCGAGGCCTATCTGACGGACAGGGCCGTCATCTACCCCGGTCACCAGGGAGAGTGGAACCGGCGAGAGATGTCGTGCGGTGTCCCACAGGGATCGGTCGTGGGGCCGCATCTGTGGGACATCGGGTACGACTGGGTGCTGCGCGCCGACCTCCCTAGTGGCGTCAGCGTGGTTTGCTACGCTGACGACACGCTGGTCCTGGCACAAGGGAGGTCGCACCAGGCGGCGGCTGAAATAGCGACACGCGGGGTTGCAACAATCGTCGAGAGGATCCGGCAATTGGGACTCGAGGTGGCCCTGCACAAGTCCGAGGCCATGTGTTTTCACGGTCCTCGGAACGCGCCACCGCCGGGATCCCAAATAACGGTAGGAGGGGTTCACATCGGCGTCGAGTCGACGATGAAGTACCTGGGACTCGTCCTCGACAGCCGGTGGAATTTCGTGGAGCATTTCCGACGTTTGGCTCCCAGACTGGAGCGGGCGGGCGCTGCCCTCAAGCGGCTGTTGCCCAATCTAGGGGGTCCAAACGCCTCCTGCCGGAGGCTCTACGCGGGGGTCGTGCGGTCCATGGCCCTTTACGGGGCACCAGTATGGGCGTGTTCCCTGAGGCGGCGACCAGCCCGCCGGTTGAACGCGTCCCAAAGGGTCATGGCCATCCGGCTGGTCCGGGGATACCGCACGGTCTCCGGTGAGGCGGCGAGCCTCCTTGCCGGATTGCCGCCATGGGATCTGGAAGCAAAAGTCCTCGCGCAAATATGGGAGTGGCGCGAGGAGGCGAAACACCGTTGCCGCGACAAATCGCGGCTCGGCGGACCGAGCTCCGGCAGGATCTCATGGCGACATGGAGGGGGCGATTGTCGCAACCCAGCGCTGGGCACGCCACAATTGCGGCGGTAAGGCCCCTCTTTGAGGAGTGGCTTGAGAGGCGTCACGGCGTCCTCACCTTCCGCCTGACACAGGTCCTCACCGGACACGGCTGTTTCGGGAGGTTCCTGTTCAAGATAGGGCGGGAGGAAACGCCCGGGTGTCACCATTGTGTGGACCGCTCGGAGGACACGGTGGAGCATACGGTGGAGATCTGCCCTGCTTGGGCGGAACACCGCCGTGTCCTCATGGAGGCGATCGGCGGTGGCGACCACTCGCGTCCGGCCCTGGTCCAGGCCATGGTACGGAGCGAGAGGGCATGGGAAGCTGTCTCCTCCTTCTGCGAAGCAGTAATGCTCGCAAAGGAGGAGGCGGAACGCGTGAGGGAGACGCAAAGGAGACGCCCTCACGCCCCTAGGCACCGCAGGAGACGCCCCGGGCGTCGGGAGTCGCGAGCCGATTCCCGGCCACCGTAGGTGCGGGCTTGCGGACGGAGAGTAATGGGTAGCTCGCCGTCCGATAAGGACCAAGCCCGAGTTTACGGCGCGTAGTGTTCCACGCGCGCCTCAAAGAGATGTCAGCAAAGTGACGGGGTCCGATAGGGCCGATGCCTGTCTGGGTCGCGGATAAATTTGAAAGAGAGTTACCGCGGCCCTGGCACAAGCAACTGAAGGAACACGGGTGGGTTTTAGTCAGTAAAAGTCTGACATGCCCTCCCGCTTCACCCAGAGCGGGAGAAGTCATCGGATGATTTCCCACCCAAAAAAAAAAAAAAAAAAAAAAAAAAAAAAAAAAAAAAAAAAAAAAAAAAAGGCATCAATGCTAGTGACGTGAAACAGTTGTTGTAGGAACGCTTCGTTGGCCGCCTGAATAAAGTACTAAATAGTCTTTTATCAGGCGGAAACAAGGTGCGCGCCTTCAACGGCTGGGTCACGCCGGTGTTGATGTACTCTTTCGGCATACTTAAATGGACTCAGACAGAACTTGACGACCTAGATAAGAGGGTCCGCACGCTGCTTACTGCAAATCACATGCATCACCCACGGTCATCGGTTATGAGACTGTATATCCAGCGGAAGTGCGGCGGTCGTGGCTTTTTAAATGCTAAGACCCTGCTCAACCGCGAGGTATGCAGTCTTAGGGAATACTTCCAGGCCGCTGACGTGGGTATGCATCGAGATGTGGTAGCGGTGGACAAGGGCCTCAACCTGCTCTCCTTGGATAACGAGAACTGGCGCAAACCTATAGTATCAGATACTAATGACCGCAGGGAGGTAAGGCAGAGCAAGGAGCTTCACGGACGCTTCTACCGGGTTCTACATGGGCCCGATGTAGATCTTTTAGCGTCCGTGGCCTGGCTGCGATTTGTTGACCTTTTCGGGGAAACCGAACGTATTTGTATTTGCGATTATGGACGACGTTATGATGCTAAACTACTACCGGAAATATATTGTGAAGGACGGCACGGTTGACATTTGTCGGGCATGTCACCGGCCGGGGGAATCAATCCGACATATTATATCCGGTTGTTCTAGTCTAGCTAACGGAGACTATTTGCATAAACACAACCTTGTAGCCATAAGGATATAGGATTATCCACCAGCAACTTGCTCTTAAATACAATCTTGTGGATTCGGAAGTGCCTTACTATAAGTATGTGCCCGACCCAGTTCTCGAAAATGGCAATGTTACATTGTATTGGGATCGGTATATCATCACTGACAGGACTGTTGTTGCTAATAAGCCTGACATAGTAGTGATATACCGACTAGAGCGTCGCGCAATGATTGTTGATATAGCGGTCCCCCATGACGAGAACCTCGTGAAGGCGGAGAGAGATAAGAAAAGTAACTATCTTGATCTGCTTCGCGAGGTTGTCAACATGTGGGATGTGAATACAGCAATCATTGTGGCGATAGTTGTGACGGCCAATGGCATAATAGCCAAGAGCCTCGACGAACATCTGAGGAGGCTCTCGTTGGGCAGCTGGATCAAGGGCTTGATCCAGAAAGCGGTATTCCTGGACACGACGCGTATCGTTAGGCGATTCCTCTCTCAGGAGCCCTGATCACCGGTAGCTTGGACCCTGTTCCCGATACCGGTGGGCTAAAGTTTTTGTATTTTTAAATGTTTTTCATTTACTTTCTTATAGGATAATATTTAAAAATATGTTAATATAATAAATAAATGGAATAATAATATATACTAATATATAATAATAATATATTCGGTTGCTCTACCACAAATATTCGTTTATATTTAAAACTGCTTTTCAAGTAATTACATTCATAATAACAATCTGCGTAACGCGGAACTTCGTTCTATGAAAGTATACGTGAATCTGCGAGTATACAATAGAAGACAGCAACATCTACTGCAACATGGCAAAACTTTGAAATGTCATTGACAAAGTAAATGTATGGTAGTGTTATAGGTGCTTTATCTAAGGAGTGGTATGACACTGTTGCCAACTTTTTTCAATATACCTGGTTGTTCTATAGACAAATTTTATTTATCTAGCAATAAGAGTATTGCTTTGGTTGTTAATTACGATCGTTGACACATATCACGAGTAGCTATTAAAGACGATGCTTGGGACTTAGGCGTACGTATACATAACGCAGTAATTACAAACTTGCGCACTAAATAAAAAATACAAATTTGTTTTTTAAATTATAATAGACAGGCTCGCGCTTGACCACTATCTCATCTGATGGTAAGCGATGATGTGGTCGACGGTGAAGCACGCTTGTAACCTATTCACAGATCCCCAGGTTGTAGCTATCGGGCAACAGACTCCGGCAGGGAATACATACACAATACACTCTTTAGCTGTACGGATAATGAAAGTATTTCCAAAACGTTTAGTGCTTGTGGGTGGGATGTCCACCATGTACCGATGGCGCATCGCCGTACGTCTTGTAGATGAAACAGGCTAGGCGGAATTAGATCATGAAAACACTAGAATGACATACACATATACAAACTCACAACTTTTTTTTTCATGGGGGTAGGCACTAGGGAGAAACTACACAGCGCCACTCCGCCACCCTGACACGCTCAGCCGACTCCTTTTGATTCGTCATACCAAGCACGCCGTCTATGAGTACCTACTACGCACCTGGCCTTTCCGATACTTACTCGAAATTATCCATTTTTTTTTTACGTTGCCCGCCTTGCTAAATGCTATTGTGCTTGCAAGCGGTACCTAATGTTGAGCAGTTCTAGCCCGATACCCTGGGAATTGTGCTAGGTTGGTGGTTATTAGCTAGCTTCCATATCACATAATTTAATATCATTATGTCCAATTATGTGCATCACAAATAAACATTAATGTGCTTACACGGTGCCGCGGCAGCGGCCGGCGAGCGCTACTTCCAAGTTGCTCGCAGATTTTTTTTTTGTGGTCATTAACTACTTTTGGATTAAACAATCATAATTTGGAGTTGGTTGTTTTAAGTTTGATCACAAGTTGTAATTTTTTTGGTTCTAATGGCACGCTAAAATTGGGATTTAATTTTGGTGATCATTTACTATTTTTGGCAATATAAAGTGATTTTTTGCCGTTACATTTTACTAGATCTGGTGGTTATTATAGTTAAACACGTTAGACCAATATAAAACCAGAATAAGAAACAAAAAAAAAAAGTTCATATTTCTGGTAGTTGTTATAATATCGCCTGAAATTAATAACAAATATTTCAGGCGATATTATAGTGCCGTTAAAAATAATTTGTTATTCACTCATAATGGTGATGAGATTGCCAGAAAATCCAACAAAAATCCAACATTCTTCCAATTACGTATTATATCGGTGGAAACAAAGCAGTCAAAAGACTTTGTGGAATTAGATTATTCTAAAAGAACAAGCACGATACCGAATTTATAAGGAACAAGTAAACTAATAAATCACACCACAAATAACTAAAACAAATTAATAAATAACATCAGGAAAATCATTTAATAACACCGTTTGCCAACGAATTACGAAGGCTGTAGCCGGAGGATTTAAAAAAATACAAAATTTATTTAACTTAAATTTAATTAATAAAATTACAATTATATAAAATGGCTTAGAATAGATGACAATTGACCGATGCCGTGCCAAAATGACGATCCCACGAGGGTCTCGATGTCCGGTGTCGGGCTGAATCACGTTGTGCTGCGTCGGCGCCTCGTGTCCGCGGCTGTTGCGATGTGCGGTAGTGAGGTAATCGCTTGTCAGCGGTTTGGGTGCTGTGCGAGTACGTAACACCTCCCCCCGGAGATCAGCAACTATTTCGAAATCTTGTGTGACAGTTAACAAATAAGAAAGGTAATTTTTATCATGCTGCGGCTGATTCTATTTGATTCTTTAATTTCAGCATAATTTCCTGATTTCCATTGATTGATTTTTCTGAAGTCGTTTCAATCGATATCGTTGGTACATCAGTGCGATAGTGAATGCACTTGCCCCGGATAGTATTAGGTAGAATTAAAATGGAATCGTGGTATGGTAGAGAGCTGTATCGGTTATTTCATTAAGTTCAACTGGAGTCTGTAGCATGATTTTCGTGTTTATGGAGTGCAGGTTTTCTAGATCGGCAGAGTTTAGTATGATTGGTGCGAATTCCTTGTTGTGATTGTTAGAGTTCGCTATTCTGAATTCGGGCGTTTTAATGTGACAATTGTGCGGGATAATAGCCAGATAGCTTCCTTCAAGGATTTTGTATGTTTCTTGTCCGCAGGATATCTTCACTTTGGTTGGATGTGGGAAACTGATGGTGTAGTGTTTCTCGTCGAGTTGTTCCACAGCTTCTCTCTTCAATGTGACTGAAGACAGTTTGCAATTTAAGAGAAGTTCTTGCATGTAGATCAGATGCTGGATACAATCCGGATCATTTTGGGTCTTGTACTTTGATTTTGCTTCGCAGAGGTACAGAGATTTTACCTTCGGGCACTCAGCCTCCATGTACATATAATCTTGTCCAAAAATCGAAATAAAAGGTAAAGTAGGTAAAAGGATTTTATTGTTCTTGTTAGGGACAATGTACAGTTTGTAAAGGCTATAGATTGGAGGGAAGGCATTTGGCACCTTAAATACTATAACTATCCGTCTTAAATACTATTTTGTCCGCCTTGTCGAAGCTTTTCGAAGGACTTGTTCATGATGAAATATATCCTATATTACATAACATTATAATTAAACAACAGCATGGCTTTGTTAAAAAAAGATCCACAGCCACAAATTTAATGGTTTTCACTGATTTCTTGTTTAATAACATGGATCAACAGTTACAGGTTGATGGTGGTGGTTGGTTGGTTCTGTATACACGGACTTTCGAAGAGCTTTTGACAAGGTGGATCATGAATTGCTTTTAACAAAAATTGCTTTCAACGGTATTCGAGGTGATTTACTGCGTTGGTTTACATCGTATGTCACAAATAGAACTCAAAGAGTAGTTATCAAGGGTTTTGAATCTTCATCCATACATGTTACATCCGG
Organism: Orthosia incerta; assembly: GCA_948252205.1. Lineage (NCBI taxonomy): Eukaryota > Metazoa > Arthropoda > Insecta > Lepidoptera > Noctuidae > Orthosia > Orthosia incerta. The sequence continues at coordinate 15,912,032 of OX411747.1, forward strand.
TATGCCTCAAGGCTCAATTTTGGGTCCTCTCATGTTTATATTATTCATAAATGTTATATAAGTGTTTCAGACATTCCAAATTTCTACTTTATGCAAATGACCTTAAAACTTTTAGAAAAATTCAAAACAATAATGATTGTTTCTTATTTCAAGAGGATCTAGATAGATTCTCGACTTACTGCATAGAAAATAAGATTCAACTGAGTATTGAAAAGTGTTCATGTATAACATTTACCAAGAATAAAAACAATAACTTACACATACAACTTAAATAACACTATATTGCACAAAACAAATTTAGTTAGGGACCTTGGAGTGTTACTTGATAACAAACTTCATCTTGATCAACATATTGATAAGATTATTAGTAATGCCTTCCGCATGTATGGGTTTGTGATGAGATGTATGACTGATTTTAAACGTACTCATACATACATTCATCTATACAAATCTTTAGTAAGATCACAGTTAGAGTATGCTGTAATGATTTGGAACCCATTCTATGCAAAATACGAAGAAAAGCTTGAAACCGTACAGTATTAATTCCTTAAAGCTTAATTACCGGTGTTTCCGTAAAACTACCTCTTACCATAATTTATTGAAACATTATAAACTTACTACCCTTAATATTAGACGCACCTTTTTGGAAAGTATGTTTCTTTATGACCTGTGTAATAACAAATATGATTGCTCAGATTTAACAAACAGATTGTGTTATGTAGTACCTAGGACTATCACAAGACGCAGGGTGCGCGATCGCCCGCTGTTTGCTGTCGCCTCGTGTCGCACAAACGCAGGAGTTCGCGCACCTTTGCGTCGTTTAGCAAATAATTATATCACCCTATTCTCAACTTTAGATTTATTTTCTTGCCCAGCTAGTAAATTTCGAAATGAAATCCTTAAAGTCATCAACAACTGTGAGGATTAATTTAATTTAACTTAATTAACTTACTTATTTTTGTATCTGTAGATTTTGTTTTTTTTTTGTTTTTATAATATAGTATGTAATGAAGCTAAGGCTTATTAGTATTGCACTCGTGCATGTATCTTCCAATTTTAATTATATAAGATGTGGATAACGTTGTTAGTTGCACACTAATGTAGTCTCGTACAATTATTTGTGAACCATATATAGTGTGTAATTGTTTGTTTTCCCCAATAAATAAAATAAAAAACTATCTGGGGGGTGACCATAAGCTCTTAGAGTAGTATCAATTTGAGATCGAAAAAGGGACAGATGTATATGACTTGTATACATCTGTCACTTACTCGATCTCAAATTGATACCGCTCTAAGAGCATATGGTCACCCCCCTGATTATGTATATAAAAGTATCCTAGCTTAATTACGTCATAATAGTCCCTTAACTCTAATTCGAGGATTTCATCGTTCGAGTATAAAATTCCTAATTTCAGCTATAATAACAGCCATATGGGGTGTGCTTAACGTACGTATTAAGGCTAAAGTGTACTCTAGATTATGAAGCTCTTCGAACAAATTGTCTATGCTATCGCTTAAGATAATTAAGTGTTGAGCCATATGGGCGTAGTGGGTAAAATCGAAGTCTGCTGTACTATTGATTATCTGATTTAAAACATTACTTATTCTCTCCTGGTTTTTTGTTATATTAGTTAATAAGTTGGCATTTTATAAAATCCAAGTTTTAGATAGACTTACATGCTGATTAAGTTGAGACTGCATCTTGTACTCATTTTCCTGAAGGATTTTTATAGCATTATTATATTTAATTGCATCAGTTTGGTCAAGATTACCGGATATGCTCTTAATAACAGAACCGAGACCATCGACGAGTCCTCTTTTATGACGATTATGTTCAAATGACTCTAGCTGTATAGATATTTTAGTTAATTTAGATGTAAGGTAGTTCATGTGCGGATAGAAAATTTTTTTATCGCGATTTTTCAATAAGTTATCCATGAATTAATTAATTTTTTTTTGAAGTACAAACATTAACATTGCAAGTGCGATAATTGTTAATTAATCTGAGAATTTTTTCCTTTCCTAGAGCTATTTGTCAAAGTTCTTAGAATTATTAGTTTCCCGTTAGAAGAATTAAAAAAAGTTAAATTTTCGTTTTGTTATTAAGAATTTACTAAAGTAAAAAATTATTAACATTATTATTTTAAACATTGAAATATATTTTTTCTTATAATATTATTATTGATCCGTTTTCTTATGATCAGAAGCTACTTAAAAATGATTTTTTTTTATCTCCTATTGTTTAAAAAAAAATATAAACAAATGCGTTGTTTATGAGATATTTTTTTTTTTCAATTTAAATAATGCTTTATAATTTTTCACTTCAGTAAATTGTTAATAAAAAAACGAAAATTAACAATTTTTTATTTTTTCTTACGGGAATCTATTCTAAAACCTTTTATAAATAGCTACACAAAAGGAAAAAAATCTCAGATTATTTATTTATTTATCTACAAACCACTTAACAGAGAAAAGAAATAATACATATAGAAGAGCACAAAGGTACTGCTTATTTCAATAGAAATTTCTGCCAGCAGACCTGCGACAGGACAGTTGGATGATAGACGAAGACACAGTGTGTGTCAGATTAATAGTTAGTACAAAAAATAATAATTAATTAATGGAAAACTTATTGAAAAATCGCGATAAAAAATTTTTGACCAGGAATTATTGTTCATTGATCTATCCTGCAGGCGCCAAATTTTTTTCAATTTTAAATTTTCATATTTCATCATCATCTGCCTAGCCTTTTCCCAACTAAATTGAGGTCGGCTTCCAGTCTTACCGGATTCAGCTAAGTACCAGTGTTTTACATGGAGCGACTGCCTATCTGACCTCCACAACCCAGTAACTGGGTAACCCGGTACCCCTTGGCAAGACTGGTGTCAGATCTCAAGCTTCTGACTACCCGTAACGACTGTCAAAGATTTTCAAATGACAGCCGGGACCAACGGCTTAACGTGCTTTCCGAGGCACGGAGGAAACTCGGTATGTTGAAATGGTCACCCATCCACGGACCGACCTCGTCAAGCGTTGCTTAACCTTGATGATCGACCCGTGCGGCTGTTATTATTTAGCCACGAGCTCCTCTCGCTTTAAATTTTCATATTTAATAAGTTTAAATAATATTTATTCATTAAAGGTGCGAAAGGGGTGCGACTTGCGCAAGCCAGAGAACCGTATTTTATCCCTCTGGGAAAATTATAAATATTGGTTCTACCGTTCCGGGAGCTAAAACATTTATAAGGAAATTTTCTCTTCTTTTTGGATCTTTTTTAAAATTAGATTATCTTGAATAGTTTTTGAGATATTGACGAAAAATCAAACCCCCTTTTTTCACGTAATTGTTTATAACTATTGCAATTTTGGGGGAGGCCTATGTCCAGCAGTGGGCTTCTTTCGGCTGATATGATGATGATGATTGCAATTTTTGCGAGCGGTCTTAGCATTTTCTCAAAAACTATCTACATGCCATTCCGAATCCAATGGCACCTAAATCATAATTTTCGGAGAGGGCGAAAAAAGTTTTACCTAAAAAGCACTTGTTGGCTATACACGGTAAATGGGATAAGAGCTTTTGAACTACTGCGGGGCTAACATAAGACATATTTGCACCTGTATCAATTAATAATTTAAGCGGAGTGTCTGAGATTTGTATATGCGGCAGTTGCCTTTGCGTCTGTAAATTAATCTCTTTTTTAACTTTTCTGATTTGGGAACCTTCTGAAATTCCTCCTTTTCAGCAGGCGGCATCGGATCTTTTACTTCCTCTACAATAACATGATTATGAATCTGTAGGCTGTGAGTGTTCATACACGTATACACGTAACCGGTATACTCAAAATATTCCTGGGGGTTAACAAAATAATCGCTATAATAGTCATACTGCAACTGGTCGCTAAAATCATTCTAGTTGAATTCCCTTTTTCTAAAATAATGTGGGCGGCGGATTTTCAGCCTTAGTCCAATCGTGGCATGCACGTGGGACGAATGGTTTAGACACATAGTTACTTACACCACTCATGGGTTGCGGGGTGTTACTAGTAGCTGGCCTGGGACCAGGCATTCTATAAACTTGACGCTGGGGTACATCATTAGGTGAACTAAACATCTGCTGCGTACGCGTGGGCCTGCGGTATTGAGGAGGTTGATTTCTCCATATAGGAATAGGTTGCTGCCCTTGAGGCATAGACGGTGGCCAGGGTCCTGGCATATTGGAAGGCCTAAAGGGTGGCAAATTAAAAAAGCGCGGTGCCACGTGATTCGGTGGCATGAGGCCATAAGGATACTTCGGACTGACCTGGTGCTGAGGCTGTGACCTCCTGTCAGGAGCATGGTCATTACGCTGCTGCAGGTATAACGTAATTTATATCTCGCAATGGAGAGGGCTATGCTCGGAGTTTCCTTGTGTGCTCGAATCATAAATTTAGAGATCCGCAAGAGAACCAGGGTTACCGACATAGCCCGAAGTATTGCCAAACTCAAGTGGCAGTGGGCAGGGCATATTGCTCGCAGAACGGATGGCCGATGGGGCAGAAAGGTTCTGGAGTGGCGACCGCGAACCGGAAGACGTCGCTTTGGAAGGCCTCCCACCAGGTGGACCGATGACCTGGTGAAGGTTGCGGGGATCCGCTGGTTGCGGAACGCACGAGACCGGTCAATGTGGCGGCGCTTGGGGGAGGCCTATGTCCAGCAGTGGACGTCTTTCGGCTGATATGATGATGATGATGATGAGGTATAACGTATTCATCTCTTCATGCACGAACTCTAAAGCTTTTTTAATCGTATCAGGCCGCATGCACCGAATGCAAGAACCCAACGGGTCTCGTAGACCACGTAGGTACGACTGTAACGTGAGTTGTTTGTTTTGTACAAGGTACGTTTCGATTCAATGGTACTCGCTATCATTTCATGCAGGCTGATATAAGTCATAATAGTACTGAACAGATTTTGGCACTGTTCATAAAATTCTTGCGGGGTTGCTAAACCTTGAGTTAAAACCGCTAAGACATTGTACAAGGATGTCTCATCGCGTTGATCGGCGAAATTATTAACTAAAGCACTCCTAATTCCATATCAGGTCTCCGGAATACCATTGGAATGAATTTTACGCGGTGCGAGTCCCACTATCTTATTTAAAATTCCGTTTAATAATGCCAAATTAGTTAGTTGAAATTCCGGTCCATTTTTCACAAGCTGTTGTACCAACTGATCGCATAATTTAATAAATCTAGTTAGTACGTTCAAGTTCCCGTCGAATTCAGGAACCGAACATAGGGCCTTGTAAACTTGATTCACTGAGTCAGCCATACTCGATATCTCTAAACTACTACTATCCCACGGTTCCGCCTCTAGATTTCTATTAGCGTCTAAAATACTAATTCTACGATTACTATCTAACCTAGGGGACTGAGATTGCCGTGGATTGAAAATCTTGGAACGATTAAAGAGTAACAGTTAAGGATAAAAAGGAAGCGACTCTAGAGCGATTCTAAAGTACTTGTAATGATTTTGTATTCTGTATCGATGTCTGGGTACTCCTCTAGACTGCAGCTCTTGTAGGTTCTGGATACTCGTACGGTGCCCGACGGCCACCCGGGTGACTCGCGATCCTATCAATTCAATCTTGCGAACCGGCCCACGAGTATCATACTGGCTGCGCCAATTACGAAGGCTGTAGCCGGAGGATTAAAAAAATACAGTAGTACATTGTTATCCTAGGGGTGAAAGTAACTTATTTAGTCCCGAGACGGGGTTTGGCGCCCGGAACGAAGTGAGGGCGCCAATAGTTCGAGGGACTAAATAAGTCTTTAACCCGAGGTAAACACTGTGCTTTTCATTACAAATACAAGGAAATAAAAATAAAAACATGAATTAGCTAAAGAAAAAATGATTGCCGCTTTCCCGCCTATTTTGTTTGTTTTTTTTTCTGTGGCCGGCCTGCTATTCAGCCATTATTTTTTATTTTCATCATTGAAAAAATGGTAAATATTTTGCCCAAATCTAAGTTATTTTAAAGAAATTGTTGAAACTAAATTATAATAAAGTTATTTAAAAAATAAATTTTAGTTCTAAAAACTAAAAAACACGCTTTAATGGTAAGGATAATGGGACAAACTGTTTAAATTATTGCATTGTCATCGGTCCTTGATAAGTGTGCAAAGTTTCAAATCAATCCAACGTTTTGAAGTGGGTGAAAATCACGTTCAAAGATTCCGTTACATTGATACATTGATACAATGTTACATTGATACATTGATACATAGATACATAGATACATACATACCAAGCTAATAATAAAAGCGTGTTAATATATATTCTTTAATCAATACTTAACTTTGAGTTATTTCAATTTTACTTCGTGGTTGTATAGAAAGTTGGAACATGGTTCAATAGATATGTGAAAAGGAACTAGTTTTTTTTTTAAATAATTTGACAGCTGTCAGTTGAAAGCGATTCTCCCTAGGGCTGAAAAGTATTACTTTCAACCCACTCCTCAAGCAACTTCAGACCTACTTTCAGAGTATGAGTAATGAAAAATGTATTTTTTTTATTTTATTTTTATTTAATTATATTACAATTATATAAAATGGCTTAGAATAGACGACAGTTGACCGACGCCGTGCCAAAAGTGGCAAAACCACGAGGGCCTCTATGTCCGGTGTCGGGCTGCATCACGTTGTGCTGTGTCGGCGCCTCGTATCCGCGGGTTCGGGTTGCGATGTGCGTGAATGAGGTAATCGCTTGTCAGCGGTTTGGACAGACTGCGATCTTTCGCAGTCAACAGTCTTTTATTAAAACATTAACGCAATCGGCAATCAGTAAGAGTCTGTCCGGCTGGTCGCGACGGTCGTACATAATCGTATAAGCGCGCAGTTGAAGTTTGTGTTATAGTGCGTGACACGTAAGTTGACCCAAAATTTAGTATCGCTCTATTGAAATTAAACGATTTAAACAGAAATAAATCCCTTTTCTACGACCTAACCGTTTACAATATACAAATTGTCAACGGTTAGGTCATAAAGTAAAGATTCATTTCGGTTTAAATCGTTTAATTTCGTAAAACTTTAATACATTTTGGTTCAACTTACGTGTCGCGCACTATACTCTGCTCTGCATCAGTCACTCGTCTCACTCGGTCGACATGTTGCGCGTCTGTCTGTTCGCGTTCTCTGCGCTGCTAGCGTGCGCAGGCGTATACGAAGGTGAACAACACACTAAACACATTTGCTGCTGGTTTTACATTATTTTGCGTGTTTCTGAAGGTTGACGTTGATCAAACAATATTTTTCATTTGTTGGATCTTGAAAATGTCTAAGTGTAATACACGTAAAGCTTTTAACTTCCCAAATTTAGACACAGTAACCAACACTTTAGAAACACACAAAATATCTTCTAATTTCATTTGTTTTGTCCTGCCATTTCAATAATTTTAGTATAGCTTAGTAGACAAAATAACATAGGGTTTATGAATGTAACTTCACTCACTAAAAATAAAGGATATGTGAAAGAGGATGCATTCACAAATTCTTAACATTCGTCCGCTAACAAACCGGGGCTGGTTAGATCCTGTGAGGATGCCTGTTGGAATCGCTGGAGATGAGAACGCCGTGGTGACTGGGGAGCTGGGCCAACCGCTCCACGTGCGCTGCCTAGCGTACGGGTACCCCCCACCATCCGTGTTCTGGTACCGCGGCTACGAGGGAACCATGGTTCCGTACAACGATAAGGTGTACGAAGTGAGAGGAAACGTCCTCCATATCAGAAGCCTGGCTATCGAAACTCTTGGACAGTACACATGTCATGCGTTCAATGGAGAAGCAGCTTCGTGGGTGGTTTTCGTGCGAGCTTATATGCCTGATGGATTCTTGATTGAAAACGAGTTTTTGGTACCACGAAACACTTTGGCGCCCAGACCCAGGCCACAGTCACCCACCACCGTGGACACGACCACCACCACCACTTCGACCACTACTGAAGTGACCAGACCGATTTTCACCGGTAAGATCAGGACCTGTCAACTATATGAACCTTATAGCTGATTGTTTGTCTTATGGTAGTTCATTCACACAAATTATGCGTATTGTTCTAATCCTTTCTTCTATCCGATATACCTCAGTTTATTTCTAGCTTTAGATTTAATAGGTTATCGACGTAAGATCAACAATCATCTACTTCCACTAATAGTACGGAATGGCTTATCTCTGCATGAAGCATGTTTATGTATTCAGCTTGCATGTGTTCTTCTAGCGATGTTGAATGTTTTTGTTAATGCTTAAAATAAACAGCATATTTATGGACATATTGAGAGCAACTCACGTTAGACAAAACTAGTAAGTACGTATGTGAACATACATTATAATGTTGTGTGAGAATATGAGGATCTTTTTGCTCCGAAAATATTCTTCTGGTCAAATAAAATGCTACCTGTGAGGCCATAGACAAGTGACATTCTATCATCGAAAGCGTGGCGATAGCGATTGTCAAAAAGGCTAAATTGTATGGGATTGATAAGCAATATTGAAAAATCACGGGATCAATCCCTTACATTTTGGCATTTCGATTATCGCCTTCGCTGATTTCTAATGACAATTTTCTAGAGTCTCTGAGGCTCTAAGTTTAGGCTAAGGTGGACTAAGTGTCAAGCGAAGGCGTTGGTATAGAAATGCGAAAAAGTAAGGGTGTGTCATTTCGATCGCTTGACATTTTCATAAATTTTCGACATTTTTCCAATCGCTATCTCTTTCGTTGCTAGAATGGCGTTTGTCAGAGCCTCTTATCTTGTCAACATTCAACAGTGATATTTGTTAACGACAATGTTAAAATAAATTGTAGTTCTAAAAACTAAAAAACACGCTTTATTGGTAAGGATAATGGGACAAACTGTTTAAATTATTGCATTGTCATCGGTCCTTGATAAGTGTGCAAAGTTTCAAATCAATCCAACGTTTTGAAGTGGGTGAAAATCACGTTCAAAGATTCCGTTACATTGATACATAGATACATACATACCAAGCTAATAAAAGCGTGTTAACAACGCGGTGTCCGAAGCTTTTGTGAGTATAAGGTGGAATTATTTTAATATCATTATTACAATGTTGTATGTTGGTGCAGTTCGCTGTGGCCTGAGTAAAGTAAATTGTAAAATTTATTCTCGATGGACCGTTTGATATTGTGCATATCTCTGAATATTTCAATTTCGTAGCTGTAAATAAAGCTTGCTAGATGTTCCTGTTCATTGTTATGATCTCAATTGACAGTAATTTAAATACATTCAGTCTGTTTTTTACGGTTCATACCTTTTTTTTTTATCATCAAAAATACTTTTTTGTAGTATTCAAGTTCCTTAATATATAGATTTTTAGTAAAAAGTCTACCTACTAAGGAGCGCCATAAATAGCCGTTAAATGTGTCGCAGTTAGGTACAATATTTTGATCTCACCTGACACTTTAACAAAACTACCCTCTATATTACCATATTTTCCAAAACTAGTGCCGGTCAGCACACATGTGTCGACACCATTCTCGACGCTGAACATCGGTGCCGACCTGCGCCTGTCGTGCGAGGTGGACGGCTTCCCCGGACCTGACGTGCACTGGACCAAAGACGGCGCCAACATTCAGACGGACGGCAGGATCGCTATCACCGGTAAGTCCTAGTAGCAAGCGAAATAGCGACCTGCCTGAATGGTTGGTCGCTAGCTCTGTGAATCCTTGAGAGGTGAACACGAAAAAAAGACACCACCAAAACACACCACACAAGGGATGTAGATTTGGGTTAATATTTCCTTTATGGGCCGCTGATTTTTGGCGCGGGGTGGGTGGAGGGGAGGAGGGGGGAGGTTTGGCTACCCCCCTGTACCATCCCCACCACTCGGAGCCCTATGGTTATGGAGATATCCATGGTTGAAATTTTCAAATTAGAATAAAAATTTCCATAATTGTCCATTGTTTTGAGGGGCTGGGAGGGAGGGAGGGCAAGGAGGGTTGGGGGGCTACCCCCCTGCACCATCCCCACCCCATCGAACCCCATGTATATGGAGATATCCATGGTTAGGTTAAGTTTTTACGATTACTATTTAAGCAACAAAGTCGACGGAGCCCCGCTGCGCGGGTCTCCTATTTCTGTCTGAAGGGTCTAAAGTAACCTAACACGAAGGAGATGACGGGAGCTGAGTTCGCTCGCTTTGCTCGCTCACTTCAGCTCCCGTCATCTCTTCGAACCTAACCTGTCCGTGTCGGGGTGCCCTAAGCTCCCGAGCTCGCTCCGCTCGCTCTTGGACTAATTCACATTTTTTACCTCGCTAATTATATTTAAGTAAAAAATATATCTAATATTTCCATAACCATGGGGTTCCGTGGGGTGGGATGGTTCAGTAGGGTAGCCCCCTACCCCCTTGCCCTCTCTCCCTCCCCGCCCCATAAAATGATGGAAATTTGTGGAAATTTTTAGTCTAACCTTCAGGTTCTTTAACTATGGATATCTCCATAACCATGGGACTCCGAGTGGTGGGGATCGTACAGGGGGGTAGCCAAACCACTCCCCCTTCCCCCCCCACCCTCCTTTCACCAAAAATCAGCGGCCCATAAAGGAAAGTTTATCCTAGATTTGTTTGTAAAGCGTTAGATGCGATTCTCTGGTTTCTGTTTAAATTAGTGTAATTTGTTTTTTTTATTATTGATAAGCTTACGCTTGACCACTATGTCACCTGTTGGTAAGCGATGATGTATTTGACGATGAAACAACCTATTCACTCTTGATTTAAAGACTCCCAGGTTGTCCAGGGAATTCTACTCCTAAGACAAGCTGACAACTTGGCGACGATGTTCAAGGCTCCAGATGTGAATGGCATACATTAGAAGACCCCCAGTTCACCGATTTTGGCGGAACTGCGGACGCCGTAATTTGCCGTAATTCGCCGGTCACTGAGGATGTCGTTAGCTTCTATAAGGTATGCCAGGAGCTTGGAATTGAGCACTCGTTCCTTGCAGAGGATGGACGTTACTGAAATGGGTGTGTAGTTGGCCGGGTCAGTCCGACTGCTCTTCTTGGGCACAGGCTAAACGTTAGCTTGCTTCCATGCATCCGGTACTTTCAAATCTCATAATTATGAGAGGTGAAACAGGCGTGCCAGGATTGGAGACAGTTCAGGCCACAAGTTCTGAGAACGTATCCCGTCGGGGCCACTATAGTTTTGTTCACGTCGAGGTTGCGCAGTACCCTACGGATTTTCTGTTAGATTTGGTCTAATCCATCAATTGTTTACACCACCAGGTAGCACGATTGTGTCCCGACTGACGGTGACGCGGGTGTCGGTCGCCGACAGCGGCGTGTACGCGTGTCACGCCAGCAACCCATACAGTTCACAGTCTGACTCTGCGCAGATCAACGTGCAACGTAAGTTAAAAATTATGAGCTAAGAGAACAATGCTAATTATGAGCAGAACGATGGTACTAAAAAGTTTTTCGTATCGGAAGACGTAGGATGGGAAGCTCACTATGAGCTCTCATTATTATCTAAAAATATAATATGTTCCTGCATAATATATTTTTAGATAATAATGTAAACTATTCACTATTGTATCGATAACACAAATGTTACATAAAATATCTTCCTTCTTCTCAAAAGTCACTTGTTCATCATTGTGTTGAGGATCCCCCTAGCTACGATCTGTAGCTTGGTGTTGAGTCATGTTTACCAGCACAGTCGTGCTGGCCAGTCAGTTTTCAGAAAACTGGCTTGGACCATCGCTTCAGGTTTGATTTTTGCAAGTTCAACAGCATATCTGAGTTACATATTAAAGATGCATAAACTTGCCAAATGTATGAACATTGAAGCTCTAGTCTGCTCTTACTGGCGTTAATAAAATAAGTATTTGTTGGACTGAATTATGTATTTAAATTGATTTTGTTATTGAGAATTATTGTTATTGCAGAGATCGTGGTACCTGCCAAGTGCACAGATAATCCTTTCTTCGCAAACTGTGACCTGGTCGTACGCAGCAATTTCTGCACACACAAGTATTACTCAATGTAAGTATTGCCTCTTAATGTGGTGAAGCAGTCGACCGCCTCGGACACCATGTCCTATCCTGCAGTAGGAGCGCTGGTCGGTTAGCACGGCCCGCTAGCATTAATGACATCATACGTCGGGCTCTTGTCATCGCCGGGGTGCCAGCTGTTTTAGAACCCAATGGCTTGGCGTGCGACGATGGGAAGAGACCAGACGGGATGACCATAATGCCTTGGAAGGTGGGTAGGCCTTTGGTGTGGGATGCAACATGTGTCGACACCCTTGCGCCATCCCATCTTCTTAGCACGGCGGGCTGTGCTGGGGCAGCTGCTGCTGGTGCGGAAAACCTCAAACGGCGCAAATACAACAACCTTATTGGAAGTTATATATTTGAGCCGTTTGGGGTTGAAACATTAGGTCCATGGGGTCCGAGTGCTCTTTGAGTATTTCGAGAAGTAAGTAAACGGTTAGCCGACTCTTCACGTGACCAGAGGGCTGAGCTTTTCCTTGGCCAGAGAATCAGCATTGCCATTCAACGTGGCAATGCTGCCAGCGTTCTGGGCACTTTTCACGTTGACAGCGATGTGGGCGAATTTTTTGACGCCCTATGACCCCTGCCCTTTTATACTCGTTCGTAGTTTAATTTTATTTTTATTTAAGTGTATTTATAGGTAGTTATTGTTAATTAAGTATTTTATATTATGTAAATTTTAGATTATTAATAAATTATGTTATATTCTAAAGCTGAAGTAATGTAAGTACATAATCGTTAAGTGAGATTATTCGATCAATGAGGTCAATTGATAGCATCTGCTGAACAAGATAAAATAATAGTGTTTAATTGTTCATATCAGCTATTCATACAGTTTTAGATAGTTATCCAGTACCGTCGGAATGTGAAGCTATTATTTATTGATTTGACATTATTGTACATAAATAGAGGTAGGTATACTGCCCTCAACGGTCGAGAAACCTGAATCAGGTCTGAAACAATAGAAAATCAGTTGTTTCCTAATTACGACCTTTCAGCTCTTAATATACTTATACGCTCACTACCTGTTTTGTAATTTTGTGTCTGGCAGCAATTAACCACGTCATAATGTCCTCAGTTACTGTTGCAATTCGTGTGTGGAGACAGGTCAGCTCGATCCCTAGGAGGCCGAGCTTCAAGCTGACCAGTTCTTGAAGAAGAAGACATCAGCTTCCCCAAGATCTAACATAGCGTAATAGCCAGACGCGACCGATTGTAAACATTGTTAGTTTTATATTCATAATTTCTCCCTCGAATACTATAAAAGTATATTTTTAGTTGAAATATTTTGTTAATTATTTTATACTGAAATTACACGTGACAATGCGGCTTTAAAATAAGTGACTACGTCATCAAACGTTAGTGTTATATTATAGCTAGGTAAGACTAGTTGTTGTTACCTCCTTGCATATTGTCGAATGTCTGTCGCGAGCTGGCAGTAATATTGTTATTGTTTCATGTCATGTGCCATAGCTGGAATAGATATTATTTCTTGAACGTTGAACCACACCACAGCGCTCCACTGTGCGCATGTTCGTAACACGCAATCATACTAATAGATATAATGTAGATAAAACTGTTACTTTTAGTAACAGTTTTATGTAAATAATTATTTTTTATTATCACAAACTCCATCTATGATGGAATATTTTCCAGTAATTTTACAATTCTACATAGTTAGTCAGAAGTATATAGTAAATAAATTATTTAAGAAATAATTTGTCTAATAAACTGAATGTTTAGCTCGTAGGGTGGCTAGTTGACAAATCATAATAATTTGTTTAAGTAAATCCTTTTATAATTCTGACAATGTAAATAGATGAACAGTAAAAATATATTAGAAAAATGTTGCGTTTGATTTACCGTTTACCAGACAAAATCAACAAGAAAAGAAAAAAAGAAAATTTTCCAAAACGCCCGACAATTTTTTTATTTCATACTTTTTAAACTACATCATTTACCTAGTACACGCTTCGATCAACATTCTATGGAACACGTAATTAAGACACGACATCTAGCGAAAATACCCTGATTCAAACAGTAAAACGCCCATAACTTTTGAACGGCTGAACTGATTTTCATCAAACATAGCTAAGAACACTCCCGAACATGTCACCTTTAAACAAACAAAAACATTAAATCTAAATCGGTTCATCCGTTTAGGAGCTATGATGCCACAGACAGATACACAAATACACACACAAACACACAGGTACACACGCTCTTTTTCCGTCGGGTGTTAAAAATGAACTTAAAGGCGTACCTACATAATTTAACTCGATACTAATATTAGTATGAGTAAGTTCACTGAAATTTATTACCTAAAGCTGATACTCGTGTCATCCTAATGTCTTACATAAAGAATGTCTTACACCTTACAGGAACAAAAATGTTATTAAATCGTTTGCGACCACTCAAAGGAATTTGATTGCGTGTGCCTTGAGACACTTGTCTTCGTCTGAAATTAAAGCAAGATGGAGAGCAACAGGAACTTTCAATCTTCTGAGATCATACGTAATTAACAGATAGTGTAAAGGTTAGAAAAACAGCGGCAAAACTTCATAAGGATAGCTTGATCTCTGCAACAGCTGTCAGTATCAATACAGTAACAATAGCGCTTGACAGGCTAGCAATAACGTATACGTCAGTTTGACATATGTCACAGAGATCAAGCTATCTTTTAAGAAGTATAGGGGCTTTAAGGTGTCAATGTGGCATTCCTTAAGATGCAATAATAGGTCCGTTTCTATATTTTCCGACTTCAATCAATAGGAGACATACGTATCAATTCGATATACATATTATTGGAATTGCAAATATTCACATATGTTACTCTATGTGGGCTTTTAAACATGTGTACCAAATTTCATAGGTGTTTATATGAATGTTGAAAATCTACATACCCGCAGAAAACCTATTCTTTCCTACCTAAACAACAACAAAGGCGATTCTGCTGAATCCTGCAATACACACCAAATCTAGAAACCAACTTCGCCCCTCCTACATCTAACGCCTCCACAACGGCTGGTCACCGCAGGGGCGCAGGTGTAGTAGACTGCAACCCTCCTTCAGAAAAGAAAATTAAATACTACATCACCACTCTCAACGCATGATCGCTGTCAAACGAAATTAAATTAATTGAGCTTGAAAATGCACTATCAACTATAAGAAAACTTTTTTCCAAAAAATTACAACCGACTTCCGAATAAAAAAGTTCAAAGTGAAAAATTACTCCAATTTCTGCAGTCGGTGTTCCTGTTTTTGGATGCAAGCCGAGGTACTTAGCCGTTGTCCCGTGTGGAAGTGTTTCGTCTCCGAGTTTAACAGGTGGGTAGGCAACAATCCTGGCACACTTTCCTCCACTTAATATTAGCAGTAGGAATGGTGACGAGCTCGAGCAGTGGCGCGAGCCACTAATACAGACGCAATATTTGTTGCAAGCGCGTGGTCGAAGCTGTCCTGGCGCACTTCGAAGGCTGGCTGAAAAGAGAGGCGCGCATCGCCTACAGGCTCACACGCAAGTACTGACCGGGCACAGTTGCTTCTATGAGTACCTGAGTAATATTATTTATTGGGCCAAATTTCATCCAGATCCGTTCAGCCGTTTTAGCGAGACGAAGTAACAAACATACAAACAGACACACACTAAATTTTTCATGATTTTATAATATTAGTGGTTCGCGCTTGACCACTATCTCACCTCCTCACTCATGTTTCGTCTCACTTCCTGCTCCTCTCCTCCCTTAACTCGTTTATATAAATGCAAAGGAAAAAGAATACTATAGTTAAATAGCGGCTGTACCCTCTCCCCCACAAAGTGAACCTCACTTATATATGAAGTCTACACTCAAATCTCATTGCAGTCCACCATCACCTGGAGGCTGAGAAAGCGGCGCTGTTTTTTCCTTTCGGAGACGCAGATCGTGAGTCCGCCAGACGTCGCACTTATCATACCCATTCTTTACCCTGCAGCACAAATTAAACCAAGCGCGAGTGTATGCAATTACGCCCGAGACGATATTTGCCATCGGCGGCTCCGCAACCTTGAAGACTCCAGGCTCACAACGCATTGGAATACCTTTCTGTGTCTAACTTTCGCACGGTAGAGATCAAGACACAACCAGGCTCACATGCGACACAGAAACGGTACCCTTCGCTAGCGCTAAATCTCACTCAGCTGTTCCAGGAGGCAATGTAGTTGCTGGATATTTATTTGCACACATCTAATTGCTTGAACCTTCTGCTGAAAACTGATCCAGACCGATACTCGGTGTCGATATCTTCACCTTTGGGTATTTCCGACCATTGTCTGGTGAAGTCTGTATCCGTTTATTCCCTGCCCGATCCTAGCCCAAGAGGCACCCAGCGTGTTAGGGGGTACAAGTCAGTAGATTGGGATGGGATGCGATCTTTTTTAGCATGCTATTCATGGCAGCCTACTTGGTTTTCTTCAGCTGGTCCATCGGCGTGTGCGGTCACCGTGACGCATGTGTTGCGGCGGGAAATGGAGAACTAAATTCCGTTCTCTGATGTAAAAATATCTAGCGAAGCCCGACCATAGTCAGGCGCCGAATGTAATGGCGTCGACGTGCTTAAACATGAAGCGAACTGTCGTCGGTCGACGCTGGAATGCGCAAAGCGGAAGTGTCGCGGGAAAAGTGACGTGGGTAAGAGGAAGAAAGCCAACTCCTGCCAAGGGCTGCCAACTACTGCAAGGTGTTGCAAAGGGCTCGCTTCGATCACATTGAACGAATAGGAGCCAAACTTTCTTCTTAACCTGCAGGTAGTGAAGTGTTTTGGTCCGTGCCTGGCTAAGTAGATCGAGTCAAAATTCTGCCGCCCTCACTACCATCACTGCTGAAACCAGACAGCCCACTCAGCTGAGGAGAAGGCATGCTTGTTTGCTTCTCTTTTTGCGGCATCTTCTAGAATCTTCTTTCTGCTGAATCCTGGTGACATGCGGCCTCCTCCTTCTCCCCTGGTTGCGAGACGAGTATGTAGGACACTCGCATCCATTAAAAAAACGTTCCTAGTAGGGTGCTGCGCAACCTCGACGTGAACAAGGCTAGTGGCCCCGACGGGAAGAACTAATGAAAATGGTGGGCGTATTCCTCAACATGCTAGGGATCTCTCAATTCCTGAACGTGCTGCCCTGTGGGCTCATCTGCACCATCAGAGGCGCCATACTCTTTACCACCACCTCCAACCCCATGATCCTTAAAACTAACGGCTTCTAGATATTCCTGATGCTGCTTCTGTACTTCAAACTATGGTCACCTTGGCTTTCGTATGCAGTTATATATCTATTATATTAGACACCCAATTTAACGTTATTCTTCGGTGCTTCGGCTTTTGCCCGCGGATTCGCTCCCGTGGACCACCCGACAGGACCCATTTTCGGGATTAAAAAATAGCCTATGTCACTCAGGAATAATGTAGCTTTCTATTGGTGAAAGAATTTTTCAAATCGGACCAGTAGTTTCGGAGACTATTCGGTACAAATAAACAAACAAAAAAATATTTCCTCTTTATAATATGTATTAGTATATAGATAAAGAACTTTTCAAGAAGAATATTCGATAGGTACAACTTATCTATAATACTCACAGCGGATCTTTGTGTCTCTGAATTGGCTGCAAGACCCTGCGCAGTAGCTATTTTGTGTCAATGTTGAAGATGAAGATAGCATTGTATAGCTGTCTCTTTCACTCGCTTACGTTTGTCGCATCGTCGTATCTAACTTACTCTATGCAGTATACTCGATGACAAACGGTTTCTTGCGCAATGGTTGGATGAGCCAACTTCAGAGACACAAAGATCCGCTGTGACTATACTTCGACTTTTGCTAACAGAAGTTCATTCGGAGTTAATAACATTAATTGGCTTTCTGGAATGGATCGGTTTTGATTAGGACTGTAAGTACTGTACCTATAATACCTGTCACGAGGTTCAAATCGGGGGTATTGAGTATAAAGTAGTTTTATTTTCTCTGTGGTATTGAGAACGTAGTGTTACATACTCGTTGGTATTGAGGGTATTCGGAGAAATATATTTATGATTCCATCGTGTCGCGTGTAGTGCAATGTACAAACGGTTCATACAAATATATGAAGCATTGATTTGAATTGTGACCACATTTTCAAATCATTCAACAAACGGCTTAGAATAAAACTTGTTTTCGTGTCGTGGTTCGTGTTCGAAATTGCAATCATAGTGTTTGGGCCCAGTAGGTGGCCTCAGATCATCCAAAGCGCAGGTAAACGGACATTTTATCAGTCAATGCGTCAATTTTAATATAGTTTTACAAAACAGAAACAGTTAGAAATAGGACCAATACTTCCGAAGAGGTGATGCGTAGGTAATTAACGTGAAGCATAAAACCGTTCGTGACGGAGGCCTACAATGGACGCCCTCTGTTATAGAAGAACGAGGCATTGAAATGTGGAGATCGGTCATTATTTAGATGGTACAGAATTGTCAAGGTAGGTAAGGTAGGGTTAGATTATTCAGTTATATTTTTATTTTCCTCTCTTGTGTCCCTTTCTTAAATTGCTCCTTTTGTGTCACAGTAATTGGAAAACCGTTCGTGACGGAGGCCTACAATGGACGCCCTCTTTTATCGAAGAACGAGGCATTGAAATGTGGAGATCGGTCATCATTTAGATGGTACAGAATTGGCAAGGTAGGTAAGGTAGGGTAAAGTTATTTAGTTATATTTTTATTTTCCTCTCCTGTGTTCCTCTCTCAAATTGCCCCTTTTGTGTCACAGTAATTGAAAAAATCAGCAATCTTAAAAAAGCATCAATCAATCATTTAAAGAGTATTTTTATAGCAACTGAGAAAAAATTTAATAGGTACCTAAATAAAACAAAACTGTTTAAAATAAGTGCCCAACACAGTAGTCTCTCTTAGTGGCTCGTAGTAATGAATTACAATATTATAACCATATTATTCTAATTTTCATCAATATTTTCTAGTGTTCTCATGACATTACTATGTACTTTAATGATTCATCATCACCACTATCATAAGTATTTAAATTTTTATGTAATAATGTTAGCCGCTTTGTTAATTGCTCTGGCTGGGTACCTAGGCAATTTAATTATAGCTTTTGGATATAATGATCATTAGAAATTGGGTATCCAGATAAAAAATTACCTAAGCAATTTTATCTAGAAACTATGAATGTAGCTTCTTAAAATATATTTACAAAATATTACCAGGATGGCAGGAAATCCGGGCATGCATAATGATTGTATAGAATGCAAGTGTCTCACTTAAATGTAAAAAAAACATTAAGTCTGTTAGCATATCCTAACTTTTTTTTTTGCTGTGGGTAGGTGGAACATAATGGTGGAAAATAAAATGGCTTGCATTTATAGTTTTAATTACAATTTATTAAAACAGTAGGATGATAAAATGACTAAATGTATGCATATACTCGTACATTCTAACATAGCATACATACCAGTATAGGGTTATCTCCAAAATTTTATTCCATAAAACAAGAAGACAAACAAGAAGTGTTAAAAGGATACCAGGTAGTAATATATATTTATTTACATAACTGGAGAGAACAGTCTACGTGGTAAACTCACAAAAAACTTAATATAAAACAACCATAAACTTTGAAGGTGATAATTCATGTGATTGTAAATTAAGAACAAATATGAAATATTCTGTTCAGCCAAGCATTTAAATGAGTTTAATAAATCAAATCTCATTCCAACACACCCCCACAATCAATAACACATGCTAAAACCCTTATATCTGAACATATACCATATCCTAAAATATCAACATATTTCTATTATTATTCTATTTTTATTTACCCTGTATATTATAAACTTCGACATCATTTCACAAACACCTAACTGCCTTTAAATAACATCTTAAACGTACACTCATTAACATTAACATAAATTCTCACTTACTACAACAACATTTTAGCACCCTTATTCTTACAACTTAACGAAACATTGAGTTTTTTTTATAATATATAATATCTATTTACAAATCAAGCAAATGTGTTTTTTTTTGTTTCAGTTGTGTGTGTATTCTTTATTTCACATGTCAACACTGTTTGAACCAACAAAAGTTTTTGAACCGACCGACTGAATGTGAGATCTGACGTTGTCTTTGATTTATTGAGTAACAAAAAACATTTGAGGAAAATACCTAAGTAAGTAATCATCATCATCATCAGCCTATTAATGTCCCCACTGCTGGGACACAGGCCTCCTCTCTGTGAGAGGGGATGGGCCATAATCCACCACGCGGGCCCAGTGCGGGTTGGTGGATGTCACATGTCTTCGAATTTATGGTTCTAGGACATGCCGGTTTCCTCACGATGTTTTCCTTCACCGTCTTTGAGAGCAGTGGTGATGAAATAATTTACACAAAGTAAAGTGTCTGCCTGGGTTCGAACCCACGACCTGCAACTTGTAAGTCGCGGCCGATACCACTGGGCCACCACAGCTCTCGTAAGTAAGTAATTAGTTAACAATTTCTTACTGTAAGATAAGAATAACAGTAACCCAACCCTAGAAGAGAGTTGTAACTATGTTACTTTAGATGTTGATAAACTTTTTTTCAGTCATACCTACAAATGCAAAAGTTTCGGAGTACCTGCTGGCGTTTATGGATGGTAACATCAACTTTGCCAGGAGATCGGCGGTGAATGATGGTCTCCAGGCAAAGCCGCAATATCAGCTTAAATGGCAGGACCTCGCAACCAACGAGAGGGCTGGTTGCACCAAAACTGGCAAGGAGTGGCTAAAAGTAAGTGTAATTATTACAAGAAATGTTTGTGAAGTGACAGCGCCATTTCAAGCCATACATTTAATATTGTTTATTTTTATCCGATACCTACACGACACTACAAGACGTCAACTGTAGTACGTACCCAGCGCCATCTCTTAAAAGCTGCGAGTACTACGGCAATAAACACCGATCCACACTCGCCTATCGATCCAGAACTACGATTTGGGCTATCAGTACGGAGGCTCGTCATGTGAGGACACTACCATCCATAACAAACCATAAACCAACATATTTCACACCCCACTTGAATTGTGTTGAATCGTTTAAAATCGACAAGAAACAAGCAAAAAAAGGAAGTCGAAGTCGCTGTATATGTGAAGTGCTAGTATTCGGCTCGCAACAGTCGCAATTGCGTTCCAGCCAACCGAAACGGTTACTGCAGTTTGCAGCCACGAGAACGATTCGCTTAGCTTTTTATGTGATGCAATATTATGTTGTCAATATTTTTATGTAAAGTCGTTATTTTACTTTGTTGTTTTTTCTTGGTGAAAACCGATTGTTTTCATTAAGTTGATTTATATATGAAATCGACAAGTGCATCATTACATTGACGAAGTTTATTGTTTGATTCGTTTATATATATTGCTTTTTTTTTTAGTTTTTATGAATTGACTTTTTGAAGCATTGGCTGACTTCTGTAATAATACTGTACATGACATACCTAATCTTATAATTATTGAATTATTTAATATTAAATATTATTGATCAAAATTATTTTAACATTTATAACTAGAACTAAATTTCTAATTTTATTATTGTCAGAGCTTTATGTGATGATTAGTTGTAGCCAGACATTTTTTTTTTTTTTTTTTTTGTATTTGTTCATATTGCATGTTTATATACGAACAAATGAGTTCCTTGTCCGCAATGTTTTCTTGCCCTCACTGTCCTGGGTCTTCACGCGTGTTTAACTCGCATGGGCTCAAAGTCCATGTGGGCTGTATGCACAGGAGTGCGCGTCAGCCTGCTGCCGCTCATCGGATGTCGTCTATTGTCACCGACTCCCTGCCAGTGAGCCAGGTGCCGCTGGTTTTGCACCCTTGCCCCCTGGAGAGGCTCTCGGCCTTGAAGGTGAGTACGCCAATACTTAGGCACGTTCCTAAGGGTGCGCGGAACCAGGCGGCGGGCAAGCTGTGCGACATTATTGATAAGTGCGTTGGCGATAACGGCGTGGAGGACTGGGGCGCGCTTCTCACTTTTGCGTTTGCTGGGCTGAAGGTTCCTAAGAGGGATGATCCTGGAAACATGACGGCAAAGGTTAAGGCAAACATCGAGTCGGTTAGTGCTGGCCAGCTTGTGGATGAGTCTGGTTGTGGGGCAGGATTTTCTATATCGCGTGGGATCCGAAAAGCCATCGAGTCTAAGGTGTTCGAGGGGGACCTCCGAGGGGCGGTTCGGTTGCTGAAACGCTAAGCGCCCTTGTGGCCAAGCACCCAAGCCCATCACGTCCGCTAAATTTTCCATCGGCGCCGGATTCGTCATTTCCAAGTGTTACTGCGTCAGCGGAGGACGTCGCGCTAGCTCTGAGCTCTTTTTATAGTGGTTCTGCGGCAGGCATGGATGGAATTCGTCCGGGGCATTTGAAAGAGCTAACATCTGGTTCGGCGGGTGAAGGTGGGCGGCGTTTGCTGGGGTGTTTGACAAGGCTCGCAAACTTTTTAATGAGTGGTCAGCTCAATCCAGTAGTTTGTCCTTATTTGTATGGTGCCTCTCTTTGCGCACTCAAGAAAAAAGACGGAGGGCAGAGACCAATAGCCATAGGCAGCGTGTTTAGGAGATTGACGGCTAAACTGGCGTGCCGGTCCGTAAGAGTAGCTATGTCCGAATACTTGCAGCCACATCAGCTAGGGTTCGGGACGCGTCGGGGGTGCGAAGCCGCTATCCATGCGACGCGTGCGTTCGTCATGGACCCTGTGAACTCGGGCTGCGTGGTGCTGAAACTCGATATTAGCAATGCTTTTAACACCCTAGAAAGAGACATCCTTCTGAGTGAGGTTGTAATGTAATAATTAGATACTATGTTATAGTTGGATTAACAAACAAAAATATGTGTTCTCCCAAAATGAAATTAAATAATTAGATAATAAATTCGGGCGCCAGGGAGGTTCACACAGTAAAGGTTGCCGGAAAGAACTAATCGGAAGAGTCAGACTTTTAATCTGCCGGTGGGAGGCTAAATAAAGAAAATTAAAACCAGATGTTTATCTTTTCTCCATTTAATTGCCCGTAGTTTCACATCCACTAACCAGAATAGTTAAAATACAACAATTCTTATACTTATTAACTTGACTAAATTAATGGCTATATTATAACTAAAGGGTGATATTACTGCATCTTGCACCAATTTAAGTTTTAGTAATAATATAAAGGAAAATTCCTACCAGATTGCTGGCTTTAAGAATAAGTTTAACATAACCATAGAAGCGATGATTGCTGAAGGATTCCCGTAGTGCAGTCCAATAAAAGGATATTATTTTGGATGTAAAAGAAAAATCCAAATTTTAAGAAAATAAATATCTAAAGAAAACCGCCAACAATGGGCTGGAACAAAAATTTAAAATGTTAGGAAAAGTCAGTATAATTTAAACGCGTGGAAGCGTGTGTTTGAACAAGAAAACTTACCGTTTTTTTCTTCTTTAAATTAATATTGATGCGCTACGCAGCCAATAACATCCAACTGTTTGCGAGCGAAAATCATCATAATCTGAAATTAACAATCCGTCTATTGAAATTCCAACACGAGATAAACTCAGACATTACAAGTCTAGAAGAATTCCAACTTACCGAAAATTAAGGTCAATCCTTTTCAAAACATCGTTCTAATGGAGTTCGCACGTATTTACTCCATTAAGAAGGCAAAAATATCCGAGATTACTACGGATAAAATATACTATTGGCGAAACGTTCAAAATTAACGACCAGCCATTATAGAAAGAAAATCGCGGAGTGTCAAAATGACAGCTCACAGCACAGATCTAGAGCACTGTCGTTCGGAAATCGACTAAATTTAAAAAACCATGTGACGAGGTTAAAATAACTCGTTACATTACATCCCTCCCCGAAAAAATAAAAGAAAGCAATTTCTTTTATGCTAGAAACAATAGAGAAAAGCAAAATCTTTTTTTTTTTTTTTTTAAAAAGGAACATGGAAATATAAATCCCAAATACTAGAAACAAATTAACTCTTCTAAAAAAATATCCTAGAAAAGATCAGGATAATAAGACTGCAAGGAAAAGATCCGCCAAGTCTATTATCAACAAACCAAAAATAAAATTAAACAAGGAATGAAACAATAGGTACAGTCAAGCCACAGCACAACCGGCCTACAATACAAAAAGAACCAACATGAGTGCAGTTAGGCACCTTCGCCACTGACTAACAAGTTAAATCCAAGAAATATTGTAAGTTCAGTTAAGCGCGATCGTCGCTGACCAACGTGAATAAGGCTTCAAACAAAAAACTAATTTGAGTATGGTTAGGCACCTTCGCCACCAACTAACAAATACAACTCCACAAAAAAATACCAATTTGAGCTCGGTTAGGCACCTTCGCCACCAACTAACAAATATAACTCCACAAAAAAATACCAATTTGAGTTCGGTTAGGCACCATCGCCACCGACTATCAAGTATAAAGCAACAAACAAAAAATAATACTAATACAGTTAGGCGCAATTGCCGCTGTCTAACAAGAATAATCAAAAAATGTCTGTATGAGTACAGTTAGGCACCATCGCCACTGACTAGCAAGAACAAATTTCAATAGCAAAAAAATTTTGCATACTGTGATCGGCACAACTCCACCAATCTTCCGGGCACAGTAGCAAAAAAACATTGCATACTGTGATCGGCACAACTCCACCAACCTTCCGGGCACAGTAGCAAAAAAAAACATTGCATACTGTGATCGGCACAACTCCACCAATCTTCCGGGCACAGTAGCAAAAAAAACATTGCATACTGTGATCGGCACAACTCCACCAACCTTCCGGGCACAGTAGCAAAAAAAAACATTGCATACTGTGATCGGCACAACTCCACCAACCTTCCGGGCACAGTAGCAAAAAAAAACAACGGAATCAAAGCAAAAATATACTGAGAACCGTAAAAAAATATATATGTATAATATAGGAAAATCTCTACAAGTGAAGAACAGGCCACAAGTATTGAAATACCTAAAGTGTATATAAGTAAATACCTATACAGAAATTGTATACAAGATTGTATATAAAATTGTATACAAAATTGTATAAAAAAATATAAGATCCTTTGACATGAATAACGTATTTATGTGGTGAAAAAGTTTCTTAAAATGTCCTAAGTTATATTTTAGAAAGTTAAGAAATTGAATTCAATAAATTTGTATAAAGTTACCTAACATACTATATCCGTTCAAAGTGTTGTAAACCTATCATCCATCCCACCGTACATCACACTATCATACACACCCTTCAAACAAAAACACCAAAATCCAGGCTAACACTTGAAAACCGAATTAAAATTTAATTATATCTTTAACATGATAACGACCAGCAGTACCCTTATTAAGGTCTTTCAGAATGTAGACGTTATCCGAAATCTTTTCAATAATTTTACATTTAATAAACTTAGGAGCGAGTTTTGCCGAAAAATAAGTAGGCGCATGAGATTGAACGAAACTCCTCCTCCACACAACACTACCCACATCAAAAGAAATGACGCCGCGACCTTTATTATAATAGCGAGCATTACGCTGATAAGCTTTAAGTAAATGAGATTGAACTTTAACAAAAATATCACTAAGTGAATAAAGAGAACCAGCATAGTGATTTCTATTGGAAACTTCCAGTTCACTCAAGTGATCAACTGAGTTACTGAAACGATGCAAAGAAGCATCAAAAATAAGTTCCCTACCAAACATCAAAAAATTAGGTGTGAAATCTGTAGCAAGATTAACACTATTATTCAAAGCTAATTGAACATGAGGTAAATATTTTGACCAAGTTCTATGATCATCCTTAACAAAACAAGATATGCAAGTTTCAACAGTCTTGTTATATCTCTCAACAGGATTATTTTGGGGTGTGTATAAAGTATTATAAAATATTTTAGTAATATTAAAACCTTTCAGGAATTCAACAAAATGTTTAGAAGTAAATTGTGTACCATTATCACAAACAATTATCTTGGGACAACCAAATTTAAGAAAAATGTCTTTTTCAAAAAGTTTATTTATCACTCTAGTAGTAGCATTTATCATAGGAAAAATCCAGCAGTATTTAGTGAAAACATCAACAACCGAGAGAATATATTTATGTCCAGAATAGGTCTTAGGTAATATACCTATAATATCCACTGAAAGCATCATCATAGGTCGATCGACTTTTTTAGGGTTAACCATAATACCAAAAGGAGGATGAGTGGTATGTTTATAAGCTTTACAAGTATCACAAGCTAGGATATATTTTTGAACATCATTAAACATTCCTTTCCAAAAATAGTGTTGTTTTAATTTGTTTAAAGTTTTATGAATTCCAAGATGACCAGAATTAATATCATCATGATTAGAACGAACTGTATCTAAAATATGTTCTTTAGGAATAACTATTTTCCAATTAAGACGACTATTAGGATCAAATTTATTTTTACAAAATTTATATAAAGTTTTATTTTCTACTCTAAAGTTTTTATATCTGCAAGGAGATTTTTGACAATTAATAAATACTTTTTTATACCACGGATCATAAATATCATCATCTGGCAAAACCAAATTACTCTGAGAAATTCCTATAGCGGCAACTTCAATACGCGATAAAGCATCTGGGACTAAATGTAGAGAGCCTTTTTTATGAACTATATCAAAAGTAAATTGAGAAATTCTAGCAGCCCAACGCGCTAATCGTCCACTGGGGTTACTAAGACCTAAAAGCCACTTCAAACTAGCATGATCAGTTATTACGGTAAACTTCATCCCTTCAATATAAGGTCTGAAATGTTCTATTGAAACTAAAATAGCTAATAATTCACGTTCTGTGGTACTATAATTACGTTCACATGTATTTAGTGATCTAGAATAGAACGCAATAGGATGTTGATCTCCATTATCATCCTCTTGACTCAAAACACTACCAATGCCAACAGAACTGGCATCACAATGTAAAAAGAAAGGTTTTTCAAAATTAGGGCATTGCAAAACAGGAGCAGTAATTAAAGTTTGTTTCAACTCATCAAATGCATTCTCAACTTCATCGTTCCAACAAAGTGACCTTTTAGAATGTTTACTACCAGCTGTTAATTTAGTTAAAGGAGAGGCAATATCAGCAAATTTACAAATGAACCTACGATAATATGAGCATAAACCAAGAAAACTACGAAGTTGTTTAACGGATTCAGGGCGTGGGAAACTTTTTATGGTATCTAACTTAGAAGGGTCAGTATGCAAACCATTACTATCAACTATATAACCAAGATAACGAAGTCTATCTTTACAAAAATTACACTTTTTCAAATTAACTGTCAATCCAGCATTTTTGAGTATATTATAAATTTTGTGTAAATACTCTATGTGTATATTAAAATCCGAATTTACACAAATTAAATCGTCTAAATAACAAAATACCGTGTTATCGAATTCAGGACCAAAGAGTTTATCTACAAGTCTCTGTAACTCAGCCGGTGCATTAGTGAGACCGAATGGCATACGAACAAATTCGAAAAGTCCTTTTCCCGGAACCACAAAAGCAGTCTTTTCTCTAGAAGATTTTTCAAGAGCAATTTGCAAAAATGCTTTAGAAAGGTCAATTGTACTAATATATTTAGCTCCCCCAAGGTTATCTAATATTCTAGAGGTATAAGGAAGAGGGTAAGAATCCTTTATAGTTACTGAATTTAGGCGCCTTGAATCTAAACATAATCTAGTACTACCATCCTTCTTTTCTACAGCTAAAACAGGTGAACACCAAGGAGATTTAGAAGGTTGAATGATACCCTCCTTTAATAAAACTTCCACTTCATCAAAAAGTTCCTTCTGCTTTGTAGGACTTAAAATTTTTTTCAAAAAAAAAAAAAAAAAAAATGACGAACGTTGTAAAGTGCAGCAAGTGTAATATTGTGATAGACGAGATGTTATCGTACATCCAAAACAAGGTGTCCGTGATAGACGAAATAACGTTGGTGCGGATCTGTACTTCGTCGTTTACGAGTGAAGAAATTAAGACTTCCAAGTCGCTTCTGTTTGACTCCATACCCACGGAGTTGCGTAAGGTGGTCCGAAAAAACAAAGGGAAAGAAGAACGAGATATGGCGGATATAATTAAGCTGTTTAAATCTGCAGAACCAACCGAGATCCCAGTGTTTGTGGCTCGGCAGCTAGAAAAGCTACCTCCGATCACGTTTGATCACTTGGACTGCACGAAACTTCTAAAGGACATAGTACGTGTGCAAGCTACAATTACCGAGATGAAGACCACATATGCCACCTTAGATAGTCTGAACGAGTTAAAAGATGAACTCCGTAGAATTAGATGTGACTCATTACCACCAACATCCGCATTTAAGGTAAACACAAGGCGAGGTGCATGGTTACTCGACAGTGGCCCTATGGGACTTTCAAACGTGCATAATTCTTCGATGGATGAGGAATGCATCATTAATAATAGTGCCTTGGGCAGTGAAAGCTGTAATAAAACTCCACCTAGATACAGAAAAATTATGCGGGTAGATGAGAAACAAAAGCAAAAAAGTGAGAATTCAAAGTTCAAGGGAACTCGATTACAACGGTCGGAACCGGCGGGCAGTGTAAATATGATGACGTATGAATGTGACGAAGCGTCGAGTGCTGCGGTTACGTCAGAGAAAGTGAATCATCATTCGTGCATGCATTCGCCAGGGCCGGCCGCGGCATCGCCAGTGCAGGTAGTGATGGGGAGTCAGCTGACCGACACTGAGAACACTATGGCTTTATTGGCGAATCTACAGTGTGCGGATGTACAAAAACATCAAAATAAAGACGAGGAATGGCAACAAGTTTCGTATAAGAAACGGACAAAGTACCGTTTTGCAGGCAAGTCAGGAATTGCGAGGGATTTAAACTGTAATTTTAAAGCAGCTGAAAAGAAAATTCCGATACTCATTACAAATATTCATGGCGAAACAACAGAAGACGATATCATTACATACATTTACCGGAAAACACAGGAAACTGTATGTCTTGAGAAAATCAAAATGAGAAAAGATAAGGGCCATAATGCTTACAAATTTTTTGTGCCTGAATCCAAAATATCGTTATACCTAGATGAAAATATATGGCCTGCTGGTATCATATTTAGGCGATTCATGAATTTTGTCCATCGAAATACGAACAGATTCTCCTCTGTGGACGGCGCTCAACAACATAATAATGGCTAAACTTGGCTACCGATTTGCTAGCTTCAATTGCAAGAACGTCAAGCGATCAGTAGATGGTGTTCGGGAGTTGTGTCGCACCTGTGACCTAATTGCACTGCAAGAAACTTGGTTATTGCCTGAAGAAATAACGTATCGGTTTCGGATACACAGGAACGTCGGCGGTGGACACGTCCGCCGGCATACTGCGCGGGAGGCCGTTTGGCGGCGTCGCTTTACTATGGAGAAGCAGTGTTTTCCAACAAGTATCAGTGTTACAGTGTGATAACGCTCGTATTTGCGCATTAAAAGTGACAACAAGAGACCGACCTGTGCTTGTGATGAGTATATATATGCCTACTAATTGTGCGGATAACCTACCGGACTTTACGGACTGTCTAAGTGCGGTAAGTGCTATTATAGACGAACATAATATTCAAGCGGTTTTTATGTTAGGTGATTTCAATGCCGACCGATACGAGTTATTTTATAACGAGCTTTGTAGTTTTTGTAGTGAACAATATTGGTCATGTATTGATGTTGACATTCTCGGTGTGGACTCGGGTACATATACATTCATTAGTGACGCTCACGGTACATGCAGCTGGTTGGATCATTGTATAGTTACGCAATCGGCAAAACGATCTGTCACTAATGTTTACGTTAATTATGATACGCTGTGGTCTGATCATTTTCCTCTAATCATAGAATGTGACCTTGATTTACTTACTCCTAAATTATTGAATGATATATCATTGAACGATAACACTGTATCGTGGGGCACTAGAAGTGAGGAACAGATCTCGAAATATACCACAGAGTGTCATAAATGTTTAGGGTTGGTTAACTTTCCTACCGAGTGTATAAACTGTGCTGATTTTTACTGTAATGACCCCTGTCACCATCGTATTCTTGATGTGATGTACTCTGACGTTGTGAACGCCCTTCGTGCTGCGTCCTTGGCTGGTCGAGAGGGCATTATGAGGAAAAAGGGTGGGCCACGCGTACTGGGTTGGAATAGGCACGTCAGCGAGGCTCACCGGAAGGCTAGATTAAAGTTTACGGAGTGGGTATCGTGCGGTAAACCTAACGCTGGCCTTATGTACGATGAAATGTGTGCCAGCAGAAGAGTTTTTAAATCACATTTGAAGTGGTGTCAAGATCATCAAGCCCAGATTAAAATGGACAGTCTTGCGGAAAAACACGCTAAAGGTGATTTTAGAGGCTTTTGGAAAAACACCAACAAAGTTAACGCCAAACCTGTACTTCCGGTGAGTGTCGAGGGGGTGAGTGATTGTAAAGGCATTGCTGAAATTTTTAAGAGTAAATTTTCTGTTCAGTCACCTTTGGGTCCGGCGTGTGAGGTTTACAATGGTGAGTTACCTGAAGGGTTGGTAGGAGTGAGGTTTAGTGCCAAGGATGTGGCCGTAACCCTTAAGTGTATGACAAAAGGCAAGAGTCCAGGTCATGATTCTTTATCCATTGAACACCTGGTTCACGCTGGCCCACATATAAATAGAGTATTAGCAATGTTCTACTCGCTATGCGTGAGCCACTCTTATCTTCCGCCGGATCTTATGAAAACTGTTGTTGTGCCTATAGTTAAAGATAAAACTGGTGACTTAGCTGATAAAAGTAACTATAGGCCCATTTCACTAGCTACAGTTACAGCGAAGGTGTTTGACGGTTTGCTTAATACACAGTTAAGTAAATATATATCTCTGCACGATAATCAGTTTGGGTTTAGACCCCGATTATCAACGGAAAGTGCAATACTGTGTCTTAAGCATACCGTCAGATACTATAATGACCGCAAAACCCCGGTATACGCGTGTTTTCTCGACCTGTCCAGGGCCTTTGATTTGGTGGCGTATGATCTCTTGTGGAAAAAACTTGAGAGTATCAACCTACCTCCAGAACTTGTTACCATCTTCAAGTATTGGTATACGCACCAGGTCAACAGCGTCAGGTGGTCGGGGGCAATGTCGGAGCCATATCGGTTACAGTGCGGTGTAAGGCAGGGCGGACTGACCTCGCCCTCGTTATTCAACCTTTACATGGACGCGCTGATCGTCGCGCTGAGCAGTCAGCATGTCGGCTGCCATGTAGACGACGTGTGTCTCAACAATTTAAGCTATGCAGACGACATGGTTCTGCTGAGCGCGTCGATTTGTGGCCTAAGAGGGTTGATTGCGACATGTGAGGATTACGCTGTTAAACATGGACTTGTTTATAATATTAAGAAAAGTCAGTACATGGTCTTTGAGGCCGGTGGTGCTATATGTCCCGACTATGTACCACCTATACGTTTAAATAGTGTACCTTTAGACAGGGTGAAACAGTTTAAATACCTAGGACATATAGTCACGTCTGACCTCAGGGACCACGCTGACTTAGAACGGGAGCGAAGGGCGTTATCTAAAAGAGCTAATATGCTGGCCCGCAGGTTCGCACGTTGTTCGGATGGAGTGAAAGTAACTCTTTTCCGAGCATATTGCACGTCCATGTACACCTGCAGCCTGTGGGCTAATTACACGCAGAAAAGCTACAACACCCTCCGCATTCAATTTAACAATGCTTTCAGAGCGGTTATGGGTCTGCCTCGCTACTGCAGCGCTTCGGGTATGTTCGCATGGGCGCGCACGGACTGTTTTCATGCGACCATGCGGAAGCGCTGCGCGTCTCTTGTGCGCAGAGTGCGAGGCAGCTCCAATACCGTTCTGAGTATGATAGCAAATAGGTTGGACTGTCCTTATGTGCGACACTGTTGTGACAGGCAAGTTACATATAGTGTCGCACGTAAGAGACTACTGTAAATTATGGAATGTGAATTTGAAATTATTTTATTTTATTTTATGAGTTGATGGTGTATTTCTTTGTATTTATCTGTATGATTTTGTATTTATTATTGTATAATTTAAAAAAATGTTGTCTAATATGGGTTTAAGACCTGAAATAAATGAATTTTAATTTTAATTTAATTTTAAAAGGCCAATATCTTTGTTTAAAAGGTTCACCAGTAACATTAATTTTATGTTGAACGAGATGAGTAAGACCGAGGCCTTTCTTTTCATAAGAAATATTTGCAAAAAGGGAAACAGTATAATTTAATTTTTGTTTCTCAGAAGGAGAAAGTTCATTAGCAGTAGTGATAGTACAAACTTGAACTTTATTGCTTTGAGCATAAGTTATACTTTTCCATAAATCTTTAGCTAAATCAAATTTTAACCAAAAATCAAAACCCAAAATGAAATCAGGTTGAAAAGAATGTATAATTAGAAAATTAACATTTTTAGTTAAATTATCACAAGTAACTGGTAATTCAATAGTACCAATAATTCTCTGTGAAGAACCATCAGCTGTATAAGCAGCACTAGAAACAGAATTTATTTTATAACCTAAATGTGAAAATTGTTTATGACTATTTGAGCCCAAAACACAACTATTGGAACCACTGTCCAACAAACCAGAAAAAGTATTGTTACCTATGGAAAATTGTAAATACGGTCTAGTATCACTATGTTTAACAAATAAAACAGGAGCCGATCTGTAAATTTTGAAGAATGTTTTTAAATAATCTAACCAAACTGCAAAGTCTTTGTTACGAGTAACATCATCAGGTTTGTGACATTTAACAAAATTTTCTTTCATCGAGACACTCGCGGTTATATTAATAACAGGGGCTCGATGTGACCTAATCAGTTTTTTGACTCACTAGATTTTTTATTATCTACGTTACAAACATCACAATTCTTAGATGTGACTCCAAACTTTTGACATTTGAAACAAATAACACCAGGTATGGAAGGACAATCCTTAAAATGGTGTCCAGATTCTTTACATTTTAAACAAGTTAATTTTGCTGAAACTGCATTAGACTTAACTGTAGGTTTTTCAGTTTTAAAGTCCTTGAAAGATTTTCTGTTGACGAAAACTTCAAGTTCTTTTGCAAGATCAAGAAATTGTTCCACAGAATCAATCCGCCTACCAAATATAAAAGGTGTGTAAATAGGCAACATGTTATGTTTAATTATATTAACCAAAACTGCATCAAACAATGGAAAAGAAAGACGTCTAGCCATGTCCATAATTTCCGTTATAAAGTCTGCAAGAGATTCAGAACTCTTCTGTTTCTTCGTACGAAGGTCATGTTCCACGGAATAATCAAAATCTGGCATATCAAAACGTTTAAGTAAAGCAAGTTTAAGCTCATGCCATGATGGAATACGAATACGGACAGTGCGAAACCATTTAAGAGCAATACCACTAAGCAAGTCTGTAAATGAACCAACCAATAAAATCTCATCAAAATTTTTATATATAAAATATTCTTCAACTTCAGTAATAAATTCTCTAACACAAGTTCTCCCATCAAATTTAATTCTACTCTTTTTTAAATCTGGCAACTTAGTTGCAGAAGGCAAATTCTTTTTAATATGTTCGTTAACCAAAGCATTCATGGAATTAAATGAAGGCAAAGCATTCCCAAAAGCTGAAGAAGAGTGTGCAATCCCATCATTAGGATCAAAAGGATGTTGTACTTCTGTCAAATTAATCATGTCAACAACATGGGCATCATTAGCATTAGAAACTGTACATGCACCATCAGATTCTAAGTTATTTTTAGCAACTAAAGGCGGAGATAACTGAACTTCCTTATCCATGACGAAGAAGCAAAATGGTAATCAATGAGCAAAACCAAACAAAAAGCAAAACTTTAAAAAGATGTAAAATATTTGAGGTTAAGTTTTAATCTTAAAGTTACAAGTTGTTTTTATGAAAATAACTAAGTGTTTAGCAGTGAAAAGATGCAATAATAACTGACAAGATCAGTTTAAATCTTATAAAGTATAATTAACAAGTAGAACTTAAGTTCAATTAAATTAACTATGAAACTTACACCATACTAAGTTTACACTGTTGACAAATTAAACAAAAAAACTGTCTTAACATACAAGTTTGTTGTTTTGTAAGAGTAAAGAGATAAATGCTGTAACAATAAAAGTTACCAAAGCACAATAGTGCAATGTTTTAAATTGTCTACAAAAAAAAAACAAAAGAATTTAAGTTGTTTACAAAAATTAACAATAGTGAAATTCAGAAACAAAAACAATGTGTTCTAACTACTATTAAATAATAAGATGCAATAATAGCCCAGCCAAAGTCATGAAACTACTTTAGTGTCCCTGTTCGCAGAGCGACAAATGTAATGTAATAATTAGATACTATGTTATAGTTGGATTAACAAACAAAAATATGTGTTCTCCCAAAATGAAATTAAATAATTAGATAATAAATTCGGGCGCCAGGGAGGTTCACACAGTAAAGGTTGCCGGAAAGAACTAATCGGAAGAGTCAGACTTTTAATCTGCCGGTGGGAGGCTAAATAAAGAAAATTAAAACCAGATGTTTATCTTTTCTCCATTTAATTGCCCGTAGTTTCACATCCACTAACCAGAATAGTTAAAATACAACAATTCTTATACTTATTAACTTGACTAAATTAATGGCTATATTATAACTAAAGGGTGATATTACTGCATCTTGCACCAATTTAAGTTTTAGTAATAATATAAAGGAAAATTCCTACCAGATTGCTGGCTTTAAGAATAAGTTTAACATAACCATAGAAGCGATGATTGCTGAAGGATTCCCGTAGTGCAGTCCAATAAAAGGATATTATTTTGGATGTAAAAGAAAAATCCAAATTTAAGAAAATAAATATCTAAAGAAAACCGCCAACAATGGGCTGGAACAAAAATTTAAAATGTTAGGAAAAGTCAGTATAATTTAAACGCGTGGAAGCGTGTGTTTGAACAAGAAAACTTACCGTTTTTTTCTTCTTTAAATTAATATTGATGCGCTACGCAGCCAATAACATCCAACTGTTTGCGAGCGAAAATCATCATAATCTGAAATTAACAATCCGTCTATTGAAATTCCAACACGAGATAAACTCAGACATTACAAGTCTAGAAGAATTCCAACTTACCGAAAATTAAGGTCAATCCTTTTCAAAACATCGTTCTAATGGAGTTCGCACGTATTTACTCCATTAAGAAGGCAAAAATATCCGAGATTACTACGGATAAAATATACTATTGGCGAAACGTTCAAAATTAACGACCAGCCATTATAGAAAGAAAATCGCGGAGTGTCAAAATGACAGCTCACAGCACAGATCTAGAGCACTGTCGTTCGGAAATCGACTAAATTTAAAAAACCATGTGACGAGGTTAAAATAACTCGTTACATTACATCCCTCCCCGAAAAAATAAAAGAAAGCAATTTCTTTTATGCTAGAAACAATAGAGAAAAGCAAAATCTTTTTTTTTTTTTTTTAAAAAGGAACATGGAAATATAAATCCCAAATACTAGAAACAAATTAACTCTTCTAAAAAAATATCCTAGAAAAGATCAGGATAATAAGACTGCAAGGAAAAGATCCGCCAAGTCTATTATCAACAAACCAAAAATAAAATTAAACAAGGAATGAAACAATAGGTACAGTCAAGCCACAGCACAACCGGCCTACAATACAAAAAGAACCAACATGAGTGCAGTTAGGCACCTTCGCCACTGACTAACAAGTTAAATCCAAGAAATATTGTAAGTTCAGTTAAGCGCGATCGTCGCTGACCAACGTGAATAAGGCTTCAAACAAAAAACTAATTTGAGTATGGTTAGGCACCTTCGCCACCAACTAACAAATACAACTCCACAAAAAAATACCAATTTGAGCTCGGTTAGGCACCTTCGCCACCAACTAACAAATATAACTCCACAAAAAAATACCAATTTGAGTTCGGTTAGGCACCATCGCCACCGACTATCAAGTATAAAGCAACAAACAAAAAATAATACTAATACAGTTAGGCGCAATTGCCGCTGTCTAACAAGAATAATCAAAAAATGTCTGTATGAGTACAGTTAGGCACCATCGCCACTGACTAGCAAGAACAAATTTCAATAGCAAAAAAATTTTGCATACTGTGATCGGCACAACTCCACCAATCTTCCGGGCACAGTAGCAAAAAAACATTGCATACTGTGATCGGCACAACTCCACCAACCTTCCGGGCACAGTAGCAAAAAAAAACATTGCATACTGTGATCGGCACAACTCCACCAATCTTCCGGGCACAGTAGCAAAAAAAACATTGCATACTGTGATCGGCACAACTCCACCAACCTTCCGGGCACAGTAGCAAAAAAAAACATTGCATACTGTGATCGGCACAACTCCACCAACCTTCCGGGCACAGTAGCAAAAAAAAACAACGGAATCAAAGCAAAAAATATACTGAGAACCGTAAAAAAATATATATGTATAATATAGGAAAATCTCTACAAGTGAAGAACAGGCCACAAGTATTGAAATACCTAAAGTGTATATAAGTAAATACCTATACAGAAATTGTATACAAGATTGTATATAAAATTGTATACAAAATTGTATAAAAAAATATAAGATCCTTTGACATGAATAACGTATTTATGTGGTGAAAAAGTTTCTTAAAATGTCCTAAGTTATATTTTAGAAAGTTAAGAAATTGAATTCAATAAATTTGTATAAAGTTACCTAACATACTATATCCGTTCAAAGTGTTGTAAACCTATCATCCATCCCACCGTACATCACACTATCATACACACCCTTCAAACAAAAACACCAAAATCCAGGCTAACACTTGAAAACCGAATTAAAATTTAATTATATCTTTAACATGATAACGACCAGCAGTACCCTTATTAAGGTCTTTCAGAATGTAGACGTTATCCGAAATCTTTTCAATAATTTTACATTTAATAAACTTAGGAGCGAGTTTTGCCGAAAAATAAGTAGGCGCATGAGATTGAACGAAACTCCTCCTCCACACAACACTACCCACATCAAAAGAAATGACGCCGCGACCTTTATTATAATAGCGAGCATTACGCTGATAAGCTTTAAGTAAATGAGATTGAACTTTAACAAAAATATCACTAAGTGAATAAAGAGAACCAGCATAGTGATTTCTATTGGAAACTTCCAGTTCACTCAAGTGATCAACTGAGTTACTGAAACGATGCAAAGAAGCATCAAAAATAAGTTCCCTACCAAACATCAAAAAATTAGGTGTGAAATCTGTAGCAAGATTAACACTATTATTCAAAGCTAATTGAACATGAGGTAAATATTTTGACCAAGTTCTATGATCATCCTTAACAAAACAAGATATGCAAGTTTCAACAGTCTTGTTATATCTCTCAACAGGATTATTTTGGGGTGTGTATAAAGTATTATAAAATATTTTAGTAATATTAAAACCTTTCAGGAATTCAACAAAATGTTTAGAAGTAAATTGTGTACCATTATCACAAACAATTATCTTGGGACAACCAAATTTAAGAAAAATGTCTTTTTCAAAAAGTTTATTTATCACTCTAGTAGTAGCATTTATCATAGAAAAAATCCAGCAGTATTTAGTGAAAACATCAACAACCGAGAGAATATATTTATGTCCAGAATAGGTCTTAGGTAATATACCTATAATATCCACTGAAAGCATCATCATAGGTCGATCGACTTTTTTAGGGTTAACCATAATACCAAAAGGAGGATGAGTGGTATGTTTATAAGCTTTACAAGTATCACAAGCTAGGATATATTTTTGAACATCATTAAACATTCCTTTCCAAAAATAGTGTTGTTTTAATTTGTTTAAAGTTTTATGAATTCCAAGATGACCAGAATTAATATCATCATGATTAGAACGAACTGTATCTAAAATATGTTCTTTAGGAATAACTATTTTCCAATTAAGACGACTATTAGGATCAAATTTATTTTTACAAAATTTATATAAAGTTTTATTTTCTACTCTAAAGTTTTTATATCTGCAAGGAGATTTTTGACAATTAATAAATACTTTTTTATACCACGGATCATAAATATCATCATCTGGCAAAACCAAATTACTCTGAGAAATTCCTATAGCGGCAACTTCAATACGCGATAAAGCATCCGGGACTAAATGTAGAGAGCCTTTTTTATGAACTATATCAAAAGTAAATTGAGAAATTCTAGCAGCCCAACGCGCTAATCGTCCACTGGGGTTACTAAGACCTAAAAGCCACTTCAAACTAGCATGATCAGTTATTACGGTAAACTTCATCCCTTCAATATAAGGTCTGAAATGTTCTATTGAAACTAAAATAGCTAATAATTCACGTTCTGTGGTACTATAATTACGTTCACATGTATTTAGTGATCTAGAATAGAACGCAATAGGATGTTGATCTCCATTATCATCCTCTTGACTCAAAACACTACCAATGCCAACAGAACTGGCATCACAATGTAAAAAGAAAGGTTTTTCAAAATTAGGGCATTGCAAAACAGGAGCAGTAATTAAAGTTTGTTTCAACTCATCAAATGCATTCTCAACTTCATCGTTCCAACAAAGTGACCTTTTAGAATGTTTACTACCAGCTGTTAATTTAGTTAAAGGAGAGGCAATATCAGCAAATTTACAAATGAACCTACGATAATATGAGCATAAACCAAGAAAACTACGAAGTTGTTTAACGGATTCAGGGCGTGGGAAACTTTTTATGGTATCTAACTTAGAAGGGTCAGTATGCAAACCATTACTATCAACTATATAACCAAGATAACGAAGTCTATCTTTACAAAAATTACACTTTTTCAAATTAACTGTCAATCCAGCATTTTT
Source organism: Orthosia incerta (assembly GCA_948252205.1). NCBI lineage: Eukaryota > Metazoa > Arthropoda > Insecta > Lepidoptera > Noctuidae > Orthosia > Orthosia incerta. The sequence goes on from OX411747.1 coordinate 15,950,980, forward strand.
GAGTATATTATAAATTTTGTGTAAATACTCTATGTGTATATTAAAATCCGAATTTACACAAATTAAATCGTCTAAATAACAAAATACCGTGTTATCGAATTCAGGACCAAAGAGTTTATCTACAAGTCTCTGTAACTCAGCCGGTGCATTAGTGAGACCGAATGGCATACGAACAAATTCGAAAAGTCCTTTTCCCGGAACCACAAAAGCAGTCTTTTCTCTAGAAGATTTTTCAAGAGCAATTTGCAAAAATGCTTTAGAAAGGTCAATTGTACTAATATATTTAGCTCCCCCAAGGTTATCTAATATTCTAGAGGTATAAGGAAGAGGGTAAGAATCCTTTATAGTTACTGAATTTAGGCGCCTTGAATCTAAACATAATCTAGTACTACCATCCTTCTTTTCTACAGCTAAAACAGGTGAACACCAAGGAGATTTAGAAGGTTGAATGATACCCTCCTTTAATAAAACTTCCACTTCATCAAAAAGTTCCTTCTGCTTTGCAGGACTTAAATTTTTTTTCAAAAAAAAAAAAAAAAAAAATGACGAACGTTGTAAAGTGCAGCAAGTGTAATATTGTGATAGACGAGATGTTATCGTACATCCAAAACAAGGTGTCCGTGATAGACGAAATAACGTTGGTGCGGATCTGTACTTCGTCGTTTACGAGTGAAGAAATTAAGACTTCCAAGTCGCTTCTGTTTGACTCCATACCCACGGAGTTGCGTAAGGTGGTCCGAAAAAACAAAGGGAAAGAAGAACGAGATATGGCGGATATAATTAAGCTGTTTAAATCTGCAGAACCAACCGAGATCCCAGTGTTTGTGGCTCGGCAGCTAGAAAAGCTACCTCCGATCACGTTTGATCACTTGGACTGCACGAAACTTCTAAAGGACATAGTACGTGTGCAAGCTACAATTACCGAGATGAAGACCACATATGCCACCTTAGATAGTCTGAACGAGTTAAAAGATGAACTCCGTAGAATTAGATGTGACTCATTACCACCAACATCCGCATTTAAGGTAAACACAAGGCGAGGTGCATGGTTACTCGACAGTGGCCCTATGGGACTTTCAAACGTGCATAATTCTTCGATGGATGAGGAATGCATCATTAATAATAGTGCCTTGGGCAGTGAAAGCTGTAATAAAACTCCACCTAGATACAGAAAAATTATGCGGGTAGATGAGAAACAAAAGCAAAAAAGTGAGAATTCAAAGTTCAAGGGAACTCGATTACAACGGTCGGAACCGGCGGGCAGTGTAAATATGATGACGTATGAATGTGACGAAGCGTCGAGCGCTGCGGTTACGTCAGAGAAAGTGAATCATCATTCGTGCATGCATTCGCCAGGGCCGGCCGCGGCATCGCCAGTGCAGGTAGTGATGGGGAGTCAGCTGACCGACACTGAGAACACTATGGCTTTATTGGCGAATCTACAGTGTGCGGATGTACAAAAACATCAAAATAAAGACGAGGAATGGCAACAAGTTTCGTATAAGAAACGGACAAAGTACCGTTTTGCAGGCAAGTCAGGAATTGCGAGGGATTTAAACTGTAATTTTAAAGCAGCTGAAAAGAAAATTCCGATACTCATTACAAATATTCATGGCGAAACAACAGAAGACGATATCATTACATACATTTACCGGAAAACACAGGAAACTGTATGTCTTGAGAAAATCAAAATGAGAAAAGATAAGGGCCATAATGCTTACAAATTTTTTGTGCCTGAATCCAAAATATCGTTATACCTAGATGAAAATATATGGCCTGCTGGTATCATATTTAGGCGATTCATGAATTTTGTCCATCGAAATACGAACAGATTCTCCTCTGTGGACGGCGCTCAACAACATAATAATGGCTAAACTTGGCTACCGATTTGCTAGCTTCAATTGCAAGAACGTCAAGCGATCAGTAGATGGTGTTCGGGAGTTGTGTCGCACCTGTGACCTAATTGCACTGCAAGAAACTTGGTTATTGCCTGAAGAAATAACGTATCGGTTTCGGATACACAGGAACGTCGGCGGTGGACACGTCCGCCGGCATACTGCGCGGGAGGCCGTTTGGCGGCGTCGCTTTACTATGGAGAAGCAGTGTTTTCCAACAAGTATCAGTGTTACAGTGTGATAACGCTCGTATTTGCGCATTAAAAGTGACAACAAGAGACCGACCTGTGCTTGTGATGAGTATATATATGCCTACTAATTGTGCGGATAACCTACCGGACTTTACGGACTGTCTAAGTGCGGTAAGTGCTATTATAGACGAACATAATATTCAAGCGGTTTTTATGTTAGGTGATTTCAATGCCGACCGATACGAGTTATTTTATAACGAGCTTTGTAGTTTTTGTAGTGAACAATATTGGTCATGTATTGATGTTGACATTCTCGGTGTGGACTCGGGTACATATACATTCATTAGTGACGCTCACGGTACATGCAGCTGGTTGGATCATTGTATAGTTACGCAATCGGCAAAACGATCTGTCACTAATGTTTACGTTAATTATGATACGCTGTGGTCTGATCATTTTCCTCTAATCATAGAATGTGACCTTGATTTACTTACTCCTAAATTATTGAATGATATATCATTGAACGATAACACTGTATCGTGGGGCACTAGAAGTGAGGAACAGATCTCGAAATATACCACAGAGTGTCATAAATGTTTAGGGTTGGTTAACTTTCCTACCGAGTGTATAAACTGTGCTGATTTTTACTGTAATGACCCCTGTCACCATCGTATTCTTGATGTGATGTACTCTGACATTGTGAACGCCCTTCGTGCTGCGTCCTTGGCTGGTCGAGAGGGCATTATGAGGAAAAAGGGTGGGCCACGCGTACTGGGTTGGAATAGGCACGTCAGCGAGGCTCACCGGAAGGCTAGATTAAAGTTTACGGAGTGGGTATCGTGCGGTAAACCTAACGCTGGCCTTATGTACGATGAAATGTGTGCCAGCAGAAGAGTTTTTAAATCACATTTGAAGTGGTGTCAAGATCATCAAGCCCAGATTAAAATGGACAGTCTTGCGGAAAAACACGCTAAAGGTGATTTTAGAGGCTTTTGGAAAAACACCAACAAAGTTAACGCCAAACCTGTACTTCCGGTGAGTGTCGAGGGGGTGAGTGATTGTAAAGGCATTGCTGAAATTTTTAAGAGTAAATTTTCTGTTCAGTCACCTTTGGGTCCGGCGTGTGAGGTTTACAATGGTGAGTTACCTGAAGGGTTGGTAGGAGTGAGGTTTAGTGCCAAGGATGTGGCCGTAACCCTTAAGTGTATGACAAAAGGCAAGAGTCCAGGTCATGATTCTTTATCCATTGAACACCTGGTTCACGCTGGCCCACATATAAATAGAGTATTAGCAATGTTCTACTCGCTATGCGTGAGCCACTCTTATCTTCCGCCGGATCTTATGAAAACTGTTGTTGTGCCTATAGTTAAAGATAAAACTGGTGACTTAGCTGATAAAAGTAACTATAGGCCCATTTCACTAGCTACAGTTACAGCGAAGGTGTTTGACGGTTTGCTTAATACACAGTTAAGTAAATATATATCTCTGCACGATAATCAGTTTGGGTTTAGACCCCGATTATCAACGGAAAGTGCAATACTGTGTCTTAAGCATACCGTCAGATACTATAATGACCGCAAAACCCCGGTATACGCGTGTTTTCTCGACCTGTCCAGGGCCTTTGATTTGGTGGCGTATGATCTCTTGTGGAAAAAACTTGAGAGTATCAACCTACCTCCAGAACTTGTTACCATCTTCAAGTATTGGTATACGCACCAGGTCAACAGCGTCAGGTGGTCGGGGGCAATGTCGGAGCCATATCGGTTACAGTGCGGTGTAAGGCAGGGCGGACTGACCTCGCCCTCGTTATTCAACCTTTACATGGACGCGCTGATCGTCGCGCTGAGCAGTCAGCATGTCGGCTGCCATGTAGACGACGTGTGTCTCAACAATTTAAGCTATGCAGACGACATGGTTCTGCTGAGCGCGTCGATTTGTGGCCTAAGAGGGTTGATTGCGACATGTGAGGATTACGCTGTTAAACATGGACTTGTTTATAATATTAAGAAAAGTCAGTACATGGTCTTTGAGGCCGGTGGTGCTATATGTCCCGACTATGTACCACCTATACGTTTAAATAGTGTACCTTTAGACAGGGTGAAACAGTTTAAATACCTAGGACATATAGTCACGTCTGACCTCAGGGACCACGCTGACTTAGAACGGGAGCGAAGGGCGTTATCTAAAAGAGCTAATATGCTGGCCCGCAGGTTCGCACGTTGTTCGGATGGAGTGAAAGTAACTCTTTTCCGAGCATATTGCACGTCCATGTACACCTGCAGCCTGTGGGCTAATTACACGCAGAAAAGCTACAACACCCTCCGCATTCAATTTAACAATGCTTTCAGAGCGGTTATGGGTCTGCCTCGCTACTGCAGCGCTTCGGGTATGTTCGCATGGGCGCGCACGGACTGTTTTCATGCGACCATGCGGAAGCGCTGCGCGTCTCTTGTGCGCAGAGTGCGAGGCAGCTCCAATACCGTTCTGAGTATGATAGCAAATAGGTTGGACTGTCCTTATGTGCGACACTGTTGTGACAGGCAAGTTACATATAGTGTCGCACGTAAGAGACTACTGTAAATTATGGAATGTGAATTTGAATTTATTTTATTTTATTTTATGAGTTGATGGTGTATTTCTTTGTATTTATCTGTATGATTTTGTATTTATTATTGTATAATTTAAAAAAATGTTGTCTAATATGGGTTTAAGACCTGAAATAAATGAATTTTAATTTTAATTTAACTTTAAAAGACCAATATCTTTGTTTAAAAGGTTCACCAGTAACATTAATTTTATGTTGAACGAGATGAGTAAGACCGAGGCCTTTCTTTTCATAAGAAATATTTGCAAAAAGGGAAACAGTATAATTTAATTTTTGTTTCTCAGAAGGAGAAAGTTCATTAGCAGTAGTGATAGTACAAACTTGAACTTTATTGCTTTGAGCATAAGTTATACTTTTCCATAAATCTTTAGCTAAATCAAATTTTAACCAAAAATCAAAACCCAAAATGAAATCAGGTTGAAAAGAATGTATAATTAGAAAATTAACATTTTTAGTTAAATTATCACAAGTAACTGGTAATTCAATAGTACCAATAATTCTCTGTGAAGAACCATCAGCTGTATAAGCAGCACTAGAAACAGAATTTATTTTATAACCTAAATGTGAAAATTGTTTATGACTATTTGAGCCCAAAACACAACTATTGGAACCACTGTCCAACAAACCAGAAAAAGTATTGTTACCTATGGAAAATTGTAAATACGGTCTAGTATCACTATGTTTAACAAATAAAACAGGAGCCGATCTGTAAATTTTGAAGAATGTTTTTAAATAATCTAACCAAACTGCAAAGTCTTTGTTACGAGTAACATCATCAGGTTTGTGACATTTAACAAAATTTTCTTTCATCGAGACACTCGCGGTTATATTAATAACAGGGGCTCGATGTGACCTAATCAGTTTTTTGACTCACTAGATTTTTTATTATCTACGTTACAAACATCACAATTCTTAGATGTGACTCCAAACTTTTGACATTTGAAACAAATAACACCAGGTATGGAAGGACAATCCTTAAAATGGTGTCCAGATTCTTTACATTTTAAACAAGTTAATTTTGCTGAAACTGCATTAGACTTAACTGTAGGTTTTTCAGTTTTAAAGTCCTTGAAAGATTTTCTGTTGACGAAAACTTCAAGTTCTTTTGCAAGATCAAGAAATTGTTCCACAGAATCAATCCGCCTACCAAATATAAAAGGTGTGTAAATAGGCAACATGTTATGTTTAATTATATTAACCAAAACTGCATCAAACAATGGAAAAGAAAGACGTCTAGCCATGTCCATAATTTCCGTTATAAAGTCTGCAAGAGATTCAGAACTCTTCTGTTTCTTCGTACGAAGGTCATGTTCCACGGAATAATCAAAATCTGGCATATCAAAACGTTTAAGTAAAGCAAGTTTAAGCTCATGCCATGATGGAATACGAATACGGACAGTGCGAAACCATTTAAGAGCAATACCACTAAGCAAGTCTGTAAATGAACCAACCAATAAAATCTCATCAAAATTTTTATATATAAAATATTCTTCAACTTCAGTAATAAATTCTCTAACACAAGTTCTCCCATCAAATTTAATTCTACTCTTTTTTAAATCTGGCAACTTAGTTGCAGAAGGCAAATTCTTTTTAATATGTTCGTTAACCAAAGCATTCATGGAATTAAATGAAGGCAAAGCATTCCCAAAAGCTGAAGAAGAGTGTGCAATCCCATCATTAGGATCAAAAGGATGTTGTACTTCTGTCAAATTAATCATGTCAACAACATGGGCATCATTAGCATTAGAAACTGTACATGCACCATCAGATTCTAAGTTATTTTTAGCAACTAAAGGCGGAGATAACTGAACTTCCTTATCCATGACGAAGAAGCAAAATGGTAATCAATGAGCAAAACCAAACAAAAAGCAAAACTTTAAAAAGATGTAAAATATTTGAGGTTAAGTTTTAATCTTAAAGTTACAAGTTGTTTTTATGAAAATAACTAAGTGTTTAGCAGTGAAAAGATGCAATAATAACTGACAAGATCAGTTTAAATCTTATAAAGTATAATTAACAAGTAGAACTTAAGTTCAATTAAATTAACTATGAAACTTACACCATACTAAGTTTACACTGTTGACAAATTAAACAAAAAAACTGTCTTAACATACAAGTTTGTTGTTTTGTAAGAGTAAAGAGATAAATGCTGTAACAATAAAAGTTACCAAAGCACAATAGTGCAATGTTTTAAATTGTCTACAAAAAAAAAACAAAAGAATTTAAGTTGTTTACAAAAATTAACAATAGTGAAATTCAGAAACAAAAACAATGTGTTCTCTAAACACTACTATTAAATAATAAGATGCAATAATAGCCCAGCCAAAGTCATGAAACTACTTTAGTGTCCCTGTTCGCAGAGCGACAAATGTAATGTAATAATTAGATACTATGTTATAGTTGGATTAACAAACAAAAATATGTGTTCTCCCAAAATGAAATTAAATAATTAGATAATAAATTCGGGCGCCAGGGAGGTTCACACAGTAAAGGTTGCCGGAAAGAACTAATCGGAAGAGTCAGACTTTTAATCTGCCGGTGGGAGGCTAAATAAAGAAAATTAAAACCAGATGTTTATCTTTTCTCCATTTAATTGCCCGTAGTTTCACATCCACTAACCAGAATAGTTAAAATACAACAATTCTTATACTTATTAACTTGACTAAATTAATGGCTATATTATAACTAAAGGGTGATATTACTGCATCTTGCACCAATTTAAGTTTTAGTAATAATATAAAGGAAAATTCCTACCAGATTGCTGGCTTTAAGAATAAGTTTAACATAACCATAGAAGCGATGATTGCTGAAGGATTCCCGTAGTGCAGTCCAATAAAAGGATATTATTTTGGATGTAAAAGAAAAATCCAAATTTTAAGAAAATAAATATCTAAAGAAAACCGCCAACAATGGGCTGGAACAAAAATTTAAAATGTTAGGAAAAGTCAGTATAATTTAAACGCGTGGAAGCGTGTGTTTGAACAAGAAAACTTACCGTTTTTTTCTTCTTTAAATTAATATTGATGCGCTACGCAGCCAATAACATCCAACTGTTTGCGAGCGAAAATCATCATAATCTGAAATTAACAATCCGTCTATTGAAATTCCAACACGAGATAAACTCAGACATTACAAGTCTAGAAGAATTCCAACTTACCGAAAATTAAGGTCAATCCTTTTCAAAACATCGTTCTAATGGAGTTCGCACGTATTTACTCCATTAAGAAGGCAAAAATATCCGAGATTACTACGGATAAAATATACTATTGGCGAAACGTTCAAAATTAACGACCAGCCATTATAGAAAGAAAATCGCGGAGTGTCAAAATGACAGCTCACAGCACAGATCTAGAGCACTGTCGTTCGGAAATCGACTAAATTTAAAAAACCATGTGACGAGGTTAAAATAACTCGTTACAAGGTCAAGGATAAAATTCCTTCTCTATACCCCTTTCTCTATCAGGTATATTACTCTCCTTCCAATCTATTCTTTAGTGATAGTCTCATTTCGTCTCAAGTGGGAGCGCAGCAGGGGGACCCATTGGGACCACTTGTTTTCAGTCTAGCAATCCACAAAGTCATCTCCGGATTGAAATCATTTCTGAACCTCTGGTACCTAGATGATGGTATTATTGGTGGATCCCCGGAAGAGGTTTGCCAGGACCTGGAGGTTCTTGTTCCTCAACTCAAGGAGCTGGGTCTGGAGGTGAATTCCTCGAAATGCGAATTTTTTCCCTGTGCCGTTGGAGCTCGTACACACTTCTCACGCTTCGGTTCTCATTTGCCTGGTCTCAAGGAACTTTCTCCTCTTTCTTTTTCCCTTTTGGGATCGCCCATTTTTCTTGACGGAGTGCCAGAGGCCTTTTCCTTCCGTAAGCAGCTTCTTCTTACTGCTCGGGAGCGTCTCATGGATCTCTCAGCGCACGTTGCGATTTTGTTGTTGCGCATGTGTTTTGCCTTACCCAAGGTAACGTATCTCTTACGGACCGCCCCTACCTGGCTATGTGCTGAGGAGGTGCGTTCTTTTGATTGTGCTCTAAAATCAACGGTTGAGTCAATACTGAATGTCTCCTTTAATGATGTGCAGTGGGGGCAGGCGACTCTTCCTGTCCGGTACGGGGGTCTTGGGGTGCGGTGCGTACAGGATGTGGGCCTGCCAGCTTTCTTAGCGTCGACACATGGAGTTGCTGACCTCGTCTCTGTAATTTTGAATTTCAATGGGGACAGGGCAAACATACCGTTTATGTTGGATGCCGGGTCCGCTTGGTCTGTCCTCAGCATGGGGGCAGCAAGTCCTGACGCAGTGCATGTTCAGCGTGCGTGGGACGAAGACACATCTAGGCTTATCCGGGAACGGATGTTGATGGGTTCCTCGGGGGCTGATTTAGCCAGACTCAGGGCTGTGTCGCAGCCGGAATCGGGGGCATGGTTGCACGCGCTTCCTTCGCCTCATCTGGGCACGTTGCTTGATGACGACTCTTTGCGGGTGGCGGTAGCCCTTTGCCTGGGCTGCAAGGTGTGTGAACCCCACAGATGCACCTGCGGTTCCATGGTGGAGGCCGATGGCCATCACGCTTTGAGTTGTCGTCGCTGCTCGGGGAGGTTTCCGCGTCACCATGCGCTCAATGATATTTTGCGGAGGGCATTGGTGTCGGCAGGTGTCCCCTGCGTTCTAGAACCTTCGGGTCTGTGCAGGACTGATGGCAGGAGGCCGGATGGACTGACCCTGGTGCCTTGGAAAAACGGAAAGTGCTTGATATGGGACGCAACGCATAATAAATACGTTCGTTTAATACATTATGCAAAAAATAAACCGACTTCCGAAACGAAAGTTATTTTGCACTTTTTAGTGTTTTGCTTTTGAAGTCGGTTTATTTTATGTGAAAACATTTTATTTCTCTCTTTTTAGTTTATGTAAATCATCACTAAAATGAGCAATTGCTATAGTACGGTACCTAAAAGATTAACAAAATACCCATAATAACTCAATTTACACATTCGTGCTGTTTGTCGCTAAGAAGTTCGGTTGTATGCTCCATATCTTGATAACTGCTAGACCGATTTTGATGAACCTTACATATTTTCTAAGTTGAGAGATACTCAATCCAACACAAAAAATAATTATTATGATCCGATAAGAAGTTTCGGAGAAATGCGAGGAAAAAAACACATACATACAAACATACACACATACAAACATACAAAATTTATGAAATATGAACATTAACACTTATGAAATTAAGCACACGTGTTTAGAAAGCCCACATAGAATAACATAATATGAATATTGTGCAGTTCCAGCAACATTACATACATAGGTACGTGTTTTTTTTTATTTACAGGTCCCGCTGTAGGATCAATTAGCGTTAGAGATGAAAGAAATACAGAGAGTGACAGAAGCCGAGCTAACAACAATGCAATGAAAGCTGAAAGTAAGGAGTATAGGTACCTGTCTACTGATTTGACATTTGTATGTGAATCCTTTAAACTTTATCTTTAAAAAAAGTTGCCCCACACTAGGATTTTTTTCCTGTATCGTGGGTGCGTTTACAAACATATAATCGCACATACACAACACCCAGAGCCGGAACAACTATCTGTTGGTCATACAAATATTTGTTCCGTGCGGGAATCGAACCCGCGACACGCAGCGCAGCAGTCAATCACTCAACTACTGCGCCAACCGTGCGCCCAAACAGACCTTGAAATCCTTGTTATTACAAGCTTTTAATTAACTAGCAATGCATGTGTGTATGTTTGTATGTACGTAAGTGAATTCGGGTCAAATCTTGCAACTGAATTTTAAAGCAGTTATCCTCCACCGATTAAGATGAAATTTTGCGTACACGTTTAGTTTGGATGACAATGCATGGTTAGATAAGTGACGTCATTCTAAATCCAATATGGCGGACGGACCAAGCTGTTGGACTAGTTATTTTTTGTGCACTGCCATGATATGGGTATCAAGTGAAAGGGTTTGCTGAGAAGAATACAAAAAAGCATGATTAAAAATAAAAACTTATTACAAGCTTTAATTTAACTTGCAATGTATGTAAATGTGTTCAGGTCAAATCTTGCAAATGAGTTTTAAAGCAGTTATCCTCCACCGATTAAGATGAAGTTTTCCATAAACGTTTAGTTTGAATGACAATGCATGGTAAGCTCATCATCATATCAGCCGAAAGACGTCCACTGCTGGACATAGGCCTCCCCCAAGCGTCGCCACATTGACCGGTCCCGTGCGTCCCGCAACCAGCGGATTCCTGCAACCTTCACCAGGTCATCGGTCCACCTGGTGGGAGGCCTTCCAACGCAACGTCTTCCGGTTCGCGGTCGCCACTCCAGAACTTTTCTGCCCCATCGGCCATCCGTTCTGCGAGCAATGTGCACTGCCCACTGCCATTTAAGTTTAGCAATTCTTCGGGCTATGTCGGTAACCCTGGTTCTCTTACGGATCTCAACATTTCTGATTCGATCACGCAAGGAAACGCCAAGCATAGCCCTCTCCATTGCCCTTTGAGTGACTGTAAGCTTTCTGATAAGGCCCATTGTTAGCGACCGCGTCTCAGAGCCATATGTCATCACTGGCAACACACGCTGGTCATAGACTTTTGTCTTGAGACACTGTGGTAAGTTGGACGAGAAGACATCGCGCAACTTCCCGAACGCTGCCCAGCCGAGTCGGATTCGACGGTTGACCTCTTTCTCGAAATTGGCCCTACCCAACTGGATCGTTTGTCCCAGGTAGACATAGTTGTCCACAACTTCGAGTGTAGAGTCTCCAACCTTGATAGGAATGGGTGTAACATGGGCATTCAACATCACCTTGGTTTTGTCCATGTTCATTTTCAGACCCACTCTTTCGGAAGCTCTACTGAGGTCATCGAGCATTGTACTGAGGCTCTCCATGGTCTCAGCCATGACCACCATGTCGTCGGCAAACCGAAGGTGAGTGATGTACTCGCCATTAACGTTGATGCCTAGGCCGCTCCAGTCCAGAACCTTGAATACATCCTCCAGCGCAGCAGTGAACAGTTTCGGAGAAATGACGTCTCCCTGTCTCACGCCACGCCGGAGAAGGACTGGTTCCGAGGTCTGATCCTGAAGACGGACTGACATGGTGGCGTTTCTGTACAGACACTTCAACACCTCAATGTACCGGTAGTCGATCTGGCACCGTTGGAGAGACTGCAGTACAGCCCAAGTCTCGATCGAATCGAAGGCTTTCTCGTAGTCCACAAACGCTAAACATAGAGGCAGGTTGTACTCTTCGGTCTTCTGTATAACCTGCCGCAGCGTATGTATGTGATCTACGGTGCTAAAGCCTTTTCGGAATCCGGCTTGTCCGGGAGGCTGGAAGTCGTCAAACCTGCGCGCGAGACGATTCGTGATGACTCTTGAAAACAACTTATAGACATGGCTAAGAAGTGAGATGGGCCTATAGTTCTTCAGCCGGGCATTGTTGCCCTTCTTGAAGAAGAGTACCACCACACCCCTGCACCATGCCTGTGGCGGTTTGCCCTCGAGTATGACGGAATCAAACGGCTTCTGAAGGGCCTTAAGGACCGGTTTTCCACCCGCCTTCAGGAGTTCAGCAGTGATTCCGTCATCACCCGGCGCCTTGTTGTTTTTAAGCTGTTTCAGAGCCATCCTAATCTCGTACAGGCTGACATCCGGGATATCTTCGGTATAGTGTCGGGTCAATCTAGCTCTTGGGTCGTTTGCTAGATTCGCAATGGGTTTACTGGTTGACGTGTACAACTGCCCATAGAATCTCTCGATCTCCCTCAGAAGCTCTGGTTTCGTGGTGAGTCGGAACTGTATGCGGTTGTGCCCCAGTGAGTCGGGGTGATGATATCACAGTGAGTTTGGATAGTGCTGCTGGCTCCAGTGGGTCGGAGCGGTGTTAGAAGCTGAGGGTGATGACCAGGAATGCGCGTCCGCTGCATGCTGGTGGTCAGGATACCCCCGTAGATGCCGTAGGTACTGGCTGGCTTTGTGACTCGCTGCTCTGAAGCTTGAGGATGTGCTGATGACGTCACAATGAAGTAGCTCTGCACTGCGCTGATGTTCATGTTCGAGAGTCACCACTATGGGGGCAGGTGAAACAGAGTGTAAAGTCCCACAAACCTCTATAGAAAAGGGAGGATCCTCCGACCAGACGGGTGTTGTGTCTGGTTCGGGCAACTGCCCGACGGTTGATGTCGGATGTATGTGTTCAAATCGCTCTGAAAACTTTGCTTGCCCGATGCAGGATTTGTGTGACGTCATGTCATTAGTGCGTAAGTGGCGGCGTTGGTGCCGCTACAACGGCAAAATAATCACGTTTTTTGTATGGAAGCCCCACTCAAATATTTATTTAATTCTGTTTTTAGTATTTTTTGTTATAGCGGCTTCAGAAATACATCATCTGTGAAAATTTCAACTCTCTAGCTATCACGGTTCATGCGATACAGCCTGGTGACAGACAGACAGACAGACAAACGGACCGCGGAGTCTTATTAATAGGGTCCCGTTTTTACCCTTTAGGTACGGAACCCTAAAAAGGTTGTTTAAAAAAAATAAAAAAATTTGTTAACACTAGGACAGAAATTGTCTAGTTTTGTTGAATTTATAATACTTATTCGTTTTCTTTTTGTTCACAGGAAGAGCGGCGCGGACGCAATTTCCAAGTACGAAAGGGAGCGTTGCATCGAAATGGCTGTAGCAACGAGACGATTACCTATACTAGCTGGTTTTGCGCCAACCACAATAAAAATGTACGGTCATCACATAACCGCCTTCTTCAATTTCCTTCATTCACTGTTCTTTCTTCGTTCAGTCTATTTCTCCGTGGAATGCGCTCTCCCAGCAAATTAAGATGGCAGCCAACCCATTAACCTTCAAAGATAAATTTCGCGATCAAATTCGTAAGAAGTTGGCAGTAGTATCGTCACAGCGCTAATGTTTTTCAATTATCTATCTATTACTACTTATTGTTCAGGTATATTTGTGTATTTAGTTTATTATTAGAGTATCTATTGTATTTATAGTATAGGTATATGTTTTAAATAAACGCGACTTGCTTAACTCAAAATATTCACTATTTGCATCATCCAAAGGTCGACTGTTAAAAAATGCCTAAGTCCGCTTCTGTACGATTGAGTGCATGAAGTATTAATAAATAAATAATGGCCGATATTGATCGTTAGTAAACAAGAACTGTGTACTTCAGATTCAACAAAAGCATTTCATGATTTACGCAATCAATAGCTTAAAACAAATCTTCATGAGGGTGATACCTACCGGCGTCAGTTACAACGCCATTTATTGAAAGCGTACACTGTTGTTCATGAAAGATGGAACGTTTATTAAAATAATGTGAAAGGACATGGCTAAAAAACTGCCCTTAGCATGTATAGAAATTTTTCACTAGCTCGTAACATTCAAATATTCATTAATTAATTATTACAGTTTTATTATTCTTCTAGAATTTTCGCGAATTAATCAAATAATTAAAAGCTTTTTCATGTTTTTGTTTGACAAGAATAACATAAGATTCCGTTCTACGAAAAATTGTAGTCAATACTCGTAAACCTACTTTTAAAGACATTTGTGTAAGTCGAAACGAACAGTATTCATTATTATTTATTTTTGTACCTATCGCTATACATCTGAAATATTCATTATTGAATTATTACAGTTTTATTATTCTTCTAGAACTTTCGTGAATTAATCAAATAATTAAAAGTTTTTTCATATTTTTGTTTGACAAGAAGAACATAAGATTCCGTTCTACGAAAAATTGTAGTCAATAAAACTACTTTTAAAGACATTTGCGTAAATCGAAACGAACAGTATTCATTATTATTAAATTTTGTACCTTTCTCTATACATCTTAAAACATTAGAAATAGAACCATAGATGTTTGCATTTATCTAATTTCAAGAAATTATTGGCAAAATCTGGAAAGAAACGGCACATAAATAGTGCTGACACTAAAGAGTTACAGTCGATTCTTCTAGATTACACTTGATTCGATTAGAACCAAACACAAAAAACATGTTGGGTGTGTCGTGGGAACTCACTTTGAACGATGTTCCTTTCGCCGGGTAATAAGTATTTTATTACCGAGCCTACTAATATGATCTTAAGTTTCGATTGCGTATTGACACATCTTCAAATGACAGCCGGGACCAACGGCTTAACTAGCTTTCCAAGGCACGAAGGAAACTCGCTATGTACACGATGGAACCACGGAATGATCTCGGCTAGCGTTGCTTAACCTTGAAGATCGACCTGTGCGGCTGTTATTATCAAGCCACGAGCTCCTCTAAACGCCTTAATAAAGTATCAGAGCAAAATCTTATTCTTTTACAAGTTTATGTATCTATTAATGTGGGAGTTTCTACGATTTTAATTTCAGGATTGTGACGATATAAAAAGTGTCTGTAACTTTTTTCATACGAAATACTAATATTCAGCTATTCAGCATTAAATATTACTAGTTAAAATAGTTATACATTGCTAGGGAAATCGTCCATACTTTATTTAGCCATGTCCTTTGGGCATAACTTTTGGGAAACGTGAACAGAACGCTGATTTTTTGATGAGCAATGAGCTGTTTTCCCTCTCCCGCTTGTTTATATTTTGTTTTATTTTTAGTTTTATATTTCAGATTATTCAATTGTATATATGAATAGGTAAACTAGGCCGGCCAAGTGCGAGTCGGACTCGCTCTAACCATACCATTATCGCAAAAACGGTTAAAAAAAACACGTTTGTTGTATAGGAGCCCCACTTAAATATTTATTTTATTCTATTATTAGTATTTGTTGTTATAGCGGCAAGATAATACATCATCGGTGAAAATTTCAACTGTGTAGCTATCAGGATTCACGAGATATAGCCTGATAACAGGCAGACAGACAGACAAACGGACCGGGGAGTCTTAGTAATAGGGTCCCGTTTTTACACTTTGGGTACGGAACCCTAAAAAACGGCTCATCGGCGATGAGGCACTGATCAAGTCAAAGCTCCAGAGCCTTTAATATCGTCGCCGAGTTGCCAGTTTGTCGGTTTTTAATCGGTTACATTTCGGAGAGGGTGCGATTGGAATTGCACGAATTAATTCCACCTAGCCCGTTTCATCATCGGACTATCAGACATACGGCGATACGCCATCGATACATGGCGGACATCCCACACATACATACGCACAAAATATTTTGGGAACACTTTTATTAAGCGTACAGCTAAGGAGTGGAGTTATCTGCCGGAGTCTGTGTTTCCCGATAGCTAAAATCTAGGGGTCCTTAAGTCAAGAGTGAATAGGTTATTTCTAGGAAAGCGTGTTTCACCGTCAACCACATCGTCGCTTACCATCAGGTGGTTAAAATACCATATTGGTTAAACGCGAGCCTTTACAATCTAAAAAAAACATAAGTATGTACTGGGACGTTCTTTCAGCGACGCCCGGGCAGAAATTTGTAAATATTTTATTTTTGTATTTCTGCCGGCAGATAAAATGTTGTTGCCGTTTGTTTCCCGTAAAACATAAATGGAATGGATCTCTAAATGTGTCATTATTGTTTTACAGTGTCTTCCACTGCTGAACATAGGCCTCCCCCAAGTGTCAGAACAGTGACTCTGGTCTCGTGCGTCTCGCATGGAGCGGATTCCCGCAACTGTCACCAGGAAACTTTGTACGCTTGTCCTTAAATCACGCAAAAACGGCTGAACGGGTTTAGAAAAACATTTTGCAAACATGGTAATTATAGTTCATAACCTGGATGGTTGTCTTGGGATACTGAAAACTTTGATTCGGGTTTAACCGCGGGCAAAAGCCAGTAGATTATAAAATTCAGTATTTTTTTGATCAATGGTAAGTAGTAGGTATGTAGCAAATAACTTGTCATTTCTTAAGTTAATTGCCCTGCCCGGGCATCGAACCCAGGCAGTAGTGCTTGCCACTAGACCAAAGAGGCCGTTGAAATAAGAAGTAGTAGCAACTTCAGCATAGATAATGTATCTATACCAATTTTATAAAGAGGAAAGTTTTGTTTGTTTGTTTGTTTGTACCGAATAGGCTCCGAAATTACTGTACCGATCTAAAAAATTCTTTCACCAATAGAAAGCCACATTATTCCTGAGAGACATAGGCTATTTTTTAATTTACTATAAGATCATTGTATTCTATTCGTTTTTGCAAGTCGGATACATTCAGAGAAATAAGTAACATCAATATTTTATTATTCTACCCAGTAATTATAAGATAAAATATTATTACAAGAGTAAAGTTACTAAATTAACAAGACTTGCATCTGTGGTTAACTGGTGAAGGGATGAACTACGGTAGTACCTTCCTATGTCCAAATTCAATCATAAAGAGTCGCCAAAGCTTTTGAAAACTGTAGGCGAAATTATAAAGCATTTATAAAGAATAAATTGTTTTATGCTGTTGATGTTTGATGAATAAAACTTATTAGATAATATGCCGTTAAAAATTGTATTCTGTCATTAAAACACCCAAAACTGGCTCCAAAATCCAACAATAATTCATAACAATAAGAATCCAGAACCCCTGCGCGACCAATAGCTGGGCTCGCTCAGTTTAACTCCTCCTCCTTTGGGTTGGCACCCCTCCGTATGAACATGCGCAGGTACTTTATTGACTTGTGTCCGTAAATAGTGTTCTCATTATTTTGTATGTAGGGAACTTTTTTTTTTTATTAAATAAAAACATTGCCCCGCGCTATTAATATTAATAAAAAAGTTATATTCCATTACTTTAAAAATTATACTGTTTTAATATTTGTTTATATATTTAGTTTTTTATAATTGTTTTATTGTTTCAAAAACAAGATTCAGATTCAGCACCGCCGCAGAGACGTCGCGGTAGACCGGCAGGGAGTAACCGGGTGCCATTAATACCGGTTCGTATTATCCAAATTCTCCTTACATTTTCCAATATTGTTTAATTTATTTATGAATATTTATTTGGTTTCTTTTTGTTCACAGGAAGAGTGACACGAGCGTAATGCGCAATACGAAAGAGAGCGTCGCAAAGAGCTGGCTGAAGCCAGTCATTGATTAGCCTTGGCTGCCGGTTTTGACCCTAACGTGAGTTATTATCACTGAATCAGCTCTAGATTTCCTTTTTGTGTTAATTATTATGCAAAAATAGTTCAACCTTTTAATTATTCACAGATCCCAGTGACGGATCTTTTGGCTTTGTTAATTGAGAAAATAGAGAGAGAAAGAGAAACCAAACCAGTCTCTGCAATTTTTCTTGAAATTAAAATATTGGAAGAGGCAAGTAGTAACCTGTCTAGTGACTTGACATTTTCATATCCTTGATATTTTTATATTGTTTAAACTGTTAAATAATTTCTAAATATTTTATTATTTTCTTTTTAGTTGCTTATGTGGAGGCTTGTATAAATGCGCTTAATTAACTTTTACAAAACCGTTGAAAAGCTTCATCATCGAATCATCAAAAACTTTTGGACGCTCACGTGTGTCGTAAGTTTCTGTGACATGTTGCACTTCTCTTGTTAATTGTTTTTTGTTATCATAATATATATATACGTATATATTTATTTAAATTTGGACTTGATAAAACAGGTCCTTATTACTCAAACTAATATCTCTTTCGTTTCTTCTTCTTAGCGTGTCAATGGCAAATATAAAAAGTTAAATATTGTATTTGACCCAGAATTCATTTTATTTTTGTTATTTAAATTTGAAGTGGTTTGCTCAAAAGTGCAATTTTCTTATTACAGAGAACCGTGTTCAGTGGACGGAGACATTGAAGTCATACAGTATCAACATCTGCATTGACTGACTAACTACATACACTGTGTATACGGATTGGAACATCCAAAAAAATGGCCCTTTTCAGGGCCGCATATTACTCAATATAGACATGTTTCTTGACTGGTATTGTCAAAAAACGAATTTCCTAAGATATTATGTATTTACCTTCATACGTACTTGATAAGTCCTTTAATTTTGTATTCGATGGTTAATACTAGGTATTAGATGAATAAGACACGGTTATTAATTATTATACAATCATTTTAATATTCAGTATGGGTACATGAATGACTTAGAGTACTAAGTAGATAAATATACAGTTCTACTACTAAGAAGAAAAACATTATTACACAAACAATACTTTTATACCTTATCTTAGGATTTCCCACAGGGACTGGTAAATGTTTAAACAATGTAATGTTTTTGGTTACACTATGATACGCAATGATGAGAATAATAATTAAGGACTGATTGATTAGCTTCACCTAAGAGACTATTGATAGTAGACGATGTTTTTTTGCGACGAAGTGTATTATTAGAATAACGCCTTTTTTGTTTCAATTATTTTCTTCCTCAAATACAGTACATAAATCTAGATAAAATGTGTCAAAATCGTGCATGGCCTCAAAATAGACTATCATCATCATCATCCTTTCAACCGAAAGACACAATATGGTATAAAGCTCTAGAAGAATCGCCACATAAATCGGTCCTGTGTTTCTCTAAATTAACCATCCTAAATGATAACACGGTACATAGGTTTGCTAACATATTTATTTGTTTCTTAGTATGACCTTAAAATACTGACATGTTTTTAAACCACATTTGAAGGCTTTTCATAAACAAACAAGAAGTTTTGTTTTACAATCATGCAGGCATTTTTTTATATAATGTTACAAAAGTCATACCTCCTTTGGTCATTGGTGAAGCTAATCGATCCATACTGTTTATATCATTTTTAATAATTGTTCTTATCATTTTTAGGGTTCCGAAGTCAACAAGGAACCCTTATAGTTTCGCTCTGTCCGTCTGTCTGTCCGCAGCTTACCTCAGAGAATCTAAGTACTAGAAAGCTATAATTTGGCATGGAAATAAATATTAATATTTCCGACAAAGTGGTAAAATAAAATCATGAAAAAAAAATTTTTTTGGTTTCTTCCTATAGACGTAAAGCAGGGATGGATTTTTTTTTCATGGGTTATGGGTTTGTTAGAACCATTTTTCGATTCAGAGATCCGTTTGCGTAAAATTATGCTTAATTGCAATTTTATGTTAAGAGTCAAGTGTCCCCCCCCCTGCCAGCGAAATGGTTGCTCTTGGCTATCTGAAAATAATCATGACAGTAGTAAATATAACGACATCAAAAGGAAAACTATCACAGATAAGAAGGCTTTACAAGTTTTTGAGTAATAGTCGACCAACTTATAAAATGTACTTAGAACAGTAAAAAATTTGTACAAATATCATTGAAAAATTACTTAAATAACGTTGTTAGCTATGTAAAACAGATAGTAAATATATGCTTATGAACCATGTAAAAATAAACAAAAACAAAATCATAACATCCTTGCTAATAATTATTTCTAAATTAATAATGTTTAAGCTTAAATAACGCATTGGAGTGGCCGGAGTCGATGGCAACCGGTCCGTAGTCCATACGGCGCATGCGAGCAGTGCTAGTGCAGAAGTATTTTCGACGTTTTGTAATCTAAAGTCAAATGAGATTCGATTGCCAAGCAAATTAATTATCCAACTATAAAGTCAATATTCGACCCGACTACATCACTAATTGAGTAGCGTAAAACTTTTCAGAACGGAATAGTGAATACCGCAGATTAGAGGTGAATACATACGAAATTTTTCAAATTCTGAAAGAGAAATAAACAAGGATTCAGAAACGAACCATACCATTCCCCGTGGCTCTAACGCGCGCTCGTATCTGCTCCTTTCGCAATTCACACTCGCGGTGGCACTCAAATAGATAATATTTTTCTAACTTCTGTTGCGAAGTTGGATTTTATAACTCCTTCTTCAGTTACCAGTTAGTCCTTCTTTAGTTTAAGTCAAGAGTGAATAGGTTACTTCTAGGCAAGCGTGCTTCACCGTAGACTACATCATCGCTTACCATAAGGCAAGATAGTGGTTAAACGCGAGCATATAGATGGTCCCGTTTTAAGACGTTGTGTGCCGCTGAAACCGATTTAATGTTCATGTAACAACAACAAAACCCTCTTCTTAGTCCGCATTACAATGCAACTTCGGAACCCTATTACAGCGCGTGGCCCGACACGCACGTGGCTGTTCTGTTTTTTTTATATAAGTTGCCACACGCTAGGAATTTCTTCCTGTATCGTGGGTGCATTTACAAACATATAAACTCACATACACTTCACCCAGAGCCGGAGCAACTATCTGTAGGTCATACAGATATTTGTTCCGTGCGGTAATTGAACCCGCGACACGCAGCGCAGCAGTCAATCGTTCAACCACTGTACCAACCGTGCGCCTCTACATTTCGCATCATTAAAATTTTGCAACAATTACCAGTCCCTGTGGAAAATTCTTAGATTTACTGTGAATAGATCATTTCGGACTTTTAACCATAACACTTGGTAACTATTAGGTTTTACCAGTAATTCTAGATTGTACCGTAGTTCGGGCTTTTACATTAAAATTATATAAAACAAAGTCGAGTTACTTACATCATTTTAAACTCAAGAACGGCTTAACCATCAGTAATTCCCTCAATTGTTGAAAAAAAATTGGTGAATATAAAATAGACATGATACCGATATATAAAAACACAGAGCAAAACTCAAGAAGAGGCCGGATTATGACCAGTGTCCGGTCTCATTCGTCAAGCGGCAAATCCGAAAGGATTCGCTTGTCGAATGGAACCGGAGGTACAGGATGGGTGACACAGCCTCAACAACAAAACTCTTCTTCCCGGACGCTGTTGATGCGTATAAAAATGTTAGGAAAATAAGACCAACAGGGTTAATCACCCAAGTATTGACAGGGCATGGTGGGTTTTCAGAATACCTGAACAGGTTCAGGTGTAAGGAAAGCCCATCATGCGCATGTGACCCTGACAAGGACGAGACAGCGATCCATATAATTACAGATTGCCCGGTATATGCCCGAGAAAGGCACGCCCTTGAACAAAAACTGGGGATTACAATACGACCTGAGAACCTTAGTAAACTTATAGCAGACAAAAAGTATAGTTCAGATTTTATTAAATACTGTGTAAAAACGGTAAAAAGAACAGTAGATAAAAACAAATAACAACAGCAATGCTCAAAATTCTCTATATATATATAAAATAGGAAGCAAACAGAGCGATACATAATCTATGAACAAAATAGAAACACGGTATCGCTAATAATAAGCTATTATAAGATAAAATAAGTCAGTAAAAAATAAGTAAATTAGGAAACTCATATGTAATAGACATTTAACTATATAGATAATAAGACAATGTATAGTGTAAATTTGACCTTTGAATAAATGAGTCCCCAAGGTCCCGGACTCTGTCCGGGGAACCAACTTAGCTCGCAGACTCCGCCAAAAGCGCGGAGAGGTAGGCGCCATAAAAAAATAAAAAACCCTTTATAGAATATCATAATATATTATATCGATAAATTAAAGTATATAACTGATATCAAATATCCAAGCAAACCAACTCGATATGAAACTTGACAACTCAACACGATAAAAGGCGAAGCCTTTCTTCTCTTTCGTATAACGATACCTTAAGTGAATAATAGAGAGACGAAGTGAATATGGATTTCGATGTGATATTGTGATATTAATCACACAGAGCAAAATATACTTACGTTGTAAAGCGATAACATCGATTTCCTTATGTTTACAAAATTGCTTAGAAAATATTTTAGTTAAGTTGTAAGAGTCGTCAATCAACAGCAGTTTTTATGCCTATCATAAATCCAAATTGTGTAACATTGACAGTTCAATTCAATATGAAGACGTATACTCTTCCGACAGTTATTCACTGTCGGTAGTAGATACTCGTAAACATGCCTGTAGTATAGACTGGTTTTAGCATTAACTTCTAAAGACGGTCAAAAAACCGTATTCATGTAATCTATCTATCTATATCTATTTTCTATATATATAAAAGAGAAAGTATTTATGTATGATCTTTATAGACTCGGAAACGGCTGGACGGATTTTAATGATTTTTTCTACATTCTTTAGATTGACCCAGCGGATAATCCTGTAAAGTTTGGTGGCTAAAGGAGCTTTTTTTAAAAAAAACTTAGTACGCGGGTGAAGCAGCGGGCAGAAGTTAGTTAACTATAACTTGTTACCATTTGGGTAACAAGTTTTTATGTCAAGATTTAATAATCTTTTAACCACTATCTACATATTTCAAAGTTTGCCAAAGTCACCTACTACTGGGTGAATTAAGAAATGAAACTAAACCAGTTTGTATTTAAATTAAATAAATTTTTAAAAAGTACACGCTCAATAATAAAAAACAACGTGTTAGCCCATAGAAAGCTCGCTGCAGCCCCAGGTTTTAGGCTAGGCCTTTCTTCTGCGGCATCATATCGTGCCCATTAAATAGGGCACGTTTCAGTGTTGGTGCCATGTAGGAGTAGTAGTAGTAGTCAGGCAGGTATAGACAGCCTGCCTATAGTGTGGATGCAATGTATTCATAGTAAAGTAGGTTCATAGTGAAACCATAATGACCCTTTTAGAAATCCATTCCATTTATGTTTTATGTGAATCAAACGGGCCTTATTTTATGTAATGGCCGATATGCAAATACGTAATATTTACAAATTAAAACCCGGGTGGACACAGATAAAATTCTTGGAACAATAAAAAAGAAAGTGTAAGTCAATTGAACTAACCTGTGTATGTGCATGTATTATGCCTAAAATTAGGGCAAGAAATACCAGACTTTTGAACGTTATTGAGAATATTAGTGGTCTATTGTTATTCGTGTTAGTATTTAAAGTAGTACAAAAGTAAGTAATAATATCTTTAGAATCCAGATTTATATATATAACCTCTAGAAGATTACTAGTAAAATCACACGCGCTTGAACCTAAATTATTAGAGTAATCTAGGCTATAATTGTTGATTCAGGAGTGCTAACTACTAAGGCGCACGGTTGGCGTAGTGGTTGAGCGATTGACTGCTGCGCTGCGTGTCGCGGGTTCGATTCCCGCACGGAACAAATATTTGTATGACCTACAAATAGTTGTTCCGGCTCTGGGTGTTTGTGTATGTGAGTTTATGTTTGTAAACGCACCCACGATACAGGAAGAAATACCTAGTGTGGGGCAAAGTTTCATCCTTAAAAAAAAAAAAAAAAATACTTGTAGGAGAAAAATACGCAGATGAGACGAAAGGCAATGGATTAAGCTCAATTTACTAATTATGCCACATTCCTTTGAAACAGCGATTCCCATGCAGATGCAGATGGATGTCATGTTCGGAAAGTTCAGCTCACAGACTAGATACACTATGCTGGCCAGCGGTACACAACGTAGTAGGTCTAGGTAACACAGATAACACTTTCATGTAGGTTCAATTAAGAGGTTTGGGCGAGATGATGCGTGATGTTGGACGTCCGCGCACCCAACCGTGGTTAAAACGAGAAGAAGATGGCCGGTGGCCGGTGAACAGACGGCGGCGTGTTGCCGGGGCGCTACCGCGCGGGATATCTCCAAACCAACGATATGTCACACTTATTTAATAAATTGGAACTATTAAACCAATGCCTCTCAATCTCAAATATATAATATGTAATAAAATTTAAGAACTATAAATTAGGAAGCGTAACCAATATTAATATCTGGGATGTGGAGTCTGCTGGACGCGAGATATAAAGGCCGGTCGATTTGGCGACGCTTCGGAGGCCCATTTCCAGCAGTGATCGTGTTTCAGCTGAAATAATGATGATTTTGCAATTCCGAGACACTCAGAAATAAGTTTTATTTGGGAAACAAAACATTAAAAGAATAAAGTATTAACGTTTTACGACGCGGCGATGGCTACGACTGCGTTGTTCTCGTAGCACACCGTAGGCTGTCGTAGCGGCTCGTAGCAAAGCGCTACGATAACATTACATAGGTATGATTCATTTTACACGGTTATTTTTAGTGTATTTTTTTTAAGTTGATAAATGACGTACCTAATTCATTGATTGTATTTTTTTATAAATATGATAGCACCCCTTACCTTCTACTTACTCCCTCAACGGAACATCACTACAAGAAGTTAAAAACATACGGGATCTA
The DNA here is from genome assembly GCA_948252205.1 of Orthosia incerta. Classification (NCBI taxonomy): domain Eukaryota; kingdom Metazoa; phylum Arthropoda; class Insecta; order Lepidoptera; family Noctuidae; genus Orthosia; species Orthosia incerta. Next base: position 15,975,746 of record OX411747.1, read on the forward strand.
GGGGTAGTGCTTAGCAGCGATCTATCGTTTGCCACGCATATTAATAATGTCATTAAGAAGGCTATGAAAATGGTTGGGTTTATTAAAAGAGTTGGCAAGGAATTTAAGGGAACCGCGACCTTGAAAGTCTTATATAATGCCTTTGTGCGCAGTCTAGTAGAATATGCATCTCCCGTCTGGAACCCTACCTATAATGTCCACATAGACCGTATTGAGAGCGTTCAAAAAAAATCACACGATGCTTGCGGTTTAAAGACGACAAATGCCCTTACAGAGCCGATTACGCAGAACGGCTAAGTCATTTTAAATTAGACTCATTGAAGCGACGAAGGGCTCTTAATGATTTGTTGATGCTCTATAAAACCGTGAACGGACTTACTTAGCAAAATTAGTCTAGAGGTGCCTCGTTATTCTCACGTCAGGTCCAAGCGCACCTCTAGAACATTTGTTATTAGGACGAGTCGCACAAACCTGGGACGCCATGCTCCCCTTAACAGAATGTTCATTCTATATGACAGAGTATGCTCCATCGACAACAGCATTGATGTTTTCTTTGATAGTCTGTCAAAACTAAAAACTAAAATCATTAAACTTGACTTGTAATCAGCTGCCTGCTCCTACTACTAATTTATACTGTTGTATTTTTCCATTAGTGTTTTTTATTGTTTATCTGATATAATTTAATAATATAATTGTAATATTAATTAATGTTTGTGTAATGTTTGTGTCTCAATAATTATTTCAATGATGTAATTTGAGAACGTTGTATTTTAAATCGTATTGTATATAATGGTAATTTTTTTAACTTAAATTTGACTGATTTTTAATTTTTTGTAATGCGATTTAATTGAATAATGTAAATGTAATTTTGATTAATGTATGTAAAATATGTGTGTCTCAATATTTATTTAAATAATGTAATTCGATAATATTGTATTTTTAATCGTATTGGATTTTAATGGTATTGTTTAATAACAATTTTGATTTGACTCTTTACTTGACTTCTATTAATAATTTCGCTTTTAGGCTAAATAATTGTTCGATTTTAATTTAATCAAAATTTTATTTCATAATTTCATTTTATATTATATTTTAATTTATTTATGTTTGTTTTAGATCTTTATTTCAATTTATGTAACCTATTCTGTAAGTGTTGTGCATGCCTGTAAGTGACTTGCTTACACAGGATCTTTTCTAAATGTTTCATTGTAATGTTATGTGTAAATAAGTCGTTGGTGTGCCTTATTAATAAATAAATAAATAAATACGTCCAATATACGACTAGCGCAACATATTGTGTTATTAAGTGGTAATTAAAAATAAAAGAAATGACTCACTTTATTTATTAATAAAAATATACAATGTGTATCCTCAATACAATATATTCTTACGAAGAATTGTTTAACTTCCCATTGACCTCTGAACTTAAAATTTGGTGATAATGTTTATTATTACGTAGTTTTTTTTTTATTAAAAATACCAATATATTGATAAATCTGTTTTTTTTAATGCCCTCTTTTTTTGTATAACAACCATTTTAATTTTGCGTTTTGGTACGGAACCGAAATGTGCGAAGTCCGACACGCACTTGGCCGGTTTTTTGTTTGCCTGACATCTAGCGAAATGTGTGGTACTAACTTCGGCGTTGCACCTTTGCTAGTTTGTTATTGTGAGTCGGTGTCTTCATACCTATGAAAGCTAAACAGTTCTTCCGATTTATAATAGATGTCGCTATAACCAAGTAATTGTGCGTATTTGCAATTTTTAGGGTAAGTTGTTAACAGATTAATTTGTTTCTGTTTTTCACAATATTATTGTTACACACTGTTTAAATCTCGATATTAATATTTCTAGTAAAAAAATTCAATGGTTATCTTTTTATATGGTTCGATTTATGCGCACAATAAGTTGGTAGTGTTTTTCAAATTTTTGCATTTATCATGAACTTTCTAGAGTCAACACATATCTATGTTATAGGAAATGCGGAGCCACTGACCTGACCCATCACAGAGGGATCAAGGGTGCCATACATGGGGTCGTCTGGCACCCATTTGCTGGTTTGGTCCCTGGAGTGGTCACGGCGTATAGTGTCTTCTGGTGCGCCGGGTACCCCCCGAGGAGGGTCCGGTGACGGACAGCCGCAGCGGGTTCTCAGTGAGTGCTAACGCGTGCCCGTGTTCCCGCCATAAGCGGCACAAGAGGACACCTTGGAGTTTTAGTGGGTTCGAGTCCCACATAATTGCACTATCTCCTCGTGGTAGCTTTTTTATTTTCCAATTTTAATGTAGCCAGTGACACTCGCAAGGTACTCGATCCCTACGTCTTCAAATCGATTGACGTAAGAATCATCAAAATCGGCCAACGCGTTTGTTTTTTATAATGCCACATAGGATCAAACATCACATCACACATCACATCATCGGCCTATTAATGTTCCCACTGCTGGGACACAGGCCTCCTCTCTGTGAGAGGGAATGGGCCGTTATCCACCACGCGGGCCCAGTGCGGGTTGGTGGATGTCACATGTCTTCGAATTATGTTCTAGGACATGCCGGTTTCCTCACGATGTTTTCCTTCACCGTTTTGAGAGCAGTGCTGATGAAATAATTTACACAAAGTAAAGCACCTGCCTGGGCTCGAACCCACGACCTGCAACTTGTAAGTCGCGGCCGATACCACTGGGCCACCACTGCTCTCTGGGATCAAACATACATACTGATAAACACATTATCTTCTTTTGGTACTCTGGTAAAAAGACTTGCCTCTCTGGATAGCTGGTTAAGGGTATTACGAGTGTCGAGTAGTATCTTCCATGTCCAGCAGTTGACGTCTCTCAGATGAAATTATGATGGTTTTGCAATGCCGAGACACGCAGAAATAAGTTGCATTTGTGGAATGAAACAATCAAATAATAAAGTATGAACGTTTTATGACAGTTACGAATGTGTTGTTCTCGTAGCACGCCGTAGCATGTCGTAGCGGCTCGTAGCAAAGCGCTACGATAACATTACATACCTATGCATTAAATTTACATGATTATTTTTGTGTAATTATCTTTTGAGTTGATAACGTGCGTTACAGTTTATTATAGATATTAATTTTTAGTTTTTTTTTAATTGGTACGTATTATATTAGACTAGCACAATAAAAATTGTATGTGTTATTATGTGTAAACTAAAACTTATGAATTAATAAACTAATTTTATTTATTAATAAAAATATAAATAAAAGTAGTAAATAAGGAAGGCACAGGTAATGAATACAATTACTAAAACATTTAATGGGTCAACATTGCTTCAGTATGAAAGCAGCGTAAAATGACTATTTTAAATAAGTAATAACAAAGAAACTTCTAAGTTTTAAACTCGATGCCATTTTAAAAGCAATAAATCAAGGGTATTTTATTTAATAATTTCTATTGTATTATTTGCAAATACCCATACTGTGGAAATGTGAATCGTACTGGCTGCATTATGTTCTTTATTTAATTTTTTGTTTTTACCTTATGACTGTACTTGTCACAATTGATTGTTACTCTTAATAAAAATTATTACAACAATCGGTTATGGGCCGACAAAAATAAATTGTAATAATTTATTTTGTACGTAAACATATTTAAAATAGCGTAAAATATTTTTTGCGTAATTAACTATGTCAGTTGGTGATAATATGGCTTCTGCTCCCTCTACATACGCCGGTTCCGGAGCATCTTTAATGTCCATTAAAAGTTTACATGGAAAGGATGGTTACGCTCAATGGAAATTTAAGATGCGCATGTATCTACTGCATGAGGACTTGTGGTCAGCAGTTGAGGGTTATAGTGCTGAAGATACTACATCGGTTACCCTGAGGAAGACTAGAGATTTGAAGGCGTTAACCAAGATGTGTCTTACATTGGAAAGCGGAGCAATCACTCACGTACGTGCTTGTAAAACTGCTAAGGAGGTATGGGATACTCTAGCTAATGCGTACGAAGACAAAGGTATGGGTAGACAGTTGGCGTTAGAACGAAAGCTTTATAGATACGAGTTGCAGAATTTTCCTTCCATCGAAGAGTATATTAATGCTGTTACTGGCACTGCACAAGATTTGGCAGATATAGGCCGAAAAATAGACGATTTATCCATAGGCGCAATTTTACTCGGTGGTCTTCCAAAAGAATTTGATCCCCTTGTGATGGCCTTAGAAAATGCTAATATAGAAGTTTCGTCAGAATTAGTTAAAAGGAAGTTACTCAATGAAAGCGCTAAACGTGAGTCTAAAGAGTCGGCTCTTGCTGCAAATAATGTAAAAGGCAGGAACATTATTTGTTATAATTGTCAGGAGCCAGGACACAAAAGTCCTAAATGTCCACACAAAAGGAAAGTGAAAAAGGTCAAACAGAAAAAACTTCAAAATGTCGTAGAGTCTACACTAATATCAGCCTATGGTGTTGGAGGAAATTTAAGTCCTACGGAATGGTACGTAGACTCTGGCGCTTCCACACATATGACATGTCAGAAAGAATGGCTTACCAATTTTAACCCTACGGTTGACAGCAAAGAAATAACTTTAGCAAATAACAAGAAGGTTATTTCGTCTGGCATTGGTGAAGTGTTGCTTTTAAAAGACAATAAGTTAAAATTAAATGGGATTAAAGACGTTCTATATGTTCCCGAGTTAAGTACCAATTTAATTTCTGTTAACAAGGCTGTTGAAAAGGGTATAACTGTTATTTTTAATGGGGAAGGTTGTTCGATGTACAAACAACGATGTTAAAATAATTGGCAAAACGATAGGCCACGCTTCATGCAACGTTGGTGGGTTGTATAGATTGGATCATGTTCCCATTTATCCAGAAAGCGCGATGGCTACTGAAGCTTTAGCTAGTTCTTCGGACCTGTGGCATAGCAGGCTAGGCCATCTGTGCCGAGCTGCTTTGGAACATCTGCGACGTGGTCAAGCTAAAGGTATTGAATTTTCTTCTTCAGATAAAAACCCTTGCGTAGCCTGTATTGAAGGAAAACAGAGTAGAAAACCCTTCAAAACTATTGATTACAAGAAAGGCAGCAGAATGTTGGAAGTTATACATTCTGATGTGTGTGGTCCTTTTGATGTTGTTTCTTTAGAATCGAATAGATACTTACTTATTTTTGTTGACGATTTTTCTAGGATGGTTTTTTCTTATTTTATTCGCTGTAAGGCGGATGTAAAGAAAACATTTTTAGAATTTGAAGCTCTTGTTGAGAATGTGACCTCTCTTAGAATAAAGAACTTGCGTACCGACAACGGGGGTGAGTACGTCAATGCTGAATTCGAGGCTTATCTAGCTTCCAGAGGAATTAGGCATCAGACTACTGTACCATATTGCCCGGAGTCAAATGGAATTGCCGAAAGAACAAATAGGTCTTTAGTAGAGAAAGCTAGGTGTATGTTGCAAGACAGTGGCCTACCTAAAACTTTCTGGCAAGAAGCGGTTCGAACAGCTACTTATCTTAAAAATAGAAGTCCACACAGAGCTCTAGAAAATCGTACCCCTTATGAGTTATGGTATAACAGAAAACCTGACATTGCTCATTTACGTGTTTTTGGTTGTCGTGCATACGTACATGTACCCGCTTGCGATCGCCAAAAGTTAGACCCAAAAGCAAAACAGTACATATTCGTTGGTTATTGTGATGACAACAAGTCGTACAGGTTCAGAGATCCTACAAATATTAGGAAATCCATTAAAGGACGGGATGTAATATTTTTAGAGAATTGTTTTTCTAATCCCAAGATGAAGGATGAGTCACCCCGTCACGATATTATTTTCTCTTCTGATACGAATAATTTACAGGTGCAAAGCAGCTCAGCCTTGAATAACGATCCTGTAGCAAATACAAGTAGTGCTGCTGCCGTACCTGCAATACCACCTCTCCTTATTGCCGATCCTCTTCCCGCAACTTCAATAGTTCCTGTCGAGGAAGAAGAGGAGCATGTGGAATCTGGTAGAAGGTACCATTTGAGGGATAGAAAACCTGTAAATTATCGCTGGTCTGTCTGTTGTTCGACGATGCAAAGTGGTGAGTTAACCGATGAACCTTATTCTTATTCTGATGTTTTTTTACGTCCTGACAAAGCTAAGTGGATAGCTGCTATGGAAGACGAATATAACTCTTTGATGACCAACGGTACTTGGAACTTAGTAGAGAACAAAGGTCAGAAAATCATACCGTGTAAATGGGTCTTTAAATTAAAACGTGACTCTGAAGGTAACATCAGTAGATACAAAGCACGTTTGGTAGCAAAAGGTTTTCATCAGAGTTACGGAATTGACTATGAAGAAACCTTTTCGCCGGTAGTTCGTTATTCGTCGCTAAGAGTTTTGATTGCGCTAGCAGTTGAACAGAATTTGAAAATGCATCATTTAGACATAGACACAGCTTTTCTGTATGGGAAATTAGAAGAGAAGGTGTTCATGACACAACCTGAAGGCTTTATAGCTGAAGATGAGGAGAAGAAAGTGTGTCAATTGAATAAATCACTTTATGGTCTCAAACAAGCCGCTAGAGCCTGGAATAAACGACTAGATCAGGTACTTCTTGACTTAGGCTATAACAGATTTCAGTCTGAGCCCTGTATTTATTTGAAAAGAAGTTCTGATAGTATTGCTATTCTAGCAATTTATATTGACGATTTAATATTTATTTACGACAAAGAAATCGAGTTATCTTATTTGAAGGACGGTCTGACCAAATATTTTGGTGTCAAGGATTTAGGTGAACTTAGTTATTGCCTTGGTCTGCATGTCGTTAGGCAAAATGAAACTAACGATGTGAAGGTAGATCAAAAGCGATATATATTAGAGACGTTGAATCGTTTTAATATGTCGGAGTGCAAAACTGTCCCTACTCCTATGGACGTTAGTGTTGACCTGCGTTCTCAGTCGGAACCAGCTGTCAATGTTCCCTACCAAAACTTAATCGGTTGCCTTATATTTCTAGCAATTAACACTAGGCCTGATATTTTGTTCGCCGTTACTTTTCTGAGTCAATTTAACAAGAACCCTATGCAGGCGCATTGGACTGCAGCTAAACGTGTCTTGCAGTATTTAAAAGGTACGTTAGATTATGGTCTTACATTTAAAAAGATTGGAGAACCTTTATCTGGTTTTGTCGATGCTGACTGGGCCAATGGTAATGACAGGAGGTCGTACACAGGTTATATTTTTAAATTAGCTAATACACCAGTGTCATGGGAATGCAAAAAACAGCCCACAGTTGCCCTGTCATCCACAGAAGCCGAGTACATGGCTTTAACTAGTGCTTCTAAGGAAGCTGTGTATTTACAGCGCTTAATTGGTGAGATTACAGGTGAGTCTTTTGTGGTTACTCTTTATAATGATAATCAAAGTGCACAAAAGTTGGCACAGAACCCAGTTCATCATAATCGGACAAAACATATTGACGTCCGGTATCACTTTATTCGAGAACTTGTTGAAAGTAACAAAATTAAGCTGTCGTATTTGCCTACTGATAGGATGTTAGCGGATATTTTGACCAAAGGGTTGAATCGTTGCAAACATCAACGTTGCGTGTCTGATATAGGTTTGATGATATCTTAAGATGTTTTTTGTACTAAATTGTTTACTAGTGATATGCTCTCGTGTTTTTTCTATGAAATAATTGTAAAGTACAGTCAGGTCGATTGATATGTGACCCTGTCAGTACAGTCAACCAAATAATTTTGTGGCCATCTCGATTAAAGGGAGGATGTTGAAATGTGAATCGTACTGGCTGCATTATGTTCTTTATTTAATTTTTTGTTTTTACCTTATGACTGTACTTGTCACAATTGATTGTTACTCTTAATAAAAATTATAACAACACATACTAGCCTCAATTATTAACCAGAAATGAATAACAATAGCCTAGGACTACTATAACAATAGATAATACCCAAACGACTTATACAAAATAAGCGTAGGTCTGATAGGGTTTGTAAATCATTGCCACGGAGGACTGTACTGGCAGGCCGCCATTTTCTCCATTTAAGCTCAATGCTCTTCAATAAAATAAATAAGGAAATAGATATTTACTCTCTTCCGCTACGAGGATGCAAAACCCAAGTCTCTACGTACCTACAAAGTCGCACATATGAGGAGACTGAAAATATGCTTAAGGTTCTGTCATAGTACCCACTCTTCCACCAGCAAACTCATGATATTTCGTCTACTCACTCTCTACATACATTACACACACATTCTGTAATTCACACACTTTTACACACACTCACACTCAGATCTCTCTTATCCACACGTATACACATGTCTATCTTATATTAATTTATTGAAGGTTTCATCTTTATTTCATTATAATATTTTAATTCTTAATATTTTAATACCTAATTATTCGTTTTGTTTTGATTTTGACTTTGATTTTTAATAATAGATTTTTTATTATTGATGGTAAATGTTTGCATATTAGTTTGATTTTTAGTGAATGGCATAAAATCAAATATTTTTGTTCTTTAAGTGTCGTGATTTATTTTGATTTAATTTTAAAAGATTGAATTTTAATTTGTAAATCTATTTTATCTATAATTTTAATTGTAACTTTATTTTAATTTTGTTTTCTATCTAATAATGTTGGAACGTTGTCGTCTCCCTTCTGGAGGTGGGCGTTAATGGCTGCGACACAGTCACACTAATGCGGCCATTTCCGTACACAATTAATGTAATTTGTATGCATGTTTTTGTTCCAAATAAATAAATAAATAAAAAAAATAAAAATAAATAAACATAACGTTCTTGTTACTTACAGCTTTTTGTTGTGATCGCTGCGTACGCGCAGGTAACTAAACAAATTCTATTTTTATTAAAAATATTTTTTTTACTGGACTCTTTTTTCTCTTTCTAAAAATGTTTCCTTAGTAATTAACTTGTTATTGACTTAATAAGACAGTGAAAATAAGTTCATAAATTATACGGTCATTGCAATGACAGGACACTATTTTAAAATCTACTCGACTCTCTATTTCATGGCACTTTTTATATTACAAAAAAATGCGATTCTGTTATCGGCATTGTTTGTAAAGAATTTGAAATGAAATATTGTTTTAGACTTTTATCTATATAGGTAAACAACATTTAAATTTTTATTAGCCTTCATTATCCCACTGCTGGGCAAAGGGCTCCCCACATCTTTCCAGCTGACTTTGTCTCCTGCCTGCTCAAGCCATCCGGCAGTAAAGAGTCGAGATCGTCACGCCAGCGCTTTTTATGCTTGCCTCGGTTACGTCGTCCTTCCAAATTCACTAAAGCACAGGCTCGTCGACATGTACATCCTGACTATTCTAACCTATGGCACTCAGACTTGGTCTTTGACTGAGGCTCAGAAGTCCAAACTTAAGGTTTGCTAAGGAATGATGGAGCATTCTACAAAACGTTTAACTGACCGAACGAATTCGCAACACAATGTTATACGCTCCAAGACAGGCATCACTGCTGTTGGAGACAAGTCTGCGAGGCTATAATATAAATCTGCCCAGCCTTTTCTACTAATAGGCTACTAAATACAATGTAGTATTTATTTCACATGAAGCGACTGCCTATTTGTGGACTTAGTATGAGTTTTGTCTCACGCTGGATCGCGTTAACTTAAACCTCAATTTGTATTGAAACTGAATAAGCGCCGTCTAGTGACAGTATTTAGAAACCTCTTTGTTGTATCGAAATTGAAATAAGAGATCGTTTACGTAACGCGATCAAGCATGAGTAAAAACGCGTAATAAACCCATCCAATCTCTGAAAGAACTATTCCAATTTCAATGTTTTACTCATTGTAAGCAACATGTGCAATGTTTTAAACATTGTAAGCAACACCTGCAAAATGCAAGACGCCTGTGTTTGCCCAAATAATTCATAAGTAACGTGTTTAAAGTATTATTTTGTCTTCACAAGTCCTCAATGTGTGCACTCAGTTGTCTGTTTAATATTTGTACTTAATTTGCCTGTAACATTTGTCTTTTGTGGAATCGCATAGGAAGTTGCAAGTAAATGCTTTTATAGAAAGTCGGTCACTAACTTTCAGAATTACAAGAACTGCCAGCATTGCATTATTTAGTATAGCCATTCTTGCAGCTATGTTATGTGAGTTCGCTTTCAATATCCTAGTGATTTTATGAATTTATCAGAAGGTAGTAAAATTATTAGTATGTTTAGTAAAAACTTTATTACTATGAAATAAACACTAGCATATAATAATAATAACATAATGTTGGCCTGGTTCATAGACAATTGGGACACAAACGCCATTACGCCAATTTTACATCACAATATCCACAAGGAATCAATTTGCTAATAATTAAAACTGCCGCTGAACTTCACAAAAAAAGCCCGCCAAAAACGCCTCTTCAGAGCTCACCTTATATCATTCAAATATCTAACAGGAATAGATGATGTACGCATGATAAATCTTCAAACTCAAAGGATAAATATTCATATTTACCCATTTTTTTGGCAAATTTATGTGGTATAATCAAAATGTATTTTGAACGTATATAATGTTTCTTTGTAAAAACTGCTTACGTGTTTTCCGCCGCACCCAAACCTGCACACTAGTTGCGTTACACACTTTCAATCACAATCAGAAGGAAATTCTAATCAGTTGCTTCATCTAACTTAATATTAAAAATGCGAAAGTTAGGATGGATTTATGTTTGTTACTCAATCACGCCAGCACGGCTGAACGCATCTGGTTGAAATTTGGCACAGAGGTGGATTATAGTCTGGAATATCACATAGGATTCTCTTTATATCGGTATCTGGTATTTGGTTCCTTTTTCAAAAAGTAATAGTAATTAGTATTGTACATTAGTAATGCGGTGTATATAGTGTTCTAATTTAATATAGGCACTATATACACTGTGAGTCACACAAACATGACTCCACATGCATAAAAACTCACGTAACAAGTAAAAGCTGCGCGCGGTGCGTGCTTCGTTACATAAATGAACGGTGTTATACAATTCAATACCGTTCAAACATAGATAATCGGTCCCTTAGCCTGGGACGTAACCGGCTAGCTCTGGAAGCGTGTAAGGGGGGGACCATACATCCTCAGATGGGCGCGCCAACATAGTCGGCATCTTGTCGCTGACTATTTTTCACTCGGCCTCTGGAGGTTTCGCTTCCAGTCTCACCGGGTGGGAATGTGTCGCCTAGATGCCGTGGAATCCGGCGCTGTGAGACAGCGTCGCGGCGCTCCCACTGCCACCAACCAATTGACACACAATTGACTCACAAGAGATATCGCGGCACAAAGGCCATGCCTTAACGTGCAATTATCTTGTTACAGAGAAACGTGTTCAGTGGACGCAGACATCGAAGTCACACAGTCTCAACACGTGCATTGACTGACAGACTACATACACTGTGTATGTAGATTGGCAAATGCAAAAAAAGGCCCTTTTCAGGGCCGCATATGACTCAAAATAAATATGTTTCTTGACTGGTAATGTCTAAAAATGAACTTACCTGAGATATTATGTACTTATCTACCTACCTACATTCACAAGTACTTGAAAAGTCCATTAATTTTGAATTTGATGGTTATTACTAGGCACTAGGTGAATGAGCCACGGTAATTAATTACAAACTAGTACATATTCAGATCTACTACTATAGTATAGTAAACATCAACATATATAGTAGGTTCAGTTTTTGGCTATCAGCAGAAGGTTGGGTAGGTACCTGAATTTGAAAATTGTAACCTGACAGGGCCTTTGTCGATGTATGGAGACGTGAATGAACCCTTTTATATGTTTACCAAGTAGACGGCATGTCTTTGTTTTCATGGAACATGGGTAGGCCTTTAGTGTGGGACGCTACTTCCTAGCTAGCGTTGGAAGTGAGGCAACCGGCATGTCCAAGAACCAAAAATTCGAAGACATGTGACATCCACCAACCCGCACTGGGCCCGCGTGGTGGATTATGGCCCATTCCCTCTTACAGAAAGGAGACCGGTGTCCCAGCGGTGGGAAAATTAATAGGCTGATGATGATGATATTTAGGCTACTTGTATTTTATTTCTGTGTATAAAAAATATAAGTATTTTAGGCACTGTATATTTTATCAAGCTAAATATCAGCATGCCGCGCTTGACTCGGTGGAACGCAGAGCCAAGAGACTAATTGGCGACGTCAAACTGGTGGATGCCAAGCTTCACAGCTTAGCTCATCGCCGTAAGGTTGCCTGCTTGTCGGTCTTCTACAGACTGTATTTTGGCGAGTGTGCTCATGAACTCCACGACCTCATCCCACCGACCCCCTTCTACCATCGGACATCTAGACGCACTGCAAGTTACCATCCTCACCTAGTTGCTATTCCACCAATTCGCACCAAGCGCTTCCAAACATCCTTCATAATGCGCTCAGCAAAAGAGTGGAACTCACTGCCTGCGTCTGTGTTTCCGAACGCATACAACCCGAATCTCTTCAAAGTTAGAGTGAACAGGCTTCTTCTGGGTAAGCTCATTCCATCGTCGACTTTGTGTCTGTCACCTCTGACCTAGACTAGAGTCAAGAGCAAACCCATCTCGAGTAAAAAAAAAAAAAAACTAGGTATGTAAATAAATCCTTTTCTATAAGTACATATAGAATTTGTATCCAGTGTAGTTGCACTTTTGGCCATAGACGAGGCTAACCGAAAGCTAAAGGGGCCAGTCTTGCAGACACACAAAATCGGGTTGTACTACCAAGTTATTCGGAATGGTCATTGGGCCAACTGTTTTCGTAAATGGATGAACCGATTTGGATTTTGTTTGAAAGGTGACTTTTTTGAAAGTGTTCTTCTTAGCTATTTTTGATGAAAATCGGTTCAAAAGTTATAGGTGTTTCACTGATTGAGTCAAGGTGATTTCGTGAGATATCGTGGCATATTTACGGTGTTCAAAAAATTGACGATAGAAGCGTGTGTACTAATAGTATATTTATGTAGCACGAAGTAAAAATGTGTAGAGGGTTTTATTTTTTTTAATTTATCTGGGTAAAATAATATGACCGTCGCGCTGCGTAAGGTTTAAAGGTCCCCCCCCTCTCCCCGAAAAGGAAATCTGCTAGACGCAAGAAGTGCAGGCCGGTAAATGTGGCGTCGCTTGGGAGGCACATGTCCAGCAGTGGACGTCTTTTAGCTGAAATTATGATGATTTTGCAATTCCAAGACACTCAGAAATAAGTTACATTTTGTGAAACGAAACAATATCTGAATTAAGTATGAACATTCCGCGAGATTCCCTCTCACAGAGAGGAGGCCTGTGTCCCAGCAGTGGGAACATTAATAAAGCTGATGATGTGTGTGATGTGATTCCGCGACGGTTACGAGTACTGTGTTGTTCTCGTAGCACGCCGTAGGCTGTCGTAACAGCTCGTGGTAAAGCGCTACGATTAAAGTCATAAGCCCCCCCCCTTTCCCCCACCCGGCCTTTACGTGTATTTACTTTGAAATTTAATAAAAATTGAAAATAATAACTTAATTATATAAATAAATAACTTAAGTAGAGCAGTGGTGGCCCAGTGGTATCGGCCACGACTTACAAGTTGTAGGTCGTGGGTTCGAGCCCAGGCAGGCGCTTTACTTTGTGTAAATTATTTAATCACCACTGCTCTCAAAACGGTGAAGGAATACATTGTGAGGAAACCGGCATGTCCTAGAACCGAAAATTCGAAGACATGTGACATCCACCCAACCCGCAATGGGCCCGCGTGGTGGATTACGGTGCATTCCCTCTCACAAAGAGGAGGCCTGTGTCCCAACAGTGCGAACATTAAAAGGCTGATGATATATAAGTAAATATAGATTCATTATAAATGAAGTTATTTTTGAGATGATTCGTACGTTGTCAAATCGACGGTAATCAAAGACAAAGAGCTAATTATTTTGTACTGTTACTTAAGGTCCACAAAAGATCGGCGGTCCGGATGCGGACTGCGGTTCGCCATTTGGTGACTTTGGTTTAGACTATATTCAGCATCAACTTCTAAAGACTGTCAAAAAACAGTATTCTTGTATTTAGCTATAAAAAGTACCTCATAAAACTTGTTTGTAGTATTCCAATACTACTCTGTCAAGAAAGTACCGGAAAAAGATCGATAATATACAAAATGTTAGCTATCCATCCAAATTTATTTTATCACCTTCAAAGTGCCTTTAGAAACGATACTTTTACGCCAACGGATAATCCAACCATCAAAACATTTTTTAAACGCTTTTTCCCGAATTGAGTTCAGTTCTCGCTCCGAATTCGCCTTTATGTCTTCTACCGAATGAAAACGGGTGCCACGAAGTGGTCATATGAGTTTAGGAAAAAGAAAGAAGTCGGCTGGAGCCATATCTGGTGAATAAGGTGGTTGCTCGATGGTATTTGTTAAGTTTTTGGTCAAAAATTCGTTCACAATGATGACCTTGTGTAAAGGTGCATTATCGTGGTGCAAAATCCTAGAATTATTATTTTTTTATTTTTTTTATTATCTATAGGCTTGCGCTTGACCACTATCTCACCTGATGGTAAGCGATGATGTGGTCGTGTGTGTATTTGCCGCAAATCTGGCTCTTTTCGTCTCATTTGCTCACTTAAACGCCGTTTAACGCTCAAATAATATTCTTTATTTACCGTTTGACCTTCCGAAAAGAATTCCGAGTGCACAACACCGCGATAGTCAAAGAAAACAGTCAACATGACTTAGACTTTTGATTGACTTTGGCGTTGTTTTCTTCGGTTTCAGTTCAGTTGGAAGACGCCACTCCGAAGCTTGTTGACTAGTTGCATGTCAAACTTTTCGAGTTGAGCAACTAGTCAACAAGCTTCGAAGTGGCGTCTCATCACCAGTAACAATGCGTTTCATGAATGTTGGGTCGGAATTGACTCGTTCTAGCATGTTGTGTGTTTGTACACAAAATTCCATTGGCGATGCAAAATTTAAGACAAACTCTTTGTTCGATGTTTTTGTCCATTATGAAATCCGCAATACGCACTATATATAATATAACTCAAAACGATGTTTGAATTATATGATGATTTTGCAATTCCGAGACACTCAGAAATAAGTTACATTTTGTGGAACAGAACAATAAATGAATAAACTATGAACATTCCACGACGGTTACGACTAGTTATGACTGTGTTGTTCTCGTAGCACGCCGTAGGCTTTCGTAGCGGCTCGTAGCAAAGCGCTACGATTACATTACATACGTATTCATTAATTTTACACGATTATTTTTTTTAAAAAAGGAAGAAATTAATTAATTGGATATTGTGTTAATAAAAATTGCGAAGAGTAAGGGAGACAGAACGCCGCCCTGAGGTACCCCGGCAGAAGTACTACAACAGGAAGACAAGGTCTTCCCGATGCAAATACGTTGTCGGCGACCAAACAGGTAACTACGAAAATATTCAACAACCGATGGAGATATTTTAAGAGAGGCAAGAACTCCAAGTAAAACATCGAAATCCACGGTATTAAAGGCATTACTGAAATCCAGTAGAGCCAAAATCGTTAGATTACCCATCTCTATGGCAGACCTTATATCGTCCGTAATATTCAGAAGCGCTATAGTTGTGCTATGACCAGAGCGGAAGCCGGACTGGAAGGGGTTAAGGAGATTCTGTTTGGAGAGAAAGGTGCTTATTTGGTTGTGGATTAACCGTTCAAGGACTTTGGATAGGAACGGCAAGACGGATATTGGACGATACTCTGAGAAGATTAGACTTTTTAGGTAAAGGAATTACTTGAGCATCTTTCCATGAACTTGGAAAGACACTGCTAGACGCAGAAAAATTGAGGATGTGGCAAATGACGGGCAGGATATAATGTCCAGCACCGGGAGTAGCATTTTACGGCTGATACAGTCGCTTCCTACTGCGTTTGATGAAATTGATAGTATGCTCTTCTTAACATCACATGCAGAAAACTGTACCAAAAACAAATGGGGAATAACTGGGAGTCGGGAGAAATGAAATATGATTAAATGTATTATATTTAGTTGTCCTATCAAAATTGGACGAAGCAGTAAAATGATTATTCATTGCGTCAATATTTACATCGTTAGGGATAGTTTCTTATCTGGATTTACCGACCCCCAATGACCTTAGAAATTTCCAAACTATGGAAGCGTCCCATTTTTGACAGGATCATGAATATGTTGGCGATTGGCATTCCTACACACCTTATGGCAGTTTTTACGAATTGAGATATCTTGCCCTATTAGCGTCGTAGACGCTTAAATTTGGTTTTTGCCGTAACTTTTTGTTCTTGATGCTTTCAATTTCTACTGTAAGCCACAGCGCTGGCAAATGCCTTAATTTCACTGCCCGAACAGGAGCGTGACGGTCGTAAAGCTCAAAAAGTTTCGTCGTGAACGTAAGAACTTGCTCATCGACTGAAGTAGAGGCAAATAAAGAAGACCAATCTATGTTGCTTGCATCCTCACAAAGACTGTCAACGTCCATACGACGAAAATTGGGCTGCATGAGACTTTTGGCTTTAGCCTTAGGTGGACGAATTTTACATGAACGAAAAATCAGATCATGATAAGAAAAGGAATCGGCTGAGCATTGGCCATGCTTAGCGACGTGGACAGATCAAATCAAGAAGTGAAGGAGAGATGCTCACCAGCATTCGATGGCGGTGGTTGTGCAGACACATTGAGGTCAGGGAAAGGAATATATGCGCGAAGGTATATGGCAACACCACCACCACCAAGCGTCCGGTTGTTTCGAATAAGCACGAAGCCAGGAAGAGAGTAACTAGTAGAAGGGAGACAGGGCTTAAGCCATGACTCGGAAATAAGAATGGCATGCATGTCTTTACAGTCAAAACTTGCCAGCATATCGTGGAAATGAGCCGGCATACGCTGGGCGTTGATATGAATAACATTAAAATTCTTAGGAACATCGGAAAACTGCGCTGTAAGACTGTCTGCAAGAGAAGGTACACTTACAAAACTGTCGTCACCACAAGTCAGAGAAAAAAAACTATTGCTATCGCTGCTTTCATTAGACATGAAAATATAACTAGCTGACCCGGCAAACTTTGTTTTGCCATAAAAACACCAAAAATTCATCTCCCCTACTCTACCTACCCTACCCTACCCTACCCTACCTACACTACCCTACCTACACTACCCTACCTACACTACCCTACCTACACTACCCTACCTACACTAACCTACCTACACTACCCTACCTACACTAACCTACCTACACTACCCTACCTACACTACCCTACCTACACTACCCTACCTACACTACCCTACCTACACTACCCTACCTACCCAACCCTACCTACCCTACCTACGGCACGGGGAGGGTGGGCATGGAGTTCCGTAGGGTGGGGATGGTTCAGTGGGGTAGCCCCCCTAGCCCCCTTGCCCTCTCTCCCTCCACGCCCCTTAAAACGATGGACATTTATGGAAATTTTTAGTCCAACCTGAAAACTTTAACCATGGATATCTCCATAACCATGGGGCTCCGAGTGGTGGGAATCGTACAGGGGGGTTGCCAAACCACCCCCCTGACCCCTACCCTCGCCGCGCCAAAAATCATCGGCCCATAAAGGAAAGTTTATCCTAAATATATAAAGTCCTATCTCGAAAATATACACTAATAATATAAATACACCTGCCAGTTGCGTTCAATAACATTAGACATGATACAAGACAATACAAAAAATTGGTGAATCTGGGCAACAAAAACAGAAACCGAAGCAAAAAAAGTATAAAACAGAAATAGAACAACAAGAAAATTAAATTAACAAACCACTGAATTGTAACATACACTATATTAGAGGTCAGTGCAACAAACGAATAAAGATTTGACAGAGCACAGTTACCTAAAACGGAACGCACCGATAGGAACATAAATTGACGTTTAGTATAACTGACAGTGACAACACTTGACGACAACATGTAAACATTAATTCGAAGTTTTACTTTAAACATAAGTGAAGGTAAAAACAGAATAAAATATCACCCGGATCTTCTGAAAACACTTAAGGACATAATTACTCGTAGTCCTTAATACATGTATTGCACTAATAAAATATTAAATTTAAAACAGATATAAACCCAAAACAATGTTGATCTATTTCAATTACATACATTTAAATTGTCATAACCTCTTGAAATTAAAGTTTATCGTTAAAATACTAAAATAGAATACTCATTGTGAAAACTGATCAAAAAGTGAAAAAGATACATATAACAATTTAAAGAAATATGTCGGTCCGCCGTTTTTATGGCAGTTGTATGGGCGTCATGCTCTGACGTCAGATGATACGTCGCTCCTCATTTTGATTCTTAAGGCGCCGATTCCCTTGAGTAGCTGATTTTAAAATGAGAACTCCGTCTAATTGGCTAGTCGTAATTCTTTGAAAAAAATATATGTTATATAAGACTATTTTCTTAATAGTTTGATCTAAGCAAATTTTGAGTTTTATGTGTAAAACATAGTGTAATTAATTTGTAAAGTTATGTCTAAAACGGACAAAAACACGACAATCACACCAAAACCACTGGGCGTATTTTAATGAAATCAACACCATCTGAAAGATAATTTAACTATTTACATTTTGATCTGAGGCTTTTTTTTAAAGTCATAGAATAATAAGGAAAGTACAAAAAACTAATAAATTTAAGGCCGCGCGGGTGTGAAACTAGTGCGCGTTTTGTTCCCTCAAGGTCGTTGGCGTTAGTCGTCGTCTTAACTTTGACGCTTTATAACTTCGTCTCTGATCGCAGCCGTAACCGAACGTAATGCTCATTAGTAGCGCTTGCTGCCACTAGACCAAAAGTTAAAAATTAAATATATAAGTTGATAGTCTTTTAACAAGCTATTAAGTAATTATACCTACCTTTCCAAGTAGATAATTACTTAATAGCAACCCTTATTTAAATTCGGACAACAAACATCGTTCTAATTACAGCTAAGCTGTCAGGCGGGTAGGTATTTAACTAAATACATCCCACTGCTGCGACAGAGGATCTGTCAGAGAGGGAATTGTATTATTATTTATTTATTAATTGGTCATTTTTAGTTTTCATTTTAGCGTCATTAAAATCTACTTATCCGGATACCAGTTTTTTTTTGCTGTGCAAAATGCATAGTTTGTCGTGGTATATAAAGCAAAGCATATTAAAATTAATTTAAAAACTTTTTAAATTAATTTTAATATGCTTTGCTTTCAAGATTTATCGTACTCCTCCTTCGTTTGTTACGTCTTCCTTGGGATTCAACCGTATTGGATTTAGAATGATACCATTTATCTAACCGGGTAACCAATTCAAACGTGTTTGCAAAATCAGCTCAAACGGTTGGGAATATCAAACTGTTTTAAAATTAAGTTGTCCTATTTGACGATACCCATACATGTTAACTATCTTACAAACTAACTACCAATGCAAATTAAATAAAAGCTTGTAATTAGATGATTTCTGTGTAATCTAGATTTGTGTTGGAGTAAGTTTAGATCACTGGGGACGCGGAATGTGAGAAGTATGCAGCAGGTTATTGTAATATACATCACGATATATTTTAAAGGTTTTTATTGAAGTCTGGCCAGTATGTTGTTTTGGCCAGTTCGGCAGGCTTTAGCACTACTGTGAAGGAGTAGGATGCAAGTTTGTTTCATCTACAAGTAGGAGCTAAAGAGTTAATAGGAAGTACCTGCGATAAGACCGTCAAATGTACGGTCTTATCGCAGGTAGTCGGTAATCACGTGACCTGCAATTTTGTACCGGGAAACTATATTGTAAAGATAACGAAAACGATACATGAAATTCCAGCGAAATGTTTTAAAGTATATAATTACAGAAATACAAAGGGGTTAATTGTATTTTACTACATTGACTTCATTGTTAGCTTATAATAGACAGTGATAACTAACTGCACCCCACCTCAGCTCGTGTGGGTATATAATGCGGCCATGACGTCATGTGCCCTGCCCTCCCCGCCCTTCGCGCCCCGGTATGCGGGGACGCAGCGAAAGCTCGATGACTGTGCAGTGTGTCTTCATTCATAAATCGTCCTGGTGAAGTGCAGACGTGTCATTAAAACCCGAAGATTTCAAGAGCCTTTTTTAAAAATATATTCTTATTGGTGAATCTTAAAAATGGGCTACAGAACTAGTGAAAAATCTGTCGAAGACGCCTTTTATGACAGCGAAATCGAATCTATAACTAATTGGATTAGTAAACTAAGAAGAAAATCCCGAAACGTCAGAAGAAAGTGTGGTGTGAGAAAAGTCGCCATTTTGAGATACTCTCTATCACGTGCGGAGATTGATCTCGTTACCAAACAAAGAGAACGTGCGACGAGGTGGGACCAAAAGCAAGCTGAATTGTGCAATAAGGAAGAAGACGTCGCCAAGCAGGAGCGGGAGAAAATCGACAATCTATGGAAGACAGATCTCAGCGGCTTAGATAGTTTTTTTAAAGAATTAGACAATGTCAAACCTACTAAAAATTAATATTTTTAGTTGTGTTGACGTTGTCTTATTCTTCGATACTGAGCGCGATAAGAGGAAGACCATCACCACCATGGACGTCGTCTACGCACTGAAGCGCCAGCGTCGCGCCTTTTACGGTTTCGGTGGTTAAACACTGCCGTTTCCCGACTGTACGAGCTGTACAAGCTCTACATACTGCGTATGCACACCTCCACAAAAAGGCCCTTTTCAGGGCCGCATATAATTCGATGTAAATATGTTTCTTTAACAGAATTGTCTAAAAACGAAATAACGTTAGATATTAAGTACTTATCTACCTACCTAAACTACATACTTAATAAGTCCTTAAGTATAACATTTCGCGGTTATTATAAGGTACTAGGTGAATGAGACACAGTTACTAATTTATAATACAAAATCATTTTATTATTCAGTAGTAGGTATAAGAATGACTTACAAACTATTACCTATACGGATCTACTATTATTATTACTTCATTTATTTCAGACATATTTATTTATCTATACTTTATTGTACACCAAGACAAAACCAATATAACATACGGCAACATTTAAATTAAAACAAACATACAACAGGCGGCCTTATCGCGTTCTGCGATCTCTTCCAGGCAACCCAAAATGGAGAGAGTTAGCCTGGACACGACATGGGGTTGCACTTGGTGCAAGTTTGAATAAAACAATAAGTAACAAACATAAACAGCACTAAATATAAAATACTAAAATAGATACATAAATACATTCATACATACATATAAATATACAGTCAAGAAAACAATACAGCTCCAACAAGAAGAAGATCACTGTGACAGGTAGTGCCTCTTCACCAGTCTTTTAAAGATCAGTAGTGATTGCACGTGTTAGAATTTGAAGATTGAGGATTTTTATTTTTCAAGTGACAATGGTTTGCTATATAATACATACCTGTCATATTTATTAAGCGCCTACCGACAAATGTTTATGTACCGACCTAAATTATTGTAATAAAATGATTGTATTATAAATTAGTAACTGTGTCTCATTCACCTAGTACCTTATAATAACCGCGAAATGTTATACTTAAGGACTTATTAAGTATGTAGTTTAGGTAGGTAGATAAGTACTTAATATCTTACGTTATTTCGTTTTTAGACAATTCTGTTAAAGAAACATATTTACATCGAATTATATGCGGCCCTGAAAAGGGCCTTTTTGTGGAGGTGTGCATACGCAGTATGTAGAGCTTGTACAGCTCGTACAGTCGGGAAACGGCAGTGTTTAACCACCGAAACCGTAAAAGGCGCGACGCTGGCGCTTCAATGCGTAGACGACGTCCATGGTGGTGATGGTCTTCCTCTTATCGCGCTCAGTATCGAAGAATAAGACAACGTCAACACAACTAAAAATATTAATTTTTAGTAGGTTTGACATTGTCTAATTCTTTAAAAAAACTATCTAAGCCGCTGAGATCTGTCTTCCATAGATTGTCGATTTTCTCCCGCTCCTGCTTGGCGACGTCTTCTTCCTTATTGCACAATTCAGCTTGCTTTTGGTCCCACCTCGTCGCACGTTCTCTTTGTTTGGTAACGAGATCAATCTCCGCACGTGATAGAGAGTATCTCAAAATGGCGACTTTTCTCACACCACACTTTCTTCTGACGTTTCGGGTTTTTCTTCTTAGTTTACTAATCCAATTAGTTATAGATTCGATTTCGCTGTCATAAAAAGCGTCTTCGACAGATTTTTCACTAGTTCTGTAGCCCATTTTTAAGATTCACCAATAAGAATATATTTTTAAAAAAGGCTCTTGAAATCTTCGGGTTTTAATGACACGTCTGCACTTCACCAGGACGATTTATGAATGAAGACACACTGCACAGTCATCGAGCTTTCGCTGCGTCCCCGCATACCGGGGCGCGAAGGGTGGGGAGGGCAGGGCACATGACGTCATGGCCGCATTATATACCCACACGAGCTGAGGTGGGGTGCAGTTAGTTATCACTGTCTATTATAAGCTAACAATGAAGTCAATATAGTAAAACACAATTAACCCCTTTGTATTTCTGTAATTATATTCTTTAAAACATTTTGCTGGTATTTCATGTATTGTTTTCGTTATCTTTACAATATAGTTTCCCGGTACAAAATTGCAGGTCACGTGATTACCGACTACCTGCGATAAGACCGTACAATGGACGGTCTTATCGCAGGTACTTCCTATTAACTCTTTAGCTCCTACTTGTAGTTGAAACAAACTTGCATCCTACTCCTTCACAGTAGTGCTAAAGCCTGCCGAACTGGCCAAAACAACATACTGGCCAGACTTCAATATAAACTTTTAAAATATATCGTGATGTATATTACAAAAACCTGCTGCATACTTCTCACATTCCGCGTCCCCAGTGATCTAAACTTACTCCAACACAAATCTAGATTACACAGAAATCATCTAATTACAAGCTTTTATTTAATTTGCATTGGTAGTTAGTTTGTAAGATAGTTAACATGTATGGGTATCGTCAAATATGACAACTTAATTTTAAAACAGTTTGATATTCCCAACCGTTTGAGCTGATTTTGCAAACACGTTGGAATTGGTTACCCGGTTAGATAAATGGTATCATTCTAAATCCAATACGGTTGAATCCCAAGGAAGACGTATCAAACGAAGGAGGAGTACGATAAAGCTTGAAAGTAAAGCATATTAAAATTAATTTAAAAAGTTTTTAAATTAATTTTAATATGCTTTGCTTTATATACCACGACAAACTATGCATTTTGCACAGCAAAAAAAAACTGGTATCCGGATAAGTAGATTTTAATGACGCTAAAATGAAAACTAAAAATGACCAATTAATAAATAAATAATAATACAATTCCCTCTCTGACAGATCCTCTGTCCCAGCAGTGGGATGTATTTAGTTAAATACCTACCCGCCTGACAGCTTAGCTGTAATTAGAACGATGTTTGTTGTCCGAATTTAAATAAGGGTTGCTATTAAGTAATTATCTACTTGGAAAGGTAGGTATAATTACTTAATAGCTTGTTAAAAGACTATCAACTTATATATTTAATTTTTAACTTTTGGTCTAGTGTCAGCAAACGCTACTGCTGAGCATTACGTTCGGTTACGGTTGCGATCAGAGACGAAGTTATAAAGCGTCAAAGTTAAGACGACGACTAACGCCAACGACCTTGAGGGAACAAAACACGCACTAGTTTGACACCCGCGCGGCCTTAAATTTATTAGTTTTTTGTACTTTCCTTATTATTCTATGACTTTAAAAAAAAGCCTCAGATCAAAATGTAAATAGTTAAATTATCTTTCAGCTGGTGTTGATTTCATTAAAATACGCCCAGTGGTTTTGGTGTGATTGTCGTGTTTTTGTCCGTTTAAGACATAACTTTACAAATTAATTACACTATGTTATACACATCATCATCATCATCTGCCTAGCCTTTTCCGAACTATATTGGGGTCGGCTTCCAGTCTTACCGGATATACACTATGTTATACACATAAAACTCAAAATTTGCTTAGATCAAACTATTAAGAAGTAGTCTAATATAACATATATTTTTTTCAAAGAATTACGACTAGCCAATTAGACGGGATTCTCATTTTAAAATCAGCTACTCAAGGGAATCGGCGCCTTAAGAATCAAAATGAGGAGCGACGTCTCATCTGACGTCAGAGCATGACGCCCATACAACTGCCATAAAAACGGCGGACCGACATATTTCTTTAAATTGTTATATGTATCTTTTTCACTTTTTGATCAGTTTTCACAATGAGTATTCTATTTTAGTATTTTAACGATAAACTTTAATTTCAAGAGGTTATGACAATTTAAATGTATGTAATTGAAATAGTTTATATCTGTTTTAAATTTAATATTTTATTAGTGCAATACATGTATTAAGGACTACGAGTAATTATGTCCTTAAGTGTTTTCAGAAGATCCGGGTGATATTTTATTCTGTTTTTACCTTCACTTATGTTTAAAGTAAAACTTCGAATTAATGTTTACATGTTTTCGTCAAGTCTTGTCACTGTCAGTTATACTAAACGTCAATTTATGTTCCTATCGGTGCGTTCCGTTTTAGGTAACTGTGCTCTGTCAAATCTTTATTTGTTTGTTGCACTGACCTCTAATATAGTGTATGTTACAATTCAGTGGTTTGTTAATTTAATTTTCTTGTTGTTCTATTTCTGTTTTATACTTTTTTTGCTTCGGTTTCTGTTTTTGTTGCCCGGATTCACCAATTTTTTGTATTGTCTTGTATCTTGTCTAATGTTATTGAACGCAACTGGCTGGTGTATTTATATTATTAGTGTATATTTTCGAGATAGGACTTCATATATTTAGGATAAACTTTCCTTTATGGGCGATGATTTTTGGCGCGGCGAGGGTAGGGGTCAGGGGGGTGGTTTGGCAACCCCCCTGTACGATTCCCACCACTCGGATACCCCATGGTTTTGGGCACTGTAAAAAGAATGGCTTGGCAAAATCTGGGCAAGCCATCACAGGAGTATTGATTAATGCCTCTTTTAGCTTGGAAAAAGCTTGTTCGGCGGCTTGATTCCAAGTTATAGGGTCTCGGCCCTTCCTTTTTCCGATAAGAGCGGTGAGAAGGGCAATTATGGAGGAAAAACCGTCAACGAAACGCCTATAATAGGAGCACATCCCTACGAAACCGCGTAGAGACTTAGTGCAAGTGGGAGTTGGATAATCCCTAATAGCGTCAAGTTTACTAGGATCCGTTTGCAGGCCTTTTTCGTTAACGATGTAACCTAAATACTTCAGCTCGCTCTTACAGAACTCACATTTCTCCAGGTTAATGGATAAACCGGCTTCCTTGAGGCGATTTAGCACCTTCTTGAGTAGAGCGAGATGACTGTGGAAATCCTTAGATATCAAAATCAAATCGTCAACGTAGCCAAAAACGCAATCGCTAGTTGAGGTGAACTCAAAATTCACGATCATATCAGTGAGACGCTGCATCTCGGAAGCTGCGTTTGTGAGCCCAAACGGCATTCTAACGAACTCAAAAAGTCCGCGTTGGGGAATAATAAAAGCGGTTTTCTGGCAACTGTCGTTGTCAGCGAGAGGTATCTGCCAGAATGCACTCCTAAGATCGAGCGAGCTTATGTATCTCGCCCCACGAAGATTATCAAGGATATCTTGAATGCGCGTAAGGGGATACGAGTCTCTGATGGTCACGCTGTTTAATTTCCTGCTATCAACGCAGAAGCGGACCGAACCGTCCTTTTTGGTAACCATCACTACCGGACTGGCCCAGGGAGAGCGGGACGGACGAATAACGCCTAACTCCAACATCTTGTCCACTTCGTCATTGAGAATTTTCAATTTTACTGGGGAAAGAGGATAAAACCTTTGCCTAATCGGCTGTCCAGTCGTATTGATTTTATGTGACAGCCATGTGGTTTTTCCGAGTCCAATTTTGTCAGACGAGATGACTTCAAATTGACCAATGACTCTTTATATGTTTTGCTCTTGATCGGGAGACAAGACCTTGCGAGGATGTATATATCGTGGCTCAGTAACGCATGAAACGAGTGGAGGGGAGCGATTAACGGACGAAAGGTACATATTACCCTTAATATTTTTATTGAATGCTTGACTAAAAACAGATGTCAAACCAAACTTATTCCAAAATTCAATGCCTAAGATGACTGAAGAAGACATACAGTGCGCTACTAAAAAATCATGGGAAAAAGTCGTATTATTAAACTTAACTGGGAGATGAACAGTACCTAAGATATCAATAGGCGAGTTATTGGCCGAAATAACACGGGGACACGAATTGTATAAATTTAAAGGAATGGCTAATTCCTGAACAAAAATATCGCTGATTTGCGCGCCTGAATCTAGTAAAGCTTTGACCAGACGATTACCTAGTAATATCTCAATGAATGGACGGTTGTCCGGCGAACCGTTCGCTATCACCGGTGACACTGTACGGAAAGCGTGACGCCGGTGGCTTATGCATTTTTTGGATTACATTTCGGACAATCCCGAGTTATCACACCCGGAGTCCGACACTTAAAGCAAAGCATGCCAGGAAAATGAGGGCAATTACGATAGGTGTGTCCGTTTTTATTACACTTTGGACACAGTTGGGTCTCGCACGTTATTGTTGATATAGGTTTAGGAACAACTGGTAAAAAACTTTCGAAATGAGAGGCCATATCAATTAGTGAATTCAATTTGTTAAATTGGTGAACGGATAAAAATGGCTGATATTTAGGGTGCATATTATGCACAATAACCGTAAGCAGGTTCGATTCAGTTATGGGGTCGGACAACTGGTCGTTCAGGTACGAAACCTGGATAACAAAATCCCTGACTGACTGGTCAGATCTCTGCCTCAAGTTCCTGACCTCTTGTTCGGTCTTGAATTCGAAATCGATAAGGCCGAATGTCCTTAAGAAGGACTCTTTAAGCTCTGGATAGGAGAAATTTGTGTGGCGAATAGATCTAAAATATTTTAGCGGAGCCCCTGATAGCACTTCATGGAAATGTTTTAATAATTGGGCGTCCGATATATCATCTGTATCCTTACGTTCGTCTATTAAGGACGCTGTTACATTTTTGTCGAACTCAAATTTAGGTATCTAGTCGCACACAGCAACATTACGCGTACGCACTCATTGAAACTACTGAGCGCTCGATTTTATACATCACTCAAATAATGTTGGTCCTTGATATTATTTTTTAATTTTATTGAAGTTAATTCAGGAAAATTAGTTGTCACTTTGAAAATGCATTTGGTAACTGTTACAAACCTTCGTCGTAAAAAGTAGGTTATTATTTTCAACCGACTTCAAAAAAAGGAGGTTCTCTATTTATTCGACCCGTATGTATCTGCGATTTTCTTAAAAACTACTGATCCGGTTTCTTTTTTGTGATTGATTGGGTTTTCGTCGATAAATGTATGTGTTATCAAGGTTTTATTGTGTAATAAACACATCAACACGGCCTAGGGATATTTCATACTCAATTAAATAACTCGAAAAGTACTGGCCGCATTGGAATCTTTTATACACCGATTTGTTTGTAATTTATCTCAGACTAATTCCAAATTCAAAATTTTGAAAATTCTTTTGTTTCGGTGGCATAAAAATGTCTTGATGTGTAGGAGAGGGAATTTTCATTTGTGCGAAATTTAGAAAACAATACGAATTACGTTTAGTTACAGTTTTTTTTCATTTTTAAACGAAAGATAAAGTTAAAATTGAGGTATTGTAGCCATGCAACGCCAACATTTGACGAGGGCGGAGATGTTACTAGCTGTGGGAATGCTGGAAGCTGGGTCTGTTCAGCGTAATGTTGCTGAGGACATAGGGACCCACCAAAATGTAATTTCAAGATTGTGGAATATCGTGCCACAGGTGAAGTAGCGGAGAGGCACCGGGGGCCAAGTCGCATCACTACCCCCAGACAAGACCGATTTTTGCAAATTACTGCGCGAGCTCAACCAAATGCAACGGCGACTCAATTGGTCCAAAGGCTGCGAGTGGAACACCAAGTGCTTGTGAGTGACCAAACTGTAAGAAAGCGACTGCATGAAAGCAATCTACGCTCTCGTAGACCACTCCGGGTCCCACCTTTACAGAGAGGCAATCGTGGACGACGATTAGAATGGGTTCGGAACCACGTGGACTGGGGCCGTGAGCAATGGTCCAATGTGCTGTTCACGGATGAATCCAGGTTCGGCTTCCATCCAGATTCACGAAGGACGCGTGTTTGGCGAGTTCCTGGACGATGGAGCCGTCTTCAGAACCCTCAGGAAGTTCACCCATAACAAGGAGGAACAATTATGGTTTGGGCAGGAATTCGTCTTGGAGGACGGACGGATCTCGTTTGGGTGCGGGGCAATATGACGGCAGAACGATACGTCCAACAGGTGCTGGAGCCCGTAATCTTGCCCCACAGAACACAAATGGGGCAAGATTTCCTGCTCATGTACGACAATGCCCGAGCACACACGGCGAGAACGGTAGCAGCTTGGTTACATACACACAATGTTAGGGCCTTAGACTGGCCTGCTCAATCGCCAGATCTAAATCCCATTGAGCATGCGTGGGATATGTTGCAAAGAAGAGCTCTGAAGGAAGTTCCTGAAAATCTGGCTACAGAAGATCAACTTTTTGCGCACCTCAGCAGGACATGGAACAATATTCCGCAGCAAGACATTGACAACCTTGTTCTGAGCATGCCGAATCGTTGCCGATGTGTTATGAACATCCTGGGCGCTTTCTCAGACTACTAACTTCAAGTTTATAAACACAAATTAAATGATTTTTTTCAGTTTTTACTCATAAATTAAAAGTTAATTCATGTACGGTTTCCGTCTATGCTTCATTTTTTTCCATAAAATCCTGAAATTTTAATCGAAGTACCTTAACCATTATTAAAAAAATGGTGGAATATTAAATAACGTATCTTTTAAATATATACATGTCATATAAATAATTACCACATTGATAGTAATTCGCTTTTTTAAAAATATCCCTAGACGTAGATCTTTATCAGATCCTAATATACACACATCAACACGTGTGTGTATATTAGGATCTGATAAAGATCTTCGGAGATAGAAAAGGTAACTCTTCAATAACAAACAGCAAATGACCTGCGATTACTGTGATCGTATGTTCATGAATTGTTTTCACCATACCATTATATAATATCACGCTTGTACGGTTTTAGGGGGTAAACAGATGTATTTAGTATACCCAATATTATTCTCTTTGTTGTAATAAGTAGGTATTTAAAAAAAAACGCCACGTGATATAAGTAGATACCTAAAACGAAATAATTGCCGGTCACTAGGATAAAAAAATGACTTGAACATTTTGCATTACATGGAACATATAAAATATTATTATCCAATTTTTTTTGGAGCATTACATAATGAGCAGCAGCTAATGATGCACTACCCAAAAACCATTAAAATGACACCCATGACGAAAAGATATCAAATTTTCGTCGGCGCCATCTTGTACTTTGGTTTTGACCCCATATTCGATCTAAGCCACCCCAAAAACCATGAAAATGACATCCATGACGAAAAGTTGTAATTTTTTTATCGGCTCTATCTTGTATTTTGGTTTTGACCACATATTCGATATAAGCGACCCCAAAAACTTCGAAAATGACACCCATGACAAAAAGATGTCAAATTTTCGTCGGCGCCATCTTGTATTTTGGTTTTGACCCCATATTCGATCTAAGCGACTCCAAAATCCATGTAAATGACACCCATGACGAAAATTTACCTATTTTTTTTCGGCGCCATCTTTGGTTTTGGTTTTGGCCCCGTATTCGTTATACATACATACCTACATACAAATCGATTAAAATCATAACCCCTCCTCCCACCCATCCACTTCTAAACTTCACCGCCGACAGCTTGACCCATCCAAATCTTACCCTTACTAAGTGCTGCTTAAACCCACCCATCCATTTCTCAACCTTGTCAACAACTGCTTAACACCACCTATCCAAATCCCGATCTTACCCAACATAATTTCTAAATCACATTCATAATAATAGGAAACTCAAACATACTTTTTTTTCGTTACGATAAAATATCAACTCCTTTTGATCACGACAAACGACGCGTGGAGGTACTCACACGCATGCATACTACAATCTTTCTGTTACTTTTATCGTATTTATTTTTTGCGACAGAGCGATACGCCCGTCCTTCCACGAGCGCTTCTGAGCGCGGAATGATGAAACCTTAGAGCAAAATGTATGAAGACGTCGGCAAGTGTTTTTATTTTAGCTAATAATTAAAAAATATAAGGATTTAGGTAATAAATAATTAGCTGAACCTGCAAAGGACTATATATACCGCAATTTCTTATAATTTTAAAGATAAAATATGCTGTAAATTTACCTAAACTGGGACCTATTCGGACCCTACTTTTTTAATGTTTTTGCGATTATTGTGATGGGAAAAACGTATTTGTGCGAAAATTTTGTATGATGTCATACAATTTTTCTGATGCCAATCTGGAGTTGAATATATTATCTTTAAATTAAGACCATGATATCATCACATCTATGATTGCATATACATTAAAATGTAATAGCGTCCTTAAGACGAAAAAATCACGAACGCACGAATTGCCGGAAAAATCGATCTTCCATTTGGAGAGGGAGATTTGCTTATGATAGTAAAATGGACATTCATCGGACTTGATGGGAGACGGAATGCCCGACGACGCTGTAGGTCTGGGTGTTCTAGGCGGAATCGGGGGAGGCCTCGAGATTATCGGGCTCCCATGAACCGGCGTCTCGGTAATTGAGCGATCCTCGTCTGCCATATTGACGACGAATTACCCACGAAAACAAACAAATAAAGATAAAAAATATGCAGAAGAATTTGAGCAGTAAAACGAGTAAAGTAAGAGTTTAAAGAAAAAGATTATTGTAGAGTGTACCTAGTCCTTATCCTTGGTGACGTGTGATAGACGTGCGAACAAACAGAAAACGACAATGAGACAAGCTAACGAGATAGGCGGGACTGAATGCTAAAGAGAAAAAGGACTTTTTCAGCAAAATCACCACACAAAAAAACGCTTACCTTGGATGTCGAGCCTAAACATTCACACACCAGGCGCGCTCTACAGGGTACTAGCTACACGCAAACTACAAGAGATAAATAAAATTCGGGGAACAATAATATATTTGTTGGGCGGAAATAAAAAGAGTCAATTATTTTATAAGGTAACAGAGTAATTCAATAAATTGTATAACATTAACAATGACAACAAGAAATAAAGATTAAAGAAGGCATAAGCAGAATGGACTACTTCCAAGAAGCTTCGGTGGATTTTATGTAAAATAATAACACCTGAAACATAGAAGAAAATCTCTGAGAAATTAGAATTGTGATCTTAAGGAGCACACCACACATGAAGTAAGGAAAAAAAATAAGTAATTGGTATTAATTAAATATTTAAAATTTATTTACCTTTTTAATTCGGGCGCCATTTGTAGCGTTATTAAATAAAAATAAATAAAACTTTTTTAACGCAACGATAACGTATAATTTTGAATTAAATACACAAACACCGAAAACATGAAAATAGTGAATTAGCAAAACATACTATTTTAAAAAAGGAATGACGCAATAGTCAATATCGTTTAAATTATTTTTAGTATTAGGTAAAATAAACATAAGAGTGAAATTATGGCAAGGCATAAAAGAATAAAGCGGAAATCACGTGCCTAATCTTCAGACACAGTTGCAACCGATCCAATGATGGCTTAAGCATACAATTAAAGTACGATACCGTAACATGACACAAGTAAGGTAATAAAAGTTTTTAAGTACGGTAACTTAAAATGTAAGCTACATAAATATAAACAAAAATTTCAAAGAAATATGAAAGCAGACAATTGTTATTGGATGAACCAAACCTTCTTCTTCCGTAGAACCTCTTCAACTTTTCACGATTTTTTAAATAAAATATGTACGGAACCCGTTGAAAGATGTTCGAAACCCCGAAGACTGCAGGTACTCCTGAGGTCATTCGTTCTGTCCCGGGGTAAAGAGCCGAAAGTCGGCTCAACTGATATCTACAGACAAGGAAACGGACCATCAAAATTATGGAACCAAAAGGGTCTGAAATACCAGAAGAAATCGACATTCAAAAGAACAATTAGTAAGAATAGTCATTACATACCAGTTTTGATTCATGATGCATAAACACTTGTCAGCGACATGGTTATATTTATGATAAGCTTTTCATCATTGTTTTGGCTGGACTGCCCTATTCTTCAATCTGTCGAACGGCAACTATGAGGCATGTCCTGGTAGCGAAACGATAGTTGGTGTCTCTGACAGAGCTCAATTACAGAAACATGCGGTCCGCAAGCTCCGGCGCGCCCCTGGACCCGAATATCACGTACCCTTGGCCTAACAACAAGGAATGGTTTCCTGCCACAATAATATCTTTAGTAGTGGATAACAGAGCCAAACCTTTCTATCAAAATTCTTTGTGACAGTCTTAGAAAAAAAATCGTCTTCTGTTTTCTTGACAAACGAAATATGAAAATTTGAAAAATTATAACTAGCCTGCTTTGACAAATTAAAAAAAAGGCTAAAGCAAAGCGTCTTGTAGCGATCACGCTACACAATGTATGAAGCTTTAGCTACTTTACACATATTTCTAAAAAAGTTGCAACATACTTATTAAAAGTTTCAGTGTTAATATAAGGCTTAAGGCCATACAACTCGTTAAGTCTTTCCCTACTGTTTCTAAGTCCTTCAGACGCCTAGTTACTGAATAAAACCTTAGGGCATATAGTTTTAGTTTTCTTCTTAAAAGTAAATACTACCATCATTCACTGTGTGGTCTTGATCGTTTCACTTACTAATTAAAGTGCTGTTCAATCTATTTAATTCACCTGATGTTATTGGTCTGGATTGAATCTGCACTTGATGTATTGGTATGATGGACTCAAAGGTTACCAGTAGCCCATTATGATCCGAAGGCAGACAATTTATAATGGCTTTGTCTAAATAGTCGCAGCAACAAAAACATTATCTATAAAGGTAGCAGCAGTCACAGTTGTTTGGATTGGTTCCATAAACACATATGACAAATTAAATGATTTAAAGAGATTTAATAATCTACTGCTATCTGAATTATTTTATAAAATATTTATATTAAAGTCACCACAGATTATGACTAGTTTATTACCAGTTGCAAGTTTTTCCAAATCATCTTCCATCACTGACTGAAATATACAGTAGTTTTTATAATTTGGGCTCTGTAAACGCACACTATAACATGCTTATCCAGCTCAACGCAGGACAGTTTAACACTATGTTCAACTGATAGATTTAAAACATCTTTTTGAGGTTTTGATTGAATACAATTTTTTATTAATATAAGTGAACCTCCACGCAACTTAATGTTACAACAACTGCCCATAGTATAATTTTCATAATTAATTAGCATTGCATCATCTTTCAGACAATGCTCAGTAAAACAAACAATTTCAAACATTGATTTTCTAAAAACAGTTCTATTTCCAACTGCTTCGCAGAAAAACCTTGAGTATTTTGATGGAATAATTTCAAGGAATTCTGCTTAGCCCCTTTTTTTAAGTTAACTAAGTGAGAGCAAGAAGGTACCTTTTTGATGTTGGATGTACTCCTAACTATTTTCTTGTTGGTACCCTCCCTTGTGCAACAATCTAGTTTAAACTCTAAATGTTAATAGCATAAGTGCTAAAGTTTTTAAACTTAAAGACCACCTGTGAATTAGTATTACTACTTATATCAACTACTGTACATGCCTTCGACATACTGTTTATGTCTGAGTTTATAGTTAAAGATAATAGCCTCGCTATTTGACGTGTTACCTTAATAGGCAGATATACTGTATCGCCTGTCGTTTTTAATTTATCAATAAAACTTTAATCATGTTTAAAGCTTGCTAAAGTCGCGTACTACTGAATTTTGAAATGAAACTAAATCATTTTCTATTTAAATCAAATACCTACTTAGATTTTTCACATAGAAGACACGCTTAGTAAGAACAAAACAATATATTCATCGTAAAGTAATTTCATAGTAAAACCATAATGACCCTTTTAGAAATCCATTCCATTTATGTTTTACCAGCTTCTGCTAGTGGCTTCGCCCGCGTGATAAGTGTTTCCTTATCCCAAGGGAACATTATGCGTCACTGAAAAGGCTATGTGTTATTCCAGACTATAATCTATCTCTGTGTCAAATGTCATCCAGATCCGTACAACCGTTCTGGCGTTATTGAGTAACAAACATACATCCACACTTCCACACACACATCCATCCAAACTTTCACGTTTATAATATAAGTAAGAATAATTTTTTGTTATCTAAAAACGTTGTCTCACACCCACTAGGAATTTCTTCCTGTGTCGTGGGTGCGTTTATAAACATATATAATTTCACATACACAACACCCAGAGCCGGAACAACTATCTGTAGGCCATGCTAATATTTATTTCGTGCGGGAATCGAACCCGTGACACGCAGTGCAGCAGTCAATCGTTCTACCACTGTGCCAACCGTGCGCCCAATAAAAGTAAGATGTGCTTATCCATCGGCCGAAATGCAATAATGAAATACATATTTACAAATTGCAACCTGGGTGGTCGCCGACAGAATTTTTAGAACAATAGATAAGAAAGTTTAAGTACAATGATGTAACCGGTCTAAGTACTTTTTTACCGACTTAAAAAAGGATGTTATTTATAATAAGGGCAAGAATTACTTGTTTAAACGTTATTAGAATATGAGTGGTCAATTGTCATTTGATGCCCTAATGAAAGTGCGAAAAAGTAGATGATATTTGTGTAATAGAATAGAATATACTTTATTTTATACCAAAAATTTACATATCTCTTCATAATTTATTCTAGATTTCTGTAAACATTCTAACACCCGGGTTGTGGAAGTCTGATGGACGCTAGAAGTACATTCCGGTTGATCTGGCGACGCTTGGGAGGCCCATGTCCCGCAGTGGATGTCTTTCAGCTAAAATTATGATTGTTTAGCAATTCAAAAACACTCAGAAATCAGATAAATTTTGTGGAACGAAACAATAGATGAGTGAAGTATGAACGTTCTACCATGGCTACGACTATGTTGCTTTCATAGCTCGCCGAAGGCTGTCGTAGCGGCTCGAAGCAAAGCGCAACGATTACATTACATACTTATGCATTAATGTTAACCGGTTTCTTTTGTGAAATTATCTTTTAAGTTGTTATTTCTTTTTAAATAAATTTGATACGTCTTATATAAGACTAGCACAACATAATTGTTATAATGAGTTAAAAAAAAATAATTAGTGATTGGACTAACTTTATTGATTAATAAGAATATAAATACAGCTAAGAAATAAGAACTACCGCGAACTAAAACATTTGAGTCAACAAAGCTTCATTATAAAAGCTGCTACTCATAATGACTGTTGGGAATATAAAAGAAACATCCGATTTGTAAACTAAATTCAATGCAATGCTTCTTTACAAGCAATAAAGAGTTATTTAAAATTATAATTCCTATTGTATTATTTGCAAATACCAAAAACTGGCTCTAATACTTAAACACAAAACAATATGAATACTAGAACAATGGATAACATCCGGCCGACTTTTTGTTTTTTGTTGTTATCGTGTGCTCGTGCAGATAACGAAATAATGTCTATTTTTATAAATAAAAACTTATGATTTTAAGAAACATGTAACCGATTTGTTAAGATAGTGACGATTAGTTTACCAATTCATTAGGAGCTTGAGAGTCAAAAGGAAGTAACAATGGAAGGTTAAACGAAAAGAATAAGTACAAATAAAAATAGTTTAACCTGTAATGGTTTAGAGTAGATATTACCGACCTAAGACGGGTTCATTGTATTTTGCTTAATTGGCTTTTGCCTTCATTATAATATACGCAGTTAACTCACTTCTGCCAGCAGCTTCACCTTCGTAAAAGTCGTTTTTTTTTTAAAGGTTTTATTAACGGGATAAAAAGTAGCCTCATCATCTAGCTAGGATAATTGGTCTACCCGTGTGCTAAGATTCATTTAAATGTATTTGTAAATACGTGAAAAGGCGACAGATAGAGTTACTTTCGCAGGTATAAATATTATAGTAAGGATTAAACTGAAACTACTCGTAGGTTAAGTGACGAATCAGATTATCTTGTATGTCTTAACTGTACTGAAATTGATTCTATTTACAACAGAGAAGAAGCATAACAATAATATTGAACTATATCATCAGAGTATAATAAAAATTCTTATCTCTTGCAAAATCCTAGACGTGGAAATGTTATTAGATACATTTCTTATGTTTTAGTGGAACCTGGTTATGACCAGATACGATTTCGTTTCATTTAAATAATAAGTGACCAGTGCGTACAACAGCTCCTCAATCCGGTGATACTTTTATAATATGTAATAATAGTTCTCTTTGCAATTTGGAAAAGCGGGATATTGCCCCTGCTTGCTCTGTTATTCGCTTATATAAGGAAGCATGTACAGAGGTTGAAGGCTAAACTTTCATTTAAACCACCAACGTCAAACTTGTCATATTTTTTAATTAAAATGGAAGAAATACTCAGTATAGAAACCACTTTTTTTGTAGTCTATAGGCTCGCGCTTCACCACAATCTCACGTGATTGTAATCGATGATGTGATCGACGGTGAAGCTCGCTTGCCTTTTAATTATTTTTCGTTTGTGTTATTAATTTACTCTGTATTATTTAATTGTTACTTGCATAATGGTAGAATGAGATAGCTTTTTTTAACCGTTTAAAAAAAATATTAAAAAAAGTCTTTCAAAAGTCTTAAAAAAACATTAAAGAACTAAGATGCCGTGCGTTGAGCTGTTCATTTCGTCAAACGCTGATTATTTATGGATCTGGCCAGACCATATCATGATGTGAGCAGCGAGTATTTTCCATTTAAAGAATTAAAAAGAAAATCGCTTTTTTCCATTTGTTAACATATGTACAAAAAAATAGTTGTTATAAAAATTACAAGCGCGCTATGTTATGCCAGAAGATGTACCAATATTCATAGATTTCATTGATGTTAACATTGATAACATAATTACATTAATGGAATGCAATAGTATTAATTGATTTTCTTAAAAAGTAACAATAATCATAAAATGTCAAAAGGAAAAATACAAAATAATGTCAATAAAAAAATACAATTATAAATAATTCATATATAGGTACTTATCGTGGCATAATCTTACGTCAAAAATAAGTTTACTACGTCAATATTCAAATGTTTAAACAATAAAGAGTGAACAATTTTAATAATACAAATATGTCACGTGCAATGTGTAAAAGAAAGAAATTAGCCTTATAACATACCAGGTCAATGATTGCAAACTATGGTCAACAACAGTCATCACATTTTGTCTGTCAAAAATTTCGAAATGCTTTTATATGCTTTATTCAACAATAAACATTTAAGCCTTTCCTAAATAAGTTTATGTTTAACTCTTTAATTGAACTAGGTATGTGGTTGTATATGATTGGTGCCACGCAAAAAACACTTTTTTGCATCAATGCTGTGTGGGACCTTTTTACGAACAAGTTATTGTTAGCGGTCGAGTTCATTTTTAATAAAATAATATCTGAAAAACAGGTCTGGATTGGTCTTAAAATACAGCTACCTCAAAAATATTTAAGAAAGGAAATGTCTATAATTTGTATTTGATAAACAATATTAAGAGAAGACTATTTCCCTGTTTATTGAGTTACCCCAGAAAAATCCGGCATATACTCTGTTAACTTATCTTGTTGCTTTTTGCCGTTTCCGCTATTAGTAGTTGAAATATAAATCTATTGTTGTTAGAAATTATTATTTACACATTAGATAACTCCTTTAAAATTTAAAAAAAATCTACCAATTATTGGTTATGCTCGCCACGATTCGTTCATGAGTTTGGTATTGAAATTACGCCATTTTGCGGCTCATTGCGCCGTACAGCCCCCACCTCAGCTCGTGTGGGTACATAATGCGGTCATGACGTCATAAGCCCTCCCCTCTCCACGCGCTCCTCGATGCGGGGACGCAGCGAAAGCTCTACGTTTGTGCCCTCATTCTTAAATCTTCCTGGTCAAGTGCATACGTGTCTGTGTGATCCGGAGATTTCTTTTTCTAATTGTTTGAACTTTCCGGCCAATCCTCAAAAATGGACTACAAAGCAGATGCAAGGTCTGGCGATGATTCTTGTCAACAAGAAATAGAATCCTTGTCTAATTGGGTTCGACATCTTCGAAGAAAATCCCGAGCAGCCGAAAGGAAGGGCGATTTAAGAGCAGTTGCCGTTTTGAAAAAACCTCTATCGCGTGTGGAGTCTGTACTTGTCTCAAAACGACGAGAACGTGCCAGGAGGTGGGACGAAATACAAGCTGATCTTGCAGTGTGGAGGAAAGAAGAAGATTTTTGGAAGGCTCTTGAAATGTGGAGTGAAGAAGATGAGGTCGCCAAGCAACGCCGAGAGAATAACGAAAATCTTTGAAAGAGTTTTATTTTAAGGGGTCAAACATTGGTTGCACTCTGTACGGTTTCGGCAGTTAAACACTGCCGATTCCCGTCTGTGCGCAACCAACTCTACACACACTGCGTATGTGGATGCGTACCTCCAACAAAAGGCCCTTTTCAGGGCCACATATTATTCGATATTAATATGTTTCTTGAACAGAATTGTCTAAAAACGAACTTACCTAAGATATTATGTACTTACCTGCTAACCTACCTACATACATACTTGATAAGTCCTTTATTTGGCTGATATTATTACGTACTAGCTGAATGAGTCTCAGTTTTTAAATTATTCTAAATTCTTTTAAAATTTAGTAGTGGGTATGAATATGACTGATTTACAAACTAGTACATACCTATATTTATATCTATGTAGGGACAATATTTTAGATTTGTGTAATAATTCATCGACTGAAGAGTCAATTATTG
This sequence comes from Orthosia incerta, assembly GCA_948252205.1. Lineage (NCBI taxonomy): Eukaryota > Metazoa > Arthropoda > Insecta > Lepidoptera > Noctuidae > Orthosia > Orthosia incerta. The sequence goes on from OX411747.1 coordinate 16,014,736, forward strand.
AACAAAATATGGCGAAATTCGATTTAAAAATCGCCTTGAGCTTATTACCAGTTCTAAATGACGACGGCACAAATACGAAACAGCTCATTGATGGCGTAGAATACTATGAAACGGAACTTGACGTAGACGGACAAATTAAATTGATAAATTTTGTTTTAAAAAGTCGACATTCGCAGTCTGCTAAACTTAAACTTAATGCAAAGTATGACAGTGTTAATGAGTTAGTAAAGGCTATGAAAACATGTCTGTTACCAAAAAAATCAGCAACAGCTCTACAACACAAATTGTACAATTTGAAACAAAATGATCTTACTATAGATGACTACGGTAAGAAAATAACTGATTTGTTTGTTGACTTGACGATTTCCCAATCAGAAGGCAATGAGTCTAGCTACGAAATATTGAAGCCTATTAACGAAAAATCAGCCATTAAAAGTTTTGCCGACGGATTAAGAAATCGTCGACTAAGCACAATAATAGCAGCACGACAGTTTACATCTTTAAGTGATGCCATACAAGCAGCCATCGATGAGGAAGTTTCAACACCGTCCACGTCAGGTGACATTTTATTTATGCGTCGTAATAACAATTACTACCAATATAGGAATTCCAGAGGCCAGGGGATGTCACGAGGACGAGGACAATCAACGCCACCGGCGGAACGGAGGGATGATCGAATATCGCAAACAGGTCGCGGTGGATGGAGATCTCGTGGCCGCGGCGCATTTAACCGTGGAGCTAAAGGTAGGATTTTTTTTAACCAAGCTACTATTCACCAGGAACAGCAACAAAATACGCATATTTTGACAGATTCAAATCCGCGAGAAAATCAATCTGAAAATAACAATGATAATAATAATTCAGAAGAGTTTTTTCGTGAATAAAAGCGTTATGATGTCATGTAGTAGCATATATCATATTTCATTACACTCTAAACATAACAATCTTACATATACGTGGCTAATCGACACCGGTGCATCCATATCGGCCATAAAATATAAACACATTGCTGAGTTGAATGAACCCATCCAAAAAGGAAAACTTGTTGTAAATGGTATTGGTGGAAAAATTGAAGCGATCGGTTTTGTTTATCTTGAATTAAGAGCAGGTGAACAAATTCTAAGCCATAAATTCTACGTATTTGAATCCTTACCCTGTAAGGCAAGTGGCATTTTAGGCCAAGACTTTTTGAGCAAATATCATTCGATTATTAACTTCAAAAATTACTCCTTAGTTATGTATAATAACAATAAAGAAATTTGTGTGCCTATTACCAAACATAACGAGACGCTAACTATACCCGCTAGGTCCGAAAGCACACATTACATTACGACCGATATAACAGAAGATTGTGTAGTTTGCGCAGAGCAGATAGGAAACGGAATATTTTTAGCAAGTACAATAGCAAGCCCCGCGGACGGAAAGCTACCAATAAGAATTTTGAACACAACAGAAAACGATTTTTATGTACATAGCATTAATCCTAAAATACATAAAGCAAGAGATTATAATATCTATATATTTGACAAGCCAAAGAAACATGCAGAACGAGTCAAAAAACTGCTTCCCTTATTAAAATTAGATCATCTAAATAAGGAGGAAAAAATCAGCATTAGGAACATATGCGCAAAGTATAACGATATCTTTTATCTCGAAGGAGACCAACTCACTACGACAACTATATATAAACATTCAATAACAATACAACCCGGTACTAGACCAAGTTACAGCAAACCTTACAGGCTCCCACATTCACAAAAAGGGGAAATACAGAATCAAATTAACCGCATGCTCGAACAAGGTATAATAGAACCCTGTAATAGCGAATGGTCTAGTCCCGTTCTATTAGTACCAAAGAAATCAAATGGAGAGAAGAAATGGCGTCTAGTCATTGATTACCGAAAGTTAAATAACTGTGTTCAAAATGATAAATTCCCACTGCCAAATATTCATGAGATATTAGACTCGCTTTCTGGTTGCATTTATTTTACGCACTTAGACTTAAGCCAAGGGTTTTATAACGTGGAACTTGAACCAGATAGTAGGAAATTTACAGCTTTTATTATTATAATATCAAATGACTAGAATGCCAATGGGTCTTAAGACAAGCCCGAACTCATTTGCCCGAATGATGACAATGGCAATGGCGGGCCTTAATTATGAAAAATGTTTATGTTATCAGGACGATTTAATTATAATGGGACGGGACTTATCAAATCATAACAAAAATTTAATCGAAGTACTAGAAAGATTACGCAGTGTCAATTTAAAATTAAATCCGATGAAATGCGACTTTCTTAAAAAGGAAATGCTCTATTTAGGCCACGTCGTAACAGATAACGGTGTACTACCCGATCCAGAAAAGATTAGTGCTATACAAAACTATCCAATTCCCCAAAACACAAATGAAGTAAAGCGTTTTGTAGCCTTAGCGAATTATTATCGCAAATTTATTCCAAATTTTGCTGAAATTGCAAACAGTTTAAATATTTTGTGTAGAAAAAATGTAGAATTCATTTGGAATAGCGATGCACAAAAGGCATTTCAGACACTTAAAGAATGTATGTCTACACCACCAGTTCTCCAATATCCGGATTTATCAGATAAAAATCAGTTTATTGTACAAACTGATGCGTCAGGGTACGCGATAGGAGCGGTTTTATCCAACGGCAATGGTCGGCCAGTCGCTTACGCCAGTAGGAGTTTAAACAAAGCTGAACGTAATTACCCGACTATTGAAAAAGAACTCCTGGCTATAGTATGGGCCGTAAAACATTATAGACCCTATTTGTATGGTCGTCCATTCAAAATAGTAACTGACCACAAACCACTGGTATATTTATTTAGCTTAAAGGAGCCATCAAGTAGACTACTCAAATTCAGATTATGTTTAGAAGAATATGACTATTTAATAGAATATGTCAAAGGTCAACAAAATGCAGCCGCCGATGCTTTATCTCGAATTCCAATATCATCGAAAGATTTAAAGAACATGCACGAAAGTTTATTTGTAATGACACGAGCACAGATAAAACGATTAGAACAAACTTCTCATATTCCGGAAGATACCGCAGACAACTGTGTCCCGGATCAAGAAGATCAAGCAAGGATTGTGGGAACAATCAACAAGCCTAGTAATGCAGTAGAGCTGCAATTCATTGATAAAACAAGTCTAAACAGGCTACAAAAAACGAATAGAATATATAAGGGAAATAATATATTTTCATATGATCAAGCAAAAATGATGTTGTATATAAATCCATCTGCTCGATCACAACTGACGCCAGCCGCATTTGTGAGAGCGATGTGCGATTTCTGTAAAGTTAATGATATACATGAAATATGTTTCGTGAAAAATAAATCCCATAACTTATTCTTAGGAAAAATAACTAATGAGGTTAAAAGATATACTAAATGGGAAGGACCGCGATTGTGTATTTTAAATAATATAGAAAAAGTAGATAATTTAGAAGATCGGAGAGTCATTTTAAATGACTTTCACTTATTACCCACAAGTGGCCACGCAGGCACAAAAAGAATGATTAACAACATTAAAAAATATTATTTCTGGCCGGGTCTCGAAAAGGATATAAATAACTATGTTAAAAAATGCCCTATTTGTCAAAAACAAAAGTATACGGTTATGGTAAAAGAACCCATGGTAATAACCACAACGGCACAAACATCATTCGAGAAGATATTTTTAGACATAGTAGGGCCTCTTGATAGAGATTACTATAACTACACGTATATTTTAACACTTCAATGTGAACTATCAAAATATGTATGCGCTTTTCCACTAGTGAATAGAACAGCAGCTGAAGTCGCTCGTGTGTTCGTCAACAACTTCATCCTCGTGCACGGTGTGCCTCGGGAAATCGCTACTGACAGAGGAACGGAGTTTATGTCAGAGACATTCAAAGCGGTATGTACAATTCTTAATATTTCCAAACTGAACTCAACAGCCTATCATCACCAGAGCATTGGTGCACTGGAGAATTCTCACAAAACCCTAGGGGCCTTTTTAAGAATGCACATCAATCAAAGACCAGACTCATGGAGTTCATGGTTACCTTTTTGGGCCTTTGCATACAACACCACAGTACATTCATCGACAAAATTTACTCCCTTCGAACTTGTGTATGGAAAGAAATGTAACTTACCAAGTAACCTTTTAAGAACAGTAGAACCACTATACAATTATGACAGTTATCCCCTTGAGCTTAAATATAGATTACAGATTTCACAAACAGAAGCACGGGAAAACTTGATTAACTCGAAATTAGAAAGGAAAAACAGATATGATAAATATGTAAGACCTGTAGAATATAAACCAAATGATAAAATATTGATTAAAAATGAAACTGGTAATAAGCTCTCAAACCTTTATACTGGTCCCTACACTGTTATTAGAGATTTGTCGCCAAATGTAGAGGTAAACATTAATGGAAAAATTGATGTTATTCATAAAAACAGAACGAAGTTGTATTACTCATAAAGTCATAATATATTGTATACTTAGCAACAATACCTAGGTTACTGACCTTCGTTGCGATCGTGGCTGTAAAATGATATGCACTCGTGATGCCCTGAATGAATGGTGCCAACAAAAAGTACTTACATGTTTTATTTGTAAACACAGAACTCAACTGTAATCTTAGGTATAAGTTTGAAAAAAAAAAAAAAGCAATTCGCTTGTATATAAACACAAGCGATACAACAACTGTAATCTTAGTTATAAGTTGTTTATTAATATACTTATATATAAAAAAAAAAAATAAACCTGCGAGTAACTCAAACGCGTAACCATTACTCGTAGATAATAAACAGTAATTTTACATTAAATTTGTAACCACATTACGTAGTTTTATATATATAAAAAAAAAAAAAAAAGTATCCATGCAAAGGAATACTTTTTTTTTTTATTGCCTTGGGAGGTGTGATGTAGTACGTATGCAACCTCTATTTCAATGTGTGTAACCAATATATAAGTCATAGTATCAACATAATAAAGGCAGTCTTACACCACATTTTGGGATGTTTTATTATATCTGACACCCGACCATACAATGTAATTATTTACGATATGATCGCCAATGATTGACATACGAATATTACGAAGAAACTGTGCGTTTAGCTGTTCATATCGTCAAACGCTGATTATTCATGGATCTGGACATTCCAGACGGGTGGTTGAAATAAAAATAAAACTATATTTTTATGTATTTTAAAACTTTACGTGTCATAAATTATATTGCCGTTGCGAAAAACTCTTAAATATGCATTTTTTTTCAATTTATTATAAGCAAATGAAAATCGATAACATTTTAAAACGAACCACGTGACTACGAACGCGCCACGATTGGTCACCATGTTGGTGACGTCATTATGCTCAAGGAATTTCACGATAGTACAGTGTCAGCGTGTGTGTTTCTACAGATTTATTATAAGCTTTTTTTACTGTTATTGGGTTTATATGTGAAAAGTTAAACGCAGCCGGGTGGGCTGAAACTTAAGCATGTAGTAAACCAGAAACCAGCGCGAGGGCGAAGACTTTAAGGTTTCAGTTGTTTTAATTGGGATGCTGGTAAAGAAATTTACAAATTCTTGAGCTACTTTTTTGTTATCTCTAATAAGTCCCTGTGTAGTTTCAAGCGTGTGATGAGCATTATTTCTTTTGTTTCTGTTCGTTTCATTGTTTATAATTTTTCAAACTGTCTTGATTTTATTTTCTGCGAATTTGACCTTATTGCCAATGCTTTAGCTACTTTACACGTATTTCTAAAAAAAAATTGATTAAGTAGCAACATACTTATTAAAAGTTTCAGTGTAAAATATAAGGCTTAAGGCCGTACCCTGACCAAAAAATCAGCATCAGATATGAGCATGTCTATAGGCCTAGCGGCACTGGTGGCGCATGAATCACAGTAGTGAATACGCCCAGATTTTAGAATAAAATCTTTATAAAATCGAATATTGGTCTTTTGAAAAAAAAAAAATTTCCTTATCAAATTGTCCATCCATTCGTGTAAGTACAAAAAATAATTAATGAACACTTTACGAGGAGATGCATGATATCAATAATTATTTCTCATTTTTATGGTTTTGTTGGAAGGAGATTAGTGAAAAAAAGGCTTTGTCTAATTAGTCGCAGCAACAAAAACATTATCAATAAAGGTAGCAGTAGTCACAGTTGTTCGGATTGGTTCCATAAACACATGTAACAAATTAAATGATTTGGAGAGATTTTATAATCTACTGCCATCTGAATTATTTTCTAAAATATTTATATTAAAATCACCACAGATTTTTTCCAAATCATCTTCCATCACTGACTGAAATATACAGGAGTTTTTATAATTTGGGCTCTGTAAACGCATACTATAACATGCTTATCCTGCTCAACGCAGGACAGTTTAACACTATGTTCAACTGATAGATCTACAATATCTTTACGACGTTTTGATTTAATACCAGTTTTAATTAATGTAAGTGAACCTCCACGCAACTTAAAATTTCTGTTAAAACAACAGCCCACAGTATAATTTTCATAATTCATAAGCATTGCATCATCTTTCAGCCAATGCTCAGTAAAACAAACAATTTCAAACATTGTTTTTCTAAAAACAGTTCTATTTCCAATTGCTTCGCAGAAAAACCTTGTGTATTTTGTTGGAATAATTTCAAGGAATTCTGCTTAGCCCCTTTGTTTAAGTTAACTAAGTGAGAGCAAGAAGGTACCTTTTTGATGGTGGATGTACTCCTAACTATACCCTTGTCCAACAATCTAGTTTAAACTCTAAATATTAATAGCAGAGGTGCTAACGTTATTAAACTTAATGACCACCTGTAAATTAGTATTACTACTAATATCAACTACTGTACATGCCTTCGACATACTGTTTATGTCTGAGTTTATAGTTAAAGATAATAGCCTCGCTATTTGACGTGTTACCTTAATAGGCAGATATACTGTATCGCCTGTCGTTTTTAATTTATCAATAAAACTTTAATCATGTTTAAAGCTTGCTAAAGTCGCGTACTACTGAATTTTGAAATGAAACTAAATCATTTTCTATTTAAATCAAATACCTTCCTAGATTGTTCACATAGAAGACACGCTTAGTAACAACAAAACAATATATTCATCGTAAAGTAATTTCATAGTAAAACCATAATGACCCTTTTAGAAATCCATTCCATTTATGTTTTACCAGCTTCTGCTAGTGGCTTCACCCGCGTGATAAGTGTTTCCTTATCCCAAGGGAACATTATGCGTCACTGAAAAGGCTATGTGTTATTCCAGACTATAATCTATCTCTGTGTCAAATGTCATTCAAATCCGTAAAACCGTTCTGGCGTTATTGAGTAACAAACATACATCCACACTTCCACACACACATCCATCCAAACTTTGACGTTTATAATATAAGTAAGAATTATTTTTTGTTTTCTAAAAATGTTGTTTCACACCGACTAGGAATTTCTTCCTGTGTCGTGGGTGCGTTTATAAACATATATAATTTGACATACACAACACCCAGAGCCGGAACAACTATCTGTAGGCCATGCTAATATTTATTCCGTGCGGGAATCGAACCCGCGACACGCAGTGCAGCAGTCAATCGTTCTACCACTGTGCCAACCGTGCGCCCAATATAAGTAAGATGTGCTTATCCATCGACCGAAATGCAATAATGAAATACATATTTACAAATTGCAACCTGGGTGGTCGCCGACAGAATTTTTAGAACAATAGATAAGAAAGTTTAAGTACAATGATGTAACCGGTCTAAGTACTTTTTTACCGACTTAAAAAAGGATGTTATTTATAATAAGGGCAAGAATTACTTGTTTAAACGTTATTATAATATGAGTGGTCAATTGTCATTTGAGGCCCTAATGAAAGTGCGAAAAAGTAGATGATATTTGTGTAATAGAATAGAATATACTTTATTTGATACCAAAAATTTACATATCACTTCATAATTTATTCTAGATTTCTGTTAACATTCTAACACCCGGGTTGTGGAAGTCTGATGGACGCTAGAAGTACAGGCCGGTTGATCTGGCGACGCTTGGGAGGCCCATGTCCCGCAGTGGATGTCTTTCAGCTAAAATTATGATTGTTTAGTAATTCAAAAACACTCAGAAATCAGATAAATTTTGTGAAACGAAACAATAGATGAGTGAAGTATGTACGTTCTGCGATGGCTACGACTATGTTGTTTTCATAGCTCGCCGTAGTCGCTGTCGAAGCGGCGCGTAGCAAAGCGCAACGATTACATTACAAACGTATGCATTAATGTTAACCGGTTTTTTTTTGTGAAATTATCTTTTAAGTTGTTATTTCTTTTTAAATAAATTTGATACGTCTTATATAAGACTAGCACAACATAATTGTTATAATGAGTTAATAAAAAATAATTAGTGATTGGACTAACTTTATTGATTAGTAAGAATATAAATACAGCTAAGAAATAAGAACTACCGCGAACTAAAAAATTTGAGTCAACAAAACTTCATTATAAAAGCTGCTACTCATAATGACTGTTGGGAATATAAAAGAAACTTCCAATTTGTAAACTAAATTCAATGCAATGCTTCTTTACAAGCAATAAAGAGTTTTTTTTTAATTATAATTTCTATTGTATTATTTGCAAATACCAAAAACTGGCTCTAATATTTAAACACAAATGAATTACAATATGAATACTAGAACAATGGATAACATCCGGCCGACTTTTTGTTTTTTGTTGTTATCGTGTGCTCGTGCAGATAACGAAATAATGTCTATTTTTATAAATAAAACTTATGATTTTAAGAAAAATGTAACCGATTTGTTAAGATAGTGACGATTAGTTTACCAATTCATTAGGAGCTTGAGAGTCAAAAGGAAGTAACAATGGAAGGTTTAACGAAAAGAATAAGTACAAATAAAAATAGTTTAACCTGAAATGGTTTAGAGTAGATATTACCGACCTAAGACGGGTTCATTGTATTTTGCTTAGTTGGCTTTTGCCTTCATTATAATATACGCAGTTAACTCACTTCTGCCAGCAGCTTCACCTTCGTAAAAGTCGATTATTTTTTAAAGGTTTATATTCACGGGATAAAACGTAGCCTCATCATCTAGCTAGGATAATTGGTCTATCCGTGTGCTAAGTTTCATTTAAATATATTTGTAAATACGTGAAAAGGCGACAGATAGAGTTACTTTCGCAGGTATAAATATTATAGTAAGGATTAAACTGAAACTACTCGTAGGTTAAGTGACGAATCAGATTATCTTGTATGTCTTAACTGTACTGAAATTGATTCTTTTTACACCAGAGAAGAAGCATAACAATAATGTTGAACTATATCATCAGATTATAATACAAATTCTTATCTCTTGCAAAATCCTAGATGTGGAAATGTTAATAGATACATTTCTTATGTTTTAGTGAAACCTGGTTATGACCAGATACGATTTCGTTTCATTTAAATAATAAGTCACCAGTGCGTACAACAGCTCCTCAATCCGGTGATACTTTTATAATATGTAATAATAGTTCTCTTAGCAATTTGGAAAAGCGGGACATTGCAGAGGTTGAAGGCTAAACTTTCATTTAAACCACCAAAGTAGTGATTTATTGGGTATTCTATTCCACCTGTCGCTTCCAATATAAATGAAATCTTACATAGTGCAGTAATGCAGTAAAATACTGGTTCGACGCCTATTCCACAACGTTTGTGGTTTGGGCGCTACTCCACTTTTTAAAACTCGTTTGGTTACGAATGGAACGAAAAGTTTTTTAGAATTTCCAATAACATAAATTTATCCACAAAGTTTGTGGGGAAGGTATAACTTATAAATAATTGTTAGCAGTAATTTTACGCTACATTATATTCTTACTAATGTAGTGAGAAGGTTGAATTTTGTATCACGAAACAAAATACAAATAACTAAATTAACTACAATGCATGCCTCAGTGAAATCTGATTTAAATGACATTTGTAAACTTATAATCAAGAATTCAAGCGGCAAGATTATATTTATTCGAGATTTGAAAACTGATCAGAAAAATACAGATAACGATTCATCAAAACACCAGGACAGCTATAAAAACCGCACAGAAGATTTGTTCCAGCGACAGATGCAAGATTTGGTGAAATCTCATTTAGAAAACACTCACTATCTTATAATGAAGGACAGCCACGGTAAGGTTGTTTGTACATTTGTTCGAGTTAGTGACAATGAGTTATAAATGTCAGTGTAATAAAATAATTGACTCATTATTAATATAACCGTTTAAGCAGTTGCCATGAAATTTGTAAAACAACCACAATCGTTACAAGTAAACCAACTTTGTGTTCATTCTCAGGAGACTGGTTTTCGCCATGGAGAATTATTACCTAAATCGGTACGATGCATCATTTGCGGACCGTCAAATTGTGGAAAAACTAATTTAATAATTGGTCTTCTTATACACGAGAATGGTTTAAGATTTCAAAACGTTTATGTTTATTCGAAAACCTTGCAACAACCTAAGTATCTTTTTTTAGAAAAAGTCTTGCAACGAGTACCTGGCATTTCATTTCAGAAATATCATGAAAATGAGCAAGTACTAAGTGTTCAGACCGCAAAACCGAATTCTGTAATTGTATTTGATGATGTTGCTTGTGAAAACCAAAGTAATATACGTGATTATTTTGCTATGGGGAGACACAAGTTCATCGAATGTTTTTATCTAAATCAGACGTATAGTAAAATCCCTAAATAGTTAGTAAGAGATAACGCAAACCTAATCGTACTTTTTAAACAAGATGAAATAAATATGAAACATGTTTATGAAGAACACGTCAACACTGACATGACATGGATTGAATTTCGTGAAATGTGTTCAAAAATATGGAGTATACCTTTCTATTATGTTGTAATTAATAAAGATTGTTCAAAAAACAAAGGATGTTATAGAAGTAAATTTGACACGTTTGTAGTCTTTGACTAAGAACACGAATACATATAGTATATAAGGCATAGGCGTACATATAGTATACCTGTCTAATAATATTATTCACCTTACGACGCTAAATCAATAACGACCTATTTACCAATATGGAAAAATCAATGAAACGACAAATTGTTGATGCGGCAGAAGCTGTAAAGATAAAAATACGAAAAATGAGAGATGCCGAGATTGACAATAAACAAGCACTGGAATCTGTTTTTAAACCTGTAATAGAACCACTTAACTTAATTGCTAATGCTGCTAAGCAAACTCCTCTCCTGCGTGTTAGTGATGATTTTGCTGATGTTCCGTTTACTAACGAAACTTTGCAGAAAGAAAGAACTGGTAGCGCAGGAAGAAATGATAATAATGATGATGAAGACAAATATGAATCCGATACAAACAGTGACTCTTCTTATGAATCAGTAGTTGAAAGTAATCAAGCTTGTGATACGTCATCCTGGTCAGTATCTTCGGATGCTTTGGTAGATATTCCATTTGGAGTAAGAAAAGACCGCGGGCAACTGATGTTAGGCTCTGCTTGCATAACGATCAACGATCAATACATCACCGTGGCTGAACGTAAATATCGAAATACACCTGGTTTAAAACAGTTGTTGCTTAAGAAAGATGTAGACTTAAGCTTGGTTACAGATAGTGATATGCAAAATTATAAGTTGATGTTACTTGACACAAATGCACATCGTCGAGACTATGAGCCAAGTAAGCCAATAAAAAGTAATAAAGGACAAAAATATTTGCAAGTTATTAAACCTCTTTTTCAACTGAAGAATACAGTTCAGGGAAAGGGTCTACCGTTAATAAAAAAGTGGCGAAAAAACGTCGATTTAGTGTACTGGGATGATCCTAATGAATTAGTGGAAAGGTTGAAATTGTTAATTGCATCTAGAGATGCTGGCAACACAGGATTAGATAATGAAATTATTGCTATCATTGAAGAATTGCGTGAATGTAAAGTTATAAATAAATAAATATTTTAAAATGTGTTTATTTTACTATCAACCTCTCGATACAATACACCTTAAACATGAACGTAGACAAATTCGGACACTACATTCACAAAAGAATGCGTTTATCAGAGTTTAATGAAAATGCATTATTAAAATCAGGAAACGGAGACTTTGATTTAAAAACATCAAAACAGAGGAATTAGATCTCCAGTAGAAGCAGACGATGCTGTGAACAAGGATTATGTAGATCGATTGAATGCTAACACGTTAAAAGAATTAAATAATCTGTCTGTGAACAAGGATTATGTAGATTTATTGAATGCTAATATGCATAAAGAATTTAATAATCTGATTGATGCATTGCGTTCTCAAATGATAAAAGATGCAAAGGGTATAGTTCAAGCTACTTTAAAAGCAAGGGTACTTGAGGTTTCAACTCATTTGCAAGATAAGTTTTATACTAAAGCAGAGGTAGATAAATTACTTGAAAATTTCAGTAATGACAAAACAACAAATAGTAAATGAAATACACAAAGCTGCACGAAGAAATTTCCTTAGACGTACTGTCATTCTAAAGGGGATCGATGACTTGTGGCAAGCTGATCTAATGGACATGCAGAACCTGAGGAAATATAATAAAGGTTATAATTACATTTTAGTTGTAATTGACTGCTTCTCAAAGTATGCTTGGACAGAGCCGTTAAAATCAAAAAATAAACTTGATGTTACTCATGCATTTAAACGAATATTGATTAACAGTCATCGTAAACCAGTTAATTTACAAACTGATATGGGAACAGAATTTTATAACATCACCTTTCAAACGCTTATGAAAAAGCACAACATTAACCATTACTCATCGTTTTCTACTAAAAAAGCATCAATTGTGGAGAGACTGATTAGAACTGTAAAAAATAATTTATATAAATATTTTAGTCTCAATGGAAACTATAAGTGGATAGGACTACCATTGGAAGATACATTGAAGAGATATAACGGCACAAAACATCGCACTATTCAATTTAAACCGGTAGATGTTAATAAAGGTAATGAACAAGTAATCAAAGAAAATATTATAAATTACAAACATGATTTAGTTCAGTGGAAGCCTAAATTCAAAGTTGGTGATTATGTTCGTATAAGTAAATACAAACATAATTTTGAGAAAGGTTACACTCCTAATTGGTCAACTGAATTATTTATTATAACAAAGGTAAATAAAACCTTACCAGTAACATATCACATAGAAGATCAACGAAAGCAAAAGATATTAGGAGCGTTTTACGAACAAGAACTGCAAAGATCGAATTATCCTGATGTTTATTTGATAGAAAAGGTGTTGAAAAAGAAAGGAAATAAATTGTATGTCAAATGGTTAGGTCTAAACAGTGCTGAAAACAGTTGGATTGAAAAAACTGCAATAATGAACTAATATATTATATAACCATTTTGCACTTTAAATCCTATCATTATAATTTGAGTAATGCAAGGAGGTGGACTAGTTAACAGGATAATTAATAATCTACCATTCGAAGTACATTTGCCAGGATACAATTATTGCGGACCAGGAACCAAACTTCGCAAACGTTTAGCGCGAGGTGACCGAGGTGTAAATAAGCTAGACGAAGCTTGCATTCAACACGACATTGCGTATACAAATCATACAGACTTATTAAATCGTCACAAAGTCGATTTACAACTACTTAACATGGCTAAACAAAGACTTAAATCCAAAGATGCAGGGAAAGGTGAAAAGTTAAGCTCTTGGGTAGTGAGCAAAGTTAGGAAAACGAAACTAAAGTCTGGATCTGGCATTAAAACATTTAAAAGCTTAGTTTCAAAAATAAAATCAAAAATTAAGAAATTCAAACGCAAAGATAATAAGACTTTAATAAAAGCAGCTTACTTAACAGCAAAAAAGTTATTTCCAAACATTCATCATCGAATTCGAGTACCCCGAGTAATACCCATACCAAAGACTGGAGGAGTTCTACCTTTAATTCCAATTTTCGCTGGTTTATCGGCTTTAGGAACTTTAGCTGGTGGTGCAGCTGGCATTGCAAAAACCGTCAATGATTACAAAGCGAGCAAGAAAGTTTGCAAGAAACAGAACGACATAATAAAGCCATGGAGGCTTTAGTGTTGGGTAAGGGTTTATACATTAAGCCGTATAAAAGCGGTAAAGGATTGTTTATAAAATCTTCAAAAAACTGAAAAATATGCTACCCAATCGCCCTCTAACTAATGTAGACATTCGAAAGTATTCAAGAGACATGTGATATCGTTAATTTAGATGATTCTAAGAACGAAGGAACGCATTGGGTAGCTTATTCTAAAGTATACAATCACTGCGAATACTTTGATAGCTATGGAAATTTAAAACCTCCAATGGAATTGATGCAATATTTAAAAAAATGTAATGTGTTTTATAATTATACAAGATATCAAAAATTTTACGCAGTCAATTGTGGTCATTTGTGTCTAAATTATTTGTGGACTTTTTGGAATAAAAATGTATTATAAAATATATGCTTTTCTTTCATTTCAATCATTTGCAAGATGTCACTCACTTTGTCGATAACTGGAGACTCGTCGGTGTTAACTACGAACTATCCTAATACATTGCAACTTGATGGAGAGTATGAGTGTGCTTTATTACACTTTTCAACATTTAATTCTATTCCAAACATTGATAAAAGTAATAATAAGTTCTATTATGGTTTTAATGAACTTATTGAAATACCGGAAGGCACTTATGAATTGCAAGATATCGGCGATTATTTAAAATCTGAAATAAAAGATGCAGCAATCAAACTACGGTGCAATAATAATACTTTAAAAACTACAATATTCTGTACAAAAGACATTAATTTTATCAAAGAAGACTCTTTTGGCAAACTATTAGGATTTAACAAACAAATCTTGAAAGCAAATAAATGGCATGTGTCACAGTCTCCAGTCAACATTCTACCTACGACCGTTGTCAGGATTGAATGTGATATTGTAAGCGGTTCATATGTAAATGGTGAACCAAGTCATAATATTCACGAATTTGCACTTAATGTGCCACCTGGATACAGGATCATAGAAATCCCGAAGAACGCAATATACTTTCCAATCAATCAAAACAACATAAGCTGCATACATATTAGACTGTTAGATATAAACAAACGATTAATCAATTTACGCGGTGAAGAAGTGCAGGTATATCTGCATCTTAGAAGAAAAAAATGATTGACTACCATAAAAATGTGTCTTAACACCTAAAAAATATCAGTTCTGCTCGAGCTACCTATCAAATAAGACCTATCTCTAAGAAGAAAATAAAATTAACTAAAGACAATAAAGCATTCCTTAGAGCGATCAGATTGCTAAAATGAACATCTTAGACGTTATATCCGCTCCGACTTACGATAACACTATAGAAGGAATCGAATTTCATTCCTACAAGCCCTATGTAACAAGTTTCAACAGGAACGATGAAATTCGCATACCTATCAACCAACAGGACTTATACATATTACCATCAGCTAGCACCCTATATTTGGAAGGAACTATTATCGTTAGCAAAAAAGATACGAAGGACAAAGCTACTAGTGTCAATTTCACGAACAATGCTCTACTCTATTTGTTCCAAGACATTAGGTATGAGCTAAATGGAGTGGAGATTGATAAAATAAAAAATGCAGGTATAACAACAACTATGAAATCACTCATTTCGATGAACGAAAGTGAATCAAAAATGTCTAATGCCTGGGGCTGGAATATTGATGGTATAAAAAATATCGATGGAGGAAGATTTTCTGCGTCTATACCACTTCGGAATATCCTCGGTTTCGCAGAAGATTTTAAAAAAGTCGTAATAAATAGTAGACATGAACTGATATTGTTACGAAGTAACACTAATTTGAACGCTGTAAAGCTTAATACTGGCGAAGTAGTAGATGATGTTCAGATCAACAAAATCATATGGCGCGTACCGCATGTTAAAGTATCGGACAGGGAAAAAATTGGTTTGTTAAAAGTATTAGAAAAAGATCGCCCACTTCAAATGATATACAGTAATTGGGATCTGTACGAATATCCAGCTTTGCCTAAAACTACAAAACATACCTGGTCTATCAAAACTTCATCTCAAATAGAAAAACCAAGATACATTATTATTGGTCTACCGACAAAGAGAAAAAACAATGCACATTCTGACATGTCTCAATTCGATCACTGCCATATTCGAGACGTTAGAGTGTATCTCAATTCAACCTATTTTCCATATGAAAACTTAAATGTGAATTTTGCTAATAACAGAATCGCTTTATTATACGAGCAATACATCAGATTTCAACAGTCGTATTACGGACGTCGCTCGGAGCCCATACTAAGCGAGAAACAATTTAGAGATTTAGCACCGCTGTTTGTAATCGATTGCTCTAGACAAGCTGATAATCTAAAGACTGGACCTGTTGTCAAAGTCAAAGCCATTTATTTGCATTAAATGCGGTACAAAGATGGTATAAATAAGTTATTAGCACAATGTCACATTTCGCCATAAGTTGGCATGCAAATATTAAGATATGATTTAAGGTGCTTACAGTAAGCAGATCTCATAACACATTATTTTTATTAGGTATTTAACCTGTTAAGTTTAGTAAACTCTTCAAAACACTTAGTTTACTTACTTAAGTAGACTATGAAATTATATGGTTAACAACACATAAAATATAAATCAAATAATATCATAAAAGGCAGTAGGTAGAAATTACAACAACTAATAACAAAATAATCTACAATACATTCCTGTAATGATAAGATTGACATGGAGTTTTTTTTAGAAATTCGTTTATAGAATAAAAGCTGTGAGAAATGAGCCACTTTTTTAAAACTATACAGAATTTTCTGTAAGGGAGATCGGTTATAAAGGAGGGTATAGAATTATAAATAAGAGGCGCCATGTAAACACAACTACGCCTAAATAATTCGATTCTGGGTACAGGCAATTCTAATACATACTGTGTAACTTTTCGTTTATTATTGTTATTTTTAGTATTAAAAAGTGAATAATTAGTTTTTACAAATTTAGCGATTTCATATATATACATACAAGGAACGGTGAGGAACTTGTGTGCTTTATATACTGGTCTGCAGGAATCAGTCCAGTCCATATTAAAAATGGTGCGGATGCATTTTTTTTGTGCCAACAGAACTCTACAAAGTTCAGAGGAGTTTCCCCAGACAATGATGCCGTAACGGATGACGGAGCAAACATAGGCATGATAAACCATTAGCGCAGTTGGTTTGGATGTCTCATCTTTAACTTTTTTTAGAGCAAAAACAAACCTATTAATCTTCATGCATATTTCATTGATATGCTCCTTCCAGGTGAAATGTTCATCCAGTGTTATACCCAGAAATTATGTTGTTTTTATCTGTTCTACTATTTGATCGCTATGTTGTATATTAAGATGAATATTTTTACTCTTTTGTGTTTTAAAATTTAATATTTTAGTTTTATCAACGTTCACTTTTAAAGCATTTATATCTAACCATGTAACTATTTTATTCAAACTGGTATTTATATTAGTCTCATTTGTTTCATGATTTTTACCATCTAGGATAACTGTTGTGTCATCTGCAAATAAAACACACTCTTGTTCTATTTTTGAGGAAGATCATTGATATATACAAGGAATAATGGAGGGCCCAAGATGCTTCCCTGCGGAACTCCAAAGTAATTTTGCCGAGGCTGAGAGTTGAAGTTGATGAGACTGTTAACTTTGTCATCAAATTTTGTAATTTGGGTAGTCTGAGTTCTATTGGATAAATATGATTTAAACCATTCCAGTGCTGGTCCCCTAATACCAATTCTAGATAATTTGTCGATTAGAATGGAATGATTTACAAAGTCGAAGGCTTTACTTAGATCTAAAAACAAAGCAGAGGTTACACTTTTAGAGTTAATGTTATTTATTATAGATTTGACTAAACTAAATGCTGCTAGTGAGGTGGATTTATTTTTACCTAAAACCGTATTGCTCTTTTGCAAGCATATTATATTTGTCTAAGAAAGAGAGGACTCTTTTGTACATGACTCTTTCAAATACCTTGGATAGAATTGGAATTAGAGCAACCGGTCGGTAATTGTTTTTATCAGTTTTAGAGCCTTTTTTATGCAATGGTTTTATAATAGATATTTTGAGTTTATCCGGGAAGCAGCCTTGTTCTAAAGATAAATTAATAATATATGAAAGAGGTTCTGCAATGAATGGGGATATATTTTTAAAAGGTCTGTAGATAAGTTATCATAACCAGTGGATTTTGTGTTTTTTAATGATTTTAAGATACTAAAAACTTCAGCAGGGTTTGTAGGATTTAAAAAAATGCTATTGTCATTGTTTTTAATATCTTGGTTATATGTGTTGTTCTGTAAAGTAGCGCTGTTTTCAACAATATCAATGAAAAAGTTGTTAAATATATTTGCTATATCTGAACCTGATGTAGCAGTAACACCATTATCTATTATACAATTAATATACTCTCGAGACCGTTCGTTACCTGTACAGCTTTTTACAATATCCCAAGAAGCTTTACCTTTATTTTTTGAGTATTCAATGTGCTTAAGATTACATAAGGATTGCATATTATGAATACATTTCCTTAACATTTTCGAGTACACCATAAATCTAGTTTTGTTTTCATGCGTTCTGTTTACATAATATTTATATCTTAATGTTCGTTTAGTGTTACTACTAATTTTAAATGTTCCAAGTCTCTCAACTTCCGAGATCCGCTTAAAGGGGGGGAGAAGGGGGGCGAGGGGGTCAACTTTGAAAAATGGTCTTTACCTCCTTTTGTTATCCATTTTAATTTATTATCTTTGAACTGTTTTTTTACTTTAATCAGAGGGAAACATAGTTTATAAAATAATGTTAAAGTATCATGAAACGAATCGAAAGCATTATTCGTGTCTGAAATTTTGTAAATATCCGAAAAAGATAATTTACTTACGTGTTCAATGAATTTGCTAACTTTATCTTTACTCAGGTCATTCACAGTCATGAAGTAATGGCCTGATATGGGTTTTTGATTACATTCGAAATTCACAACCTGAGCAGTGTTGTGATCAGATAAACAAACATTGTGAGTTTTGCCTATTACGTTTGGAATATTACTAATGATGTTATCAATACATGTGTTCAACCTGGTGGCTTCATGAATATGACATCTCATACCATAATTTGAGATTAATTCTTTCAATTTTGTACAATTATTATCATTGTTTAGAAGATTTATATTAAAATCCCCAGCTATTATTATTTTGCTTTTTTTATTTTGTAATTTAAGTAAGGTTTTGTGTAAGTTTTCAAAAAATATATTTAAATTAGATGAGGGTGTCCTGTATATACATAATATTATCACATGCATAGATTTAATTTCAAGACCACAAATCTCGTAATGTTTTCAATGCAAAATTCTGTTACTTCTTTTAATTCAGTACTTTGAAGATGGTTTTTGCATAGTATACATGTTCCCCCTCGCCGCTGATCAGGTCGTGAATAAATCGCACCGACGTAAAAGTTGTTAAGATTAAGGTATTTTTCTTCACCTCTTCTAACAAAATGTTCGCTCAGGCATAAAACGTCAATGTTTATATAAGAGTCACGCATCTCATTAATAGTTAAATCAATATCTTGTAGTTTATTTAAGGCCCCTGCAATATTTTGATGCATTACTGAAAAAATATTCCTACTACATTTTTTACTACTACTATTGCTAAGTTTATTATTAGTTACGAAAAAATGGTTTTTTACTTACCACAACGTTGCCAGTAGAAGTATTTATGGGTGACATTTGTGGTTTGACAATCTTAGAAAAATAGTAAGGAATAGTACCTTTAAGTGGACCTTTTACAGGTTCCAACGTGCTAATTATTTGAAGTGATGAAGTTTCATGTATAATATGTTCTGAACCATTAGGTTTGCTGGTTGTTCCTACGTTATTATTATAAAATAGGTACTTGTTGTAGTATTCTACATCGTTAATTTTGTGTACAAGTTGTTGGATAACGCTATTGTAGCTATTTGCTTCGATGAAGTTACAATTGTGATAGTTTTGAGAAAGCAATTTTAATTCATAGTTAAGTTTACGCTCATTCAGGAATGCATTATACTTAACATTTACAATAAATATATTACAGTTTTTCAATAGCCTAACTGCTGTAGCCATTTCAGCCATAAATTTAATAGGGTTTGAGTAATTTCTACCGGTCATTATGATCTCACTGTCATTTTTTGTAAAGTTTTCGGATAATTTATCACAACACAACAAGACTTCTTCTGTAGTCGCACCTGGTTTCCTTATACCCGTTATGGCGTAGTTCTTTAAGATAAATCTATTTTCTTTTGCCATCTTCAGTAGTCCTTGAACAATACCTTTCCCTTGGTCATCTGACAGAATAAGTATGTTTCCATTTCGATATTGGCAACTTTGTTTGTGTGATTTACCTTTATTGTGCAAGTTCAGCTTTTGTGATTTATCCTCCGTTTTATCTTGCGTAATTGCAATGCAATCGGTTGATATTGCAACTTTAGTGTTGGACTCTTCAGTTTCATTTTCTTCTCTAAGACTGTCAGTAACAGTACTGCTGCAGGCTGGTTCGGGGGTATGGAAGTCGATGTCCAAGTCTAGTTTTCTAGCCGATAGTCTGGTTTTATTTGGAAAATATTTTTTGTACATTCCTGTGTTGCACGAAGAGGTAGTACTTTTGGGCTTTTGGCTCGTAATGTACATTTTCTTAAAATATTCAGTTTTGATCTTTTGATCAGCTAACTGTTGTTTCAATGAAACATTCTCTACGCCAAGTGTTTCAATTTCAAGATTTATACTCAGTATCTGCTCCTTAAGATTCTCAATCGTATTTTTTAAGTGTAATGTTTCATCACTCTTAAGGTGTGTAGATAGGTCCATCAAACTTTTGACGCTTAAGTTTGATGCTAAACTGTCAAGGGATTCATTGGACAGACGAGAAAGAGAGCGTCGCATGCGCCTTTTCCTGAAAGTTACGTTACTGCAGGTTTCCATGTTTTCTGAGAATATTTGTTAGAATATTTCTTGAATTTGTAGAAAAGTATAGAGAGTAGAAAATAAGTCACAAAAGCAGCAAACTATAAGAGTAAACTGTTCAATGTAAAAAAGTGATAAAAAATAAAAAAAGTTCCAAAAAGAGGTTGTGGTCAGTGGGGTTTGAACTCGAGACACTATGCACAAGTTCTATTGTTGACACGACGTCTTATGCAATCTGCTATTCTGTCAATTGAAAACCACTGCGAAATTGGTGGATGTATTATGCGTTTCGTTAAATGAAACAAAGTGCGTTATTCTTTGTTTTGATTGGTCGTGAAAGATAAGCGTCGCGCGTCACTACTTTTGAATTATGTTAACGGTGTGTTTGAAGATTCACTAATTGTTATTTACTTTTATTACACAAAATTACGTCACTGTTATTATACATTATAGAAGTGGTTGTGTTTATTTACGGTTAAAGATATTTATTTCTCAAAAGAATTAACAAATTCACTTATAGAGAAAACAATAGGATTACAATAATGTTATCTGCCAGTAAGCGTAGATAAACAAGCATGCATCTTAAAACTAACATTACAATAACACTTAGACATACATCATTTTAGCACAACAAGTACAAAATAAACAAACGAAGAAGGTAAGTTACACACAAACAGACAACAACAGTTTTGAGCAAAGAGGGTGATAGGTATATCTATTTGTACGTATGTGCATGATTTATTTTATTTATTTTATTCATTTTACACCATGTTGTATATCATTTTGTGCACAATAAGGAATTATGAAGAATGAGGGTAGGGTGCAAATTAGTAGTCGTAGCGTGTTTACTAAGGTCTAGGACACAGTGCTGAATATGAGCGATTCATTGAAATGTTTTCAGTTAATATTTGTACATAATAAATATATATATCTATTTATTCTTGTTTATGTAAACATAAGATATTATTTATTTATGATTAGTCGAAAGGTTGGAAAAGATCTTTTAATATATATTTTTTTAAAGTCTTCTTGTAAATGTATGATGATTTGATTTCTTTTATGTGTTTAGGTAGTTTGTTATAAAAGTTGGCACCCTCATACATAATATTCCTTTCTCCATATTTAGTCCTAGGATGGGATAAGCAGATATCATTAGCTTGTCTTGTTAAGATTTTATAAATTTGTGCCCTTTTTGTAAATATTATCTGAGAATGTATACCTTTAGTTAGAATTTTTCTTACGAGTATGCATGTGTTGTACTTATATATTTGAAGAAGATTCATAAGCTGTGTTTCTTTGTAGATTTTTTCAGTAGGAGTTAAATAGTTATACCTAAATAGTGTTTTGATTATTTTATTTTGGGCAATTTGTAGTATTTTTAGGTTTGATTTGGCAGCAGTGCCCCAGACCTCAATCAAGTAGTCTAAGTGAGATTTAACCATGGAGTTATATATAGTATAACGCACATGTCCAGGAAGACACCGCACTATACCACGGAGCGCACCTGTTAGTGATGTGAGCTTGTTCTTGATACTCTCTATATGTGGTTTCCACGTTAATTGATCGTCAAGTATAAGACCAAGATATTTTTCTTGATGAACTCTCTTTAGCATTTGACCATCAATATGTAAGTTACTGTGCTGACCAATCTTTTTGTTTTTTGCTGCGAATATAATATAATTAGTTTTAGATATATTTATTGTCAGTAAGTTTGATTTAAGCCAAGTTTGTAAGAGGCTCAGATCATGTTGAGCTTGTTCTATGATTGACTATACTGAAGTACCCGAGTAAAATAAACTGGTGTCGTCAGCGTACAGCGCTATGTCCCCCTTTAGACCGATTTCATGGATGCTATTTATGTAGATTAAAAATAATAATGGCCCAAGAATTGAGCCCTGGGGGACGCCGTAGGTGATTTGTCGTGGTCCGCTTTGGACTTCACTGATTTTCACTACTTGATATCTGTTACTGAGGTATGATTTTAACATTTTTAGAGCGGATCCTGAGACACCTAGATGATATAATTTTAACAAAAGTATATCGTGACTAACAGTATCAAAAGCTTTTTTTAAATCTACAAACACTCCCAGTGTAATTTTCTTACTATCGATATTAGATTTGATTTTTGTCACTAGATCGGTTGCAGCTGTAACTGTGTTTGACTTCGGTCGAAACCCATATTGTTTTTCGTATAAAAACTTTTTTGATTTTAGAAATGCACTAAGTCGGTTATGCAATATTTTTTCAAACACCTTCGATAATATTGGTAATACAGATATCGGTCGGTAATTACCTGGATCTGATCTGTTTCCCGACTTGTATATGGGGCTGACTTTTGCAACTTTCAGGGATTCTGGGAAATTGCCTTCTGTTAGACACCTATTAATACAAAGAGTTAAGTTTTTCGCTATTTGATCTTTGATACTTTTAATAATTTTTGTACTTATTCCATCAATACCAGCGCTAGTGTTTGCATCTAAGTTTTCAATTATTTTAAGTACCTCGGCAATAGTAGCAGGTTCGAATTGTGTTAGATTGGCCGTATTGTCTATTCTGCTAGCGGGTACCTGTAAAGCTTGATTATTATAATACGATTTAGGAATTTTGCTAGCAAGCTCTGCGCCTATATTTGAGAAAAATAAGTTGAAACACTCACAGATTTCCTTTGTGTCAGTAATTTGGCCTGTTGGCGTGTCTAATTTTACAAGAGTTGAGCTACGTTTTGTTTTGTTGCTAGCCAGACTATTAATAAGTTGCCACATTTTAAGAGGATTTTTTTCACAATCTTTAAAGGCTTTGTAATAGTATTGGTTCTTTGTTGACTGAATTTCTTTATACACTTTATTCTTCTGTTGTAGGAACTCGTCTTCTAACTCTTTGTCTTCAGGTGAGGAATGTTTCAATTTATGCCACAGAATATTTCTTTCGTTTATGGATGTTATAAGGTGATTGTTGATCCAGTCTTGTCTTGGCCTGTTTAGTGTTTTGTTCTTTCTTATTTTATTTTTAGAAATAGCATCCAATAGGTAATTTTCAAATGTTGTGAAATCATTGTGTATATCAGATAAAGTATAATCTTTTATAGTTTTATATAGATTACCGTAATTAATAGCTTCATATGTTACTTTTTTAGTTTTTTCCGATGTGATTCTGTTGACCTCGAAGTAAATTTGTTTGTGATCTGACATGGCGCTTTCCACTAAAGCCATATGAAAAGTATTATCTTTTAGAGTTGTACATACATGATCTAATATTGTCTTAGTAGTTTTAGTAATACGGGTACAGTACGTTTTATCAGCTTTGTTTAGTATTCTAAGCCCGTTTTCTTTCAGCACTGTCTTATATTCTTTAATAGATTTTTCTTTACTTAGTAGATTCAGGTTAAGATCTCCAAAAACGAGAATTCTTTTCCTTTTGTTTAGTTGTTTTGTGTATATTTCTAGAAACTTTTGTACATTTGCTGCAGGCTGTTTATAGACTACTCCAATATCTAAGGAAAGTTTGTCCAGGTGTATCCATAAAAAGTGATTGTTATCTTCGCAATGCTCTTCCATCAATTCATGCTTCAGTTCGTTGTGCACATATATAGACACTCCACCTCCTCTTGAAGATGTTCTATAGTTGTAATAGTGTGTATAGTTTGGTAATTTTTGCCTTAAGGCTTCATTTTCATTCTTTATCCAGGTTTCAAC
This sequence comes from Orthosia incerta, assembly GCA_948252205.1. Lineage (NCBI taxonomy): Eukaryota > Metazoa > Arthropoda > Insecta > Lepidoptera > Noctuidae > Orthosia > Orthosia incerta. The sequence goes on from OX411747.1 coordinate 16,039,450, forward strand.
CAGTAATATTACATGTATAGTGCATTTGAACGTTTGTATGATACACTGGATTTCATCAAGTTTCCCTGGCGCAACAATACTGCGAACATTTGCGTACAGGAAACTTATTGATTTAGTTTTAGTTGTGATATTTGTATAGTTATTTGTTAGTTCATATGTAATTAAGTTTTGCTTTGTTACAAGTTCTCCTTGGTCACTTAGTTTTTTGACTGTTCTTTAACTATCTTCGGTGTTCCCTTTGAGAATTTTATAATTAAATCCTTTTCTCCGTTATCTTTCCTCTGTTGTAATTCGTCTCTAAGGTTTTTCATGAACTTTTGTTGTTGCGGAGTCTGATCAGAGTAAATTCGCACACCATCAACTTTCAGGTTCGCTTTATTACGCAGTATAGTCTTCGCAATTTCCTGGGATGAAAAAGATAATTTAAGTGGTCGTATTTTCTTGCCATCATATTTTCCGACTCGTAATACTTTTACTGCTCCAGGACAATCCGGGTAAATAGTGTTTATAATCCTTGCTGCTTCATTTCTTTCTGTTTCACGACTCTCTTGGCTATTACTTATATGGTTCTCAGGAACGCCAACAATAATAATGTTCTTACTTCGTTCAGATCGATCCTGGAATTCCTCAGAGATCAGAGATCTTCATAAATTATAGTCTGTGATTTTGCCTCTGAATATGCTGGTGCTGAAGAGACGGATTTTAACTGCTGGACGTCAGTTCGGAGGGATAATATTTTTTCTTCGTTTTCTTTAACGGTGTCCGTTAATGTACTAATTTGCGATTTAAGACTTTTATTTTCTGCTATCAGCTCTTCGGCTGTACTCTTCATGTCTTGCAATGTTTCGTTAATGGAAGAAATATTATCACAGATTGTTTTTATATTCTGGTTCTGCTTTGTACAAGAATCCTGTAGAATTAATTCAGTGAACTGATTTTCAAATAAAACACAATTTAAATTATAAAGAAAATAAATTTATTTACATTATTTCCAATTATTACAAACTAATGATAACCATCCTACATAGTTTAAGTACAAACTTGTAATGCATGAACATTATCGCAACTAGATTAAACAAAGAAATTAATATTAACTACATTATAATATTTATAGACTATGCACAAGATAAAATGTAAAAAGTACCTATACAACTTAATTTATTATTGATCATTACTAAAAATCTTATACAATAACTTATAAAGTAGATACCTTCAGAATAATGATACCAGTTAATAATAACAACTGTCCGCACCAAGTTTTTTTGATATTTTATTAATTAACGATTGCGTCTCCTCCATAACATGGTCCACCGATTCAGTCACTACATATTGCGCACTTAACACTACCACGTCCTGATTGTCACTTGCAGGTTCTGGTTGTTCACTGATATCCAACACTTGTACCTGGATTAGTCGTAAACCTTTTTTCTTCTCATTGTTTATGACGAAGGATTGGCACGTAGACAGAGATGATTTCTGCTTTAGACACTCCCGTCTTGTTCTAGGCTTCTTGTTGACAGGTCCGCAGTCTTGTCTTGCTCTAGGCTCCTTGTTGACAGGTATTTGTTGTTCTGGGAAATCTGGGATATGCCAGCTTAAACTTGGAGTCGGAAAACCTTGAGCGTATTGTGAGAAGTCGATAACATCTGGTGAATCACACATTATCAATGATATGAAACAAACGAAATAATAATTAATTATAATTTCATAAAACAACATGATGAAATAAAGTTATAAGTAGATAGGTACTTGTACAATACTTACAATTCGTTTCGTTTTTATTTGACGTGATATGACCGTTCCGGCTGACTGTTTACTGATGGATGTTCTACACAATAATGACAATAATATTACTGTGGAACGCGGCTAATATGTAATTAGACTCCATAAAGCTTTACGCCGCGCTGTGATTCAATTTCATGTTTCAACATGTTCAAGCTCGTGCAGGCGCACCTGGTCGGCGTCAAATTCTACACCGCGCGTGCGAACTTCGAGCCATGAGTGCTTTGTCATCAAAAATTAACATTACATGTTTTATCAAGTTGGAACCTGTTTCTTTTTCATCAATCAGGAATGGACATGAAACTAATGTTTTAAATAATACAAGCATGTACCTATGGTATTTAATCAATTTCATGTTTCAACAAGTTCGAACTGGTATGTCGTTTGCATCATAAAGCGCCGTGATCGAGCACCTGATTGGTGTTATATTTCATACCAGGCAGCGCGACGCGCATTGTCATCAGGAATGGAAATTAAAACAGATCTAATTATGATCTAATTATGAAGTATGGCAATTTCTCAAAATCTTGGTATCGGTAAAACTGTTGATGACAGCAAGCCTGATATTGACCTTAACGCAATTAATTTTCATTTTTCTAAATCACCAGTCATTCTTGACGACAACGTTAAAGCTTCCACTATGAACAATCTCTCTAAGCTTCCTCTGCCATTGTGTACTTCATTCTCTTTTCAACCAGTTACAGAAGGGGACATAAAGCGGGCTGTCAAATCTATATCCACGAAGGCGGTGGGTGATGACGGTCTGCAACTCCAGATGCTCCTTCCTATCCTGAATGAACTCGCTCCTGTCATCCTCCACACTATCAACTACTCCCTCTTTTCTGGCTGCTTTCCTTCTGCGTGGAAGAAAGCTCATGTTCTGCCTCTACCCAAAGTCCCTAAACCCTCGTCAGTTACCCAGTTCCGTCCAATCTCCATACTTCCAATCCTATCTAAAGTCCTAGAAAGTGTTGTTAATAATCAGCTGTCTCATTACCTTTCCTCTAATAGCCTGCTAAGTCCTTATCAATCTGGTTTCCGTCCTGGCCACAGCACTGTATCGGCCTTAGTTAAAATAACTGACGACATCAGACTGGCCATGGAAAATAGGTCCCTTACAGTTTTGATTCTACTAGACTTTAGCAGTGCTTTTAATTCAGTTGATTTTGACATCCTCTTGGGTATCCTATCCTCTCTAAATATGTCTCCTTCTGTGATTGCGTGGTTTAATTCTTATCTTCGGGGCCGCTCGCAGTCGGTTCGCTCAGAGGAGGCTTCCTCTGACTAGTGCGACCTCGCTGCGGGTGTTCCTCAGGGTGGCGTCCTTTCTCCTCTTCTTTTCTCGGTTTTTATAAACGCTATCACTAAGGTCTTAACTTCACACTTTCATCTTTATGCAGACGACCTGCAACTTTATCGACATTTTAAAATCGAAGAGCTTACTGAAACTATCGAGGCCATCAATAATGATCTTGGGAACATCTGTCAGTGGGCTAAAAGTTTTGGACTCTTAGTGAACCCAGCAAAATCACAAGCTCTCATTATTGGTGGCAGATACTTCATCAATCTGTTGAGTAGCCGGTCTCTGCCCCCTGTTTTGTAAGATGCCGTCGCCATAGCCTATTCAAAAAAAGTTAAAAACTTAGGGGTTTTCCTTGACTGCCACTTGTCTTGGAATGTTCACATTGCAGAAGTAAGCAGGAGGGTGTTTTGCTCGTTTCGGTCTCTGAAGCGTCTCCAGAAGTTCCTGCCTTTTCCGACTAAAGTTACTCTTGCTCAGTCTCTCCTTCTTCCTCTTCTGGACTACGCTGATGTCTACTATCTTGATGCGACTGAGGAACTTCTTGATAAGCTCGAACGTCTACAGAATTTGTGCATCCGTTTCATTTTTGGCCTCCGAAAGTACGACCATGTGTCGGAATTTCGGAAGCGGTTGAAATAGCTGCCTATTCGACAGCGCCGAGATGCTCACACTCTTTCATTACTCTTTTCTGTTCTTCATAATCCTAACTCTCCTTTATATCTCCGGGAACGCTTTGAGTATCTTGTTCCAAGAGGAAAACCTTGTCGTCTGTCATCATCTCTTCTCCTTCGTTTTCCTCCCCACTCTTCAAGTCGCTACGGTGGATCTTTTACTGTTCGCGCTGTCCGCCTCTGGAATGCTCTTCCACACTCTTTGCGGGATAGCCCATCTTTGGAAGTTTTCAAGAGAAGAATTAAGGAATATTTCCTATCAACATGACACATTAATTTATGTATTTACAATTGTAATATTTTAGTTGTGTAATTATAGTATGATGTATGTATTATGTTTATGCATTGTGTATTGCACACGTATTTGTTTAGTTTATTAGTGAGTAAGTATTTAAAATTGTTTTATATTTTTAATAAGCTTTTGTTGTGCACATGGATGTACTATCCTCATATGCAGATTCCTTTACGCAACTGAGGTTTGCTGTAAGAGAACCCAACTATGGGTTAAGCTCGCCTTTGTACATAAACTTTCTTTTTGTATTTGTATGTTTTTATGTTTAGTGTACAATAAAGAATAAGAATAAGATAGTAAAATAACTTTTATTTAAGTATTTATTTAATTAATACAAATAAAAGAAAACTATAGTAACCATAGTAACCTGTAAATAATTATCAGGTCTGAATTGGCAGAGAATATTTTCCTAAACTTCTAGATGTATGGTGTCTCTTTCTGAATTTCCAGATAGTAAACATACTCTGCCTATTCCGACCTCCGATAAATATTTTAATTTATAATATTGATATTACTTAAACTATTTACTAATTAAATGTAAGTTTACAACAAAATATATTTGAGACACTAAGGAAATACATATTTTACATGCTTATTAAGCAGGGTCCAGACACATGTAATGTGAGTGTACTGTAAAATTAATGGGTGCCTAGTACTTGCATAACATTACCTAACTCTGCATTTAAACTTCACAAGTTTTATTTATTATTTACAATTAATAAGATACATGTAAAAATGTATCTACTGTAATTACGTTTAAATTATGGTAATGCATTACATAAATATAGTTGCATTACCCCAGGCTAAAGTAGAAACTTTATCAAACGATAGCAATCGTTTATCATCATTGCTTGAAAGCGCTATTTTATTTATAACATTGCAATTGTACAAACCATTTTTATAATCAAACATGTTTAAATTTTTAGTGATACATTTTTTTGTACCTTTTGCCTTTTTAATTGTTTTGTTTAACATTTTAATACAATAAAGCTTTGAGCGCAGTCCTACGAATTTTTTGATAATGTTACCACCCATTTCATCTTTAAAAAGTCCTGGAACCTTCTTATTAATAATTGGTAAGTTATAGTCATTGTTACAGGCATAATTGCTGGTATCAAAATATTTTAGAAAATGGTGCTTGAGGTCTTTATAAACGTCATCACATTGTACATCATAAACAAGACTATCTGTGTCAGTATAGCACAATTCAATTCGGTTACCATAAAAAGGTTTTATGATAGAGTAGTGGAAGTCGTACATATGAGTCTTAGATAATTCTAATACTGCGAAACCTATGTATATTGGTTTATTAAGTATTATACGCACAGGTTTCATTTGGATTGCCACTAGATCATCTGAAAAAACAGATGCGCTATGAAAATATGGACTAGCTATCAATTTCTCAGCACAAGTGGTCTTTTTCGTTTTATTGTTTGAATCACACCATTTGTTAAATAATTTTACTTCTATTCGATTTTCATTATTTTCCAAGGTTTTTCCGAAAATACTATTGTTCAATAATTTGAAAAAGTCTTGTTCAAACGTTGATTCTGCTTTTTGACGTAACTGAGTGTTAATATCAATATATTGCTTTAAATAACAACTTTGCTTAAATATAATAGCGCGATGGATCCTTCTCAATACTAAACCGTGCTGCAAACATTTTTTTAAATGTACGTAATGAATAACATAGTGATATTTATCGTACAAGTTTGGTATTAACTTTTTGTTCTTACCACCCGGTGGTAAGCATTTTTCTGGACAAAATGGAAATTCATTGTGTTCCATGTGCAAATTCACCGGATATATTAAATCAACTTCAAGAATATATCCGTTTTCCGCGGTATCACTGATGTCTGCTAAGTTCAATTGTAAAAAATCTATTTCATGTCTATTCATAAATCTAAAATCGGAATAGGGTAGGGATTGACACATGCTATAACCATATAAATTGTTACAATCTAAATAAATGATAAATGAATTTGGACGGGTTGGATCGTAAGTATCTAAATATTTATGATTGGCTTTGACATGTCTTTTGGAACACATACATACACCACCTCGAATACCTTTTTGTATCATTCTAAAAATTTCAACATCACTAATTAATTCTAATTTAACTCCTGTTTTTAAAAGCATTGCATCAAAAGATAGGCTTGGTGCTGTAAGATAGAACGCAGGATCGAGATTGTAATGTAATTTACAAGTTTTTCGAAAATTTTCAAAAACATCTGTTAGCAACAGAACATCTGTTTTGAGATATAAGTCTGTGTACATACCCATGTTTTGAATATTAAATACTGACCAAACAGACCGAGCGTGTTCATAATCTTCATCGGTAATTGTCTCATTGGATAAGGAGTTAAAAAAATATTTTTTAGCGGGTAAACACGTATCTTAATAACGTTCCCATTGAGACATATAGTCATATGGATACACTCCTTTATGGGTGAGTAGGTTAAATTGTTTTTTATTAGAAAAATAAGATTGTAATTGCTTAAAATCTTGTTTTTTCATTGAACTAACCAACTTTTCTAAGCTTGTCCCTACAAACTTGAAAGAATCTACAAACCGTACCTGTATGCTTTCACTATCGGAAATCGGAATATACTTCGTGAATGAAATATAGTTTTCTTTTGTTTTAGGTATCACTTTAATAGATCCAGGAGCTTCGCCTAATTCTTTTATGAAAAGGTGGCAATCATATCCGGACAAATTATGAAAAAATACTGGCAAAAATGTTGGTTGTTTGTATTGTATGTTACAATAACTATGAGCTGCGCCACGATATTTACCAGTCAAGTGACAATGATCGCGAACCCTATCGCCGAACAAGAAGTGCTCACAAATATGACATGTTTGCGCGTTTTCAAAGTCGCGAGCATTATCATTTGAGTAAATCATAGGAACATTATTTTTTAACATATCGTAAATTTTTTGTGCATCTTTATAAATAGACTTTACAAAATTTGATACACAATCCGAACCGCGATAAGAAACAAAACGATTGTGGCTTTCGTCTAGCGTACACGTAATATGATAAGCGAAAGCTACAGGCACGTGTCGCTGTCGCGTTACAGTACCTGCCTTAGACGGGTCAAGGGCACAAGATTGATACCGCTCTAGCATTGTTTCAAAATCTGCGTATATGACAAATGGTACAAATTGCTTTCTAGTATAATTTTCAAACTGTATGAACGAACCCTTTGGAGGTAGTTCAGTGGCAACACCTCCACAACTATGCGAACTAAGATTATCGCATGAATTAAAAAACATTAAACAAACGTCACAAAAGTACAGTTTACTGTGGTGTTTTGTTAATTGATTCTTTACAAGTCGCGGCAAGTCTTTAATGAGACAGTAATGTGAGAAATCATCTCTTTCTAAATAAAGTAAATGAATCACCTTTCCGTTCAAGGCTTTTGGTTTGTAAAGCGGTCCTATGACGGTATTATTTTTTAAACCATAAATGTAAATGCTAATTTCGGGGTTTTTTACTTCGAACCGCGCAATATCTGAGAAATTCATTGGAAATGATATGTTCTTAACATTTAACACGTTACGAAAATCAGGATAAGACGATACTCTATCGGGATGAGTTTTAGCTGGATATAAAGCAGCAACAACAGACCAAAAAAAACAATACTCATCATTATTGCGGATATTAATATATGCTTTTTTCGATTTTATTGAAGAAGGCAATTCGATAAAGCCTGAACCGCGCAAAGGTTGATATTTGTTAACATTGACTTCCAAATGAGAACTGCTCAAGAACGTCCATCCACTATCTCGGTCCTAAATTTCTTCTATATTTTTTGTTAAAGTGTTTTTGACTTGGGACATTAATGAATTAAATTCATAATTCTGATGCAGAGTAACGTTTTTTGTGGCAAATGATTTAATCTCCTGAGAATAATTTTTAAACATTAAAAACAAAGCAAAATATTCGAAATTAACTTTTAGACAAGTGTGTTCTTTAAGAGACATGTCAATAACCGTTTTAATTTTGTCGCAAATATTATTGAGAAATGTTTCTAGCGAACAATTCTCAGACGGATCGACAATTCTATAAGAAGCTTAAGCTTATGAAGAACGATTACGAAATGCAGAATGTATTATTTCAACACCTTCGCAAAAAGGCGAAATACTTTTGTTTTTATGATTAGTACTACGTAGGTGACCTGTCCAGTGACTGCGCTCAACAGATGCATTACAAACAGTACAGAAAGGCATTTTAGATTAAAACAGTTTTAGACTTACTATTAGTTGTTGCTATTGTTACAAGATAGGGCAACGCCATCTAGTGACGAGTAGAAGAATTATGTAGTTACTAGTGGCGCCATCTAGTATCGAATAGCGGAACTAATCTTCTCGTGTCGAATGGAATTTTCCAGAACGTTCGAACCGAACATTCTGGAAGTTTCTAGTCGCTTCGGGAACAGTAAGTTCGAAAGTGGATTGTTCTGGAAGTTTCTCGAAATATCTAGAACGGTGTGGAACGTTCTAGAAACATCTTCGCTGCTATAAAAAGAGCGGTCGGGTTCGTCGTGGGTCAGTTTCGATTCGGAAGCGACACAGAGCGATCAGAAAAGGAAAATAGTGCGAAGTAATAGAATTGTTTAAGAAGTGTTTTTGTAATAAAGTGTGATTAATTGAAGTCTGCTGTTTAAATAATTTATCCCTGAGCCCCAGCTCGTAACAAATTGGTGTCAGAAGTGCGGGATAAATTATGCCGGTTCTACCAAAGGAAGAAACGGAAGGGAAGCGCACCAGCAGTCAGCGCCAGCAAGATGCAGACCAGAGGCGCTTTGGAGACGCTCCCTCACCGTCATCAGGTCGACATCGAGACTCCACGGCTGCAGCGGAACCAGCTCAATCGTCGGCGTCGCCTGACCTAGCCGCCCTTATGGCATTCATGCAGGAGCAGGCTCGCCGTCAGGAGGAGCAAGCTCGCCGCTTGGAAGAGCAGATGCAGCGCGACAAGGAGGACCAGGCTCGCCGTCAGGAGGAGCAGGCTCGCCGTCAGGAGGAGCAGGCGCGACGCTTGGAGGAGCAGCTGCAGCGCGACAAGGAGGAGCAGGCTCGCCGTCAGGAGGAGCAGGCTCGCCGTCAAGAGGAGCAGCTCTTGGTGATAAAGGACCTCCGCGGAGCCATCGGGAAGGAGATGAAAGAAGTAAAGGACCAGGTCCAGCAACAGGAGATCCGCATCGCCGAGTTGGAGAAGATTATTCGTGGGCTCACATCTGGGGGAGGAGACGTGGCAGCTGCAGTAGTTGCACCCTCGCCGGGTGGTTTTAAAGTGCCACCATTCGACGGGTCTTCGTCATGGTCTGCCTACAAGATACAGTTCGAGGCCGTCATGAAATCGAATAGGTGGACCAAAGAACAGGCCTTGACTGCTCTAACCTTGGGTCTTCGCGACCAGGCCTTGACTGTGTTAGAGGCACTTGGACAGAACTTTACTTTCGAGAAGCTTCTGGAAGCATTGGAAGCTAGATACGGCGACGCGCACCTGGAACATGTGTTTCGCGCCCAGCTGAAGGTTCGATCGCAACGTGTTGGTGAAACCTTACAGCAGTGGGCTTTGGAGGTGGAAAAACTGGTCCGAAAAGCTTACCAGTCGTCACCTGTGCTTATCGACGGGAACCTCGTACAGGCGTTCACGGATGGGATACGCGACCTGGAGGTTAGGGCTGCCGTAAGGCTAGGCCATTTTAAGAACCTTAACAACGCCCTAACCTACGCTTTGGAGGTGGAAGCTGTACGACGGGACGATCGAGCTCACCGCATAAGGGAGGATGTGTCTTCACCCCGGTGCTATAGCTGTGGAGAGAGAGGCCACATCCGGTTGAGCTGCCCGAAGCGAAGGAGCCCCCATTGTGGAATTCAGTTACCAGCAGCAGGAAAACCAGTAGACGCCAGGACTAATTGGCGGTTGGTGGCTGGTGATGGAAGAGCCCCAAGTAACTCGATTTCACAAATTGTGTGTGAATCACATTCATGTGAAGGGAACAAAACACCACACGGAAATGCAGATGCTCTCTCGCGTAGATCGTGTTCCAATCAATGTAAGCCCTGTGCCAGGCAAGAGGCTGAGCAGGTAACATTTGTGAGGATGTTGAGGACGGATCTTAGCGAAGATTGGAAGGGAATCTTGCAGAGTGCTCAGCAAGATGATAGAGACATAAAACCGATCCTCGAATGGAAGAAATCAGGAGCTCCGAGGCCTCGGTGGAGTGATGTTGCAGCAATGAGTTCTGTCACCAAAAGTTATTGGGCACAGTGGGAAAGCTTGATTATCCAAGATGGAGTTCTGTGCCGGAAATGGGCGAGTACTCGCGGTGACCAGTGTCATCTTCAAATGGTCGTACCTAAGGTTAAGGTGCCGGAGGTCTTACAGCTCTATCACAATGGAAGTTCAGGAAGTCACATGGGAGTTAAGAGGACTCTAATCAAGATCCGAGTACGCTTTTACTGGATCCATTGTCGAGAGGACGTTAAGGAATGGTGCCGCAAATGCAGAAGTTGTGCGGGTGCGCCTGTGAAAGGACCACACACTCGTAGTAGAGGTGCATTAAAGGTATATGAGCACATCAGAGAGACAGGTCAACAGATGTCTGAGAGGATGAAGACTCGCTACGATCGGAAGGCGAACAATAAGGGCTTCGATGAAGGATCACTGGTATGGTTACATAACCCGGTACGCAGCAAAGGAAAATCGCCTAAATTGCAAGCAAAATGGGATGGACCATATCGCATAGTTACCCAGATTAATGACGTCACCTACCGAATTCAGAAGGGACCCCGAGGTGCATCAAAGGTCGTTCATGTGGATCGGTTGGCCCGTTACCATGGGTCTAACGATGCTCGGGACGAGCATGTCTAAGAGGGAGGCAATGTTACAAGATAGGGCAACGCCATCTAGTGACGAGTAGAAGAATTATGTAGTTACTAGTGGCGCCATCTAGTATCGAATAGCGGAACTAATCTTCTCGTGTCGAATGGAAGTTTCCAGAACGTTCGAACCGAACATTCTGGAAGTTTCTAGTCGCTTCGGGAACAGTAAGTTCGAAAGTGGATTGTTCTGGAAGTTTCTCGAAATATCTAGAACAGTGTGGAACGTTCTAGAAACATCTTCGCTGCTATAAAAAGAGCGGTCGGGTTCGTCGTGGGTCAGTTTCGATTCGGAAGCGACACAGAGCGATCAGAAAAGGAAAATAGTGCGAAGTAATAGAATTGTTTAAGAAGTGTTTTTGTAATAAAGTGTGATTAATTGAAGTCTGCTGTTTAAATAATTTATCCCTGAGCCCCAGCTCGTAACACTATATATTATTATTATTGCGATTATGATAGACTTTCGCTAAATAGAATATAGACCTGGTGCCCCAACAACTTAAATATTTATTTTCTATTTATACTATCACTATAAAAGACGGGCTCAGAATTGTTAAATAATTCATGAGTCCGTCTCATAAAAACTTGTAGACCATCCCACTGCGGCGTGTTGCGGTTTAGCTGCACTTTTAGGGTCACCGAGGCTTTCTTCCACCGATCCTCTTTAGGGGTGGAGGCCACATCGGCTTTGTTGTAGACCTTTACCTCCACATAGAAGTCTTCGGTTAAGTCCACCGTTCGCCGCACTTTCCCGTCGGCTACACGGCTGATGAGGGTTGAACCGAAGTCTCCAACTGAGGTCAACGAGGGAATGTAGTCCTCGATGCCAAAGAGGTCCGAGCCCAAGCTGCGTCGTTTACTGTAAACAATTTAACATTTTATTACATTCACAACACAATTCACACATTACAGTAAATTTATTTGTTAATGGAGAATTGAGGGTGTATTATAATCATCTGTCTATGGGGATAGAATCTACGAGGACAGACAGCATTATGTCATGTTATAATAATTTCAATAACAATACTTCATGAACTAACTTTAAACATTCCTGCAAGGAATATAATCGGCAATTGATTTCAACGCTTTCTGCAGCTATAATTTAACGTATATCTGTGTATAACATTTAATTGATATAACATCACCAACAAGCACCTAAAGGTACAAGCACTAACACAAAATTACCTTGATTTCGATTCTGATGGCGTGGTGCTCTCGGAAGCTTTGCGCTTCGCCACCTTTTTCTTTGGCTACACCTTCGCAACCTCGGCTACAGCTGAGGTTGGTGTATGGAATTCTGAATCGGAGTCAGACCTGAAATGGAATACATAAAAAATAATTTTGTAAGTAACAACTGTGACTTAATTAAGGCTATCGATACACCAGCTGGCATGCAGAAACCAGGTCCGTAGCTGGGTAGCAGTCACTATGGGTAGGTAGGGCATGATAACAGTGATATCAGCCGGCAGGCAAAAACCAGGTCCGTAGCTGAGCATTATGACTAGGTACATATTTAAAATTATGAATTACTTACTTACATGTTAGAAAGTCGATTTTAAAGCACCACTAGTACTACTTGTCACTTTGAGAATCTGGAGCGAATGTAATTTATTTATTGAAATTAATTCGTTTATATACACAAAAAAATACTAATTCAGCATGAAAATAGGTTGTTTCAATTTTAAACTCTAAGTACTTGTCTTACAGTTGTTAAAAACAAATATGACGTTTACGTCATATTGAACCGTATTGTTTATATACCATTTCTGCTAAATTGCAATTTGTTCATGAGAACTGAAAAATAAAGCCGACAAAGTGAACCCGATTCATTACTATGTATAATTAATTTAATAATTGATGTATGTTTGTTGAGAATTTTTTTACTTCACAATTACGTTTATGTGAGAGGTGAAACTAACAACAGTCAAATTAATTCTTGTAGGCATATATTCGTATAGGTCTTCTGTGCATATTATAGATTTTTAAATTCTCTCGGCGTTGAAAATAAACTTGTGAGCATAGTTGTCTCACTAAAATCAGTTAAGCAGAAGTAGTTAATAATTAATCATAACTATTTTGAAAAAACATACTATTTTGTAATACATACAAACCAATCCATGTGTTCGATAACGTTAAGTTGCAGTTAAACTTGACATTTCGACATTCGACAAACTAATAACATTTTCATTCGTACTATTAAATAATCACCTAAACCCGCAATGAAAGAATCCAATGCACTGTAACGTGTGGGAATCAATCGCACGTGTCTGATTTATGGTTACATAGTTGTCCAATTTGTCAATAATAACTGGAATCCTCCTATCATCCCAAATAATCTTATTGTACAGTGTTCTCTTTTTACAAGTTCATCTTACTTATAACAGTTTAATTCGCACTCGATAACAAGTTACAGATAGCGTATTTGATACAAAATATATCATATGAAAAAATGTATAATCTTAGTACCTAGATGAATGAAACACGTTAAAACTAGAATCGATTACAAACTTTTAGAATTAAATACGAAAATAATATTTAGGATGTTCTTCAAAAGACAAATTTAGTGTTTACAACATGATAGTCATGTTACTATTCAATATAAATGCATGGAATGCAATTTGCGTACACGTGGAAAGTGTGCATTACATTGCCATTGAACTTTGCTGATTCGAACTAACAAAGCACACTTTTATATAAAGCTAATTTACATCTACGTAGCAACCACAGCGCACCGGGTACGGTTACCGTCAACGGATTCTATAGCAACGGATTTACACACAGTTAGTATGCTAGAATGAATAATGTGAGATACGTTTCTAATCCGGCTGCCGTTGACAAGTGTATCCGCGCCATAGCTTTATGCATGCATGGCAAGGATCGACTATCCGTATGACCACGCTTACCACTTGATTGTTACGTGTTGATGTAAAAGGTTGTATCGTCTGTAATGTGTTAAATTAAAATTTAGATGTCCTCGAACCAAACTGGTCACAGAAAAAAATGTGTGTGGACCTAAGGGTGTGCGATATTTTACTTTTGTGGAGAGACATGAGACAATCTGTCCTAAATTTTAGTTTAATTTATGCGGTATCCTAAAGTTCAGATTTCCTTGAGCCAATCTGGTCACGAAACGGGTATGTGTGTTATCCTAAGCGGAATTGCACCATCCCTAATTATGTGGAGAGAAATGAGACAATCTGTCCTGAATTTTATGTTACTGGTTCATTCCGATATAGACCTGATTATGTTAACGTATAAAGTTTTATAGTTGTTTTAAGCTGGTGAGTATAATCAAATAATCCGAGCATTGAATTTGAGGTAAGCCATCGATAAACTTATCGTTCCATTCGTAACCGAACGAGTTTTACAAAGTGGAGTAGCGCCCAAACCACAAACGTTGTGGAACAGGCGTCGAACCAGTATTTTGCTGCATTACTGCACTATGTAAGATTTCATTGGGCATTCTATTCCACCGAAAGCGACGAAGGCGAACGAAGTGAGCCGTAGGAAGCGACAGGTGGAATAGAATGCCCAATAAATCACTACTCACCAACGTCAAACTTGTCATATTTTTTAATTAAAATGGAAGAAATACTCAGTATAGAAACAACTTTTTTTGTAGTCTATAGGCTCGCGCTTCACCACAATCTCACGTGATTGTAATCGATGATGTGGTCGACGGTGAAGCTCGCTTGCCTTTTAATTATTTTTCGTTTGTGTTATTAATTTACTCTGTATTATTTAATTGTTACTTGCATAATTTTAGAATGAGATAGCTTTTTTTAACCGTTTAAAAAAATATAAAAAAAGTCTTTCAAAAGTCTTAAAAAAACATTAAAGAACTAAGATTCCGTGCGTTGAGCTGTTCATTTCGTCAAACGCTGATTATTTATGGATCTGGCCAGACCATATCATGATCTGAGCAACGAGTATTTTCCATTTAATGAATTAAAAAGAAAAAAAAGAAAATCTCTTTTTTCCATTTGGTAACATAAGTACAAAAAAAATAGTTGCTATAAAAATTACAAGCGCGCTATGTTATGCCAGAAGATGTACCAATATTCATAGATTTCATTGATGTTAACATTGATAACATAATTACATTAATGGAATGCAATAGTATTAATTGATTTTCTTAAAAAGTAACAATAATCATAAAATGTCAAAAGGAAAAATACAAAATAATGTCAATAAAAAAATACAATTATAAATAATTCATATATAGGTACTTATCGTGGCATAATCTTACGTCAAAAATAAGTTTACTACGTCAATATTCAAATGTTTAAACAATAAAGAGCGAAAATTTTTAATAATACAAATATGTCACGTGTAATGTGTAAAAGAAAGAAATTAGCCTTATAACATACCAGGTCAATGATTGCAAACTATGGTTAACAACAGTCATCACATTTTGTCTGTCAAAAATTTCGAAATGCTGTTATATGCTTTATTCAACAATAAACATTTAAGCCTTTCCTAAATAAGTTTATGTTTAACTCTTTAATTGAACTAGGTATGTGGTTGTATATGATTGGTGCCACGCAAAAAACACTTTTTTGCATCAATGCTGTGTGGGACCTTTTTACGCACAAGTTATTGTTAGCGGTCGAGTTCATTTTTAATAAAATAATATCTGAAAAACAGGTCTGGATTGGTCTTAAAATACAGCTACCTCAAAAATATTTAAGAAAGGAAATGTCAATAATTTGTATTTGATAAACAATATAAGAGAAGACTATTTCCCTGTTTATTGAGTTACCCCAGAAAAATCCGGCATATACTCTGTTAACTTATCTTGTTGCTTTTTGCCGTTTCCGCTATTAGTAGTTGAAATATAAATCTATTGTTGTTAGAAATTATTATTTACACATTAGATAACTCCTACAAAATTTAAAAAAAATCTACCAATTATCGGTTATGCTCGCCACGATTTGTTCATGAGTTTGGTAGTAGTGTATAATTGGGGATTCTGGATCACTTGCTCTCGCTTCGCTCGAGCGCATGATCCAGAACTCCCCAATTATACACTACTATTGTACTGGGGGTTCTGGATCACTTACACGATGATCCTTAGATGCAACATGCCACACATTTTCCTAAATGTTTTTTTATTTAAACGAGGTAAAGGGAACAAACTATTTTACAAAAAAGTGTTTGAAATACTTATACGAATGCCTACTACTTGCTCACGCTTCGCTCGAGCGCATGATCCAGAACTCCCCAATTATATGCTACTATCGTGATGGGTTCTGGATCACATGCTCTCGCTTCGCTCGAGCGCATGATCCAGAACTCGCCAATTATACTCTACTATCGTATTGGGGGTTCTGGATCACTTACACGATGATCCTTAGATGCGACATGCCGCACATTTTCCTAAATGTTTTTTTATTTGAACGAGGTAAAGGGAACAAACTATGTTACAAAAAAGTTTTTGAAATACTTATACGAAATACATACCTATAAGAATATATATTATGTATACGATGTTACATTGCACTTAAAATGAGTCAAATTATGTGTATATATTGTAGAGGCACTATGCATCACAACAATTTAACTCTGAACATTACTGTGCAAAGGTCCTTTCTCTTAAATAAATAACTAAATTTATTGATTTTATCTATAATGTTTCACACAGTGAAATCTGATTGAGACGGCATTCGTAAAATGATTTTCAAGAATGCTAGGGGTGAGATAATATATATTCAAGATTTGCACCCTAGAAAAAAAAAAACGAACGCTGGTGAATTAAAACAACGGGATAGTGATATTTTTGCCCAAAAAGAAGATTTATTTTACCAGAAGAAGGCAGATTCAGCGAAATCTAACTTGAATAATACTCACTACCTCATACTCAAAAGCGAACCTGGTGAAAATCTTCGCACATTCGTTAAATTGAGTAACAAACAGCCTGATCATGAAAAATCGATTGGAAGTTGTTCAAAGACTAGTGGAAGTAACAATTCGACAGCAAAAAAAAGAGGGTAGTCCCCAGGTAAACACAAAAATTATAGAGCTCTTATATTTTTTTTAATTTAATAAATAGTAGATACAGATTTCAAATGAAATCTTATTGTTGAATTAGTACATTGACCACTGGTGCACTCACTCACTTTATTAATTCTCCTTGAAAACTTATCTACACTGCCAGAACTGCACTTCGCTGAAATGGACCTATACTCCAAATTATCAACCTGCATGGAGGAGCTTACGGCTACATTTTCTACAAGAATGACGCAGTACGAAGAAGACCTGAGGAATGCTAGCGGTGAGGGTACTCACAAGTCTGTTGCCAGCCTGTCGATGGAGTTCACCGAGTTCAAGGGCCTCATATGGAAAACCTTGAGTGCACTGAGGTCCCAGATGGAGTTGCTTGTGGTGGGGCTGGATAGGCACGAAATGGCATCCCGTGCTAAGATACTCCTATTGCATGGCCTATCTGAGGAGAAGGATGCTGATCCTACCGCTGGTTTTCTTACTGTTTTGTCGGAGCGTCTGGTAATGAAAGGTGTAACTTAAAAAGACATTACAGCCTGTCACCGCCTCGGAAGCAACACTAGCAAGCCTCGTCCTCTTTTGGTTCGCTTTGAAAGCCGCATCGTAAGGAACGAAGTGTGGAGGAATAAAACCAAATTAAAAGGATCTGGTCTGACGCTTTCCGAATTCCTCACTAAGCCCAGGCACGAAATTTTTATGAATGCTCGGAAATACTATGGGATACATAGGTGCTGGACGTCTGAGGGAAGAATTGTCATCCAGGTGTCGGATAAATCACGACGGAAGATTGAGTCTGCAATGGAATATCGAGAACTTGTTGCTCGGTTTCCCGTTGCAGAATCCTCGGCCTCAACCGTAACTTCGAAGCCGGCGCCCGAGAAGAGAACTCGCAAGCCAGCAAAATGATGCACTACGTCACCGTCCTTCAACTCCCTGTATAGACAGTATAGGTACTTATCAAAATTGTTTTCTCTTGTATGTCGGTCACTCTATAATGTTTTATTTTATTTTCGTGTTGTGTTTTGATTATTTTGATGTCATAAAATTATCTGACTGTCAGTGTCACTTTTTTTTTTTTTTTTTTTTTTTTTTCATTCGCCCTTCGAAAAGGCAGGCATCGATCTATAGACCATTCAGCCTCGTCATATTTTCGTATTCTTCTGTATAATATATAAAAGTAAGGCCAAAGCCAAGTCTTCAGTAAATTTTTATCATAGTATCCTTTAGTCAAGGCATATGCCATGTCTTCTTTTTTTTTCCATAATTAAATGTTTCGTCAATCCAATTTTTTTTTTTTTTTGTCTTATCCAGTTTCATCGTCATTTCCATGTGGTCATTTCCAATAGTTATGTCAATGTCTTATCCATGTTTTTATTTAAGTCCCGATCAAATTTTACACCCACTAGATGTAATAAAATTAAATAAGGGAATATACGAAGAAAAATTCTCCAGCAATCCTTGAATGTCGCGCGGGAGGTTTGCCGGTATTTTGTAAATCTCAAGCAATTTGTCAATCAATATTATACGATTCACATTATGCGCTGGGCATTCAAAAATAATATGATTAAGGGTCTGATCTTTATCAAGGTTGCAATCAGTGCATTTAGGGGAAGCTATTATCTTCATTCTAGCCAGATGAGCATTAAAACGTCCATGTCCAAATCTTAGCCGACATAATAAAGAATAAAACAGTTTGCTTCTGTGAAATTGTGCCTTCGTAAACCAAGGAGCTGAACCAATAGCTGTATTGATTTTTGCATACCAAGTGCCTTTTATTTGCAGAGTCTCCTGCCAATCTTCAAGCCAACGTCGAATATTATCTTCCTTGATCTTAGGTAATAAATCTGAACAAGGTATGGCAACACTTTTAATTTCTGTATTTCCTATGTCAACAATGGCTCTCGCTAGAGTGTCTGCGTTTTCATTGCCACTGACTCCTATGTGGGAAGGGGTCCACAAAAATTTGATATCAAAGTCTCTTGATTGAAGTGTGAAATACTTTTCTTTGATGCGATATATGATGTAGTTTGTAGAAGCATCCAGTTTATTGTTATCTAATGCCATAAGAACACTCATGCTGTCCGTTACAATAAGCCAAGAAATGATGCCAGAGTTCTCTTCACTTATGAAATCCAAAGCAGCTGAAATAGCCATCGCCTCAGCAGAAAATATAGTTAAAACATCAGGCAACCTTACACCATGACCAGTCTTATTAAAAGGTATGTAAATAGCCATTGCGACATTTGTACTGCTCTTAGAAGCATCAGTGAATATACATCGATAGCCAGAATGTTCATGCAATAACTGGTACACCTCTTCCTTGGTTTTCAAATCATGCTTTATAACAATATTCATATCTATAAATTTACTATTGTATTTGCCAGAATAACATGTCCAAGTGTCATTACATTTGTAAAGTTCATGTTGCTGATTAAGTGTTATTGTAGTAGAGAAGTCATGAAGTAAATAGGGAATGTTAATATTATTTGAAGGATTATAAACTGTATGATAAAATGAAAGTTTTCTGTAAAGAGGGTGTTTATTATATGACAAAAGCTTTAAAAGGAATTTAGATTTTAAAAACTGAAATCTAATTTTCAGTGGAGGAATATTACACTCTACTTGTAAGGAATTGATAGGTGTTGTTTTAATGTCACCTGTAATGCAACGCAAGTTATGATTCTGTAAGACATCAAGTTTACGGATAAGTCTCTGATCAGACCCAAAACACAAAAAGCCGTATTCAAAATGACTACGAACTATAGATTTGTATAACATTAACAAAATTTTAGGATCAGCATGTACTGACACAGATTTTATAAAATTATATGCTTTATTTGCTTTACCAAGTATGTAATCAACATATTTATTCCATGTCAGATTGGCAGAAAAAATTACTCCTAAGTACTTAAATTCATTAACAATGGGAAGTTCAAAATTATCATAAAAAATTTCTAAATCAAAATCTATTTCACCAAAAACAACAACTTTTGATTTATCTGGACTAATTTCTAAGTTTAAATAATGAAAATATTTACTCATATTTTTCAAAGCCTCATTAATATTACTCTTAATCTCATCCATATCCGGACCAGATGTATAAATAACTAAATCATCAGCAAATTGTAAATTTAGTACTTTGCTACCTAAAACCATATTGAGCTTATGCATATAAAGCACATAAATCAATGGACTCATAATACCACCTTGACACACCCCTTTATATGAAAAACGGGGTCCAATTAATTGCTTATCTACTTTTACATAAACTTCTCTACCATGCAAAAAATTTAAAACCCACGAAACTATTTTTTCAGGTATTCCAAGTGAGCGAAGTTCAAGTGACAAAATGTGATGATTGACGTTATTGAAAGCACCAACTATGTCAACAAAAACAGCAACACATTCATGGTCCATTTTACGAGCATTAAAAATATCAAGATACAAATGAGAAAAACTTTCATGTGTTGACCTTCCTCTACGAAATCCAAGCTGATTAGAAGGTAATAAATTATTACTTTCTATGTAAAACTCTAGTCTTTGCTTTAACAATTGCTCAAAAATCTTTCCTATACAAGAGGTCAAAGCTATAGGTCTATAAGAATCAGGTTTGTTTTTATCTTTATTAGGTTTTAAAATTGGAATAAGACAGTCTATTTTCCAGTCTAAAGGTATGATTTCATTAAGCCAAAGTAAATTAAAAACTTTTAAAACCAAAAATAAGGCTTGCAATGAAACATTCTTAAGCATTTTATATGGCATACAATCGAGGCCAAAAGCTGTATCACGTCTGGAGAATATTGCAGCTTTCAATTCTTGTATAGTAAATGGATCTGTTAAATAATTTGAGCATGCTGCTGTTGGTAAATGATCATGTGAATGAAAGGGGGCCTCTACAGTATCAGGTGTGAACTTTTTAAGAAAATCAAATATCCATGGATATACATTATTGCAAGATGGTACATATGTTCTATTAAACTTTCTAGAAATATTCCAAATTTTACTTAATGGAGTTGTTCTGTTAAAAGACTCACACAAAGTTACCCAACTCAAATACCTCTCTCTTTTTAAAGTCAATTTTTTAACAGCTTGACGCCTTTTAAATTCAATATAGTTTGCTTGTGAAGGGTCATGTTTAAACTGTATATAGGCATTCTTAGCATCTTCTACAGCCCTAGTACAATTATTATTCCACCATGGAAGTGGACAGCGTTTTTTCTTTTTAGAAGTTCTAGATGTATTAAGTGAGGCACTAGAAGTAGTTTGCATATGAGAAATATCAGAACATGGAACAGAATTCTGTATAGCTTTATTTAAGATAAGAATGAGTTTGTTATAAGTTTGTAATGGGTTTTGAGGAATAACCAGAAAATTGTGTAATAGATTATCTACTTGAGCTGTGTAAAGATCCCAATTAACTAGTTTAAAATTTACATGAACAGGCAGGTTTGAAAGGTCATTGGATGGAGGAATAAAATTATTAAACACTATTTTTGTAATTACAGGCAAATGATATCCACCTAGAGGAACATCATGCACTGACCAGCCACAAGACAAAGCTAATGATGGTGATACTAAGGTTAAATCAAGGGCATTTCTCTGCCACCTATTTGAGCCTACTGTAGTCATATCTCCGTTATTCAGCAACACAAGATTGTTATCATTGATGCTTTCAAGAACGTCAACTCCACGACTGCACTGTGCACTACAGCCCCAGGCCGAATGACGGGCGTTGAAATCCCCACCAATCAAAACAGGACCAGGAATACTTTTGATTAAATTATCCAGCTTTGATTTAGAAAAGAATGGATTACAATTACCAGGACTATAAAATGACACCAAAGAAACCTCCTTAGCACCATATTTTAAACGTATTGCAATATTTTGTATAGAGTCATCATATGAAGTATCAATTTTTTTGAACTGTAATGAATTATGTATTAATATAGCTACGCCATTATGACTATTACCAGAATCTAATCTAACAGTATTATAATTTTTTATATTAAAACGCATCTCAGGCTTAAGCCAAGTTTCACAAAGTAAAGCTACATGAATATTGTTCTCAATTAAAAAATGAGAAAAAATATGTTGATTACTACGAATACTCTGAGCATTCCATTGTACAATATTTAACTGATCCATAATTAAGATTGTTTAATGTTATTATCACTCTGTATTGTAGCTAAAAGAACTTTTTTTATATTTTCATTTGTAATGGAACTTTCTTTGTTCCGATTTTGTGATATTAAAGTAAGAAGGGTCTGAATTAAAATGTTTTGTATTTGATCTGTTTGTATTAGAAATTTAAGTTGTTCAGCAGGGTTTTTGTTATTTAAAGGAGGGAATGACTTTTCATTTATTACATCAGCATATGATCTTTTTTGAACTTTATTTTTATTTTCTTCTATCTTAGCTTTTTTGACAGGACATTCTGCAGAAATAGCAATATGGTTTCCTTTACATTGGCAGCATGTAGCTTCTGTTGGGGCAATCGTACATTCTTTATAGCTATGATCTTTTCCGCATATGGAACACCTGATGCTATTTTTGCAAAATTTGGCAATATGCCCATACCTTAGACACTGCAGGCACTGCTTTACCGGCGGGATGTACGGCCGTACCTCAAACCGCCAACTGTTCAGGTCCACGCTGTCGGGCAAGGAGACGCACGAAAAGGTGATGCTCACAGTCTTCATAGGTTCAAAAGTGACTTTATTTTCTTTAATAATCCGACGCATAAATCTTTTTACCGATATTATACTTTTGGAGCTGGATATAGCTGAATAAATTTGCTCATTCGACAGATCAATCGGGACATGCTGTATGACTCCAGTAATTTCTGTAGCTGAGGCTGGAATGCTGGCTTTGAGTTTAAAATTATCCAAAAACTTTTTGTTTATGAGCGCAGCATTGGCAAATGTCGGACGCTCGAAAATAACGCCAACTTTGTGCCGATTTATTCTTATGAGTTGCTTAACCCCTTTGTTATACCTCTTGAAGTTAGTGGCTAACGACATCATATCGCGGTCACCAATCGGGACTTGGTTTTGACTTTCAATGAAAACAATATATTCGTAATTTCCACCAGACTCTGGATAAGACCGGGTGTAATCAGCTATTCTATATTCAAGGTACTTATCCGTATCCTTTTCTTTTTCAGCATCTGATGTGGCCGACTGCATAGAGCGCAATGACCCAGTATCAGCATCATCTTCGAGGGGATCCCCTTTCTTCCTCTTCTTAACCTTCCCCATCACAACAAACAACAATTAAGTAGTTATGAATTATGAGTGTTAAAATAAAATAAATTTGTTTTTTTTTCAAAAAAGACGCGCCTACTTTCTTTGACTTTCCCGCGCTTTTTTTCTGTCAGTGTCACTACAAATTGTCATTTGACGTTAGGTTACGTTCGGAAACACAAGAATTTGTTATATTGTTTGGTTTGGCCTATGGGCTTTTTAGCGATTGTACTCTGGATAATTTTTTATGTAACTGGCGAGTGCATCGGGGTTTGAGTACTTTATTTGATTTTGTTTGTATTTTTTTTATTTATTTTTTGGTTTAATTTATAGTATTTATATTTATTATGTCTGATGATTTGATTGATGAAAATTTCTTTTCATGCTCATCCTCTTGTGCGTCAGATGAGAGCTTGTCTTGTACTTTTAGCGATGATAACTCTCTAAATCTTCGAGACCACCTTTCCTTAAATTTTTCTAACTGTCGCAAATTCTTTAACGCTGTTCACATAAATGCTCAAAGCGTCCCCGCTCACTACTCTGATTTGCTGTCGTCCTTCGACTCAGATCTTGTTCACGCTGTCCTTGTATCCGAAACGTTTCTCAAGCCTGCACTTCCTTCCACGCAGTATTCTCTGCCTGGATACAAGATTGTCCGCAATGACAGAACGGGCAAGGGTTGTGGAGGGGTTGCCATTTATCTGCGTGGGGATATAAATTACAAGATTGTTGAACAGTCTCCGAGTGTCTACTCTAAGTTTGCTGAACACCTATTTATCGAAATAAACTTTCTTCACACAAAGCTACTTTTGGGTGTCTATTACAGTCCTTCTTGCCAAATCGATTATTTTTCCTCTTTCGAAGCTAAACTGGAAAACCTTTCCACACTTTATGAGCATACACTTATCTTCGGAGACTTCAACACTTGTTTACTCAAGGAAGATTCGCGCAGCCGTAAACTCCAATCACTTGTCTCTTCTGTCAATATGCATTTACTTCCACTAAATGCTACTCACAGGGCTCCTCACTGTACCCCTTCTCTCTTAGATCTTATTCTGGTTTCTGACCCTCACAAAGTAGCCTCACATGGACAGCTTCCTGCTCCTTTTTCCTATCACGACCTCATTTATCTGTCCTATAAGATTCGACCTCCTAAACGCAAGGCTAAATTTCTATTTCTTCGAAGTTTTAAAAACATTGATTTGGAGCGTTTGAAGGCTGATGCGGGTATGATTGACTGGGGGCCTTTTTTCACCTGCGAGGATATAGACTCAATGGTGTCAATCTTCAGCAGGACTATCATAGAATTGTACGAGTCACATGCTCCCCTTAAAAAGGTAAGAGTCAAACACCTTCCTGCGCCGTGGCTATCCCCAGTAATAAAAACTCAGATGGCTAAGCGTGACAAGGCTAAGCGTTTGTACAGGAAGCGGCCCACGGAGGAAAACTGGGATATTTACAAGAAGATGCGAAATCGCTGCAGTCGTTTGTGTAGGAATGCAAAAAGGCGCCACATTCACAACTCAATTGATAACTTCAACCCAGCACAAGTATGGCAATTTTTAAAGACTCTTGGTATTGGCAAAGCCATTAGCA
This sequence comes from Orthosia incerta, assembly GCA_948252205.1. Classification (NCBI taxonomy): domain Eukaryota; kingdom Metazoa; phylum Arthropoda; class Insecta; order Lepidoptera; family Noctuidae; genus Orthosia; species Orthosia incerta. The sequence continues at coordinate 16,064,233 of OX411747.1, forward strand.
AGAGTTCTCCTGATAAGATGGACCACAATGCACTTAATGCACACTTTTCTAAGTCACCAATCACCCTCGACAACCACGTTAAAACCTCCACTCTCAAAGAACTCTCTAGTCTTCCTTTGCCAGCAAATACTTCTTTCTCATTCCACCCAATTACTGAATTAGATATTAAGAAATGTATCCAATCCATATCCACTAAAGCGGTAGGTGATGATGGCCTTCAACTCCAAATGTTCCTACCTATTTTAAGTGAAATAGTTCCTATCATAACTCACATAGTAAATTTTTCTCTTTTCCAAAACTCCTTTCCTTCAGCTTGGAAAAGGGCTCACGTCCTACCCCTTCCTAAAGTTTCAAATCCCTCCTTACCTTCCCATTTCCGTCCAATATCCATCCTACCAATCCTCTCCAAGGTCCTCGAGAGTATTGCTCAGAAGCAACTTTCTTGTTATTTGTCCTCTAATAGCCTGCTGAGTCCTTACCAATCTGGTTTCAGACCTGGCCATAGTACTGTGACCACTCTTGTCAAAATAACTGACGATATAAGACTGGCTATGGATAATAAATGTCTTACTGTATTGGTTTTGCTGGACTTCAGCAGTGCTTTTAACTCAGTTGACTTTGACATACTCTTAGGAATCCTTTCCTCTCTTAATGTCTCTGCTTCGGTAATTGAATGGCTCAAATCTTATCTTCGGGGCCGCTCGCAGTCTGTTCGAGCCGATGAGGACTCTTCTGACTGGTGTGACTTGACTGCGGGCGTTCCCCAGGGTGGCGTCCTCTCTCCTCTCCTCTTCTCAATTTTCATAAATGCTATCACTAAGGTCCTAACTTCTAACTATCATCTCTATGCAGACGACTTGCAGCTATATCGACATTTTAAAGTGGGTGATCTGGTTGGGGCTGTGTCTGCCATCAATAGTGACCTTGAAAATATTAACAAGTGGGCAAAATCCTTTGGACTCTTACTGAACCCAACCAAATCTCAAGCGCTCATTGTTGGTGGTAGATACATGCTCAGCCTTTTAAATCACCAAGCCCTCCCACCAGTAGTTTATGATTCAGTGCCCATATGCTATTCAAAAAGCGTGAAAAACCTAGGCGTCTATATGGATACTAACCTCTCTTGGGAGGTTCATGTTGCTGATGTAAGTAAAAGGGTCTTCTACTCTTTTCAGTCTCTTAAACGTCTCCAAAAAATCTTACCATTTCGCACTAAGGTCACTCTTGCTCAATCTCTTCTTCTACCGCTCATAGACTATGCGGATGTCTGTTTTCTAGATGCAACGGAGGTACTCCTAAATAAACTCGAGCGACTGCAGAACTTGTGCATCCGCTTTATTTTTGGCCTCCGCAAATACGACCACGTGTCGGAATTTCGGACTAAATTAAAGTGGCTGCCGATTCGGCGTCGTCGAGATACCCATATCCTATTTCTCCTCTATACTATCCTACACAATCCTAATTCTCCTCAATACCTTCGTGAACGCTTTGAGTATTTTGTCCCAAGGGGTAAACCCTGTCGCACTTCCACTTCTCTTCTCCTTCGTACCCCACGTGCAGTGCGTCTCTGGAACTCTCTACCACATTCCCTACGCGACAGCCCTTCTCTGAATGTCTTCAAGAGGAAAATCAAGGATCATTTTCTTTCGGAATGACATAATATTAGTATATGTATGTTGTATATTTTGTACTTATGTATGTATGTATTTTTTGTAATTATGTATGTATGTATATTTATGATTTATATTATATTATTCTAAAATTGTACACTGGACTACTTCTCTTCTTTTGTAAACTCTCTCTATCACTCTAAGGTTTGCTGGTAGAAAACTCTTCTTAGAGTTAAGTTCGCCTTTGTACATCAACTTTATAATCACTCATGTTGTATATGTAATTTTTTGTGTACAATAAAGAATTAATATTAGAATTAATATTAGAAGCAGATTTATTCCATCAGGAGAGTGATACAACACATGAATTAGTTTTACCTGCATTAGAAGATATTGATTGCTACCAGATACTGCCAGGAAATTAAATTTGTTTCATATAATATGGGTCACCATCACTGTACCAGTTTTATTCTATTTTATGTTAATCATTATGTGCTGTTTAGTACATTCAGTATTGAGCGTTTTATAATTAGACATAAAATCAGAAAAAAAAATGTAAAAAACAAACAATTAATGTCTAGGTCTAACTTATTTTGTTAAGTGTTTAAAAAACCACTTGCTACCATTTTAATGAGACCTTTCAATGACCGATATTGAATGGTCAAGGTACATGCAACTTCCTTTTTAGAATTTCGTCTCAGATTGCTGCGACAGTGTCGCCACTGTCCAAAAATGGAATTGTAGGCTGTGTGCATAGTGTCTTATAAAGAACAAATTATTACAGACCTTATTTAAGTAGTGCTGAAAGTTTAATTTACAAGATAAATATTAGTGAAACATTTAAACAATAGTTGCAAATATTAATGTAACCGCCACCTTACATTAACGTGGTATTAATAATCTTCTTCAGTGACTTATACATCAATCATAAATCAGTTTTTTTTGTGAATTGTTGTGCTGAAGTGCATTTCACTGAACAGCGAGTTTGTTTGTGGTTGTTCACAAGTGTTGCAGAAAACAAAGTATGTGAGTATTATTATTTGTATTCTCTATATACGACTGAAATAATTAATTGTTTTACGAATTAAATTAATCAATTAAGTTTAAGTAAGAAATTAGTTTAATGTTTCAAAAACTATTGTACTTGTACTGTATTTGCAGTTTAATATTAATGTTTTTACAAACGTGTAATAATGCTTGCTTCGTTTTCCGTCATTGAAATATTTTTTTGTCTGATACTGTAAATATATTATACCCTATTCGATGAGGGCTAACAGCAAACCCCCTACATAACTCTATGAAGAATACGGATGCTGTTGTTTCATGTTGCTGGAAATGCTGGCAACATAAAATATTTATTGTGTTTTAATAATGTTTTCAGGGCTCAGTCGATGAACAATCCTTTTTTGGTTGAAGAAGAGGACTCCACGCCTTCAACGCCTCAAGCAACCAAAGAAAAACCCACCGGCTGCTCAAAAAAAAAGCTGTGAAGAGAGATAAAGTGTCTCAGAAGAAGAAGAAAGCTTTGCTTTCTAAAAGCCCTTTCGCTTCAGAATCAGAGTCTGATAGTGACGGGCTTCCGGTTGTTACAACACCAGCTCCAAAAAGAAAACGGAATACCACCGTTTCAGACTCTGAGGTAAGATTTATTTTCGAACATTTTAAATTCCCATTTTATTTAAAAGCATTCGCAAGGTTTCGCAGAGTGTGATATTTCCATCAAAATTATACTTATTTGCAGACAAAAGAGTTTAAATAGACTTTTCTAAATTATCATATAACACTATCTATAATTATGGTAGCGGTAGTTTAAACAATATTGAAATTTCGAAATTTGTCTATTTATGTATATTTTTTTAAATTTATCTATTTTTAATTACTTGTCCACACACTTTATTTTTTTCTTTATTTAAATTAGGGAATTTTGTAATCGCCATGCGTATGACAAGCTATCTTATGTATTTCAGGAGGAACCCTGTCGGCCGCTGATCCGTACTGCCGCCCTGAAGAGCTGCTTTACTCAGCGAGTGGCTGATGGTTATACCTTCCAATCAAACCCAGGCAGGGTTGGAAAGTATTATTTTGAATTAAGAGTTTATAATACGGACGATGTGAAAAAACTTACCCAAAACGAGCGTTGGAAACATTCTCTTGTAACGTTAAAATTATCAACTGACAAAGATAATGTTGTGTGGAAGGCTTTAACACACCTTGTTAATACTGGAAAGGCTGAATTTAATGAAATTCAGCCTGTTCTATACAGTAAACCTTCTTAAATTAAATATATTGTTTTTACAAACTGAATTATATTAGATACAGTCTTTATAAAGAAATATGAGAATATTTAATTGATTTAAAATAATAATTTTATATTACACATGTTCTTTTTTTCAGAGTTTCGATGTAAAATCGAAATTATAAATAAGAAATTAAAAAACCCGAAATAAGAAATTCTGAAATTAAAAACTAAGAAATTAAAAAAACCCGAGTTAAGAATTTCTGAAATTAAAACTAAGAAATTAAAATAACCCGAAATAAGAAATTCTGAAATAAATATTTTATTGATTAAAATAATCATTTTATATTATACATGTTCTTTTTCAGAGTTTCGATGTAAAAATCGAAATTGAAAAATAAGAAATTAAAAAACCCGAAATAAGAAATTCTGAAATTAAAAAATAAGAAATTAAAGAAACCCGAAATAAGAAATTCTGAAATTAAAAACTAAGAAATTTAAAATACCCAAAATAAGAAATTCTGTGATAATAATATAGAAAAATAGTTTTTTTTAATAAAATTTAAGATAACTTTAATGAACATGTTTTTTTGTAAAGACTGTAATGTTTATGTATCAAAATTATCAGCACACTGTAGAACAAATATTCATAAATCTAATAGATTGCTCTGCTCCGAATTCGAAAATATTCAATTATACTGCGTTTAAAAATAGAATCATAAGTTACAAAGTGAATCCACTTAAATCTTGTGAAGTAATTCCAGAAACGTTTTTAAATCAAATTTCAAAATCTGTATGCGATATTATCAATCTTATGATTCAAAAAAATAAAGCAATTAAAGTGAATTTTGAATTATTTGTGTCATACATTTTGCCAAAAAATAATGAAAGCTCTATAAAATATTTCAACACCAAATATATGGTAGCAGTTCCGAACACAAATATTTGTAACATGTATTTTAAATGCTCTGAAAAATTAATATCTAAATGTTTAGAGTTTGAACTTGCTGAATCTGGTTGGACTATTAATTGCATAAGCCATTTGGAAATAAACATAAACAAGTACAATCCTTTAAGAGCTGGAACATACATAGAATTGCCTGCAGTTATAAAAAAACACAAAGTCATGTCTGGATATACGCAACAATGACAATAATTGTTTTTTGTGGTGTATTATTGCCGACATGTTTCCAAAAAGAGTGAATGCCAATAGAACGCAATCGTACCCACACTATACGCTACTTTTAAACATAAATAATATGTCTTTTCCACCAAGTTTCGATGATATTAAAATCTTTGAGAAAAATAATACTTCTATAAGTGTGAATGTTTATGGTCTTGAAGCTAATAATAATGTAACGGGTCCTCTATATTTGACACGTGAACGAAAGCTTACGCATGTCAATGTCTTGAAAATAACTAAAGATGATAAAGCCCATTTTTGTTTAATAAAAAACTTTAGCCGTCTTGTACGCCGACAATTAACCAAACATAAATCGAAAGTATTTTTATGTGATGAGTGTTTTTTGTATTATGACAATGAAGATAAATTATTAAATCACAATTGTGGTAGAATAAAAACAGTTTTGCCTGATGAACGTAGCAAATTACAATTTTCAAACTTTGAGAGAACCCAAAGAATTCCAATTGTAATATATGGAGATTTTGAAAGTTTGCTTTGCAAATACTCAGACAAAAATAAATCACTCTTTACTGAATCTGTACAGTCACATCAAGCATCATCGTATGCTTATTATATTTGTTACAAATCTAAACCTGAATTAAATGATTATGTTAGTAATAGAGGTCCAAACTGTGCACAAACATTTGTTGAAACCATTACAAATGATATAGAAAGGCTGTACAAAATTTTGCAAAATAAACAGCCAATGTTACCTCTTACTTCTGATCAGTTAAAATCATTCAAAACCGCTCATTTATGCCACATATGTAAAACGAAGTTTGCACAAAATGATAAAAAAGTTAAAGATCATGATCATTTCACAGGTAAATATAGAGGTCCTGCACACAATGCTTGTAATTTAAAATTGAAGCAATGTCAGTACATACCCATAATTTTTCACAATCTATCTGGATATGATAGTCATTTATTTATAAAAGAGCTGTCGGATATAATTGGCAAAATTACTTTAATTCCTAAATCAAAAGAAAAGTACATATCGTTTACAAAATTCATACCTATTGATAAAAAAAATATAGTTCAGTTGAAATTTATTGATTCGTTTAACTTTTTAAGTACTAGCTTAGATAAATTGGTAAAAACTTTACACTCGGATGATTTTCAACACATGCGCTTGTTTTTCAATCATGATCGCTTATTTAATTTAGCGTGTAGGAAAGGCGTATATTGTTATGACTATGTAGACAGATGGGAAAAATATGATGAAACCCGACTACCTGAACAATCAAAATTTTTCAGTAATCTAACGGGAGAAAATATTTCAGCTGAAGATTATCAGCATGCTTTGAACGTATGGCAAACATTTAAAATAAAAAATTTAGGAGAGTATACAGACCTTTATTTAAAATGTGATGTACTGTTATTATGCGATATTTTTGAAAAGTTTCGAGAAATGAGTTTACTTTATTATAATTTAGACCCATGCAATAGCATGACAAAACATAATAACGACGTGACGAAACATAATAATGTTTCGTCACCATCGTTAAGTTGGGATGCTATGCTGTTATACACTAAAGTGGAGCTTGATTTAATATCTGATGTAGAAATGTACCAAATGTTAGAAAATGGAATTCGAGGAGGTCTTGCACAATGTTCATTAAGATATGCCAAAGCTAATAACAAATATCTATCATCGTATAATAAGGATGAAGCAAGCACATACCTTATTTATCTTGACTGCGTGAATTTATACGGTTTTGCAATGATGCAGAAACTTCCAATGCGTAACTTCCAATTTCTTAATGATAATGAAATAAATAAGTTCAATATAAATGATGTTAACAAAAACGATGATGAAGGATACATTTTAGAGGTAGATTTATATTACCCCCTAACATTCATAATGCTCATTCAGATCTGCCATTTGCTGCCGAAAAATATTCCCCTATGCAAAGCAAGTGTAAAAAGTTAATTGCAAATTTATACTGCAAACATCGCTTTGTTATACATTATGTACACTTAAAAGAGTGCTTAGAAAATGGTTTAATATTGTTAAAAATATATAAAATATTATCATTCTACCAAGATAACTTTTTAAAACCATATATTTTATTAAACACTTCTCTCAGACAAAAAGCTAAATCGGATTTTGAAAAAGATTTTTTTAAGAAACAAAACAATTCTATTTTTGGAAAAACAATTGAAAACAAGCGGAAACAAGTTGATGTTAGGCTCGTAAAATTATGGAAAGATAAGTTAAATACAACCAACAAAATGCTTGGTGCCGAACGGTATATTAGCGCACCACATTTTAAAGACTTGTCAATTTTATCCGAAAGTTTAGTAGCTATTCAATTAAATAAGACAAAAGTTATATTAGATCGTCCCATTTATATCGGATTTTCTGTTCTTGAAATTTCTAAAACACATTTATATAATTTTCATTATTCTGTAATTAAAAACATGTATGGTAATAACGTGATGTTATGTTATACTGATACCGACAGTTTACTTTATAATATATAAAGCTGGATTACCACTCACTGACTCACTGACTCATTGACATAATTGTTCTCCCAGATGGTGGAGGGGGAGGTGGGTATATTTTGACAGATTCGTAAACAAGTAACTCCCGTGAGTATGGGAAAAGTCCCAAACCTCCCCTTTTCCTCCCCCCTCCTCCCCCCCTCTATCGTATCTCGGAAACTAAGGTACCCGTATTTTTTGTTTTTTACGGATTCGTTTAGAGGAGGCTCGCAAAAGTAAAAACCATTTTCAAAGTTGACCCCCTCGCCCCCCTTCTCCCCCCCTTTAAGCGGATCTCGAAAGTTGAGAGAATTGGAACATTTCTTTTTCCAGATTCATATAAAGGGGCAATGCTATAGTCACAAACGAACCAGTTTTCAAAGTTGACCCCCTTGCCCCCCTTCTCCCCCCTCCCCCCCCGATTTGGCGAATCTTTTTTTTTCGTTTTTTTTACGGATTCGTTTAGAGGAGGCTAGGAAAAGTAAAAACCATTTTTCAAAGTTGGCCCCCTCGCCCCCCTTCTCCCCCCCTTTAAGCGGATCTCGGCAGTTGAGAGACTTGGAACATTTCTTTTTTCAGATTCATATAAAGGGGCAATGCTATAGTCACAAACAAACCATTTTTCAAAGTTGACCCCCTTGCTCCCCTTCTCCCCCCTTCCCGCCCCGTTTTGGCGAATCTTTGTTTTTTGTTTTTTTTTACGGATTCAGCGTAGGGATCCCGTAACGAAGGTTGAGTGGGTGAAGCGAAACTCAGTGCCTGGCGACGACAAGCAAACATTAGGGTTATGTTTTTTGGAACAAAGTTTAAGGTAGGTGTAGGGTAGGTGTAGGGTAGGTGTAGGGTAGGTGTAGGGTAGGTGTAGGGTAGGTGTAGGGTAGGTGTAGGGTAGGTGTAGGGTAGGTGTAGGGTAGGTGTAGGGTAGGTGTAGGGTAGGTGTAGGGTAGGTGTAGGGTAGGTGTAGGGTAGGTGTAGGGTAGGTGTAGGGTAGGTGTAGGGTAGGTGTAGGGTAGGTGTAGGGTAGGTGTAGGGTAGGTGTAGGGTAGGTGTAGGGTAGGTGTAGGGTAGGTGTAGGGTAGGTGTAGGGTAGGTGTAGGGTAGGTGTAGGGTAGGTGTAGGGTAGGTGTAGGGTAGGTGTAGGGTAGGTGTAGGGTAGGTGTAGGGTAGGTGTAGGGTAGGTGTAGGGTAGGTGTAGGGTAGGTGTAGGGTAGGTGTAGGGTAGGTGTAGGGTAGGTGTAGGGTAGGTGTAGGGTAGGTGTAGGGTAGGTGTAGGGTAGGTGTAGGGTAGGTGTAGGGTAGGTGTAGGGTAGGTGTAGGGTAGGTGTAGGGTAGGTGTAGGGTAGGTGTAGGGTAGGTGTAGGGTAGGTGTAGGGTAGGTGTAGGGTAGGTGTAGGGTAGGTGTAGGGTAGGTGTAGGGTAGGTGTAGGGTAGGTGTAGGGTAGGTGTAGGGTAGGTGTAGGGTAGGTGTAGGGTAGGTGTAGGGTAGGTGTAGGGACAACAACACGCGAGCTGCTTGCAGCTCGCGCACCAAGCAAATACTAGTTATATTATATAAAGCTGGATTACCACTCACTCACTCACTGACTGACTCATTGACATAATTGTTCTCCCAGATGGTGGAGGGGGAGGTGGGTATATTTTGACAGATTCGTAAACAAGTAACTCCCGTGAGTATGGGAAAAGTCCCAAACCTCCCCTTTTCCCCCCCCTCCTCCCCCCCTCTATCGTATCTCGGAAACTAAGGTACCCGTATTTTTTGTTTTTTACGGATTCGTTTAGAGGAGGCTCGGAAAAGTAAAAACCATTTTTCAAAGTTGACCCCCTCGCCCCCCTTCTCCCCCCCTTTAAGCGGATCTCGGGAGTTGAGAGACTTGGAACATTTCTTTTTTCAGATTCATATAAAGGGGCAATGCTTTAGTCACAAACAAACCATTTTTCAAAGTTGACCCCCTTGCCCCCTTCTCCCCCCTCCCCCCCCCGTTTTGGCGAATCTTTTTTTTTTGTTTTTTTTATGTATTCGTTTAGAGGAGGCTCGGAAAAGTAAAAACCATTTTTCAAAGTTGACCCCCTCGCCCCCCTTCTCCCCCCCTTTAAGCGGATCTCGGAAGTTGAGAGACTTGGAACATTTCTTTTTTCAGATTCATATAAAGGGGCAATGCTATAGTCACAAACAAACCATTTTTCAAAGTTGACTCCCTTGCCCTCTTCTCCCCCCCCCCCCCCCCCCGTTTTGGCGAATCTTTTTTTTTCAGTTTTTTTTACGGATTCCGCGTAGTGATCCCGAGTGGAGCGAAGCGAAACTCAGTGCCTGGCGACGAATGCAAACATTAGGGTTATGTTTTTTGAAACAAAGTGTAGGGTAGGTGTAGGGTAGGTGTAGGGTAGGTGTAGGGTAGGTGTAGGGTAGGTGTAGGGTAGGTGTAGGGTAGGTGTAGGGTAGGTGTAGGGTAGGTGTAGGGTAGGTGTAGGGTAGGTGTAGGGTAGGTGTAGGGTAGGTGTAGGGTAGGTGTAGGGTAGGTGTAGGGTAGGTGTAGGGTAGGTGTAGGGTAGGTGTAGGGTAGGTGTAGGGTAGGTGTAGGGTAGGTGTAGGGTAGGTGTAGGGTAGGTGTAGGGTAGGTGTAGGGTAGGTGTAGGGTAGGTGTAGGGTAGGTGTAGGGTAGGTGTAGGGTAGGTGTAGGGTAGGTGTAGGGTAGGTGTAGGGTAGGTGTAGGGTAGGTGTAGGGTAGGTGTAGGGTAGGTGTAGGGTAGGTGTAGGGTAGGTGTAGGGTAGGTGTAGGGTAGGTGTAGGGTAGGTGTAGGGTAGGTGTAGGGTAGGTGTAGGGTAGGTGTAGGGTAGGTGTAGGGTAGGTGTAGGGTAGGTGTAGGGTAGGTGTAGGGTAGGTGTAGGGTAGGTGTAGGGTAGGTGTAGGGTAGGTGTAGGGTAGGTGTAGGGTAGGTGTAGGGTAGGTGTAGGGTAGGTGTAGGGTAGGTGTAGGGTAGGTGTAGGGTAGGTGTAGGGTAGGTGTAGGGTAGGTGTAGGGTAGGTGTAGGGTAGGTGTAGGGTAGGTGTAGGGACAACATTATATAAAACTGCATTACCACTCACTGACTCACTGACATAATTGTTCTCCCAGATGGTGGATGGGGAGGTGGGTATATTTTGACAGATTCGTAAACAAGTGACTCTCGCGAGTTTGGGAAAAGTCCCAAAACTCCCCTTTTCCTCCCCCCTCCTCCCCCCCTCTATCGTATCTCGGAAACTAAGGTACCCGTAGTATGTTTTTTTTACGGATTCATTTAGAGGAGGCTCGGAAAAGCAAAACCATTTTTCATATTTGACCCCCTCGCCCCCCTTCTCCCCCCCTTTAAGCGGATCTCGGAAGTTGAGAGACTTGGAACATTTCTTTTTTCAGATTCATATAAAGGGGCAATGCTATAGTCACAAACATACCATTTTTCAAAGTTGACCCCCTTGCTCCCCTTCTCCCCCCTCCCCCCCGTTTTGGCAAATCTTTTTTTTTTGTTTTTTTTTACGGAATCGTTTAGAGGAGGCTCGGAAAAGTAAAAACCATTTTTCAAAGTTGACCCCCTCGCCCCTTTTCCCTCCCCTTAAAGCGGATCTCGGAAGTTGAGAGACTTGGAACATTTCTTTTTTCAGATTCATATAAAGGGGCAATGCTTAAGTCACAAACAAACCATTTTTCAAAGTTGACCCCCTCGCCCCCCTTTCTCCCCCCGTTTTGGCGAATCTTTTTTTTTGTTTTTTTTACGGATTCAGCGTAGGGATCCCGAGTGGAGCGAACCTACGAGACCGAGTGCAGCGCAGGGGGGAGGTGGCGAGCGAAGCGAGCCGGCGACCTCCGTAGCGTAACGATGGTTGAGTGGGTGAAGCGAAACTCAGTGCCTGGCGACGAGTGCAAACATTAGGGTTATGTTTTTTGGAACAAAGTGTAGGGTAGGTGTAGGGTAGGTGTAGGGTAGGTGTAGGGTAGGTGTAGGGTAGGTGTAGGGTAGGTGTAGGGTAGGTGTAGGGTAGGTGTAGGGTAGGTGTAGGGTAGGTGTAGGGTAGGTGTAGGGTAGGTGTAGGGTAGTTGTAGGGTAGGTGTAGGGTAGGTGTAGGGTAGGTGTAGGGTAGGTGTAGGGTAGGTGTAGGGTAGGTGTAGGGTAGGTGTAGGGTAGGTGTAGGGTAGGTGTAGGGTAGGTGTAGGGTAGGTGTAGGGTAGGTGTAGGGTAGGTGTAGGGTAGGTGTAGGGTAGGTGTAGGGTAGGTGTAGGGTAGGTGTAGGGTAGGTGTAGGGTAGGTGTAGGGTAGGTGTAGGGTAGGTGTAGGGTAGGTGTAGGGTAGGTGTAGGGTAGGTGTAGGGTAGGTGTAGGGTAGGTGTAGGGTAGGTGTAGGGTAGGTGTAGGGTAGGTGTAGGGTAGGTGTAGGGACAACATTATATAAAACTGCATTACCACTCACTGACTCACTGACATAATTGTTCTCCCAGATGGTGGATGGGGAGGTGGGTATATTTTGACAGATTCGTAAACAAGTGACTCTCGCGAGTTTGGGAAAAGTCCCAAAACTCCCCTTTTCCTCCCCCCTCCTCCCCCCCTCTATCGTATCTCGGAAACTAAGGTACCCGTAGTATGTTTTTTTTACGGATTCATTTAGAGGAGGCTCGGAAAAGCAAAACCATTTTTCATATTTGACCCCCTCGCCCCCCTTCTCCCCCCCTTTAAGCGGATCTCGGAAGTTGAGAGACTTGGAACATTTCTTTTTTCAGATTCATATAAAGGGGCAATGCTATAGTCACAAACATACCATTTTTCAAAGTTGACCCCCTTGCTCCCCTTCTCCCCCCTCCCCCCCGTTTTGGCAAATCTTTTTTTTTTGTTTTTTTTTACGGAATCGTTTAGAGGAGGCTCGGAAAAGTAAAAACCATTTTTCAAAGTTGACCCCCTCGCCCCTTTTCCCTCCCCTTAAAGCGGATCTCGGAAGTTGAGAGACTTGGAACATTTCTTTTTTCAGATTCATATAAAGGGGCAATGCTTAAGTCACAAACAAACCATTTTTCAAAGTTGACCCCCTCGCCCCCCTTTCTCCCCCCGTTTTGGCGAATCTTTTTTTTTGTTTTTTTTACGGATTCAGCGTAGGGATCCCGAGTGGAGCGAACCTACGAGACCGAGTGCAGCGCAGGGGGGAGGTGGCGAGCGAAGCGAGCCGGCGACCTCCGTAGCGTAACGATGGTTGAGTGGGTGAAGCGAAACTCAGTGCCTGGCGACGAGTGCAAACATTAGGGTTATGTTTTTTGGAACAAAGTGTAGGGTAGGTGTAGGGTAGGTGTAGGGTAGGTGTAGGGTAGGTGTAGGGTAGGTGTAGGGTAGGTGTAGGGTAGGTGTAGGGTAGGTGTAGGGTAGGTGTAGGGTAGGTGTAGGGTAGGTGTAGGGTAGGTGTAGGGTAGTTGTAGGGTAGGTGTAGGGTAGGTGTAGGGTAGGTGTAGGGTAGGTGTAGGGTAGGTGTAGGGTAGGTGTAGGGTAGGTGTAGGGTAGGTGTAGGGTAGGTGTAGGGTAGGTGTAGGGTAGGTGTAGGGTAGGTGTAGGGTAGGTGTAGGGTAGGTGTAGGGTAGGTGTAGGGTAGGTGTAGGGTAGGTGTAGGGTAGGTGTAGGGTAGGTGTAGGGTAGGTGTAGGGTAGGTGTAGGGTAGGTGTAGGGTAGGTGTAGGGTAGGTGTAGGGTAGGTGTAGGGTAGGTGTAGGGTGGGTGTAGGGTAGGTGTAGGGTAGGTGTAGGGTAGGTGTAGGGTAGGTGTAGGGTAGGTGTAGGGTAGGTATAGGGTAGGTGTAGGGTAGGTGTAGGGTAGGTGTAGGGTAGGTGTAGGGTAGGTTAAGGAATACTTCTCAAAAACACGACAAAAACGCGAGCTGCTTGCAGCTCGCGCACCAAGCAAATACTAGTTATTATATAAAAACCGATAATTTTTATGAGGATATGAAAAACAATATTCGTTATTTTGACACAAGCAATTTTGAGGATAACAATATATATGGCTTGCCTAAAGCCAACCTGAAAATGCCAGGCTATTTCAAAGACGAATTGGGTGGAGAGATTATTTCAGAATTTGTAGGTTTACGAGCTAAGTTGTATTGTGTAAGCACTGACAGTAAAACTATAAAGAAAGCAAAGGGAGTAACAAAGCCGATAACGAAAAAATTGGATATAGAAAAATATAAAAGGGCGCTAATGTTTAATGATAACCTGCGAGATGATATGTATGTTATAAGATCTAAAAAGCATCAAGTTTTTACACAAAAATTAAATAAGCTCATACTTAATAGTGATGATGATAAAAGGCAAAGAATTGAAGGTTGTTTCAACACTTTACCTTGGGGACATTATAGTTCAATACTTTAGCACTTTTAAGATAACTCTATTTGTTCTACTAAGCTAAAACTATATATTGTAAAAGCTACTTAAAATTGAATTAAATATGTAATAAGTTAAGTACATAACCGAATAAATAAAATGTAAAAATTAAAGTAATTATAATCAATAAATGTATGACCTATATTTATGTCTTTTTTTTTTCCTTTCCGAAAGATTTTCAGGAGTCAAGGTCATGCTTGGCGGAACCACCTTGCTTTAACAAGCATAAGTTACATAAAAAGTCTGTGGACGGTCTGTAAATTCAAAAAGTCTATATCTGTAGTTTCGACGTAAATTTAAAGTGGTTGCGCTGCAGAGCATATCTATTACTATACATAGTATAAGCAATTCTATGTTGAACTAGTGACCCCACCCAAATACAAATTATAATTTAAATATATGGGCAAAACGGTGTCCCAAACTTTCTCTTCAAAATAGAGGCAAAGCGCCTAGATTAAAGTTCTTGGCAAATAACGTTTACGTGAAATATCATACTATATTCTTCCAGGCGTTTAGTTAATTGTTTGAATGCAGCTAGGCAACTGTTCTATTAATATTCTTTAAAATTCTATTAATACTAATATATTGCAAGAAAGTTTACATTGATACTAGGGCTATAGACTTTTTTTATTAGGACCAGAATTTTATTGTAACCTGTACTTGCTAACATGCCTGCATGCCAGGGAGCATGAAGTAGATTTTACCTCTTATTAACACTATGTATAGATTATGTCGTGAATAACGTTAGTATAACTATATATATTTTTATGTATATTAGCTTGTTATAACTATATGCGGTGTTTACTAATAAGAGGTATATTCTTTACTAATTTATTAAAACACAGTGGGTATATAGAATCAACTTTTTATTTTATTGTTCCACATTTAATTAAACAATAACTTATAAATCGCATTTAAAGTTTATATGTACGTAAACTTATTTTTTACTTAATTTAAACTTTTCTTTTGCTTCACCAATTGTGTATGATAAATAATAATTAAATTAATTTTTTACAGTAAGAAGAATAATAAAACTTTACACATTAGATTTGCTTAACTTTTGTACTATTTTACTAACTAAATGATCAGTTTTGTCCATGATATCATCGTAATCACTTGTCACTATATACTGCACATTCACACTCGCATTATCAGATTCAGTGTTTATTTCTTCGGTATTACGACCATCCAAATCATAGACCATAATTTTTATTAGGTGACGAACACGCTCTTGCTCCTTACGCATGATGAAAGATGAGTTTTTAAACGGTTTACTTTTTTTCTTATTCAATGTTTTTTGCTGTCGACTCTCTTCACATGCTTTAGCTGCTACTTCCATATCCCAGCTCTCCCTATCTTGAGCATAGTAAAAAGGATTGATAACTGGGTCTGAGTCTTCTACCACATTCTGAAAGAATACCAAAGAATATAACTAAACAGCACAATCTACAGATTTAATGTTTAATTTAAGATAATCCTAATGTTTACATACCTCTAAATTACGTGGGTTGACAGCATCAAAAACGGGGCTGTAGGATGGTGAGAGTGACATAATTCTGAAAAAAAAAGATGGATTACATAATTGTTATTATTAGTTTAAAAAATAAATTAAATAAATAAAAAATAAAACATTTACCTTGAATATATAAAATCGTAAACAAAATGATCTCCTTATGCAAAGAACGCCTGCGAAATGATCGTTTATTTTGTAATACATGCGAGTCATTACCTAGCTCATATTTATACATACCCATCTTGTAAGATGAGAATAGAACCGTTCCAGTGGCGACAAGTTTAGACAGGAACGGTTCTATTCTCATCTCGGTTCTGGCTATCTTTAGAGATAGTCCAAAATAAAGTATATATGTCTATGTTAGGTAATAATTAAATTAATTGGCAAGATGAAGTTGATCAAACAACCCATATCACTAAACGTTAAAAATATAAATCTTGGTGAGTCTCCTCAAGAGATAAGACATAGTGCTTTGTTGCCAAATACAATTCGCTGTATAATTTGCGGTCCTTCAAATTGTGGTAAAACAAACGTTGTGATCAGTTTGTTACTGCATGAAAATGGGCTCAAATTTCAAAACCTTTACCTTTATTCAAAGACAAATTTTCAGCCAAAATATTGTTTTTTACGCGAAGTGTTAATTAAGAGTGCCTCAGATAAAATTCAATGAGTTCGAATGACGATAAAGATGTCATATCTCCGAATGAAGCTTTACCAAATTCTGTATTTATATTTGATGATGTCGTATGTGAAAATCAAATAAACATCCGTAATTACTTCTGTATGGGTAGACATAAGCAAATTGATTGCTTTTACTTATCACAAACCTACTCAAAAATCCCGAAACAGTTGTTACGTGATAATGCCAACTTTCTTATAATATTTAAACAAGATGATGTGAACTTAAAGCACATCTATGAAGAACATGTCAACTCCGATGTACCATGGAATCACTTCAAAGATATTTGTAAAACTGTTTGGAGCAACCCTTATAATTTTCTTCTTATTAACAAAGACTCATCATTAAATAATGGAAGGTACAGACAGAACTTTGATATATTTTTTAAATTTGACTGAAAGCAGATAAATTTAAATATAAATGAATTCCATACAAAATATTGCTAGTGTTATTCCTCTCTTAGTTGAACACAGTTGTGGTTACATACGATGGAGAAAAACATTAAAATGGAATTAATGAAGTCTGTTGACTCCATAAAAAATAAAATAAAACAAATGAAAGATCATGAACATACAATGAACTTGTCACTTGATAAAATGCTAAAACCGGTGACAGATCCTCTTAAAACTCTAGTTAATTCAAATAAATCTGTAGAAAAAATTAATAAAATTGAAAATACAACCCCAAATTATTCTAAAGGATTCGAATCCGATGAAAATAATACCAGCTCATCCACAAAGATCAACGACTATTATGATTCAAAACTAGATGCTAACCAATTCGTCAAACAAAATGCTAAGAAGGAATCAATAGATAATTTAGAAATTTCATTAGAAGGTGATGATATCTTTGGTATTTATGACGGTATTAGTATACCCTTTGGAATTAGAAGTGAAAACAATACCTTATTGATGGGTAATTCAGCAATATCGTTTTCTAAAATTGATAGTTTGAATAACGACACTTTCACCTTAATTAAAATCGGTGACAAAGCTTACAATTTAACGGCTGGTCTAAAAGAACTTTTACTCCGAAGAAAACCTGATTTAAAGTTAATATCGAGCGAAGATAAACTTGTCTATAAGGACATGTTACATTATACAAATGCACATAAAAGAGATTTTGATCCTAAAGGTCAAATAAGAGGTGACAAAGGTATAAAATATTGTAAAATAATCAAACCCCTATTTTCCGAATCGTCAAACGATAATAAACTTGCTCGCACTAAACTTGGAGGCAACTTGCCAAAGTTAAAGAAGTACAAAAACAACATCGACTTGGTATACTGGGATGATCCCAATGAATTGGTTGAGAGATTAAAGTTATTAGTGGCTTCGAGAGATGCAGGCAATACAAATCATGATAATGAAATTTTATCGATAATTGAAGAATTGAAAGAAGCTGACATAATTAAATAATAAATATCGGGGATAGTGTGATTTTCATTCGGTATCATTGGTGGGTTCAAGACAAATGTTGATATTGAAGCCGACGTAGTAAACGAAATTCATAAAAATGCAAGGCTAAACTTTCCGCGAAGACATGTTATTATGAAAGATATAGATGATTTATGGCAAGCGGATTTAATTGATATGCAATCTATTTCTAAAGAAAATAAAAACGTTAGATTTATTCTTGCTGTTATTGACACATTTTCGAAATATGCCTGGACCTTTCCTTTGAAAAATAAGACCAAAGATGTTGTATGCAATTCTTTCAAGA
Source organism: Orthosia incerta (assembly GCA_948252205.1). NCBI lineage: Eukaryota > Metazoa > Arthropoda > Insecta > Lepidoptera > Noctuidae > Orthosia > Orthosia incerta. The sequence goes on from OX411747.1 coordinate 16,082,047, forward strand.
TTTTGTTGGAAAAAGGGCGTATACCTAAAAATCTGCAAACTGATAATGGGACAGAGTTTTATAATAATAAATTTAAAAAACTTGTGAAATCTTATAATATTAATCATTATTCAACCTTCTCAACAAAAAAAGCTTCAATAGTTGAGCGATTTATCAGAACATTTAAATCTAAACTGTATAAAGAATTTAGTCTAAAAGGCAGCTATAACTGGATCGATAATACTCTTAATAATGTTATTTATGAATACAATCACACCTATCATCGTACAATTAATGAAATCCCAGCAAACGTGGATAATACTAATAAAAAATGCATATTACAAAGATATCTTAGGTTGGTAAAAACCGATAGCATAAAAAGCAAATTTAAAGAGAGTGATTATGTACGCATTAGTAAGTATAAGGGGACATTTGAAAAAGGATATACTCCAAACTGGTCGGCTGAAATATTTAAAATTCAAAAAATACAAAATACAACTCCTATCACCTACTTAATTGAAGATGCAATCAGAGGTCAACCCATTTTAGGGGCGTTTTATGCACAAGAGCTTCAAAAGACAAAAAATCCTCACATATATTTGGTTGAAAAAGTTCTTAGAAGAAAAGGAAGCAGGGTTTTGGTTAAATGATTGGGTTTTCCTTCTTTTGAAAACAGTTGGATTGATAAATCGAATATTTATTAAGTGTTCAGTCCAAATGCGCCAGTCTTATGATGTGTATTGAAGAGAGTAGTCTCCTCAATTGGATTATAAATCATTTACCATTTGAATTACATTTACCGGGATACAATTATTGTGGGCCTGGCACTAAATTAAATAAAAGGCTTACACGCGGAGATAAAGGTGTTAACAAATTAGACGAATATTGCAAACAACACGACATTGCCTATCATAAGTCTTCAAACTTAAAGGATCGCCACAAGGCAGATTTAGTTTTATTAAATATGGCTAAAGAGCGAGCACTTGCTTCAGATGCGAGTGTACGCGAAAAACTGGCAGCACGCTTAGTAAGCGGTGCTATGTCAACGAAAATTAAAACTGGGTTTGGTCTAAAAAAAAATAACAAAAAGAGTTCTCCTAAAATTAAATCTGGAAAAGGATTAAAAAATAAATTTAAAAATGTTATTAGACAAACGAGGAGGCATATAAAAAAATTAAAACCGAAATGCAAGAAAGTAGTAATAGAATTAGCTATGGCCGCCGCCAGAGAATTAGCTGATGATTCCTCCTTTAAACTTCCTCGCGTTATTCCTATACCAAAAACTGGTGGAGTATTGCCTTTGATGCCGATTTTTGCGGGATTATCTGCGGTGGGAGCTTTAGCAGGCGGTGCAGCTGGTATTGCTAAAACCATAAATTAATTCAAGATGGCGAAAAAGTTATGGACTGAATCGAAGAGACACAATGAAAAGATGGAAGCTCTTTGCATCGGAAAAGGACTACACCTTAAACCGCACAAAGATGGACTCGGCATTTTTGTATCGAAAGAAAAAAACTAAGATATCGGCTACCCAAACGAGCCTTGAGTAATTTAGACATTTTGAAGTATGGAAATAATATTCCCTATTTCAGAGGTGTCTTTATGAGAGATAAGCTCCCTAAACATCCTTTTAAAAAAGAATGTGGAGTAATAAATTTAGATAGCTCTAAAAATCCTGGTTCTCATTGGGTAGCCTATCCAAAATACAACGATTATATTGAGTATTTTGATAAGTTAAGAAAAAGTAAAAAGTTAAGAAATTGACTAAAGCAAATAAAGATTTTCTTAAAGCCCTAGGATTTAAAGTATGCATATTCTACAGATTACTGAATTACCACACTTTGACACTTCGATAGAAAGTTATGAAGTCCATTCATACAATCCCTACAATAACAGCTTTAGAGAAAACGATGAAATCAGAATTCCCATCCACCAGCAAGACATATACGTGCTACCATCAGCCAGTTCAATTTACATCGAAGGACAAGCGAAGCTCTTCGGTAAAGATGGGCATCCAATCAAGAAAAATGTTACGTTCACTAATAACCCTGTTATGTTTTTGTTACAAGATATCAGATACGAAATGGATGGTATTGAAATAGATCGCATAAAAAATTCTGGAATAACGTCAACAATAAAATCATACATTTCTTTAAATGAAGCAGAAAATAAAGTTGCTGCCCTATGGGGTTGGAGTTTAGAAGGATTTGAAAGTGATGGACACTTTAGTGCTGTGATACCGTTAAATAAGGTATTAGGATTTGCGGAGGATTACAATAAAATAGTGATAAATTGTAAACATGAACTTATATTGAACAGAAGTAACACTAATTTAAATAGCGTTATCCTTACTGATGATATTGTTAATTTTCAAATAGATGTGCAAAGAGTTCAGTGGAGGGTGCCACACATAAAAGTATCAGACCGAGAACGACTATCACTTTTAAAACATTTAGAAAGAGATAAATCTATTCAGATGGCGTTTAGAAATTGGGATTTATATGAGTATCCGTTACTACCTAAAACAACAAAGCATTCTTGGTCAGTCAAAACTGCTTCACAATTGGAAAAACCTAGATATGTAATTTTTAGCTTACAAACTAATCGAAAAAATAATAAAACTAAAGACAGTTCAGTATTCGATCATTGTGAAGTAACAAACGTTACGCTCTTTTTGAATTCTCAATATTATCCATATGAACCTTTAGGTTTAAAGTTTTCTGAGAACAAATATAGTATATTATACGAAATGTTTGTGAAATTTCGTCAGTCGTATTACAACTGCCCAGTAGACCCGTTGCTTGACCTAAAGGAGTTCAAAGAAAAAGCCCCACTCTTTATCCTAGACTGTTCAAGACAAAACGATAGCCTGAAAACAGGTCCAGTGGATGTGAGGTTGGAAATTGAATGTTCTACAGCAATACCGGATAAGACAGCTGCATATTGTTTGATTATAAACGATCGACTTGTGGAATACAAACCTCTCAGCAACATTGTACGCAGGTTATCATGATTGCTATCGCGGATATTCAAGGCTTTAAAACAGAGACAAATGAATTTATAATAAAAGAAATCGCTATATTGTATAATAAAACATTACAAGTGTTTTTAATTAAGCCACCATTTCCATTTTCAAAATTAACGAAACAAGAAAAAAAACAAGTTAGATGGATTGAACGTAACCGAAAGATACACTGGCGTGAAGGATTTATACCCTATTCTAATTATCAGAATTTGGTTATAGATATTTTAAGAGATAAATGTATCTACGTTAAAGGTTCAGAAAAAGTTTTGTGGTTAAAGCATATTTTAGAAAATAGTAATTGTAATATATTTAATTTAGAAGATAAAGGTTGTTCTAGTTTGATAAGTTTATACGATCAATATGAATATTCTCAAGATTTATATAACTGTATTTATCATGACTCTGTATGTGCTTTAAAAAATGTATTGTGTTTAAATAAATGGTGCTATGATAATACAATTTTAAAATAATCCCTTTCTTCTTTAATTTCTATACTATGGTAAAACGTTTCCTATCCCCCCCACCAATCTCGACAAGGTCGTCAAATTATTAAAAGCTGTTGTCTATAGCTAGACGGTGTCATTATCTGTTTATCTGTAAAAACGGAACATGTCTCAAAATAACTACAAACCTCGTTATAACATGTATTATAATACTTATAAAATGCGTGAATTTTCATTTAATTATTACTGGGCAACGGCAGATTCAAAGAAAAGATTAGTGATGGAAATGGCTGACTCTGGATTATTTTATTGTGGAAACAGTATAAATGATAAAGCAGCATGTTTCTCATGTGGGGGTGTTATAGAAGATTGGGAGATATATGACGATCCTTGGATGCAACATGCTGTACATTTTCCTCAATGTTTTTATTTAAATGCTGTGAAGGGAAGAGAGTATATATTTAATACTCAACACAAATTATAAATCGAGCACAAATTCATCAAAACCTCTCAATACTCAATCTATATTATGAGACATATTACAGATCACGATAGTAGTGTATAATTGGGGAGTTCTGGATCATGCGCTTGTTAGTATTGGAAGTACGTGTGACGTCATAATGTTTTGCTACAAAATACAAACTGTCATATTTATTAAGCATCTACCGACAAATGTCTAAGTACCTACCTAAATTATTATTGTGTTGTCAAATACCTACAATTGTTAGAGTACCCACCTGAGTAAATAACTTAATACAGGAAATAACTCTAAATTTACATTTAGCCACAGTTATGATATTCCTATAAAATATCACGTAATTTGTAATAATCATTGTGATGTATCCTGGATTTTATATTACTATTTCAGTATTATAAGTCCTTTGAGACAATTATTACAATACTGTCAGTTAGTATCAATATTCTTTCGAATATTGATTAAGAATTACTGAATGGGCGATATTCAATTCCTTAATTGTCTTGATACGTTTTAAAAAGGTTTCATTACTCAAGAATTGATTATTGACCTAATTGTGAGATTATTTATAGAAATGTAGAAAATGGTGGGAACATTTGACAGGTCGACTCGTTACTATAAATATTGTATAATTCGTATGATTGAATCACTTTTGTGGTGAACTACAAGCCAGTTGTGATAGTTATATTCTGTGAAAGATGGACTACACAAGCTTCACGTAAGTTATTTGATATTATAACTTGATTATTACTAATGGTGGTGTTGAAACTCTATTTCATGTTGTGGCCTTTATTCATAATTATTTTAAATTGATTTAGGGGTAGTCATGTTCTTTGCCTTATCCTTGTTGTTTTGATCATGTAACATTGTGGAATATTACAAGATTCATCATATAATGACCATAATAGAATTAGACCTTTATTGTAATAAACGATATTCATATGTATGTAAGATATATATGGATACTTTTACAACCATAGTTGCTTCCGTGGAGTTTCTTGCCCTTCTTCTTCACGAGAACTAGTTTAGCGAACGGGCAGTAAGCTCTCTGAGCCTCAATATGAATTAATTGACAAGCCTAATTGAAATAAATACCTAGTCTTGTCTTTCTGTGATTTTATTCATAAAACCTTCCCCTTATACACCACAAAGGAACTCTGATACACAGTATATAACCAGCAACCATCTTGACATTCCAAGCTAAGCTTGCCATCTTCGTAAATATCGATACTTTTATAAGGAGTTCCTTTATAAATCTAACACGCTCGAGCGAAGCGAGAACAAGTGATCCAGAATCCCCAATTATACACTACTACTTTTGGTATTGAAATTACGCCATTTTGCGGCTCATTGCGCCGTACAGCCCCTACCTCAGCTCGTGTGGGTACATAATGCGGTCATGACGTCATAAGCCCTCCCCTCTCCACGCGCTCCTCGATGCGAGGACGCAGCGAAAGCTCTACGTTTGTGCCCTCATTCTTAAATCTTCCTGGTCAAGTGCATACGTGTCTGTGTGATCCGGAGATTTCTTTTTCTAATTGTTTGAACTTTCCGGCCAATCCTCAAAAATGGACTACAAAGCAGATGCAAGGTCTGTCGATGATTCTTGTCAACAAGAAATAGAATCCTTGTCTAATTGGGTTCGACATCTTCGAAGAAAATCCCGAGCAGCCGAAAGGAAGGGCGATTTAAGAGCAGTTGCCGTTTTGAAAAAACCTCTATCGCGTGTGGAGTCTGTACTTGTCTCAAAACGACGAGAACGTGCCAGGAGGTGGGACGAAATACAAGCTGATCTTGCAGTGTGGAGGAAAGAAGAAGAGGTTTGGAAGGCTCTTGAAATGTGGAGTGAAGAAGATGAGGTCGCCAAGCAACGCCGAGAGAATAACGAAAATCTTTGAAAGAGTTTTATTTTAAGGGGTCAAACATTGGTTGCACTCTGTACGGTTTCGGAAGTTAAACACTGCCGATTCCCGTCTGTGCGCAACCAACTCTACACACACTGCGTATGTAGATGCGTACCTCCAACAAAAGGCCCTTTTCAGGGCCACATATTATTCGATATTTATATGTTTCTTGAACAGAATTGTCTAAAAACGAACTTACCTAAGATATTATGTACTTACCTGCTAACCTACCTACATACATACTTGATAAGTCCTTTATTTGGCTGATATTATTACGTACTATCTGAATGAGTCTCAGTTTTTAAATTATTCTAAATTCTTTTAAAATTTAGTAGTGGGTATGAATATGACTGATTTACAAACTAGTACATACCTATATTTATATCTACTACGATTACACAAACAATCAATTGGCTCATTTCTACTTACTATCTTTTTTATCAGAATAACTATCCGCCGCTATCTCAAAAACAAAACGATATGAGCGCCGCTAACGGTGGATAATGTAACTATTTACGATATGATCGCCAATGATTGACATACGAATATTACGAAGAAACTGTGCGTTTAGCTGTTCATATCGTCAAACGCTGATTATTCATGGATCTGGACATTCCAGACGGGTGGTTGAAATAAGAATAAAACTATATTTTTATGTATTTTAAAACTTTACGTGTCATAAATTATATTGCCGTTGCGAAAAACTCTTAAATATGCATTTTTTTCAGTTAATTATAAGCAATTGAAAATCGATAACATTTTAAAAAGAACCACGTGACTACGAACGCGCCACGATTGGTCACCATGTTGGTGACGTCATTATGCTCAATTAATTTCACGATAGTACAGTGTCAGCGTGTGTGTTTCTACAGATTTATTATAAGCTTTTTTTACTGTTATTGGGTTTATATGTGAAAAGTTAAACGCAGCCGGGTGGGCTGAAACTTAAGCGTGTAGTAAATCAGAAACCAGCGCGAGGGCGAAGAATTTAAGGTTTCAGTTGTTTTAATTGGGATGCTGGTAAAGAAATTTACAAATTCTTGAGCTACCTTTTTGTTATCTCTAATAAGTCCCTGTGTAGTTTCAAGCGTGTGATGAGTATTATTTCTGTTCGTTTCATTGTTTATAATTTTTTAAACTGTTGATTTTATTTTCTGCGAATTTAACCTTATTGCCAATGCTTTAGCTACTTTACACGTATTTCTATTAAGTAGCAACATACTTATTAAAAGTTCTCTCTTAAAAAAAGAACGGTTCCGAAATCCTGGAAGCTTGCAAATGTACAACCAGTACCCAAGAAGGGCGACCGAGCAGACCCTGCCCACTACCGTCCGATAGCCATTACCTCCATACTATGTAAGGTTATGGAAAGGGTACTGAACAGTAAGTTGCTGACCTACCTTGAAGACAGTGAGCTCCTCAGTGACCGTCAATATGGCTTTCGCCGGAGACGGTCAACTGGCGATCTTCTTGTGTTTGTCACGCACTGCTGGGGCGAAGCCATCGAGAAACACGGCGAAGCACTTGCCGTATCGCTCGATATCTCGAAGGCCTTTGACAGGGTCTGGCACGCTAGTCTACTCAGCAAGCTTCCTGCTTTTGGCATCCCAGCCGGTTTTTGAAGCTGGATATCAGACTTCCTCAGTTAACGGTCGATCCGAGTAGTCGTTGACGGCTGCTCCTCTGACCTTATGGCTATTAATGCCGGTGTCTGTTCTCTCTGCAACTCTTTTCCTGCTGCACATCAATGACCTACTTCTGCCTGGTATTGTTGGGTACGCAGATGACAGTACTGTTTCAGAGAGATACATGTCCAGCGCAAAAACCGGCGGGGATAAAGTTCGTTCCTTGAGAGAGGCTATGGTGGAGCGTACTGATTTGACCTTAAGTCTTGTCTCCCGTTGGGGTGACGACAATCTGGTCTCTTTTAACGCCACCAAAACACAGGCATGTCTTTTTACCGCAAAAAGGACTAGTTTCATTCAAACGCCTACTTTTCGGGGTGCATCTGTTCCTGTTACTGATCGGCTCGAGCTCCTTGGCATGGAGTTGACATCCAGTCTCAACTTCGGCGCCTCCATCGAGTACAAAGCCCAAATTGCGGCAAAGAAACTGGGCGTCCTAAACAGAGTGAAGCGATACTTTACGCCTGGACAGCTATTAACTCTTTACTAAGCGCAAGTCCGATCCTGCATGGAGTATTGCAGCCACCTCTGGGATGGCTCAGCTAAATATCAGCTTGCCGCGTTTGACTCGGTGGAACGCAGAGCTAAGAGACTAATTGGCGACGTCAAACTGGTGGATGCCAAGCTTCACACCTTAGCTCATCGCCGTAAGGTTGCCTGCTTGTCGGTATTCTACAGACTGTATTTTGGCGAGTGTGCTCATGAACTCCACGACCTCATCCCACCGGCCCCCTTCTACCATCGGACATCTAGACGCACTGCAAGTTACCATCCTCACCTAGTTGCTATTCCACCAATTCGCACCAAGCGCTTCCAAACATCCTTCATAATGCGCACTGCAAATAGTGGAACTCACTGCCTGCGTCTGTGTTTCCGAACGCATACAACCCGAATCTCTTCAAAGTTAGAGTGAACAGGCTACTTCTGGGTAAGCTCACTCCATCGTCGACTTTGTCTCTGTCACCTCTGACCTAGACTAGAGTCAAGAGCAAACCCATCACAAATAAAAAAAAATAAAAAAAATATCTATTTACTTATAGCCAATATATACCATTTTCTTCTTTTTGGAGTTATTGTGTTGAGGGTTTTCCGAGTTTTATATTTCATTCTTATAAGTATAGGTAAGTTTTATTATAACATTAATTCTATAAGGTTTGACCTTTGAACAATGGTGACCTTAACGGAGAATGCGATACCTTCATAAGCTGTCATATTGTATTTTTATCTGTTAAATGTTTTTGTGTGTAATAAATAATACGAGGTTTCACTCTTCTTTATTAGCTCTAACACAGCCTATGATCCTACACTTTCGCAGAATCTCAGCTATTGTTTTTTTTTCATTCCGGCTGGTAGATAAGATAAGGCCCATTTGTTTCCCATATAAAATATAATGGATTCTTAAAAGGATGTTCATTGTTTTATTATGTACCTTCTTTGAAATGAATAGAATGTTTTGTTGTTAATAAGGACATACCTTCAACATATAATTTTTTTATAACTACCTTTTTCTAGCAGTGGTGGTCCAGTGGTAACGGCCGTGATTTACAATTTGTAGGTCGTGGGCTGGAACCCAGCCAGGCACTTTACTTAATGTAATTTATTTATCACCACTGCTCTCAAAACGGTGAAGGAAAACATCGTAAGGAAACCGGAATGTCCTAGAACCAAAAATTCAAACACATGTGTCATCCACCATCCCGCACTGGGCCGTGTGGTGGTTTACGGCCCATTCCCACTCACAGAGGAGGCCTGTGTCCTTGCAGTGGGAATATTAAAGGACTGTTGATGATGATGAGCTTTTTGTCGTATTCTCCCTACACGAACCTTACTAAACCAAAACCATTCGTTTCGAGATAAAACTGTATGGTTGTGAAAGTCGAATTGACACGTAAAGAAGAGCTTTCTATAATAACTTGAAAAGTATATATGTTATGGACCAATCAGTGCACTATGTATAATACCCGGGCATTACGAATCAACTTTAAAACTTTCAGCAATATCAACACCTGACGCGCTGCAAGTCATTTCTACACCATCCCGGGCTCTCATTAGTAGGAACGATTTACATTATTTTTGTGTTTACAAACTTAATTAAATATTGTACAAATTATTTTAAATTCAAATTTAAACACAATTGGATTATATCAGTCTAGAATTGAATTAAAAATTATCAATAATTAAATTAAATTACGATAGAATTGCTTATAAGAATTAAATTAATCAAGAAATACAAAATAAAATGAGAATTAAGTTATAATTGAATTACAAATAAAAAAATATTAAATAACAAATAAAAGAAGAATTCAATTACAATTAAATATCAAATACAATTCTATTGACTTAAAAATAAAATAACTACATTGCAATTAAAATATGTCAGAATTAGTTTTATTATACAATAATAACATTACAGTCAGGTGAGACTACGGATCATTCTGTGTGACCTTTTACTTAAACTGAGTCAGTGTGTTGAAAAAGATGTCTATATCATCATTGAAAGAGCTGATCTTGTTGTACATGCTCATCATCCTATTCAAAGGAGCGGAACGCCAGAGATTAGTACGTGAACTTTTGCATACGAATGTTCTGCGGACTCACACTTACCTCACAAAGCCCCGGCGTGGTACGTCAAGGCTGATCTGTTTGAGGAGTTCGGGCGTCTATGAAGAATAGCGAAAAACAATCAAAGGAGTCACGGTTCCGATTTTGATGCAAAATAAAACTGCATCATTGGATTTTTCTCACCCTGTAAATCGACTACCATAATTGATTGACAAAACCTATATTAACGCGAGCGAAGCCGCGGGCACAAGCTAGTAATTGATATAATCAAACATGGATTGAAATTCCATCCAACTTTGACGTTAAAACTATGTAGTTTTTTTATCATATCATGAAATACAACCATTTCATGAAATAGATGGCCATACCATGAAGTAATAAATTCTAAGATCTAGCCACGACATATCTACTTAATCATACTATATCTATTTACTTATAGCCAATATATACCATTTTCTTCTTTTTGGAGTTATTGTGTTGAGGGTTTTCGGAGTTTTATATTTCATTCTTATTAATAAGTATAGGTAACTTTTCTTATAATATTAATTCTATAAGGTTTGACCTTTGAACAATGGTGACCTTAACCGAGAATGCGATACCTTCATAAGCTGTCATATTGTATTTTTATCTGTTTAAATGTTTTTGTGTGTAATAAATAATACGAGGTTTCACTCTTCTTTGTTAGCTCTAACACAGCCTATGATCCTACACTTTCGCAGAATCTCAGCTATTGTTTTTTTTTCATTCCGGCTGGTAGATAAGATAAGGCCCATTTGTTTCCCATATAAAATATAATGGATTCTTAAAAGGATGTTCATTGTTTTATTATGTACCTTCTTTGAAATGAATAGAATGTTTTGTTGTTAATAAGGACATACCTTCAACATATTATTTCTTTATAACTACCTTTTTCTAGCAGTGGTGGTCCAGTGGTAACGGCCGTGATTTACAATTTGTAGGTCGTGGGCTGGAACCCAGCCAGGCACTTTACTTAATGTAATTTTTTTATCACCACTGCTCTCAAAACGGTGGAGGAAAATATCGTAAGGAAACCGGAATGTCCTAGAACCAAAAATTCAAACACATGTGTCATCCACCATCCCGCACTGGGCCGTGTGGTGGTTTACGGCCCATTCTCACTCACAGAGGAGGCCTGTGTCCTTGCAGTGGGAATATTAAAGGACTGTTGATGATCATGACCTTTTTGTCGTATTCTCCCTACACGAACCTTACTAAAGCAAAACCATTCGTTTCGAGATAAAATTGTATGGTTGTGAAAGTCGAATTGACACGTAAAGAAGAGCTTTCTATAATTACTTGAAAAGTATATATGTTATGGACCAATCAGTGCACTATGTATAATACCCGGGCATTACGAATCAACTTTAAAACTTTCAGCAATATCAACACCTGACGCGCTGCAAGTCATTTCTACACCATCCTGGGCTCTCATAAATATGAACGATTTACAAACTAGTACGTAAAACAATATCTACTACGATTACACAAACAATCAATTGGCGCATTATTACTTATAGCTTTTTTATCAGAATAACTGTCGGCTGCTATGACACACCTCAAAAACAAAACGATATGAACGCCGCTTACAGTGGATAATGTAACTATATTACGATATGATCGCTAATGATTGAACGTACGAGTAATATGAAGAAACCGAGCGTTTAGCTGTTCATATCATCAAACGCTTATTATTCCGGACCATATCATGATGCAAGCAGCGGGTATTTTCCATTGCATGAATTAAAATGAAAAAAATACAAGAACATATTTTTCCAAAGGGATTTACGATCCGGAATATACTCTTAGCTTTTTACCGCCGCCGCTGTTAGTTATTGAAATATAAATCTACTGCTGTCAGAAATTTTTATTAACATATTAAGGTAAATACCACAAATTTTAAAATCTACCTAATATCAGTTATGCTCGACACGATTCGTTCATGAGTTAGGTGTTGAAATTACGCCATTTTGCGGCTCGTTGCGCCGTGCAGCCCCCACCTCAGTTCCTGTGGGTACATAATGCGGCAAGCCATGTGCCCTCCCCACCCCCCCGCGTCCCTTGATGTGGGGATGCAGCGAAAGCGCCGCGACTGAGCCCTCATTTTTAAATCGTTCTGGTGAAGTGCAAACGTGTCTGAGTGTCCCGAAACTTCAAGAATTAGTTTTCATTTTTTTAATTTGTGGTAACTCTCTGGCCAATCCTCAAAAATGGGCTTCAAAGCAAATGCAAGGTCTGTCGATGATTTATGTCTACGAGAAATCGAATCCCTGTCTAATTGGATTCGACATCTTCGAAGAACATCCCGAGCAGCCGAAAGAGAGGGTGATTTAAGACTAGTTGCCGTTTTAAAAAATTCTCGATTGCGTGCAGAGTCTGAACTTCTCTCAAAACAACGAAAACTTGCCAGGAGTTGGGAAGAGATACGAGCTGATCTTCAAGTGAAGAGTAAACAAGAAGAGGTCGCCAAGCAACGCCGAGAGAAAATTGAAAATCGTTGGAAGACTCTTGGATTGTGGAGTGAAGAAGATGAGGTCGCCAAGCAACGCCGAGAGAAAATTGAAAATCGCTGGCAGACTCTTGGATTGTGGAGTGAAGAAGAAGAGGTCGCCAAGCAACGCCAAGACAAAATAGAAAATCGTTGGAAGGCTCTTGGATTGTGGAGTGAAGAAGAAGAGGTCGCCAAGCAACGCCAAGAGAAAATTGAAAATCGTTGGAAGGCTCTTGGATTGTGGAGTGAAGAAGAAGAGGTTGCCAAGCAACGAAGAGAGAAAATTGAAAATCTTTGGAAGATTTTATTTTAAGTGTTCAACCATTGGTTGCACCCTGTACGGCTTCAGCAATTAAACACTGCCGTTTCCCGTCTGCGTGCAACCAGCTCTACATACACTGCGTATGTAGATGCCCACCTCCAAAAAAAAGGCCCTTATCAGGGCCGCATATGATTCAATATAAATATGTTTCTTGATCAGACTTGTCTAAAAACGAACTTACCTAAAATATAATGTACCTATTTACATACATACTTGATAATTCCTTAAATTCTGAATTTGGTTGATATTAGTAGGTGAATGAGTCACAGTTATTAATTTATTCTTAAATCATCTTAATATTTAGTAATGGGTATGAATATGCATGATTTACAAACTATTACATTCCTACATAGATCTACTTCGATTACACAAACAATCAATTGGTGCATTATTACTTATTAGCTTTTTTATCAGAGTAACTATTCGCCGCTATGACACCTCTCAAAAATAAAATGATATGAGCGCCGCTAACGGTGGATAGTGTAACTATTTTACGATATGTTCGATACTAATGATTGAAAATACGAGTATTACAATACCAGTATACACCAACAACATATTTGCAATTTCGTTACAGTTTGATGATTGATTTACAACATAGTCCTGTGCAAATAAGTCAATTATAGGCGTGCACATCATTCACAATCTGATTATTACATTATTTTTGTGTTTACAAACTTAATTAAATATTGTACAAATTATTTTAAATTCAAATTTAAACACAATTGGATTATATCAGTCTAGAATTGAATTAAAAATTATCAATAATTAAATTAAATTACGATAGAATTGCTTATAAGAATTTAATTACTCAAGAAATACAAAATAAAATGAGAATTAAGTTATAATTGAATTACAAATAAAAAAATATTAAATAACAAATAAAAGAAGAATTCAATTACAATTAAATATCAAATACAATTCTATTGACTTAAAAATAAAATAACTACATTGCAATTAAAATATGTCAGAATTAGTTTTATTATACAATAATAACATTACAGTCAGGTGAGACTACGGATCATTCTGTGTGACCTTTTACTTAAACTGAGTCAGTGTGTTGAAAAAGATGTCTATATCATCATTGAAAGAGCTGATCTTGTTGTACATGCTCATCATCCTATTCAAAGGAGCGGAACGCCAGAGGTTAGTACGTGAACTTTTGCATACGAATGTTCTGCGGACTCACACTTACCTCACAAAGCCCCGGCGTGGTACGTCAAGGCTGATCTGTTTGAGGAGGTCGGGAGTCTATGAAGAATAGCGAAAAACAATCAAAGGAGTCACGGTTCGGATTTTGATGCAAACTAAAACTGCATCATTGGATTTTTCTCACCCTGTAAATCGACTACCAGAATTGATTGACAAAACCTATATTAACGCGAGCGAAGCCGCGGGCACAAGCTAGTAATTGATATAATCAAACATGGATTGAAATTCCATCCAACTTTGACGTTAAAACTATGTAGTTTTTTTAACATATCATGAAATACAACCATTTCATGAAATAGATGGCCATACCATGAAGTAATCAATTCTAAGATCTAGCGACGACATATCTACTTAATCATACTATATGCTTAAGTAGATATGTCGTGGCTAACCACTAAAGAGGTTCGGAGAGTACTGTGCAGCCTAGACGTGAACAAGGCCAGCGGGCCTGACGGCATTCCAGCGAGAGTATTGAGGCAGTGTGCGCCTGAACTGTCTCCTGTATTGACACGCTTGTTCCGCCTCTCTCTTAAAAAAAGAACGGTGCCGAAATCCTGGAAGCTTGCAAATGTACAACCAGTACCCAAGAAGGGCGACCGTGCAGACCCTGCCCACTACCGTCCGATAGCCATTACCTCCTTACTATGTAAGGTTATGGAAAGGGTACTGAACAGTAAGTTGCTGACCTACCTTGAAGACAGTGAGCTCCTCAGTGACCGCCAATATGGCTTTCGCCGGGGACGGTCAACTGGCGATCTTCTTGTGTTTGTCACGCACTGCTGGGGCGAAGCCATCGAGAAACACGGCGAAGCACTTGCCGTATCGCTCGATATCTCGAAGGCCTTTGACAGGGTCTGGCACGCTAGTCTACTCAGCAAGCTTCCTGCTTATGGCATCCCAGCCGGTTTTTGCAGCTGGATATCAGACTTCCTCAGTGAACGGTCGATCCAAGTAGTCGTTGACGGCTGCTCCTCTGACCATATGGCTATTAATGCCGGTGTTCCTCAGGGGTCTGTTCTCTCTGCAACTCTTTTCCTGCTGCACATCAATGACCTACTTCTGCCTGGTATTGTTGGGAACGCAGATGACAGTACTGTTTCAGAGAGATACATGTCCAGCGCAAAAACCGGCGGGGATAAAGTTCGTTCCTTGAGAGAGGCTATGGTGGAGCGTACTGATTTGACCTTAAGTCTTGTCTCCCGTTGGGGTGACGACAATCTGGTCTCTTTTAACGCCACCAAAACACAGGCATGTCTTTTTACCGCAAAAAGGACTAGTTTCATTCAAACGCCTACTTTTCGGGGTGCATCTGTTCCTGTTACTGATCGGCTCGAGCTCCTTGGCATGGAGTTGACATCCAGTCTCAACTTCGGCGCCTCCATCGAGTACAAAGCCCAAATTGCGGCAAAGAAACTGGGCGTCCTAAACAGAGTGAAGCGATACTTTACGCCTGGACAGCTATTAACTCTTTACTAAGCGCAAGTCCGATCCTGCATGGAGTATTGCAGCCACCTCTGGGATGGCTCAGCAAAATATCAGCTTGCCACGTTTGACTCGGTGGAACGCAGAGCTAAGAGACTAATTGGCGACGTCAAACTGGTGGATGCCAAGCTTCACAGCTTAGCTCATCGCCGTAAGGTTGCCTGCTTGTCGGTATTCTACAGACTGTATTTTGGCGAGTGTGCTCATGAACTCCACGACCTCATCCCACCGGCCCCCTTCTACCATCGGACATCTAGACGCACTGCAAGTTACCATCCTCACCTAGTTGCTATTCCACCAATTCGCACCAAGCGCTTCCAAACATCCTTCATAATGCGCACTGCAAAGGAGTGGAACTCACTGCCTGCGTCTGTGTTTCCGAACGCATACAACCCGAATCTCTTCAAAGTTAGAGTGAACAGGCTACTTCTGGGTAAGCTCACTCCATCGTCGACTTTGTCTCTGTCACCTCTGACCTAGACTAGAGTCAAGAGCAAGCCCATCTAAAAAAAAAAAAGTTTCAGTGTAAAATATAAGGCTTAAGGCCGTACCCTGACCAAAAAATCAGCATCAGATATGAGCATTCCTATAGGCCTAGCGGCACTGGTGGCGCATGAATCACAGTAGTGAATACGCCCAGATTTTAGAATAAAATCTTTATAAAATCGAATATTGGTCCATCCATTCGTGTTAGTACAAAAAATAATTAATGAACACTTTACGAGGAGATGCATGATATCAATAATTATTTCTCATTTTTATGGTTTTGTTGGAAGGAGATTAGTGAAAAAAAGGCTTTGTCTAATTAGTCGCAGCAACAAAAACATTATCAATAAAGGTAGCAGTAGTCACAGTTGTTCGGATTGGTTCCATAAACACATGTAACAAATTAAATGATTTGGAGAGATTTTATAATCTACTGCCATCTGAATTATTTTCTAAAATATTTATATTAAAATCACCACAGATTATGACTAAATTATTAGCAGTTGCAATTTTTTTCCAAATCATCTTCCATCACTGACTGAAATATACAGTAGTTTTTATAATTTGGGCTCTGTAAACGCACACTATAACATGCTTATCCTGCTCGACGCAGGACAGTTTAACACTATGTTCAACTGATAGATCTACAATATCTTTACGACGTTTTGATTTAATACCATTTTTAATTAATATAAGTGAATCTCCACGCAACTTAATATTTCTGTTAAAACAACTGCCCACAGTATAATTTTCATAATTCATTTGCATCATCTTTCAGCCAATGCTCAGTAAAACAAACAATTTCAAACATTGTTTTTCTAAAAACAGTTCTATTTCCAATTGCTTCGCAGAAAAACCTTGTGTATTTTGTTGGAATAATTTCAAGGAATTCTGCTTAGCAACTTTTTTTAATCCACACTTCCACACACACACATCCATCCAAACTTTCACGTTTATAATATAAGTAAGAATTATTTTTTGTTTTCTAAAAACGTCGTCTCACACCCACTAGGAATTTCTTCCTGTGTCGTGGGTGCGTTTATAAACATATATAATTTCACATACACAACACCCAGAGCCGGAACAACTATCTGTAGGCCATACTAATATTTATTCCGTGCGGGAATCGAACCCGCGACACGCAGTGCAGCAGTCAATCGTTCAACCACTGTGCCAACCGTGCGCCCAATATAAGTAAGATGTGCTTATCCATCGGCCGAAATGCAATAATGAAATACATATTTACAAATTGCAACCTGGGTGGTCGCCGACAGAATTTTTAGAACAATAGATAAGAAAGTTTAAGTACAATGATGTAACCGGTCTAAGTACTTTTTTACCGACTTAAAAAAGGATGTTATTTATAATAATTGCAAGAATTACTTGTTTAAACGTTATTAGAATATGAGTGGTCAATTGTCATGTGAGGCCCTAATTAAAGTGCGAAAAAGTAGATGATATTTGTGTAATAGAATAGAATATACTTTATTTTATACCAAAAAGTTACATATCTCTTCATAATTTATTCTAGATTTATGTTAACATTCTAACACCCGGGTTGTGGAAGTCTGATGGACGCTAGAAGTACAGGCCGGTTGATCTGGCGACGCTTGGGAGGCCCATGTCCCGCAGTGGATGTCTTTCAGCTAAAATTATGATTGTTTAGCAATTCCAAAACACTCAGAAATCAGATAAATTTTGTGGAACGAAACAATAGATGAGTGAAGTATGAACGTTCTACGATGGCTACGACTATGTAGTTTTCATAGCTCGCCGTAGGCTGTCGTAGCGGCTCGTAGCAAAGCGCAACGATTACATTACATACGTATGCATTAATGTTAACCGGTTTTTTTTTTGAAATTATCTTTTAAGTTGTTATTTCTTTTAAATAAATTTGATACGTCTTATATAAGACTAGCACAACATAATTGTTATAATGAGTTAATAAAAAATAATTAGTGATTGGACTAACTTTATTGATTAGTAAGAATATAAATACAGCTAAGAAATAAGAACTACCGCGAACTAAAACATTTGAGTCAACAAAGCTTCATTATAAAAGCTGCTACTCATAATGACTGTTGGGAATATAAAAGAAACTTCCGATTTGTAAACTAAATTCAATGCAATGCTTCTTTACAAGCAATAAAGAGTTATTTAAAATTATAATTCCTATTGTATTATTTGCAAATACCAAAAACTGGCTCTAATACTTAAACACAAAACAATATGAATACTAGAACAATGGATAACATCCGGCCGACCTTTTGTTTTTTGTTGTTATCGTGTGCTCGTGCAGATAACGAAATAATGTCTATTTTTATAAATAAAAACTTATGATTTTAAGAAACATGTAACCGATTTGTTAAGATAGTGACGATTAGTTTACCAATTCATTAGGAGCTTGAGAGTCAAAAGGAAGTAACAATGGAAGGTTTAACGAAAAGAATAAGTACAAATAAAAATAGTTTAACCTGAAATGGTTTAGAGTAGATATTACCGACCTAAGACGGGTTCATTGTATTTTGCTTAATTGGCTTTTGCCTTCATTATAATATACGCAGTTAACTCACTTCTGCCAGCAGCTTCACCTTCGTAAAAGTCGATTTTTTTTTAAAGGTAAAAAGGGATAAAAAGTAGCCTCATCATCTAGCTAGGATAATTGGTATATCCGTGTGCTAAGTTTCATTTAAATATATTTGTAAATACGTGAAAAGGCGACAGATAGAGTTACTTTCGCAGGTATAAATATTATAGTAAGGATTAAACTGAAACTACTCGTAGGTTAAGTGACGAATCAGATTATCTTGTATTTTTTTTTTTTTTTTTTTTTTTTATTTGTGATGGGTTTGCTCTTGACTCTAGTCTAGGTCAAAGGTGACAGAGACAGAGTCGACGATGGAGCGAGCTTACCCAGAAGAAGCCTGTTCACTCTAACTTTGAAGAGATTCGGGTTGAATGCGTTCGGAAACACAGACGCAGGTAGTGAGTTCCACTCATTCGCTGTGCGCATTATGAAGGATGATTGGAAGCGCTTGGTGCGTATTGGTGGAATGGCAACAAGGTAAGGATGGTAACTTGCAGTGCGTCTAGATGTCCGATGGTAGAAGGGGGCTGGTGGGATGAGGTCGTGGAGTTCTTGAGCACACTCACCGAAGTACAGTCTGTAAAAGACCGACAAGCAGGCAACCTTGCGGCGATGAGCCAAGCTGTGTAGCTTGGCATCCGCCAGCTCAACGTCGCCAATGAGCCTCTTGGCTCTGCGTTCCACCGAGTCAAGCGCGGCAAGCTGATACTTAGCTGAGCCATCCCAAAGGTGGCTGCAATACTCCATGCAGGATCGGACTTGCGCTTTGTAAAGGGTTAAAAGCTGTCCAGGCGTAAAGTATCGCTTCACTCTATTTAGGATGCCCAGATTTTTGGCCGCAATTTGAGCTTTGTACTCAATGGAGGCGCCGAAGTTGAGGCTGGATGTCAACTCCATGCCCAAGAGCTCGAGCCGATCAGTCACAGGAACAGACGCACCCCGAAAAGTAGGAGTTTGATCGAAGATACTCCTTTTTGCGGTAAAAAGACACGCCTGTGTTTTGGTGGCGTTAAAGGAGACCAGATTGTATGTCTTAACTGTACTGAAATTGATTCTTTTTACACTAGAGAAGAAGCATAACAATAATATTGAACTATATCATCAGATTATAATACAAATTCTTATCTCTTGCAAAATCCTAGACGTGGAAATGTTAATAGATACATTTCTTATGTTTTAGTGAAACCTGGTTATGACCAGATACGATTTCGTTTCATTTAAATAATAAGTGACCAGTGCGTACAACAGCTCCTCAATCCGGTGATACTTTTATAATATGTAATAATAGTTCTCTTAGCAATTTGGAAAAGCGGGATATTGCCCCTGATTGCTCTGTTATTCGCTTATATAAGGAAGCATGTACAGAGGTTGAAGGCTAAACTTTCATTTAAACCACCAACGTTAAACTTGTCATATTTTTTAATGAAAATGGAACAAATACTCAGTATAGAAACCACTTTTTTTGTAGTCTATAGGCTCGCGCTTCACCACAATCTCACCTGATTGTAATCGATGATGTGGTCGACGGTGAAGCTCGCTTGCCTTTTAATTATTTTTCGTTTGTGTTATTAATTTACTCTGTATTATTTAATTGTTACTTGCATAATGTTAGAATGAGATAGCTTTTTTAACCGTTTAGAAAAAATATTAAAAAAAGTCTTTCAAAAGTCTTAAAAAAACATTAAAGAACTAAGATTCCGTGCGTTGAGCTGTTCATTTTGTCAAACGCTGATTATTTATGGATCTGGCCAGACCATATCATGATGTGAGCAGCGAGTATTTTCCATTTAATGAATTAAAAAGAAAAAAAAGAAAATCTCTTTTTTCCATTTGTTAACATAAGTACAAAAAAAATAGTTGCTATAAAAATTACAAGCGCGCTATGTTATGCCAGAAGATGTACCAATATTCATAGATTTCATTGATGTTAACATTGATAACATAATTACATTAATGGAATGCAATAGTATTAATTGATTTTCTTAAAAAGTAACAATAATCAAAAAATGTCAAAAGGAAAATATAAAATAATGTCAATAAAAAAATACAGTTATAAATAATTCATATATAGGTACTTATCGTGTCATAGTCTTACGTCAAAAATAAGTTTACTACGTCAATATTCAAATGTGTAAACAATAAAGAGCGAAAAATTTTAATAATACAAATATGTCACGTGCAATGTGTAAAAGAAATAAATTAGCCTTATAACATACCAGGTCAATGATTGCAAACTATGGTCAACAACAGTCATCACATTTTGTCTGTCAAAAATTCCGAAATGCTGTTATGCTTTATTCAACAACAAACATTTAAGCCTTTTCTTAAATAAGTTTATGTTTAACTCTTTAATTGAACTAGGTACGTGGTTGTATATGATTGGTTCCACGCAAAAAACACTTTTTTTGCATCAATGCTGTGTGGGATCTTTTTACGCACAAGTTATTGTTAGCGGTCGATTTCATTTTTTATAAAATAATATCTGAAAAACAGGTCTGGATTGGTCTTAAAAATACAGCTATCTCAAAAATATTTAAGAAAGGAAATGTCAATAATTTGTATTTGATAAACAATACTAAGAGAAGACTAGTTCCCTGTTTATTGAGTTACCCCAGAAAAATCCGGAATATAGTCTGTTAACTTAACTTGGCTTTTTGCCATTTCCGCTATTAGTAGTTGAAATGTAAATCTATTGTTGTTAAAAATTATTATTTACATATTAGATAACTGCTACAATATTTTAAAAAAATCTACCAATTATCGGTTACGCTCGCTCTCATGACGTCATAAGCCCTCCCCTCTCCATGCGCTCCTCGATGCGGGGACGCAGCGAAAGCTCTACGTTTGTGCCCTCATTCTTAAATCTTCCTGGTCAAGTGCATACGTGTCTGTGTGATCCGGAGATTTCTTTTTCTAATTGTTTGAACTTTCCGGCCAATCCTCAAAAATGGACTACAAAGCAGATGCAAGGTCTGTCGATGATTCTTGTCAACAAGAAATAGAATCCTTGTCTAATTGGGTTCGACATCTTCGAAGAAAATCCCGAGCAGCCGAAAGGAAGGGCGATTTAAGAGCAGTTGCCGTTTTGAAAAAACCTCTATCGCGTGTGGAGTCTGTACTTGTCTCAAAACGACGACAACGTGCCAGGAGGTGGGACGAAATACAAGCTGATCTTGCAGTGTGGAGGAAAGAAGAAGAGGTTTGGAAGGCTCTTGAAATGTGGAGTGAAGAAGATGAGGTCGCCAAGCAACGCCGAGAGAATAACGAAAATCTTTGAAAGAGTTTTATTTTAAGGGGTCAAACATTGGTTGCACTCTGTACGGTTTCGGCAGTTAAACACTGCCGATTCCCGTCTGTGCGCAACCAACTCTACACACACTGCGTATGTAGATGCGTACCGCCAACAAAAGGCCCTTTTCAGGGCCACATATTATTCGATATTAATATGTTTCTTGAACAGAATTGTCTAAAAACGAACTTACCTAAGATATTATGTACTTACCTGCTAACCTACCTACATACATACTTGATAAGTCCTTTATTTGGCTGATATTATTACGTACTAGCTGAATGAGTCTCAGTTTTTTAATTATTCTATATTCTTTTAAAATTTAGTAGTGGGTATGAATATGACTGATTTACAAACTACTACATACCTATATTTATATCTACTACGATTACACAAACAATCAATTGGCTCATTTTTACTTACTATCTTTTTTATCAGAATAACTATCCGCCACTATCTCAAAAACAAAACGATATGAGCGCCGCTAACGGTGGATAATGTAACTATTTACGATATGATCGCCAATGATTGACATACGAATATTACGAAGAAACTGTGCGTTTAGCTGTTCATATCGCCAAACGCTGATTATTCATGGATCTGGACATTCCAGACGGGTGGTTGAAATAAGAATAAAACTATATT